>CM053783.1:878304132-879004132 GCA_028749045.1 Cupressus sempervirens | reverse complement strand
AATATGTACTTGAACTTATTCACACTAACCTATGTGGTCCTATGTCTGTACCTTCCCTAAATGGGTGCCTCTATTATGTAATTTTTATTGATGACTATTCTAGAAGAACTCGGATCTACTTCCTCAAACAAAAAGAATCAATTTTAATACTATCAAAATTTAAAGAATTCAAAGCTCTAGTTGAAAACCAGTCAGGATAGAAAATAAAAATTCTAAGATTAGACAATGGAGGTGAATACATCTCTAAAATTTTCAAAGATTTTTGCATTACTATTGGGATTAAGAGGGAACTTTTTTTACCATATAATCCTTAACAAAATGGAGCTGTAGAGCATAAAAATAGACCAATTATAGAATTTTCCAAAGCAATGATGCACAACCAAAATCTTCATACTTCTTTTTGGCTGAAGCATCTAACACTACATTTTACATTCAAAATAGATGTCCTCACTTAGTATTAGAAAATACCACTACTAAAGAAGTATTTACGAGTATCAAACTAGATCTAAGTCACCTAAGAATATTTGGGTTTCCTATTTATATTCATATTCCTAAATAGAAAAGAACAAAACTAGAACCATCTAGAAAGAAGGGAATACTCATTGGATACAGTGAAACAACCAAAGGATATAAGATGTATGTTCTGGGTCAAAGAATAATTGAGATCAATAGAGATATTAAATTTGAAGAAGATATTACTTTCAATCTTACTAAGAACAACGATGAATCATAAATAGAACTTGTCACTAAAATAGATGAAGATCACCTAGTAGTAGATGAGAGGGAGAATGATACTAAACCTCCTTCATCCACTATTTCAAATCTTGAGAATATTGAAAATGGTAACAATAAAAAGAGGAAACTTTAGGCTAGGAAAATGATAGAAGAAAATCACATTGAACCAGATGAAGTAATCAGAGAAAGCAAGAGAACAAGAAATTGATCATGCTATTTGGTGCTCTTAACTGAACTTATCAAAACATAACCTTCAAATGTTAAATAAGCCTTATCAAGAAAATCTTGGAAAGAAGAAATGATTGAAGAATATAATTCTATACTAAAAATGATGTACAAGATGTTGTACCCAGAGCTAAAAATAAATTAGTTGTTTCTTCTAAATGGCTTTACAAAATAAAGCATGCACCTGACGACAACATTGAAAAATACAAAGCCAGATTTGTAGCGCATGGTTTCTCACATAAAGAAGGTATCAATTATAAATAAACATTTTCCCTAGTTGCTAGATACACATATGTCAGGACTATCTTTGCAATTGCAACATCTAAAGGATGGAAAGTTCATCAAATGGATATTAAAACAACATTCTTAAATGGTGAAATTGAAGAAGAAGTTTATATCGAGCAATCAGAAGGGTTCATCACTCATGAAAAAAATTCTCACACATGTAAGTTAAAGAAAGTACTATATGGTCTTAAACAAGCTCCCAGAGTGTGGTATTGAAGAATAGACAATTATCTAACAAGGTTAGGGTATTCTAAGAATGAAGTTGATCCTAACTTATACATCACAATAGATGGTGATGACATGATTATTCTTGTATTATATGTTGATGATTTTTTGATCACAAGTGAAGAGCATATTATAAGAAAGTGCAAACAAGAACTAACATCAAAGTTTGATATGAAAGATCTAGGTCTTCTCCACTACTTCCTAGGACTAGAAGTCTAGCAAAAGGAGAACTACATTTTTCTAAATCAGGGAAAATATACTATTGATATTTTGATGAAATTTGGAATGATTGATTGTAAGCTAGCTACTGCTCCTATGGAAGTCAACCTACATGAGCTGAAGGATGATATGATTAAATCTAAACCTATAGATCCTACTCACTATAGGAAGATCATTGGATCCCTTATTTATTTGGTGAATACTCATCCTGATAAATGTTATGTTATTAACACCTTAAGTCAATTCATGTTTGCACCAAAGAAGATACATCTAATGGCAACCAAGTATATCTTAAGATATCTACGAGTTACTATTGGCATGGGAATCAAATATGATCAAGTCAAAATCAATCTTCAGGGATATTCAGATTCTGATTGGGTAGGTAGCTCTTCTAAATGTAAAAGTACTCTTGGATGTTGCTTCAGTCTTAGATCTGGGATGATTTCTTGGTTTAGTAGAAAAAAATCCTCAGTCGAATTAAGCTCTACTGAAGTAAAATATATAGCCTCTTCCCTAGGAGCCAGCAAAGTTGTATGGTTATGAAAGTTACTAGTTGATTTGTTTAAGAAGCCTCTGAAGCCCACTGTCATTCATTGTGATATTCAAAGTTGTATCAAGCTTTCAACTAATCATGTTTTTACAATTGGTCTAAGCATATTGAAATCCCTTATCATTACATTAGAGATATGGTAGATCGAGGTGTTATCAAACTGGAATACATCAGTACTAATGAGAAAACAACAAATATTTTTACCAAGCCTCTTGCTAAAGTTAAGTTGGAATACTTCAAAGGAAAACTTGGTATGATTAAATTGTAATGTTGAATGTTGAATTTAAATTTCAATTTATACGTGTTTATGCTTCTATGGTTATTTAGTTGCATCAAATATGTAATGAAAGGTGATGATCTTTAATGGACATATATATTCAGAAGGTAATCTTTGTAAGGTGATGATCTGACAAATGATAGGCCTGTTATTATGATTGTTTTGTTTTGGATATGCCAAAAGTCATTGATAATGGATGCATTATGATTACTCTAGATATTGTTTTGGACAATGAGAGATCATAATATATGTTATGATAGTGTTCATAAAATGGTGATTAAAATTATTTGACAAGTCACTATTTTAGAGTGTTAAAGTCAAATAATGTATTATGTATAAATATTCTATACTCTAGTATTTCTTAAATATTTTGTCACTTCTCCCTTGCTAAGAGGGAGTGTTGACATATAGCATTAGTCAAGGTAATATTTCATGATTTATATGAACTCTGTTTTACTGATGAAAATATATATTTTTCATCAAATGACTTCATCTGTATTGGGCTCTTATCCTTGAAGAGACTATTGTTATTGATGGCTTGTAGTTATTTTTTCTGTTGCCTATTACAAAGTAGAAAAATTACATTTGTTATAGTCAAAACTATTGATTAGTTATTCCCACATAGAGTCATGTATGTACAGGGACATGGGTCTTTCTTCTTATATATAAATGATGTCAAGTAGTTGCTAGGAAATATATCAATAACAAGGCATATACAATCCCAATGATTCCTCTCCCTGCAAGTAACATAAAGACAAGTTCATCGGTCCTCCATTGGCATTCAAGGTTGAAGATTATATTGCACATACTTCTATTCAAAGTTGAACATATGCATCATTCAAACAACACCATCAATCTGAGATACAAGTATGCTAATCTAAATTTGTATAGTCTGCTATAATAGTTTATCTCTATCAAAGATCCTTACACTTAACATGTCCTACAACTACTCTCATTATGTAATGGAGCTACCAACAAACTTTCCTTAAATATGTTATGTCATGAGACTTGTGCAACTAATGATAGTTTGAACAAGTATCAAAAAGAGGTAAATTCTCTAGTTGATGTAATTATATCCTTTGTTATGACTTTCCACAATAATGACTTTCATCTAGAACTACCAATGATGTTTCTATCATTTAATATGAAAAACACACTTGTCCATAACATGAACTAAAATATAAAGTCACACTAGATTTTGTATGCCAAAAAATTTGCACTAGAAAAATGATCATTTATTTCATCAAAGTAGCCAAGGGTTGTAACTATAGAAAGATAATTCTTGTATTGTTAAAAATGGTTAATGTCTAGATTTTTCATGATAATTATAATAATGTTCTCATAACTCTAAGAAGACATGTTTAGTGTCATTTTTACATGAGACAATGAATATGAATTTCATATGTAAATTCCCCTCTTGAAAGAATAATAAAATTATTCTTACCATTGCTACAGGTTGTTTTTCAATTGCCTAGGTAGCTCAATTGAATACTAATGTGAAAATTCACAAGAAGGCCTTTGTTGGTTCTGGTGGCACTCAAAATTGCATTCCTATTTTGAGTGCCTATTCAAAACATTGAGTTACTTCAACCCCTTATGAATGCATTTCCATGTTTGTACTCGGCTATGGAAATAATGCCTAATGGTGTTTTATGTTTCTAACACCTTTTTTTTAGCCTGTCTATGTGTTTCGTAATGTTAGACTGACTTCCCGAGCCATTCAACGAAGTTCCTTTTGAGTGGGTCTCAGTTCTGCATTTTTACCTAAGTATCAAACAATGGTTAGAGGGCATGTTTGACTTTGAATATCTTTGACCTGGTTATGTTTTATGCTTTGCCGCTTTGAGGACTTTTAGTATGCATATCCAAGAACCTATGTTTCATTTTTCAAGTTGTTTTGACATGTTTTGAATAGGTTTCAAATGTCTCAAAGTTGGTCAGTTGCCTATTTTGTAAATCTGCATATTTTGCACATTTTTGAGAAGCCCTGTTCGACCAATCATATCTTTGACCTAGTTGACCCAAATGAAAAAATTCTTTTTGCATTGTGTTCTAGGGGTCAGAGAATTCCTATGTTTAAATTTTTAAGTCCTGACGAATCCATTTGATTAGTTTTCAAAAGCAATTCCGAACACAATTTATGACTTTTTACTGGTGTCAGCACTTGCAAATTTATCAGTACCCCTGTTCGTGATGTTATATCTTGAAATTTGTGATTGGAAAGATCAGACAGTTTGTTCCCCTGTATTGTCCACTAAAAATACTCCAAGTATGCCAGTTTTCAGGTCATGATGAATCCGTTTGCACACTTTTCCAGGCCAATTATGTTCGCTAAAATCACCTTCAATCACTGTTCTTAGTTGCAAATTTCTGAGTAGCCTACTTTGAACGTCCACCATTTGCATCCTGTGATTCGTCATGAGCTCAAATTATAGATTCATATTGTCCTCATGATAGAGAATCAATGCCCCAGTTTTCATTTTCCCAAGTGTTCATTTGTCCAATTTTCTGAGCCGAATCCAAACCCAGTTTATTGCTTTCTGACATGTTTGCTTGCAGATAAATCCAAGAAAGAAACTTTGATGGTCAATATCTTTTGACCTGAAATTCATCATGAGACGAGCTTCAGCGAGGTAAAAGTATGCAGAACAAAGATTCAGTGTGCCAGTTTTCAGAGCATTGTCAGTTGTTTGGGTCAATTTTTAAGGCCAGCCAATGGACCTCCTGGCACGAATTTGACAGTTGGCAAAAAGTGATAAAATGAATTTTAAATGATCAAATTGTGATCCATTTTGATGTCAGATACTTTGAAGATCTTAATGGATCAGTTTAAGGTGTCAGTCATGTGAAAATGAAATTTTTTTAGCCGGACCCACTGTGGGGTCCGATTGATTTCAGTGAGCTGATATGATATGTTAAGAATTTTGTTGTCTGTTTGCATACTTCAAAGCCAACCAGACCTGCATCAAAAATAATTTCAAAATTTACTACAAATACATGATGCATACTGCAACCTGAAAAGACACTCAAATTTAGCATCTATTATAGCATCTAAGCTAGCCATGAATTGTGCAGAAAGGGTTTTGAGTGTAGTGAGGTGGTGATTTCAATGGGGGTCAAAAAAATTTTAGATAGGGCAAAGAAAGGAGATGTGAAACAAAATTTAACCTCGTGCAACATCAAAATTGACAGCAAAATTGTCTTTCATCAGGAGAATCTTTGAGAAACGTTTGCAGAGAAATTTTAAAACTAAGGAGCCATTTTTCTTGCAGGATTGTGTAAAGATATACTGCCGGGTGAAAAGTTTATCCAATGGACCATAGATATGGGGCAAATAGCAGATCCACATGCAATTAAAAGGAGTGAATACATAACAGGTAAAGTGTGGAATATTGCTATTAATTTTATGGATAAAGGCACATAAAAAATGAGGTCACGACATTAAAAGAAAAAGCTGCCAAGGGACAAGGAAGTCACGTCTAAAATAGAGGAAGGTGTCAGAGTTTGAGGACGCCATCAGAACAGCCCATGCCATGAAGATCCACTTCCAGGCATAAAAGAAACTTAGCCAAGTCACAAAACCCGCAGTACATTAGAAAGAAGTCGCCCACCACTTGTAAAAAATCATTCATGCCTAGCAATGGAGAGAACAGGCTCAGAAAAATGAAAGGAGATCCATGTTTGAGGGAGGCATCTCACATCAAGAGCACACGTCTTATAAAGTACATCACGCTTTTAAAGAGAAAAAGTTGTTATTTTCATCCAGTCCAAAAAAAAGAGGGCAGGGGCAACATCTTTTCAGCCCATTTCACGCCATGAAAGAGGATGAAGCCTCACATTTTAAGTGAAGAAAAACGTTAGCAAGTGGAGGCTGATGTGATGGAGGTAGAAGCAGCGTCTTCAGCAAAAGCACTCACGTAGAACAGTAACTTTTAAAATGAGGCGTTAAAGGAAGCAGCTATTTGTAGGGCCCATTTGTCGTTGCACCAAAAGCCATGACTATTAGTGAACATGGAACACCACATAATTAACCACCTGTGGGCAGGGGAGCGCGTCGCATCACCCAACAATCTCCCCCTCGACACGCATACCAGGTGCTTACGCAGGTCGAGAAGGCACCGGGGAGATTTGAACCCATGACCAAGCCAAAACCAGGCTCTGATACCAATTGTGGGGCCCATTTGCCGTTGCACCAAAAGCCATGACTATTAGTGAACATGGAACACCACATAATTAACCACCTGTGGGTAGGGGAGCGCGTCGCATCACCCAACACTATCTTGAACACGCAGTCAAACACATGATCTCACGCATCTTGAGAAGCAAGCAGCCGGCTATGATAAGGATGAAGCTCACACCACGCTAACAAGAAGAAAAATCGCAGTCACAGGGAGGTGAAATGTAATGTCCCACATTCGCCAGAGTGAGAGGTTTTTGAAACTTTAAATACCTTTTCACACAAAAGACTAAATGAATTAAGAGAAGGCTTTTGGAAAGCCAAGCCCATGTGGTAGGGGCCCCATTCAATTTGACCTTAAATGCCTGATGACATCAGCATGACATGGGGTGGGGTCAATATGAAATTTTGAACGGAAATCCAAACATGATGACATGGCGCCAAAAAAACCAGATGCTCCCAGATGATGACACGTCTTTCGATCGAAGGGTTGTCGTTTCCTCGCCATGCGAAGATGCTCGCCAATTAACTATAGCGAGATAGTGAGGCTGATATGGCAGGGGTGAGGTGGAGTTGACGTGGCAGCAAGCAAGATGATGATGTGGCACCTAGCTATGCAAAGCTTGAACCAGTCAAAAGATGACATGTGGCAAGTGGTCAAAGGAAGTTTGACCCGGGTGGAAAAATATGGAAAAGTTTGAGAAATTTTAAAATTTTAATTTTTTACTTTATCTCCTTCAAATTGACGTGCAAGATTTTTTTTAAATAAAATTTTGAACTTCGGATATAGTTTTAACTTTTGAAAGTTCATATATTTGTGAAATATTGTCATAGAGACATGAGCAGAGGCTTGAACTTCAGAGGGCTATATCTGGGCCAAATCTTGTCCAAAATAGATGCTCCAATATACCACCAGAACTGGGAAGAGCTGAATTTTCCGATTTTGAGGTTGGTTCTTGCACAGGTGCCTCCTGGCTTGAGTTATAGCCAAAAACGTAAATTTTGGGGTTTTTCTCAATGGAACGGGTAAAAGACTAAAAATCCAGTTAGGGGATCAGTAAAACTTGGTAAGAATGCGGTTGGAGTTCATGTCTCTCACATTCACTCAATTTAACCCGATTTTTGCCAAGCATTTCAATGGGTAAATCAAATATTGTGGTGACTCAACAATGTTGCATCATTTCAACAGAGATATTGTGCAAGTCAGTAACAGAAATGATGAAACAAGATTAGTTTAGAATGAGAGATGGAAGAAAGAAGTTTTTTTAGTTACAGAGGATTGCTTTTCAAATGGACACTTGTCGTCTTCAGAATAGATCTGAGATTTCTTTCTCTTCTATATCTTTCTTTCTTGCTTCCATTTGAAGGGTTCCAGTTTCTGGGAAGAAAAAGTTCATTGCTGTGATACCATTGGGGATTCCAATTTTTGCACTGTGAGACCATTGGTTCCAGTATTTTGACATGTTTCTATGATTGTGACACCATTTTTCTTCAGCAAAACTCTCATGTGAACAGCATTGTAGAGATAATATAGATAGTTCTGAGATATTAGGTTGTTTCATGTTTTAATTTTATGCATCTGAATGTATAGTTTCAAGGAAATGAATACATATGAGCAACAATTTCACTAGTTTTGTTCTGGTTCTTGTCTCCTGTCTCAGCAATCTGTAAGTCTTATGTGATTTTGAAACAAAGATCTAAGACTCATTTGCATCCCATTCAAGTTGTATGTTTGATGTATTTTGCTGTTAGACCAAAGGGCCAAGTAAATGCTCAATATGTTTAAACAAGGTTACTGGTTGTTTGAGAAGGATATTTTGTGAGAATGAGACTTGAATGAACACTGATGTCTGAATCACAAGGTGGTTGGATAGATCTGATGTCTGGGTATATGAGATACGCCCTGATGTCACAGATGTATGTTTTGAATTCATGGAATTGCCCAATGGAGTAGGCACTGATTAGTTATAGGATCACTGGTTATACTGTTGCATTTTTGAAGTTTTGTTGAATCAACATTTTTAATCAAATGAATTTCCCTTTCATGTTAAAGAGCTATAAACAGAATGCCCTCACTCAGCCTATGAATTTCATTGTTTTGCATCTAGCTACTGCAGATATATGTTATTTCATAAGTTATTAGGATAAATAAGGGTTTCTATCTGCTTTGTATTAGATTCAGTGTATGCTTTGATAACTGGTACCATATAAGGAATCTATAGGTTCACCCGCATAGGTTTTGCAGAGCCTGAAGAAGAAGAAGGGTCATGCCTTATAGTTGGCCTGGTGTCTGAATGGATGTGTTGATAATGGGAGTTAGCTACCCCTAGATGTGTCATATTCTCATCAGGGTAATTGGAAATGGGTAACATTTTCAAACTCCAACAAAATGATGACTCTGTTGGGGAGTTGCATTCAGAAAGAACCAAAATCTCTACCATGAAACGGATTGGATACAGCAAATTTAGAGCAAGATGTGTTCCTTTTCCTTGCTGAAGTTTCATGTTCCCCAATTAAGCTTTATTCATTATCAGCAATATATTGTAAAATTGGATGAAAATTGTGTTCTATGACTGTCATAGGTCTATCTTCAATCAGTCTAGTTTGCCAATACTATTGAGAAAGTTTCAAAGTCAAGAATTCATTTATAAAGTGAAAATTCTTTTCAGGATGTCAGTGATCTGCAAGTTTCTTCTACATTGAAGGTCTGGTTCAGATTTGTCAAGTGACAATTTATGTTTTATTTCTCACCAAGTGTGAGTGGCGACTCTCAAATATCTGTACCAGTTTGTTCCTAGTTGATTTCATTGCAAAATCTTGAAGGACTTTCAGTTGTATGAGAAAATCTAAGACTGTTGATAGATCTTGGAAAAGAAGTTTTAAATTCTTGATAAGTTTTAAGTGCTATTTGCAATCTATTGTTATAAATAAATGAAATGTAAAAAATGAATCACAGCAGTGATTATTATTTTCCTCTTGCAAAGAGGTGGCGACTCTACAAAGTTTTGACCAGTGGTGTAAAGGTTTTTCAGTCTTGCACCTATGCCAAATCAGCAGATCAAAGTTTTGCATCAGCACTTGAGGTATTCTGATTTTCATGTTTTCCTTTCATGAAGTCAAGTGTTTAAAAAAGTTGCCTCTATTCAGTGATTTTCAGCACTAGAAAGAAGAGGTAGAAAGTTTGTTGTAAGATGGAGTCAGATCTTAGATCTGAGATTAGTCTGCCAAATTCTGAGAGTTTAGAAACTGTGAGTAATAACATTACTATGTTGAATACAATGGTTTACAAAAGGATTGTAAATCTTATAAGAATTAAGGTAGGGAGTACTCAAGGTTTAAGTGCCGAACAATGTTATTTAAGGCTTAAGTCAGTAATCAGTAAGATGCCTTTTCATTGTAGACCTGAGGAATCTTCCCTGCCAAATATTTTCCTTGATGTTCTAGTACCCAATTTAGTCGATTGGCCAGCACCTATAAGATTACAAATAATTTTGCAGACTAAAAAATTCTTTGAGGAGATGGAAAGTGGTGATTATAGATTTCATGAAATATCTCCTAATGATAATGAGTGTGCTAAAAGCCAAGGTAGTAATGAATACAATGAGTCTGTAGAGCAAGATAATCTGTCTTTCGATTGTGAAGAGGTGGATTCAAATGTTAATGAATCAAGTAATAGCAATCAACATGAAAAAGATGGATATAAAAGAGAAGATAAATTAAGTTACAGTACATATGAAGTTGAAGAAAGTTGTAACAGCAGTAAGGGGGATGATTGCCATGATAAGAAAGAATGTTGTAATAATTCTGATTTTCCAGACTGTTACACTAATCATCTGCCTGTTGTAAGTTCTTCATGTTATCCAGATGACAATCACAGCCAGGAGAAGATTTGTGAGGCAATCTTCTTGAGCTCTGATGAAATCTCTGTTTTGTTGGCTTGTGAGTTTGAAAAGCACGTAAGTATCTCTAAGGATTTTCATATGTTCTCTCATAATACTTTCTCATTCAGTCAAATCAATTCCCCAAAGTTTGATGTGGAAAAAGAGGTAGAATTCGAACAATCTTGGTTAGACTTTGGAGGTGTATATAATAGAACCTCAAATGTTTTTGCACATGATGATTTGCTGGATGTAGGGAATGTTAATGAAGGAAATTTCAATGCTGTTTCAGATTCTTGTCATATTGATCTTGTTGAACATTGTTTTGATGTTTCATATGGTGAAGTGGAAAATAGTGAGTGTTGTCAATCCGGTTATAGATTTTCTTCATGCACTGATAAGTCTTCTGAAGATAAGTTCAAGGTGTATTCTGACTTTCATTTTGATGATGAAGATGACAGTGATCAACATAGTTTGGATCAGTACTTTCAGAATGAGTTCTCAATTTTGGTGACTAATCAGTTGTTTGAATATGAAGAGGTTTCAGCAAAGGATAAATCTGATTCGATGAGTAAAATGGTTGCAAGTAGGCAACAATCAGATTTCACATACTCTTCATTTACGGAGGCACAAGGTGAGTTACAATCTACTCCATGTAACTCGTTGAATGAAGTTGAATATGAGAACTTTGTGTTTCCAGTTGAAAGAATCCATGACACAGTCAGTAGTGATCATTTTCAGTTTGATATTAGTTGTTATGATCATGTTGATCCATATTTTCATAGTGGGCAAGATGAAGAAAGTATGTTTTATTTTTATACGCACTATGAAGATGATGATAGTTTTGTTTTGCCTGTTGAGCTAATTGCAAATGTTGATACGTTGGGTGAAACAAATGGAAATGAGAATTATAGTTTACCTCATGAAGACATGAATGAAAATCAAGTATATGACAGAGGTAAAAGTTTCTGCTAAGTTCGGGGGCACTGTTTGTACATAGTAGAGTAGTTTCTTGTTTTCAATAAAGCTGTTCGGGAGAAGTTTTTGAAGTTCAAGTGTGTGGTCTGCTTCTCCCAGAGATCTGAAATCTGCCATGCCCATAAGGGGCATGCATCCCCAAACAGAGCCACTGGTGGCACTCAAAATTGCATTCCTGTTTTGAGTGCCTATTCAAAACATTGAGTTACTTCAACCCCTTATGAATGTATTTCCATGTTTGTACCCGGCTATAGAAATAATGCCTAATGGTGTTTTATGTTTCTAACACCTTTTTTTTAGACACCTATGTGTTTTGTAATGTTAGATTGACTTCTCGAGCCATTCAGCGAAGTTCCTTTTGAGTGCGTCTCAATTCTGCATTTTTACCTAAGTATCAAACAGTGGTCAGAGGACATGTTTGACTTTGAATATCTTTGACCTGGTTATGTTTTATGCTTTTCCGATTTGAGGAATTTTAGTATGCATATCCAAGAACCTATGTTTCATTTTTCAAGTTGTTTCGACATGTTTTGAATAGGTTTCGAATGTCTCAAAGTTGGTTAGTTGCCTATTTTGTAAATCTGCATATTCTGCACATTTTCGAGAAGCCCTGTTCGACCAATCATATCTTTGACCCAGTTGACCCAAATGAAAAAATTATTTTTGAATTATGTTCCAGGGGTTAGAGAATTCCTATGTTTAAATTTTTAAGTCCTGATGAATCCGTTTGATTAGTTTTCAAAAGCAATTCCGAACACAATTTATGACTTTTTACTAGTGTCAACACTTGCAAATTTATCAGTACCCCTGTTCGTGACGTTATATCTTGAAATTTGTGATTGGAAAGATTGGATAGTTTGTTCCCCTGTATTGTCCACTAAAAATACTCCAAGTATGCCAGTTTTTAGGTCATGACGAATCCGTTTGCACACTTTTCCAGGCCAATTTTGTTCGCTAAAATCACCTTCAATCACTGTTCTTAGTTGCAAATATCTGAGTAGCCTACTTTGAACGTCCACCATTTGCATCCTGTGATTCTTCATGAGCTCAAATTATAGATTCATATTGTCCTCATGATAGAGAATCAATGCCCCAGTTTTCGTCTTCCCAAGTGTTCATTTGTCCAATTTTCTGAGCAGAATCCAAACCCAGTTTATTGCTTTCTGACGTGTTTGCTTGCAGATAAATCCGAGAAAGCAAATTTGATGGTTAATATATTTTGACCTGAAATTCATCGTGAGACGAGATTCAGTGAGGTAAAAGTATGCAGAACAAAGATTCAGTGTGCCAGTTTTCAGAGCATTGTCAGTTGTTTGGGTCAATTTTTAAGGCCAGCCAATGGACCTCCTGGAACAAATTTGACAGTTGGCAGAAAGTGATAAAATGAATTTTAAATGATCAAATTGTGATCCATTTTGATGTCAGATACTTTGAAGATCTTAATGGATCAGTTTAAGGTGTCATTCGTGCAAAAATGAAATTTTTTTAGCCGGACCCACTATGGGGTCCAATTGATTTCAGTGAGCTGATATGATATGTTAAGAATTTTGTTGTCTGTTTGCATGCTTCGAAGCCAACTAGACCTGCATCAAAAATAGTTTCAAAATTTACTACAAATACATGATGCATACTGCAACCTGAAAAGACACTCAAATTTAGCATCTATTATAGCATCTAAGCTAGCCATGAATTGTGCAGAAAGGGTTTTGAGTGCAGTGAGGTGGTGATTTCAATGGGGGTCAAAAAAATTTTAGATAGGGCAAAGAAAGGAGATGTGAAACAAACTTTACCCTCGTGCAACATCAAAATTGACAGCAAAATTGTCTTTCATCAGGAGAATCTCTGAGAAACGTTTGCAGAGAAATTTTAAAACTAAGGAGCCATTTTTCTTGCAGGATTGTGTAAAGATATACTGCCGGGTGAAAAGTTTATCCAATGGACCATAGATATGGGGCAAATAGCAGAGCCACATGCAATGAAAAGGAGTGAATACGTAATAGGTAAAGTGTGGAATATTGCTATTAATTTTATGGATAAAGGCACATAAAAAATGAGGTCACGACATTAAAAGAAAAAGCTGCCAAGGGACAAGGAAGTCACGTCTAAAATAGAGGAAGGTGTCAGAGTTTGAGGACGCCATCAGAACAGCCCATGCCATGAAGATTTAATATAGGAATGTTGGTTAATGGCCAAGGTTACTAAGTATAGCATGGCCTTTTTACCAACTTTTCAGAGGACGTACGAACAGACACAAAAAAAACATGCAAGGATTGCCCCAGCATCGCACATGAATCCCAGAGGAAGCAGCGTGGAACCGATACTGGGTAACCCATAAGCAGAAAAGAGAAACAAACAAAAGATTGGATCAAGACCTTACGCTCAGATTTCCCCATGCGCAACATACCATGATAGGGAAGATTGTGGCAACCGTGTGGAGGGAACAAGGAGAGTGTTTGGAAAAGATACGTGAAGACCCTAAAGGGAAGAAGCCAAATCAAAAATAAAGCAAAAATTTAAAAGAGAATTGTTTGCCAACAAGATGGGTAGGATGAGGTACTAACGAACCAAGATTCAATAGGAGGAAAGCTATATCCTACAAGGATCCATCAAAGAGTACCTAAGCTGAGGGAGAACACCTTGGGGACAGGAGATCGAGCTAAAGGATGCAGTGAAATAGCTAATCAAGATTTGTTACAAGTGTACAAAGTTGTTTGGTGTTGGTTTTGTAGGATGAGAATGTGTTTTGGAAGGGTGGGATGACCAAGAAGGGTAGGTAGGGCACCGGGGTGGGCTATAAAGGGCAAAGAGAGGGCTAGAAGGGGTCATTTGTAGTCAGATTAAGGAGGAGATATTGTTGATTAGGAGCTTTGTAGCAGAGATTATGATGGCGGGTATTGGGCAACTAGAGCACCGAGCAGACATAGTGTGACGAGTACGAGTATGAGGGATGCTTGATCAATCGATAGAGTCTAAAACCTCTTCATGATTTTGGTTTATGCATGTGTTATATCATTATCGTGAAAGCAAAAATGCGATCCCGCAGGCACAGGTCCAGCGAGAACGCGAGCGGGATCAGCGAGATCATGATCCCACAAAAAATGGTGTCGAGTGGGAGGATGCAAGGGTTTAAAAAGTCATTTGTGGGAAAGTGATCTTGAGATGATATGTCATGCGAGAACAGGATAAAGTCAGCGGGACCACATCCTTGCAATGAGGAATGCGATTTAGGTAGTGGGAACGCGTCCCTGCAGGTTAAGGTCATTGTATAGTGGGAAAGGGGTTAAAAGGGGATAGTGTAGGAATGCGATCCCGCAGGACCAAGGGTCGGCGAGATCACCAGCTAGAGAGATCACGGGAACACGCAAGCAAGATCGAGGGAAAAGGTCATGGGATTTATAGCAGAGTCAACATTGCGATCCTGCTGGAATATAGTTCCGCAGGAACGCGGGAGGATAGGCTTCACGGGAACGCTATTTTTATGGGAACACAGTTTTTGGCAAAATAAAGTCAGAAAAAGCTAGGGTTGAGGGAAGGGAGGGTGTAGGATAAACAAGGAGATAGAAAACTGACAGTTGGATTAGTTTTTGGTTGTGTGTAGTGGTCACTGGATGCATTAGTGTCACGGGAGCGGCGAGCGACAGTGTTGCATGCGGAAGAGATGTTGACGCCGACTGACAGGGCATGAGTCAAGGCGATCAGGCTAGGCCACCTAGTGAGGTTGCCCCATACCTGTACTTATATAATGATGGTTACAGCACTGTACAAGAGATGGCACAGTAAGACAACGATGTTTTACCTAACAATGGGGGAGATGACGGTGATGCTAGAAGATGTGTATCGAATATTCAAATTGCTAGTGTAGGGGACGCAGTCATGGCAACCAAAGAGATGATAGCAGAGGTGGCTGTACAGAGACTGATGGGGCCAAGAGTGGAGTATAGGATCCAGAGGGGTTAGTTTGCATTGGACGAGCATCTGGATTGTGTGACGGTGGAGAGGCAGATCTACTTCTA
Source organism: Cupressus sempervirens (assembly GCA_028749045.1). NCBI lineage: Eukaryota > Viridiplantae > Streptophyta > Pinopsida > Cupressales > Cupressaceae > Cupressus > Cupressus sempervirens. The sequence goes on along the minus strand of CM053783.1, from coordinate 878,988,570 downwards.
TATTTTGGGGCTGGTTTCAGGGTATATTGCCCCAGATATAGGTGGTATAGGTGTGACACTAGCGTTGATTCTAGTGGTGATGCAGATTATGGATGCAATACGCCCAACAGCATGGGGTTCACTGATGTTGGCTGAGTTATACCAGGACCTTCATCAGATAGTGTACTAGGGCAGCAGCTGACAGGGGAGGAGCATTGGGTTCCTGACATTGTTACAGGTGTGGGCATGGGAGCATATTGCAGTGCTCAAGCCATTGGGAGATAGGGATAGGTAGCCATAGGAGCCAGTGGTATACAGTTGGGCAGAGCCTTTGACATATCATCATACGAATTCATTGGATTATTGGAGAGTGCAGATTGATGAGATAGTGGCAGTGGTGTGGAGGCCATATATGGGCCTGTGACTATGGGTAGAGGAGGGAGAGAAACTCCCCTTCACCATTTCTCCATGATTTGTATTTGGAAGATGGGAGCACATTGCAGAGCAGTACAGGCCAGACAGGGCACTTTGGTAGTTTGGGTGGCAGCAAGTGGCAGTGGGAGATCCGCATTGGTATCAGCGGGTTACCTGTGAGCCGATGTCAATGTACGGGCCATCCCTGTGGAGGGATGGGCTATTGAGGGTGTGGCGAGAGCTGGAGCCATAGCAGTGGGATTGGTTTGGTGGGGCAACAGATGTGGGTTCCATACAGGAGTACCGAGATACTTTGGTGAGGCTGAGACCAATAGGGAGAGCACAAGGCATGAGGGCAGTAGCGGTGGTAGGGGAGCCAGCCTGAGCAGCCCGACAAGGGCAATATGTGGCGAGGGGGTTGCGGCAGCGTGCAATAGTGGTGGCACAAGAGGAGCCTTCCTGTCAAAGGAGGAGGGTGGTGGGGGAGGAGAGGAGAGTTGAGCCAGAGAGGAGAGTGAAGGAGAGGGGAGCGCAGCCAAAGAGAGGAGGAGAGGAGGCACAGGGGCAACAGAGGGCGGCAAGGGGAGAGGCAGGAGGATTGTCTTTTGGGGGAGGAGATGATGGGTTGGCAGGCCGGTACACCTCGCTAGAGCAGGCACATGCAGTGATGAGCTAGTTGCTCTGGGATACTCAGCAAGAGAGAGATCAAATCCAAGTAGAGCGAGATCAGTTTAGACAGGAGCGAGATATAGCCCAGGGGCAGGCAGATAGGGCAGGGGTGGAGGTGGGGAGGCTACAGACAGAGGTGGGTCAGATGGAGGGGAGGTTGGATGATGTGACTACGGAGAGGCAGGGGGTGCAGGCTAGACTAGATGCCCTCTAGCAGGAGCAATATAGGTTGGTGGTGGAGGTGGTGACCTTATAGGCATAGGGGGTAGTGGGAGGGGGATTGGATGAGTTGCGGAGACTGCAGGCAGAGATGGAGGAGTTTGAGGGAGAGGACTGGATTCTATCAGGGGAGGTATCATGCTGCAATGCCAGCATCACAGATTGAGCATTACAAGCGGCCAAATCAATTAGGCACAGCAGGTACCCACATAAGGATGCAGGGAGGAGGGGAGAGTGGATGGAGTACTAGGGGAGAGAGTGTAGGTAGGTCCCGATGCACAGGGCATAGTCAGAGGGAAGGGTCGAGCCAGTGGCATGGGATGGGAGAGGAGGCAAAGAGCTCTGGGACAAGGGGAGGACTGATGGGGCCACCACCTCCACCACCACCAGCACCAGGGGCCAGGAGAGGGGCACAGGAGGAGACTGATGATGTAGGGATGATGCGTTGACCATCGATGAGCAAGCATCTTTTTGGGATACTGAGCACTCTATATATATATAGGCTATTTTTGAGACACATGGAGATTTTGTGCGGGCTCAAAGCCATTTGTACTATATGGACATTGTACACTGATGGACTTTTATTCTTTCATTCTTTCAGTGATATATATATATATGATGATTCTAGTGTTATATGTGTTATGGACTGGTGGGGTTTATGTATAGTGGTTGATAGTGATGTTTCGATGGTATTGCTAACGATTGGTGATGCAGGATGCGACATGTGCTATGATGTTTTGATTGTGCTGATAGTTTGTGATGCAGGATGTGATTTTTGATGATATTGTATACACGGTATAATATGATTTTGATGTAATTTCAGCTATGATAGTGCAGATATGATGTGATGTGATCCTTGATGACATGGTTTTCCTTATGATATTGTAGATGTGATGAGATTTTCTATATGATAGATATCATGTAGTATGATAGGTGTTTGATATGATCTTGATGATGTGATGTTGCTTTATGATAGATGTGAGGTGATCTCGGAGAATTGATTTCTTTAGAGAGTTATTTGGTATGATCTTGTATAAGTACAAACTATAAAAACAAGTGACAAATGTAAAATGAATTACCAACTAAAGGATAAACAACAGATTTATGATATGGAAAAAAAAGAATATAATGTCATGACACTTAGGATATGTTTAACTAAAGATGGAAAAAGATTAAAACAAATAATTTGACAAAATAAAAGATGAAAATACACAAAATGAAGTACAACTTTTAATGATGAAACTCAATGCTAAAATGAAACTTGACCTGATGATAAAGGGCTATAATGCTAAAATGAATCACAATCTAATGATGAACGACTACGCTAAATGATTGATAATCTAATGATGAATGATGATGCTAAAATGAACCATAATTTAATGATGAACGACTATGCTAAAATGAACCCTAAGAGAGAGCAGTGAATTTATGATACGCTAAAAGAATACAAACTAAAAGATACACCTAGGATTTATGATAATCATGCGAGAACAACATAAAAAGACCGAATGCAATGATATTCTGTGATATGATAAAGGATACAAGCTATGATAATATAACATACGAGTTCTTAGGAGATGCAAGACAAACAATGATGGTGGAATAAGATAACTAATGTTTGACTTATGATAGCATTCTACGATATGAAAAAGTGATCATAGGAGATACTGACTCTAAGGAGAATAATGTTGGAAAAAGAGTGACCAACAAACTCACAGTCAGGAGGATAGTAGAGATTTTTAGAGCTAGGATAGTAACTTATGATAGGGATCACATCATGATGAGAATAAGATAAGAATTTATGTTCGAGGTTTTGATTTAAATAATTCTGAGAGTGGAAAAAGTGATAGTTCAAGTGAGAGGGGTGATGACAAGGAGGAAGATATCAGAGGTTAATAAAAGTGAGGCGTAGGGGAAGCTTGAGTATGAGGTACTTCGTGAGGAAGTACCACTATGTAGTGTAAACACTTTATTTGATATAGGATTATTAGGGATCTGCCAAGGTTACTAAGAGCGTCAAGGCCTTTTCTCAAAAATTCCATAGGATGGACTCAAATAGGCACGCAAGGATTGCCCCAGCATCACACATGAGTGTCAGAGAGATCAGTGTTGGAATGATGCTGGATGATCCACAAACAAATGATATTACCCAAGTGGATCATGTTTTATCAAAAAGATGAAAGCATGTTGGAAATATGCAAGGATAATATCAATTGACTCTCAAGAAGCGAAAGACTATGATCGAAACCAACCTCTTTAGTTGTCCCAGTCAACACACACCATGATATGAAATGATTATGGCGATCTTGAGGAGGAAAAAACAAAAGATTTGTGGACACAATCAACCAAAAAAAAAAAATTTAAAAAAATGAAACAACCAAAAGATTTTGCAAAGGTGAAAAAGGAACCTTTTGTCAAAGGGATCAACTAACGGGTTGCAACAAGACCTGGATAGTATGCACAAGTATGACTAGTTAAGGACATGGGAACTCGTGACTAGATATCAAAACATAGTAGTAGGTATATTCATGATGGGGGAAAAGTTGAGGATGAGGGGATAGCATTGTTATAATACATGGTTTTGTTGAGGTAGGTTTACATAAAGCGCAATTTATGTATAGGGGTTTGGATATTGCTGCATTCACATAGGTACGGTATATGGGAGACAAGGGTTAGTACAGGGGATATGAGACACATGTTATATGGGTCGTATATGCTACATATGGTAAGGATAAAAAGCACATAATATGGTAGATCTAGTAGAGTACAATGGTAGGATATATCAAGTATGGTACACGAGATGCTACAAATAAGATGGGATGTTACATAGTGCAAAGAGCTAGAGGATGATGTTGTGAAGTATGGCAAATAACGATAAGAAACACCTTGGAAAAGCAGGTGGGAGGAGTGATATAATATGGAGGGGTGATAAAGGGGTGTGTGTCGGGGATAGATAATGGAAGGGTTGTAGTACACCTAGCACCTATTTGCTAGGTTTTCACCAGGGACCTATCCAAAGCGCTTGAATTGCCAATTTTTCACCATTGGACGCTTTATTTTTGCTTTATGCCTTTTTTCTTTCCTTGATTTTGCAAACTCTTTCCTTTAGGCATAGAATTTCTTGAGGTGGATAATGTTAGTAGAATCATTTAGGACTTCACCTTCAAGGGTAGATAGCTAATAGGCTCCTAAGCCAAAAGATGTTGTGACCACATAAGGACCAAGCCAGGTGGGCTCAAACTTGCCTTTCTTTTCTCGCTTAGCTTGAACCTTCATATTCTCTTTAAGGACCATGTCACCTTCCTAAAAACTGCATGGATGGACTTCCCTATTGAAATTGTGCTTGAGGCAACTTTCATAGACCATGAGATGGTCGTAGGCTTGTTGTCTTCTCTCATCAAGTAGATCCAGTTGAGTAAGTCGAGCCACTCTATATTCCTCATCAGATATCTATCCTCGAAGAGAAATGCGAAGTGATGGGAGTTCAACCTCAATAGGCAGGACTGCTTCAGCACCATAAACCAAGGAGTATGGATTTGTGCTAGTGGCTATACAAAATGAAGTGTGGTATGCCCATAGGGTGGGATTAAATTGCAAATTCCAATCACAGCCAGAGTCATTGACAACTTTCTTGAGGATTTTGAGGAGGGTTTTATTAGTTACCTCAACCTGACCATTACCTTGTGGGAAATATGGGCTCGAGAAGCGGTGGTGAATGCGGAGGAAAGTGCACAATTCTTCCATATTTAAGTTTTCAAAATTACCTCCATGGTCTATGAATATGGTAGCTGGGATGCCAAAGTGACATATGATATGATACAATATAAACTTGGACACCTGAACTCTCATGGCAGTAACAAGGGGAACTACTTCGACCCACTTAGTGAAATAATTAGTGGCAGTGATTATCCTCTTGTGCCCTTCTGAAGAAAGTGGTGCAATAAGACCAACAAGATCAAATCCCCAGAAGGCAAAAGGCCATGGTGGTGCAATGGGTTACAAATCCTATGTTGGAGCCTAGATTAAATTAGCATGTTGTTGACAAGGTAAACATCATTTCACAAATTCACACGCATCTTGTTCTAGAGTAGGCCAATAATATCCAGCTCGAAGGATCTGCTTTGCTAGCACTATCCCGCTCGTGTGAGCACCACAAAGTCCAGCTTGTACCTCTTTGAGAGCCATCGCAGCCTCATTTTGATATAAACATCGAGAGAGAGAGTATCATGATAACCATGACGATATAGGGTTTGGGAAATGATAGTGTAACGGGAAGCTTTGTGAATAAGGTTTTGGTGTTGATTTCATGTGAGGTGAGGAGATATGATATCATTTAGTAGGTAGGCATGAATTTTGTGGTACCATGGAGATTGGGGACCAACCAAGATACAGACCCATATTGATTCATCATTCTCATATGCGTGTTCGTGTAGCTGCTCAACCAAGAATTCATACTGTGTAGCTTCGTGTGGTATTTCTAAGAGAGAACCAATAGTATCCATAGCATTAGCTACCTTATTCTGGAGTCGAGGCATCTGTATGAACTGGATCTGAGTGAAATGCTCCTTTAGTTGGTCAACCAGGTCTTTGTAAGGTAGTAACTTGTCATCCTTGGTTTGATATTCATCCAAAGCTTGTTTGATGATAAGCTGAGAATCACCATAGACCTGAAGCTTTGTGATATTCCATTCAATGACAATTTTTAGTCCTGCAACAAGGGCCTCATACTCTGCAATGTTATTGGTACACCAGAATTGTAGCTTGAAATATTTAGGGATATAATCGCCTTGAGGTGTAACCAAGAGTATGCCCGCACTGAAACCATGAGATGTATAGGAGCCATCAAAATATAGCCTCCAAAGTGATTGTTTTTCTATCAAATAGAGGTATTTGTTTGGAAATTCCATGATGATGTGTGATCTGCAACTAAGGGGGCATCGGCCAAGTGATCGGCAATAGGTTGGCCTTTGACGGCCTTTCTATCAATGTATTGAATGTCAAACTCACTGAGGAGCATAACCCATTTTGCCAGGCGTCTGGTGAGTACTGTATGAGAGAGCATATATTTTAATGGATCAATCTTTGATATCAGTTGTACAATATGACTCAACATGTAGTGACATAGCTTCTAGGTGGCAAACACTACTACTAAGCATGCCTTCTCCATTGGTGTGTAGTTGAGCTCATAGCCCACTAATGTTTGACTAATGTAATAAATAACTTGTTCCTTCCCTATATCATCAAGTTGTGCTAGCAGAGCACCTAATGCTGTAGGAGTAGCTATGATGTACAATATGAGTGGGTGCCCTATAATTGGAGGAACCAAAATAGGTGGATTAGCTAAGTATTGCTTGATGAGCTCAAAATTGCACTGGCAAGCTGGGTCCCATTGGAAATTTTGATCTTTCTTAAGCAAGTGAGTGAAAGGTTGACACTTATCAGCAAGCTGAGAAATGAATCGCCGGACTGATTGCAGTTTTCCTTGCAAAGAACAAAGGTGCTTGAGTGTCTTAGGAGGAGCCATATCCATGATTGCTTTGACCTTCATAGGGTTAATCTCAATACCACACTGTGACACAATGAAGCCTAGGAGCTTTCCTGAAGTAACACCGAAGACACACTTCTTTGGATTTAGCATGAGACGATATTCTACCAATCGGTTGAACACTTCCTCGAGGTGAGACAAGTGATCCAGAGCATTGAGAGATTTGACTAGAATATCATCTATGTAATCCTCAAGTATCTTATGGATTAGGTCATGGAAGATGACTGTCATTGCGCACTGGTAGGTTGCCCTGACGTTCTTTAACCCAAAGGGCATCATATTGTAGCAGAATGTGCCCCAAGGTGTAGTAAATGTTATCTTATGCTAATCTTCTTCTGCTATACGAATCTTATTATATCCAGAGAAATCATCCATTAGTGATAAGAGTTCATGACCTGCGATGAGATCCACAATCATGTTGATATTTGGCAATGGAAAGTCATCCTTTGGACAAGCTTTATTAAGATCCCAAAAATTGGTGCAAATTTTGATATCACCAAAGGGCTTGGTAACAGGTACCATATTAGAAATCCAATTAGAATAATCTATTGGTCGAATGATTTTGGCCTCTAACAACTTCTCTAGCTTTTCTTTGACTAATAAAGCCACCTTGGGGTGCATTTTTCAAAGTTTCTGTTTGACAGGCTTGGCCCCTGGATCTACTGCCAGATGGTCTACAACTAGTTTGGGGTCCAACCCCAGCATATCCTGATATGACCATGCAAAGTGGCCTATATTTTCATAGAGGACTTCAAGAAGAAGCTCTACTTGTTCAGGTGGTAAAGAGGTTGTGATGTATGTGATATGTGGTATCTCTATCAGACTAATATCTATAGGTCAAGTTTCTTCTATCAAAACTGAAGATATAGGAGGTCGATGCTCCTATGGGGGGAGGATGAAATCTCCATCCTCAGGTGCCTCTAAGAGGTTTTCACTGTTGGATATGTCCTTTATTTTTGTTTCATTTTTTGAGTCACCTAATGGTGCTCCAGAGGAGTTTTCACCATGGGATGTTTTTCTCTTTTCTTTTTCTTTTTTTTTTCTTTTAGCATTTCATTTTTGCGACTAGAGATTTCCTCCTCCCCGAAGTAACCTGCAAGATCCAGCTTGTAGACATACACCGATGGTGGAGGAGGCCATTTATGTGGCATTTCTACCCCCATGAATTTAAGGAGCACGTGCTCGGTAGAAAACTCATCAACATGAATGACACTTGGTTGGTCCCAATCTATGAGTTTGGGGTGAGCAAGGGGGAGATCTATGAGATTCAAGGATAACTAGCAAAGCACAGAGGCTCCAAGGATTATTTCATCAAGGAAAATATCATCGTAAGATTTCTTTTCAACTTCCTCAGGGATGTCTTCAACCTCAACGAGAGTGTTTTGGATGTTCATAAAGGCATGGCCTTCCGTTGTAGTACCCCTAGTTGTGGGGAGTCCATAGCCCAAGCCTTTGATTTTTTTCCTTTGGTGTGCTTCTATAGGCTATCTCATACCTGATTCCTGGCAACCTAAACCACCTCCTTGATAATCCCATTGCTCCGTGGTCAAGCGATGTGACCAGGGATATTTCTATTTAAAATGATCAAGAAGTACTTCATTTTTGGGAGGTGGCTCTTTGTATAGCCATGTGTTAATGTCTGGTGCATTTTTTGTTTCATCAAGGATACCTTTGGTGACAAAAGTGGTAGGGCCCAACTAGTGGAGCCGAGAGGTAGTTTCTGGTATAGGCCCTTGATGTATTGGGCATCCTTGAGTATGTGGGTCAAGTGGTAGAGTGCTAACAGTAAAAGCATCTATGAGACTATACTCACCACAACCTTGGTAGTTGATCTTAACTGTGGAGAGAGTGGAGGCTAAAATGGTGTTCGAATCATGGCAGGTGCCAGAGGAGCTAGCCATGGTAGTGCCAATTTTGATCCCACAACAGTGATTGGTGTATGAAGCTTCAACTGCATTGCAATAAGCAAAGGGTTCAGGATCTGCATGGATGGTTATCTTAGTGCCATTATGCAAAAATTTGACGCACTGATGATATGTGGATGGAACGGCCTTCATTGCATGAATCGATGGGCGACCAAGGAGGATGTTATATGGAAGATTAAGATCAACTACGTGACAAAGTGTTTCTTGAGTGGCTAGGCCAACTCTGATAGGGAGCAAGATGGTTCCTTCAGTTGTACGCTCCAAGTTTTTATATGCCTTGATGGTGATTACCTCATTGATGATACCTGCTTCAGTAAATCCTGCCTGCTTGATGAACTTTAGAGTACATAGGTTTAGAGCCGATCCATTATCTATCATGACACGTTTAACTGCAAAGTCAGAAACCATAACAGCGATGTGAAGTGGGAGGATGTGATCAGGTTCAACTACTGGGATATCAATATTTTTGAAGGATAAGGCACATGAGGCTAAAAAATGGCCAATCAAGTTACGAAACTCAGTGGCATTTATGTTGGAGGGGATGTGTGACTCATGTAGAGTGTTGTCAAGGATCTCTTGATAAAGTGGGCTTGTTCGTAAGAGATCCAGGATGGAGATCTGGGCCGGCGTGTTTCCAAGGTGTTCCAAGATGTTATACTGTGGCCCTAGTGAAGGTGATTCTGATGGAGATGTTCAAGATAGAGGTGGTCGTGCTGATGGTGGTCTGATTTGTGTGGATACAGGTGGACCAGCTATATTGAGTCATGTTCAACGAGTAGCAATTGCACACTGAGTGTCTGGGCCTTTGATATTGATGACATTGATAGATGGTTCAACTTGGGATATGCAACCAATTAAGCTACCATAGTCTAAGTATGTTGAGGTATAATTCTAAGACGTGTCTCGGTTGTCACCTTGTTTACCCAGAGCATTGTTAGGTTTGTTGACAGGAGGGTTTGCAGGTGCCTTTCCCGGGTTGGTGTTATGAGGAGGGAAAGCATTTTGATACATCATTAATCCTACATTAGGTGAGGGTTGTACCCCCACTGTGATCTCTTTCCGGCCAATGAGGTCCTATACATAATCCTTAAGTTGCATGCATTTAAGGGTAGTGTGCCCTTTGACACGATGGAATTTGCAATATTCATTATCTTTGTACCAGGATGCTCTAGACTGATTGGGTTCCAAGGGTTGCATTTGTGGATATTGAACAAGGTTATCTTTGGCCAATTTTTTGAATATTGTATCAAGAGGTTCCCCCAATGGGGTGTATTTCCATGGTTGCCTCTAAACATGGGTTTTACTACCTGTCGCTAGTGTGATAGCATTAGTTTGATTATGAGGAACAGGTATTTGCTGATGAGTTTGCACGGGTGGCTGGTGATACACAAGAGGTTGTTGTTGATAAGTTTTTTTTTGGAAAAATGTGGTGGGAACATTGGTAGCCACCCCAACAATATGGAACTGTCGAGTGTCAGTGGCACCATCTGTCACTGTATTCTTATTTTTGTTCCAATATCGGGTTTTGTCATTGCTCAACCCACGGTCCTGGGTGTTTTCTTTGTACAATATGATGACACCATCCTTAATGAGGCCTTTCTTGAGGCCCATTCCTTTTTCTTTGATGTCCTTGTATGTTTGCAAATAGTTCATAACCATATGATGAGCATGGCTAGGGTGTGCATTGTTTATGAACATCTTGAAAAGATGGCACTCAGGGATGGTGCAAGAGATCCTTGTTGTGAGGATCTACCAGCATTGCAAGTACTCTGTAAGAATCTCTCCTCCCTTTTGTTTAGTGTGGACAAGGTCCACTACAGATAATTCAGTCTCAACAAGATGGGTATATTGAGCAACAAAGGCCTCAGAAAGTTCTGCAAAAGTTTTAATAGTACCTTAAGGGATGTGACAAAACCATTCCAAGGCTGGTCCTGCAAGGCTCTTGGGAAAGAGCCACATGAGGAACACATCATTATAAGCCACCTCCTGAGAATGCATATAGAATTCCTTAACATGTGTGACTGGATCACTCTTCCCCCTAAATTTTTCAAACTTGGGGATCTCAAAATGTTTAGGAAATGGAGTCAATGTGATAGTCCTATCAAAAGGGTATGGGCAATCATTTTCAAATTTGAAAGTTTTGGTGTCTGTCCCATCCTTGAGGGCTTTGAGAGCATCTTTCATCTCTTCCCATTCAGATTTTATAGGTGGAAGAGCAGGTGCCCCTTGTTGGTCTGATTTTTCACACTTGCAATTTTTTTTTGAAAATTATGGTGAGAAATCATTTGAGTTTTTAGGATTTCCCTACTCTTGCCCTATTTCATGTGTTATCAAAGTCTATTGATTTCTCCAGATTGATCTTTTAAAACAACCATGAAATTGTCCCAGGTCTGAAATTGATGGCATCCCTTTTGAATTTCTCAGAAGGAGTTGTAAAATGTTTTAAGTTAGTCCTTTACATTCTTACGGTGTGAGGTTTCACGTAACAACGGAATTCCTTTTGCTTTTGGTTTCCATGGCCACACTTTCTGATACAGCGAAGAGGCATAAAGGATTTATCGTGCCTTGAAAAGCTCTTATTACGGGCTTACGAGTAAATACCTTGAGCGAAGGAGCGGGGAAGCCTACAATGTGATCTATGCGTATATGCCCAAATGGGTAGCGTAAAGGCGTAAAGCATGATCTGAAGGGCACACGAGGTTATTACGATGTTACGAGTAAAGGTTTTTTCGTAAGCACGGAGGCAAGGTTTCATGGTGTTTACGTGTCTATGATTCTTGGGTTTGCGGACAACCGTAAAGTTTTGTTCTTAGCGGTAAAGGAATCATGTGGGACCTGTTGAGGTGTCAGAAGGGCCCAGTTGCAGCAAATCAGATGGAGACACGACATTTATGTCAAATGTGCCCATCCCTCATGGCATATGACTTAAGCTTTTGATATTACGCCCTTACGCTTGTAGGTTAAGAGTATGAACAAAGAGCTATTTTTTCTTTTTTTTGTGGTTACGGATCCAGTCTCAGCGTGTAAGCGTAAAGAGGTGAGAAGGAAGATTAGTAAAAGGGGTTTACGCTCATACGATAAAAGGAAGACGTGAGACCACAATAGCACTTGAGAGGGCTCTTTGGTGATATGAATAAAGCTAAGTTGTAAGAGCAGGAGATAAGTTTTGAAGCCTTACACTGCCTCGAGAAATGAAGTAAGCGGAACAACATAGAGGGAATTTCCAAGGTCTCCACATATATGTGCATGTAGGAGCGTAAAGGCTAGAAGGATGGCTTGAATGAGGGTTTTACGCTCACACGAGGAATGTTGAATCATAAAAACAAAGATGTTAGTAAAAAGGTTTTCGATGTTCTGGTGTAAAGGGTTACGTATAAGCGTAAAAGGTAATAATATAGAACTAAGGATCTTTACGCTTATACGAAAAAAGCTTAAATCGTAAAGGCAGAAACACACAATAAAAGGGCTTGAGATCCTACAGGGTAAAAGGTTTTGTAGGAACGTAAAAGAGATTTGCAAAAAAGTGTAAGAGCATCATTATGTTCCTACGATTAGGGCATTTTGAAGCTTCTCCGAGTGAACGTAGAGATCCATCGAGAGGATTTTTGGCATCATGAAGATTGAAGGTTTGACTCAGTGTAATAATGGAAGATAGTCATATAAGAAAGAACCTTTGATGTGTCACGACAGATAAGCAAAAATGGACAAAATTACTGTAGCTAAGCAAAGTAAGGCCTTGAAAAGTACAATCAAAATCCAATTTTGCGGCTGATATACCCTGATGGCGACCTGCGATCGTAAGTTTTAAAGCTCATGCATGCTAAATTTATTATAAAAGGTTGGAAGATATATAATTAAAACATCAAGGATTTAATTGAATTACCAACCTCAAGAAGCTTGTTCCTGTGTTGTTCTGAAGTTTTGAAAGCTACAGAGCTCTATGTATCCTGTGAAATTGCAGAAGAATTCAAAGTAAAAAAAAACATGGCCGACCAAGAAGTTGAAGAGGTGCACGCAGAAGAATTCAAAATCGAAGATGAGGGTGATGATGTGGTAGAAGTCACACCAGAAGGAAAAAGGAAGAAATCTGTTGTCAAAATAGAAAAGAAGACAAGGGTCAGAAAATCGAACAAGCATGCAAAAGACTGGTTAAAACTCCTTCCAGGGTCATCAAATGCAATTTCTGCAAATGATCATATATTCAGAGACCCTTATGCTTTTGTTCGAGATGCTAAATGGCCTAGAATTATTGGTTATGATCTTTTCATGTACTTTTACCATAATAGAATAGAGAATGTGCCAGTATGTAACCCTTGGAATAGAAATATGGCAAAATTAATTTTTCCAGAAGTGTTCGTTGATGTTGACCTATTGAAGGCCCTAATAAATTCATACAATCTAGTAACCAGGACTTTTCATAGGCATAATGGGAGTGTATTATGTACATTGGACATAACTTCTTTTATTGAGGCTTTTGGATTGATGGGACAAATGGATGTACCTATTGACATTGCAAACTTACAAGGAAAATTCGCTAGGAATAAAACCTACTTTGTAAACAATGTCATGCTACCGCACATTCCTTACAAAGTTAAGAAGGTAGGGTTAATCCCAAAAAAGGTGGGAGACTTTTTACCTTTGAGTAGGTTCAAAAATTATTTCAAAAACACAATGTATGGGTTGCACAAAGTATTGGGAAGTGATGGTGCAGAGGATTGTGTATATGGTTCTCTTTTTCTGATGGCATGCGACATACAGGATCCTTTTCATCATAAGGAGTATGATTATGTGGCCTTTATCATTGGCAGTATGCACATGCAAATTTGTGATGCTAAGAAAGGAGAACTAAAAGACTTCAAGTTCCACCATTATTCATTATTGATGCACCTTATCCTGTATAGCAACATTGGGTACATCAGTGGAGACTTCATTGATCAAAATTTTGATGAATTTGGTGAGTTACCTGTGCAACTCTGGACTCATATTTGGCATAAAGATTTCTTCTATTCAAATTCTCTAGTTTTTTTCAATTTGTTCAGTTCTGTTATTATGAGGCAGCTAGATCATACTTTCTTTAGGGCACCCAATGTTTTGAAAACTTTGCTTAGGCCCTCTTTCTTAGATGAAAAAATAAAATTAGATCATAACTGGAGAAGCATATTTTTGTTTAAAGAATGTACTTTAATCAGATTTTTTGCATGCCCACAGCCTCCTCATCTATTGCCTAAATATCTACCCCCTAGATTGGCCATTATTGAATTCTTTTGGCAATTCTTATTGATGAATAAAGAAATGATCCCTCCCTCTCTGCATAAGCCTACTTTTGTATGTAGAACCTTTAAGGTAGGACACTTTGAAATAGGCAAGAATGATTTTGAGGAATTGAGCGACTATTTAGGTCAGTATAAATTTGCTACTGGGCCCTATAGGATGTATGATCCTGATGGTTATATTGCAAATGAGGTTAAGACCATTAGGGGTTTTGTTCTGCCTCCAAGTAAGCCTATCCTTGTAGAGGACCTAATTGCCAACATAGTAGCAACAGGGGAGGCAGATGAGTTATTGAGGAAGTATGAAGAAATAAGGAAAGTGGAAAATGCTTTAAAGAGGACCAACCCTGATTTTAAGGGTTTTTATACAGAAGTTCCATATCCTAATAATATGAGGAAAATGATTGAGAATTTTGATCATATTATGTTACAAATGCCTCATGAGCCAAAGGGAGAAGAAGCCATTGTAAATAGAGAATCCCCTGAACCAGATACACAATTAGAAATTGATTTGGAAGAAGAGCAGCCATCAACTTCAGCCTGGGTGCCACAAGGAAATAAAAGACAAAAGACAATGCACATCCCTGAAAAGGTGGTAAGCAGAGCTATACAACTCATGTCTGGAAGTAGTGAGTATTTTGCTGATATTAGGAAAAATTATTTTCATCAAAGGGCTACTGAAGCAGGAAAAGCTTCTACTGACATGCAAATTGCAGCATCAAGGTTGGATGACAGGCTCATTCAATCTGAGAAATTCATGGAAGATGATGATTTTATTAAATCATCAAAATTTAAAAGTTTTCTCTATAAAATCAAACAAAATGAACTCACATTGAGTCTCATGCCAGGAGAAGATCCAGAGAAAAATAAAGAGTTAGTTGAAAAACTATTGGCTTATGACCCTGAAAGTGAAACAATGACTGCCGTAGAAGCTAGGGAATTAGTACATAGGAGTGGAATGATTCTAATACCACATTGGGACATTGAGAAAGCTTTTGTGTTGGACCAAATGAGAAGACAAGATAAGGCCATCAGTTATGAAGCCACTAGCAGTGAAGGTTTTAAAAGAGGGTTAGGTTTTAATGTGGACACTAAAACCCTAGCAGTATGGAGTGTGGCCCCTGACACCAAGAAGCCTAAGATGATGGATATAGAAGAAACTTCTCAGGGCAATATGATTGTGTGGACATTAGAGAGCACTACTGGGAAGGAAATATCCAGTTTGGTAAAACATTTTGCTCTTATGAATGAGGAAAAGGTTGATGAAATTGAGGATAAGTTAGCTGCAATGTTTAATGAATGCCTTGATATCAGGAGAACATATGAAGAAGGGCTCAAAATGAGCCATGTACAAAAACAAAGAATAGAGGAGTTAGAGGAAAAAATTAAGATTCTAGAAATAGAAATAAAATCCCTCAAAGAACAGCTCAAGATAGTAGCAGAGGCAGAGCATGCACCAAGGCAAGAGGAAGAAAGGAGGCATGTAGTAGAAGTAGAGGCCCAAACAGAAGAAATGCTTATGGGAACAACAGTGTCAGTGCTTGTGATTAGTGTGGAAACAGAAGTTTCCCAAGTTGACAATGATACCAAGAAAAATGCTTTGATGAATGTATTAAATCATAGAATCAGCATTCTGAAAAGAATATCTTAGGATACTTATAATACATTCATCAGTCTACAATCTGCAGAACAGGTATGCATGGGTGCAGTTAGATGGCTTGAGCCTATTTTTCAACAGTGGGGACCCTATATGCAATTTTTTGACAGGTTGATATCCTTGTTAGCCAAGAAGCCAGATCTCCTAGATAAATTTATTACTGTGAAGGAAGGTATGGACAAAGTGAAAGAATTATTGCAAATCCTCACAGGGAAGCTAGTAGTAATTCAAAGTAAATTAAAAATGCTAACAAATGGTTTCTATTCTTTGATTCCTTCTGTTATCGATTCTAATGATAAGTTAAAAGATTTTGATGAGTGGTCTAATTCTTTTGATCACATTATAGACTTGCCACAAGTGGTGTCTGTCCTCCAAGATGGTATTGATGAATGTCTTTTCAATGAACTAATTGATACCCTTTTGAAGATTGAAACTGAAGTGAATAGGTTTATCATAGAAGGAAGGGTGATTACTGATGCCAGGTGGCAGAAAACAGTGGATGAATTAACAATAGTTAAAGAATGTGATTGGCCCACTAAAAGAGAAATATTTGTCTGGGAAGCAATCGCAGAAATCAAAGCACTACCAACTGGGAGCAGTTAGAGAAAAGGACAAAATTGAAGATTTTATGCTCCAGCTGTCATTTGCCTTCTATTTTATTTGTTTTGTTTTGTTTGTTTGGTTTTCTTTTGAAAAGGGGTAATTTACCCAATTTTTGTAAAAGGACACATGTCACTTTCTTTAGCCCGAAGCTTGTTGCATCTCACACTATTTAAGTGAGATCCCAAGGCTAAAGAATGGTCCAAATTCTATTTCTTCTAAGTATTGTGCTTAGTCTGGCTTTTGGTCCAAATTTTGAAAGCAAGTTTGTAATGTATTTTTCTGTCAAATTCTTTGAGAATACATGAATATAGAATGACCTGTGTTTCTTTCTGAAGGCCATTTCGAGTCTACTGTAAAGGATATACCATTTTCAAAGGAAATGAATACAAATTATGAACTGTCCCCATCTTAGTTCTTTCTAAATTTTGTCTCCTTTTAAATACTTAGCTACCTTGATGTTGTACGAGTAAAAGCTTGTGCAATTGAATGCAATCTAATTAGGTTGTATATCCATTTATCATTGCTGTTAATTCAATGGATTAAATAAAGGCTTTGATGAATGTGATAAGATTCCTTAACTATTGAAAAGGATTTTTGAATGATAAGTTCTGATAAGAATTGCTGATAGAATTTGTTGTAAGGCAACAAATTAGATCTAAGAATTTGCTATAGACTCTGAACCCCAATGGATTAGGCACTGATCAAGTTATTTCAGCTGAAGGAGAAATATCTTACAAATGGTTTTTCAAATGCATCATCAAATCAAATTTTACTTTTATCTCCTATAGATCTTCAAAGTTGGCCAGCACTTGTCTGCATGGAATGTTTTAGCTTCAGTTAGCCATTGTTGTTGAAAACATCTGCAGATCTATAGAAGAATTCTTGGCCATATCTGTTTATGGGATGTGTTTATCAAGTTAGTAAGAGTTATGTAAATGCTTGAGGATCTTGAAATGAGAATCAGAATGAAACTAAGAATAATTCTCATACAGTTGTTTCAGTTTTGAACCATCCCTGGGTACACCCACCCTGGTTTTGCAGAGCCAAGAGTAGAAAACCATCTGTGGTTT
Organism: Cupressus sempervirens; assembly: GCA_028749045.1. NCBI lineage: Eukaryota > Viridiplantae > Streptophyta > Pinopsida > Cupressales > Cupressaceae > Cupressus > Cupressus sempervirens. The sequence goes on along the minus strand of CM053783.1, from coordinate 878,971,219 downwards.
TGTTGAAGTTGGGTCCAAATACCTTACTTATGCAATTGTTAATAAGAATAGGCTAGTCTTTAGATTGTGTATGTATTGTCATTTTGGTATTAAGCATTTTGTCGCTTAGTAGTTTTAGCACTTTTTAAAACACCAACACCCCCGATCCAAGTGCCCCCAGTGTAGGATATGTGCCAGAGCTTGACATGTGATATGGAGCACTCTGATGACCATATGGTGTCTGTGGAAAAATGGTTTGCATAATCGGTGGAGTGGATTCTATGGTTTGTTGGAATGTGGGTTGTGCATATTGTTGCATCTACTGCAGTAGCTATGATAGATAGCTATGAGGTTGTTGCCCTATGAGGTGGTTTTGTGTGGGTGCTTGGGCATACTACTGATGTGAATACTATGGTTGGAATGGTGGTAATGTAGATGATGCTTGCCCTATGCTCTAGGAATATATACCATGCCCAATATGTGTGGGTTGCGCGCCTGCTTGAAAGTAGGACTGATTTGGAGTAGGTTCAAGGTAGTTAATTTGCAGCAAAGTGTTTACTATAGAGAACTACAGTGGCAATGGATTTGGGCTATTTCCTAAAGGTGGCATGGAGAAATAGTTGGTGAGGGGTGGGAGTGAATAGCTATGTGAAGCGGTGGATGATAGTGTCGAAGGTGTGAATGTGATTGCAGTGTTGGGGGGAAGACTAATGATAGGTGCTTGTGTCGCAGCAAAATTCCAAGGTCCCAAAGGAAAAGCGACTGAAGAGCTTTGGCTAGTTACAAAGGGGTTGATAGTGATGTTTAGTGGGATGGAGGATGAGGTATTGGACCCTAATGGTGGTATTTGAGTAGCAAATGGACTAGATGCAATATGGCGTGGAAAAGAAAAGGTAGTGCTGCTAGATGCAAATGGAGGATTTAGTGGAGCATAAAAATGGGTGGTGGAAGCAGATGTAAATGGTATACTTGAGGTTGGTTGAGATGTAGTATGCACTAATGGTTGAGTGAGAATGGGATGAGTGTTCTGTGGAATGGGAACTGGCACCTGGATCGAGGGGATATTTGGGTCTGCAGGTTCTACCTAAGGTGGTTGCCATCCAAACAATGGGTGAGTAGGATCTGTTATGTTGATAGGTGGTGGACGTCCAAACTCAAAGACACCAACATTATCTCGTAAGAAATTTTCCATGACGATTTCCTTGTTGCGACCTATGATGGCATTTATGATAGTAGCATGACCAGGTTGGTTCATGAAAGCCTCAATATCTATGGATGATCCTGGTTCTTTTGGGATTTGCGGTGGTGGGTCTGATGGTGTCATGGATACCACAGAGTATGGCTGAGCTTGAGATGTGTTACCACTATGACTAGGATCCATGTCTTTTTTTCGTGTGTGCCTACCAAAACATGTGGTGGGTGGCATGAAAGGATGCTTCTCCTAAATGCAGCACGAGATGATACTAAGGGTGCTAAAATGATATGATGCTAAGTGCAAGAAGCCCGTGTGTTCCTAAAATATGAATGTGGGAAATGTGATGGTGATGCAAAAGGTGTGACCCTAACCTTTGGCTCAAGGTGATGTGGGACACCAAAAGAAACCTATTCCTAGCAAAGTGTTATGTTTCAAGGATACTTAGGATGATGAGAGATGTGAAGCAAAGATTTTTCTAAGTGAGTGAGGAAATAACACTGAGATTTTAACAAATGCAGGTGGAGGATTCTTCTTCAACAAACTAAGATGAGAGGAGATGGTCTAACTTCAAATGCTTGAATGGGATAGTGCAATTCCTAGATGAGAGACTAAACCTATAAGTGTGTAAGTGTGTGCGGAAAAAGGAAGGACCTAATCAGAATGAGTAACAGTAGAGTTGTTGATAAGGCTTATATTAACACCATGTCAAAGGGTTAGGTTTTGGACTTTGTAGTCCCATTTAGTTTGCAATGCTACTTCAGCTCCGTCTTTCTCAATTTGATCCAATTTAGCAATCCTAGGTTGGGGGTTTTCTTCTTATGTTCTGCTTCAATTTTCTTATAGGCTGGTATTTGAGGAAGCTTAACCTTATTAAACTTAGTCCTAGGATGGCTTGACATGAGATACTTCCAAGGATTAAGAATCACAACCGTGGGGTTCTTTGGAGGCAGTGACTACACTAAGTATGCCCTATGTTGGGATTGACCAAGTTTGGAAAACATTCATTCAACAAGTAAAAGATCAAGAAAAAGATAAGAACAACCAGATAGAAGTTTTGATTCCCAGAATATGATACTTGCACCAAGGAGTGTGTATGTTTTTACAAATTTTTTGAGCAATCACTTTAAGCACATGAACATCCTAGATGGTTGGCTACAAATCTGACAGTTGGTTTATCTGGGGAGTCCTAGATATACGTAAGGTATGTGAGGCCCAAATCTATAGATGAAACCAAAAAGATGTCACACAGACGAGAGGAGCGATAACCCACTTCTCCTTTTTCACTTCTCAAGGGTATAAAGTTCCTTGAGGCTTAGCCTGAGCAATAAAAATATTGATCCCAAGAGAGGTGTCTTTGGATTCACCTCCCGATTTTTATACTCTGCCAGAACGCTGGAGTTGAGGTTGTCCCAAGGGGTGATGAAATCCCCAATCAGGCCTCCTAAAATTTAAACAAGATTTTGGATACTAATCATATGCACCCAAGATGGCCTCGAAAGATGACAAGGGGAGAGAAGACTTGGATGATCTTGGGTCAAAAGACAGAGTTCTTTTCCAATTGACGCTTAAGTTTTCTGATCTAGACTTTTCCAGCACACACGTTTAGGATGCAAATGTTCAATTCCAACTTTGAGATGCGTCAACAAAAGAAAATGTGATCAAAAAATGAATACACAAAGGAGAGTTAGGGTCAACAAGAAAGTAAACCCGCGCACTCGGAGGCCCTCCACGTCAAGTATCAATTGATTTTCTTTAAGGCATTCAAGATTGAGTGTAATTCTATTTTAAGCCCAAAATAAAGATGTGTGTAAAAACTCGATTCCAAGAATTTGCCCAGAGGCCCTCCACGTCAAGATTTGTTCAATTTTTATGCCCCAAATGAAGTGTTATCGATTTAATCTAGATTTTTGGACATTCAAGAAATCTTATAAGTTAAGACAAACCCTCAAAAGCTAATTTAGTAGAATTTGATTGTGGAACACTTAACACTCTCTTAGGTAGACCCATCCCCATATATGGCGCTGATATTGCAACCAATGGTTAGAATGATGGGTGATTAAAGAGGGTGAGTCCAATGAAAAACTACTCAATTTGACTCTTGTTGATTTGTTTTTAACTTAACCAATTTAGTAAGTGTTCAAAAATCAAACTTGCCTAAGTTGCATGAAAAAGAGAGATTTGTTTGTTCTTTTTAATGCACCAAAATGAAGTGATTGATTTGTGGGATTTTTAGACATACAAGTTCATTTTTCCAATTTGCAAAGACAAATGACAACGACTTTGACAAGGCCAACAAAAAAAAAGGGAGTGTTCCCACAGAGAAAATGCAAGAAACAGCATTCCTACGAGGGTACCTGCATTCTCGCAAGTGAGTTTGCAATCCCGCTGGAGTTCCTGTTTGCGGGAATGACAATCCCACCATGAATCAAGATCATGAGAATGACAGGAAAGACTGTTAAAAAGAATTAAAGTTGCGAGCCAAAAACTCGAGAGCTCTTTTTCACAGAGCGATCCTATAGGTTTATGCCCTTACAATGTTCCCACAAACAGGAATGACAATCCTACTATCAAAAATTTATTACAGTCCCGAGAAGTTTAAGATAGGAAATGGTAAGGTGAGAATGACAATCCCGTTGTTTTTGAGGTGCGTTCCCGCTAGAGGATTTATTGGCAGGGATGAAGAGGCTTGTTTGCTGATACATGGTAGAGGCTATATGTTGATGAAGTGTGAACTCGCAGTTGTGGGTTCGCATTCCCACCAGAGAATAGCAGTATTCTCGCATCACAAGATCACGTTTCTGTGGTCACGAGGATGCAAAAAGTTTTGTGTTTTTGACCGTTTGCTAGGTGAAAATCGAGGACAGGGTTGGGAGCGCATTCTTGAGGTGTTCAAAGTGGTCCTGCAAGCAAAATCAAAAGGTAACACAAACAACAGATATTGCCATTAATGTTAGCTTTGCATGGTTAACCAAAACATGAAAATGAGAAATAAGCATGTAAAACTAGAATAAATGAAGATTAAAAATGACCCTTGCGGGGTCCCAGCGGGCATGCCAAAATGTGTACAATAATATGTTAGCAAGAAACACTAATCTATTTTAAAACAAAAGCATTAACTAACAAGACTAGTATAAACTTTAGATGAGACAAAGTGAGGTCCTCAAATGAGAATATGAGCCATGGATAGGCTCTCTCAATGAGGATGATCACTTGATTAGTAGATGTGTCCTTTGATATGGATTTGGGATGTATGATCAAGCTTCAAAATGCTTCAATGAAGATGGATTTGGGATTTTTGGTGTGGATATGTGAAAATGGTATGGATTTGGCTTCTCAAACTGACATGGTAACTTTAGCTTAAAGATTGTGATAAAATGGCTTGGGAGGGGATCCAATTTATAGGCTAAGGGCTCGAGGGATGGAGGGGTGAGATGCAAGGATGGAAAGATGGTGAGGGAGGGCTAGGATGCACTCAAAGGGGAGCACATAGATTGTGCTTGTTTAGCACCAATTAGAGAGTGACACATGTCACAGGGAGAGTGGGTGGAGGAAAGGGCATGGATGAGTCAAAAAAGGAGGCTCAAGGATTTAAATGGCCCTCATAAGTGTGTGTAAGAGCAATGAATGTGCTTGTAAGAGTCATTCATGGCTTTGTAAGAGCACTTATGGCTTGGTGGTTGGGATATTTTGAGGGGAGAATTTGGTTTGGATTAGGAAAGTCGTATGCTCTTTTAGGATTGTGAAAATGATTAGGGGATGGGTTAGGCTTGGGTTAAGATTAGATTAAGGATGTTAGAGATGTGCAAGTGGATGGTATTGATGAGGGTGGGTCAGTTAGTGGCTAAGCTTAGTTAGTATGGGTGAATGGGGTGGATTAGGCTAAATGGAGGATTTAGGATAGTTTAGGGGCTATTAGATTTGAGGGCTTTATTTATCAAATAGATTTATTTAATAAATGAGGGTTTTGGATTTAGATAGGAGAATAGGATTAATTGAAAAATAGTGGGTTATTTGATTTATCAATTAGGACTATAGATGATTAATTAAATTAATCAACTAGGGGATGGCAAAGGATTTAATTAAATAGGAATTTAATTAATGATGCATTTAGAGATAGCTAAATAAGATTATCAAAGTGGTGTAATCAAATTTAGGTGTCTACAGGGGAAAGCCATACCATGAATGAAGCACCAATTTTATATATCTTTATTGTAAAAAAATATCTACCATAATTACATCATTTAATTTTGTTTATATAGTGCCTCATCTTAGAAAACATTAAATTATAGAAAAAATACTATTATAAATCCTCATACATATTCATGGCCTCAATTATCCCCATAAACTATTGTAGTATGTCTCTATTAGGATACATTTGCATCTTGTCAATGTCTTGGTATATTTCTAAGTCAATTCCATCAAAGAACTTTGCACTTTTAGATGCCTAAAGAGCTACACCCTTACCCATCTTCTAAATTTATTCAAAAATGGTTACAAAATCCTTAACAACTTTATAAATATAATTCAACCTGATGGGACTCAAAATTATGTTCCCGTTTTGACTATCATACCAAAATTTTGAGTCATTTTGAGCCCTGTAAGAGCATTTTCTTGCTTGTGTACCTGACTATCATTTGTAGGCCTAAGAGGTGTTTTATGTTTCTAATACCTTTAATTTAGTATTTATATGCATCCTATAATGATAAATTTTCATTCTGTGAAATTTCATTTCGAGAAATGTGCAGTTCTGCATTTTTGCCTAAGTGTCAAGCAATGATAGGAAGCCTAGTTTACATTTGACTATCTTGCCCCTAGTTATGTTTCATGAATCAATGCTTTGGGAGTATTTATTATGCATATCTAAGAAACTATGTTTTAATTTTGAAGTCATTTTGATATGTTTTGACTAGGTTTTGAATCCCTTGAAGTTGGTTACTTATCTCTGTCATGCTGATGCAAATTGCCCTAAATTTCAAGAGGCCCTGTTTAATTGATTATAACTTTGACCCATTTGACCATACATAGAAAATTCCTTTTGAATTTTATTCTAGAGGTTACACAATTTATATTTTTTAGGTTTGAGCCTATGATGAATCTATTTGATTAGTTTTCAAATGCAATTCCAAATGCAAGTTATAAAGTTTTATTGGTGTCATAAAATGCAGATTGATTAGTACCCCTGTTTGAGATGTCATAACTTAAATTCATGAATGATGAGATCATATGGTCTATACCATTGTGTTATACTATGAAAATTCTTTAAGTGTGCCATTTTTCAAGTCTTGACCAATCCGTATGCACATTTTCTTAGGTCCATTCTATTTTTAAAAACCACGGTTCTACTGATGTTTCTAGTTCTCCAATTCTAAGTACCCCACTTTGCATGCTTACCAAATGTGCCATGTTATTCATCATAAGCCCAAATCATAGATTTATATTCTCCTCATGATAATGAACTAATGCCCCAATTTTCAAGCCCTCAAGTATCTGTTTTACCTATTTTCAAAGCCAAAACTAAACACATTTTGTTGTTTTCTAACATGTCGTTTACATATAGTTATAGGAAGATAAATTTGACGGTCAATATCTTTTGATTGTAATGCCCCGCCAAGGGATCCAAAAGAATTAACCTAAAGTTTCACTAAGTTTGCTAAACATTTTTTTTTTTTTTTTTTTTATTTTAAAAGTAAGAAAGTATGACATACACATCAAACAAATAGTAGCGGAAGCAATAACATGAAATCATCGACAAACATACATTGCAAGTTACATTTCTTAAAGATCCCAAGACGTTGAGTCGCGTTTAAATTTAATTAAATCTAAGTCTAACAACTATCACATACATATGAAAGAATAATCAGAAAGTCCCATGCCCATAATATACATTTGATCCGAATGCCTCTCGGCAAACTAATTCGAAATGCTCAATCATCCACTGTACAAATCACAGGGTATGAAAGGCTTAAAAGAATATACATATGTAATAATAGAAATACATCAACCTCATGAATCCATGATACAAAGTACAGTAAAGATATATACAAAACTATTCACCATACATGATACATCCATACATCCATAATGATAAAACATCTATCATAAAATCTACCCATCCATCATAATAATCCAAGAACATAGTGAAGGTAAATGCCAATCACGAACACTCCAGCCACAGTGACCACGGTACGGATCTCAATGGTAAGAGTAAAAAACACTACCACCCGACCGCATGGAACCTAAATGGTCCACTCCCACCGCGCTGAGGAGATAGTCTCAAGTCCCAAATAGGATAACAAAACCTATAATCATAAATACTCTCTAAGTACAGGAAAACCTATAAGTATGCTAACTCAAGGGTTCCTAAAAAGATCGACATCTAAATCCCAGAGGTACCACAAGACACGTAGGAAACCTAATATGCAAGCGGGAAAGTGTCATCGCAAAAGTCACGTAGAAGTTACCCGAGCAATCCCTTAGGAATCCCGGGTCCTTACTGATCCCTGCAGCCATTAGTATCCTCTCGTACTGACGAGGCATACTATGGAATGCAAGGTCATAACCAAGCATTCTCTCTACCCCATCCTAGTCTGTACTAGCACTCAAGGCATGGGAGAGAACATACAATTATCTTGTTAGGTTCATTTTCTCCCATTTAGTGTAAATGTTTTCACTTATTAAATCAACTTACAATGGGTTACTCCAGGCAGCCTCTTAGGGCCCCGATCCCCATTGCAAGCCACTTCCCAACACTACACATAGATAACCTACCCTAGGCTCATGAAATTACAAATCAAGAATCATAATAAAATCACCTCAGTCCTATACAAGCAACTGAAAAATATCATAAAAGATAAGCCACAAAATTACATCATTTCTTCATGAGCAACCGATAATATCAAATAGTAATCATATGATCATGACAGTTCTCTATCAGTAACTGAAGGCATCAATGATAAGTCACAAAATCCAATGGTTCTCCAATGAGCAACCAGAAAGTATCCCAATAGTAAATTACAATACTGATCAAAGACTCCAAAATGGTCAAGTCAAAACATGACATCATCAAGAACATAACAAACACTTCAGTCCTCTCAAGCGACCGAAAAGCAATCCAAGTATAACTGATCGAGACTCAAAAATGGTTATCAATATAACTGATCGAGACTCGAAAATGGTTAAGTCAGGTATCTCAAATACATACATCTCAGCTTCACACAAAGAAACTAGAAAGCAATAACAAATAGTAAACACAATCATGTCATAGAGCACTTCATCACATTACCATGGTCAGGTTAAGAAAGATCGAAACCAAATCATCATGACATCACATTCACAACCTTGAGCCTCTGGTAACAACCTAAACTGGTCAATACTAGAACAACCCCAAAACACTCAAAGCACAAGGACAACATCAAAGTCTCGGAGATTGGATTTGAAAGTATATTATTGAGTTAAGGTAAGGTTTATGTTTCAGTTTAATATCAAATTCAAGTAACTAGGTTTTCTCAACTACCCTTTACGATTAACCCTTTTCTATAATAACTTTCATTAAATCAATATCCAAATTTATAACTTAGTCAAATAAAATTCATTATTAATTAACTTAATTAAACTAATTTTAATTAAATTACTCAATAATTATTGTTCTAATTACCTATTTTAATATCTTCATTAATTACTAATTTATTAATATTTACCCAAAAATTATTAATAAATTAATACTTACAAAAAAAGACTATATGAAATGCATTAATATTTAATTATTAAATATTAATAAAGATTATTATTAAAACATTATAAAAACATATTAAAATTTATAAATAAAAATTTTAAATATTCATAAAACCTTTTTATGAATAACCTTAAAAAAAATTGAATTATTAAAAAAAATGCGTATTTTTTTATAAGCCCGCCGGCTTAATCCTAAAGGCCGCCTGCGGCTTGCCACAGAGGACTGCGGCTGCCGACAGTACTCTGTACTGCCGTTGCCGCAGTACTCTGCGGCAGGGACGGTAGAGCTGCCGGAGCGGTACGGGGGGGGTGTGGGTATTCCCGCCCCCTCCCAAAAATTTATTTATTATTATTATTTTTTAAAAGTTTAAAGTTTATTATTATTTTTATTTTTTTAATTTTTATTTTTAAAATTTGATCTCCACATTACTCTGATAGAGAAACTATTGCCAACTATCCAAATTATCAATTTAAAATTTTGTTAAAAGAAGGGTGCAACACCGGGACTTCCCGGGAGGTCACCCATCCCAGTACTACTCTGGCTATAAAAAAATTTTGAACCCTTCCCAATCTAATCGTGTCTTCTTTAAGCTAGAAGATGAGGGTTCCTAAGTAAATTTATTTTTCTACTATTCATAATTTAACAACACCCTATCGTAGATACAGAACCAAAGAACAAGAGATTCATGCAATGGAACCCAGAGACTTGATTTTTCTTTAAAACACTCACGAAGAAAACAGGAATCTCAAATTGCATAATTTAACTAGTGATCAAAGCACAAGACCCTACCTGATTCTGATGCTAAAATGAAAACCCCGAGAATTCGCTCCTCTGAAATTCGCTTCTAAAAGTTGTCTCTCCAAAATTCTTTGTCTCCCCCTAAATTCCCAGTCAAAAATACGTCTCTCTCAAAAATGAACCCCCAAAGTTGTGATAAGCAATTTCTCCTCAATTCGGGGCACTAATTGTGCGTTTACCCGAGAAGACTCTTTGCACAACTCAGTTAACTCCAATTTAACTTTTATTATCTTTTCTTATTCTTTTGCATTCAACTTTCATGCACATTAAGTTGAATTATTAAATAACTTTATTTAAAATTTCACTTGACTTCAATTCTTAATTAATTTATTACTTTAAATTTTATGTGCACTTTTAAGAAATTAAAATAACATTATTAATTTTTATAATTTAATCTTTTAATTTAATTCTTATATTTAACTCATGTTTAGATCATGCGATCTAGAATTCTTAATAAATTAATATCTTTCAACTTTTTAATTTATTTTAGAACTTAATTGATAACATATTTAATTAATTTAAATAACAATAATATTTAGCATTTATTTAAAAATGAACTCCAAATATATTATTATTAAATTAAATAAATATTATCTTGTTCTAAATATATCTTGAACTTTAATTTCCAACTTTAATTCTTTTATTTAATTAATTAATTAATTAAATATAAAGATATCATAATAATTCTTTATTAAATTAAATCATTAATTAATCTCTTTTTTTAATTAGACTTAATTAATAGAAAATACACCAAGGACTCATAAAGCAATATACGAAAACCCATCATAGAAAAATACATACCAAATCAAACAAAAGGGTTATAATCACATTATTACATCATTTGATGCATTCGGAGGGCACTTAACTCAGATACTTGTCCTAATTATCAATTAGGACAATTGGCTAAAGGGTTTAGGATTTGGACTTAAGAGTTTATCTCCCCTCTCTTACCATTGAGACAGTGCGATAGGGTACGCTCATCCTGACAATTCAGGGAAGTTGATACCCGGTACCTGCAACCTGCATAAAATCCACGCATGTACAAACACAATATTCTAAGCTAAACAGGCAATGGCAGGAAGTGGTGCATCGTGTAGATCCCGACTAGCAGGTGACTACGACTCCCTTCCTTAACCATATCAAAAACACCATACATAAATAAAACAACACGCACACCATACACATGCAGTATGGGGTAAGTATCCATAAGAGGCACATGAAATAATAAGCCATCTAACTAATCATCATCGATAACTAAAAACATTGAATAATCATCATACATGCACGAAATATAGAGTACCAAGTAATCTCATCATATAATAAACTGAGTGTAAACATCCTCTGATAATCTCTAAAATAATAATACTACTCATCAAACATAAATTGGCCTAAAAGAGTTTGGCAATCATATCATAAATGTAGCTCGAAAAATGTAAACTAGGGTCAGGCACTACATTGACCTAGATGTCATCATGACATGGGATCTGACAGGGTAAGAGAATGTGGAATAGACAATCAAAATATCAATTTTTAGAGCCCAGTTATTGGATTTAGTCAGTTTTTAAAGCTGGTTGGAGCACCCCATGGTATGAAATTGGCAGTTTTCTTAAGGTTGAAAATTGAATTTAAAAATGATTCTTTGGTAGTCAATTTTAATTTTAGTCAGTGAAGTAAGTTCACTAGATCAGTTTGATAGTTTGGGTGTTTTGGTTTACAATTTTTTTTAGCCAAATCCACTTTGGGATCTGAATGAATTTAGTAGCCTAATAAGATATTATATGATTTTAAAAGTTTGTAAAAGAAGGTTATAATGAAGATTATACTTTCCCATTAGAAGGATGTGTGAATGGTGCATGATGACAAGTGAGGAAGGGATTTGAACATACCAAATGGACATGATGTTTTCACTAACAAAAACTCTACAATTATATGGGTGAGCCCGCCCTTACATGCTCAATTTGCTACTTTTGCTTCTATTTCTTTTTCAAATTTTTGAATCAACCCTAGTTTGGGGAAAACTGTTGTGAGTAGTGCCTTTACTAGGTGTGGGATATGGCTTGATACATTGAGGCTAGAAGATGTGTAAGGTTTTTGGCACTAGCAATATGGCTAAGAAGTTACCATCCTTCTTGCCCCTGCAAGCATACCCCTACAGTGCTCTCCAATAAGTGACCATGCATATACATGTGGGAAAATTCATATTTCTAAGGAAAAACCTATGTATATATCAATTCATGAGTGAAATTATGCAGGTGGAGAGTCTTTTGAATACAAATTTTGTTTTGTCTTGGTGTTGTCCTTGGGCTCGGCACAAGTCCCCTTTTAAGTTTTCCTGTTTACAATTGTAAATAGTGTATGGATCGGTAGGGTCAGTAAGTTTCCAATCAACAAGAAAAAAGAGCATCTAAAATAGAGGGGGAACATTGCCCTCTCCACTTCCACTCACAAGAGGGGATGTTATTTTATTTTTATGTCAATGACAAAAAGATTTAAGAGAAAATGCGTTTGCATGTGTGGTTGGAAGGAGGTGAATAGAGAATTCATGATAGAGGAAGAGGGGCTCGATGTGCAAGAATGAGGAAGGGAGTAGAGTTCCATCCATGACATTATGAAATGCATAGCTCCATGACATACAATTAGGGCAAGGCAAACAAAATAGAGCAGAATACCCATGGATGAGGCAGAAGCATCAACAATGGTAACTCAATCTCTTTAATCTCCTCCAAATGCAGTCTCTACATTATGTAAAAAGGTAAAATAGTAGAACATGTTAATCCCACATTTCTTCCATGAAATTATTACAACATATTTATACGTATGAGGGCACGGTTAACAAGTGTCTTAAGACCCAGTGGTTTTTGAGGTCGTAGGCTCATGTGGTGGGGTCATGGCTAGCCTGGAAGATACAAAGCAATTTTCTAATGGTCAACTTAAAAGGAAAAAGGTGCCATACGATGAGATTTTGATGGGTAATTCATAAGTTCGTAAGGAAAAATGAGGAGGCTTTTGATGTTATGATGGCATAAGTTTAGAGGAGGAAACATTGAGAGATAAGATGTTATGCCAAGATTGAAGTGGTACAATGTTACATCATTTTTGTGTGATCAAGGAGGTGAAAAATAAGAGCTAAGATGTTATGATTTTGGGTGATTGATCATAAGATTGTGATGTTGGAAGATCACGAGAGGAAAGTTGATGCCTTAAGATATTATGAAGTTGTAGAGAATCATAAGATCGGGGTGGTAAAGTATTAATGCTAAGACGATATGATTTGATCATAATATTGTATGAGTGTAATATTGTAAGCTTGTGTGGTCATAAGGAAGAATTTCAAATGTTGCATATGGAGATGTGGGGCCCACCTAGATGAGGTGACCAATGTGCATTCACCACATGGCGGGAGGAAAAGATAAAAATAAAAAATAAATTGAATATGAGCACTCATCTAGGATGAAGTTTGAAATATTTAAATGAAGGGGATTTATTATATAGTTCAACTCTATAGTATTTTTTAATTTTTCAAATTTAATGTCCAGTTCATGGCCTGGGGCCTAGTTTTTCAACTACACACCAGAGGCATTTTTTTAATCAAAAATATGGACTATTATATTTCGTCGAAACTAGGAGAATCTAAATTTTTCATTTTTGCAGTCAAGTTTTACATAGGTCTTCAACAAAAAAAGCAATAGGTAGTTTTGCATTTCTGGGGCATTCTTAGTGACATTGAAGATTTATTGATTTAGAGGGGAATAAGATCATATTATGATCAGATTGAGATAAGATTAGATGCACTGATGGCCATAAAGCACAAATTGAATGACTTAGAGAGTAGTTGCTAAGAATGAAAGTTTTGTCTACTAAGGTAGTTGAAGTTTTTCATGACAGGGGCATAACAAGAAAAAAAATATCAAATTGAAGACTTCTCACATCTTATCTAATATCAGATTTTCCTTTAGATGATGTTTTTCTCATTAATTTTGATAAGATATTTCATGTATTTTGCAACAACATCAATTAGGATTTGATTTTCTAGTAGATGAAGGATGAGATTAGTTCAATAATAACAAGATGAAGAGTTTCAATAGGACACATTGTAGTATCAAATTTTGATAAGGGCCTCTTCCTTGTCTATATATCTCTCTTCTTCTTTCATTGTAAGGTTTCCAACTTTGGACATTTTTCATTATTGTGTGACCACTCTGTTGGTTCCAATTTGATTGAAATTTCTTCCATAACTATGATTATACACTCTCTCAACACTTAATCTATTATGAACAATAGTGTAGTTTCTTTTGAGCATTAGTTATACTGTCATCTGTTGTGTATCCTCTGAGTTTTACATATACATGATGTATTGATTTCAATTAATTTAATACAATGCTTTCTTTAAAGTTTCATTATGAATTTTATCTCCTTTTCTATGGGTTTGTAGTTTTCTATTCATATATGCCCAAAGTGCATATTGTCTAGTTGTAGCTTGTTTTTTGAAGTTGTATGCCACTGTGTGTCTTTTTGTTGGGTCAAAAACCTAAGTAATTTTCTTGATGTGCATTGACAAAACTACAGGGATCATAGGAGGTTATGATAAGTACAAATTTCATTTGAAGAAAGATTTCTATTTGTAAGGTAGATTGTTAGATCAGATATCTAAGTATACAAGTATATTTTGGGTATTAAATGCGTATGTTCTAACTTATTGAATTCCCAATGAATAAGGGAATGATTAGCTTGGAGATTGCATGTTCTTATTGTTGCATACCTAGGTTATGCTAATTCAATTTTTAATCAAATATCTTTTCCCTTTCAGTTATATGCCTTTACACTAGTACCATATAAATAATTTGAGGTCCACTTGCCTAGGTTTTATAGGGCCTGAAGAAGGAGAGTATAGCCTTATAGTTAGCCCTAGTGTCTATATAGGTGCATTGACCATGGGAATTAGTTGCCCCTAGGTGTATGTGTTCTTATCACTGGGTTATTCAAAAACTATTAATTCAAAAGCCAACAAAATGATAACTTTGCTAGGGAAGTATTGAATCTAAAGGTGATTCAATACAAAAGAAGGTAATGCATGAAACAAGCTATAACAGTGAGTGTCTGATATGTTTTCTAATTTCTTACTCAATGTCATGCACCCCAATAATGTTTTCTCCAAGATAATAGTAGCTTTGCAAGTTGAACAAAGATTGTAGTATTACTAGTGATCCATCATCAGTTAGTTTAGCTAAGAGCATTATTTTCAAAGTGTTGTAGTATTCATAGTTAAGAATGAACAATAGGATTTGTTCTATTTTCAAGATTATAAATCTACAAGATTGGTTTGATGATTTTCATTTTTCCTGTAATTGAAAGTTTGGTTCAAATTTTGTCAAGTGAAAAATTATGTTTTATTCTCACATTTGTGAATGGTGACTCTATATCTCTGTACAAGTGTTTCTAGTTGATTTCATACTATATATTTTAAAGGACTTTCATGTTGTAAGGGTAGATCTAAAGCTCTTGATAGTAGTTCTTAGAAAGAAGTTTTGATTCTTGATTTATAGTTTTGAGTGTTATTGCATCTACTGTTATAACAAATATGAATGTTTGATAGTGAATCACAACTATGGTCTCATTTTTCCTCTTCAAGGAGGTGGCATCTCTACATGGTTTTCATTGATGTTGTGAAAGAGTATTAGTTTGCACCTATGCTAAATTAGCAGAGGAAAGTCTCATGCATCAACACTAAAAGGTATTTTTTCTTTTCATGAAAGTTAAGTGATAGAAACCAATATCTCTATTCAATTAATTTTTAGTACTAAGGAAAGAGGTGAAAAAAATATTTCAAAATCGTGTTAGATATCAGGTCTAAGGTTAGTTTTCCAAATTCTTAAATTTTGGAAACTATGGTTAATAGCATTGCTATGTTGAACAAGAAAATCCACATTAGGGTGGTTGAATTCATAAGAATTGCAATAGAAAGTACTCATGGTCTAAATGTTGAACAGTGTTATCTAAAGTTTAAATCAGTAATCAACATGATGCCTTTTCATTATAGACTTGAGGAATCTTCCTTGCCTAGTATTTTCCTAGATATTCTTGTGCTTGATTCAGTTAACTGGCCAACACCTGTAAGATTGCATGAGCTTATGCAAGATGAGGAATTCATTAAGAAGATGGAAAGTGATAATAATATTTTTCATGTTATCTCTTCTAATGATAATGGTACATGTGTTGAAAGTCAAGGTAGTAATGAATATAACGAATTTGTATATAATGATAATTTGTCTTCCAAGTGTGAAGAGATGGATTCAACTTTTAGTGAATAAGATGATTGTATTCAACATTAGGAATATAAATATGTAACTAAAAATGAGTCTTGTGATGGTGAATTTGAGAGTGAAGAAGTGTTTAACAATAGTATAAGCAATTCTTACTATGATGGAAATGAGTGTAGTGATGATTTTGATTTTTTTAGATTGTCTTGCTAATGGTTCTACTATTGTAAGTTCTTCATGTCATCCAAATAATAATCACAACCAAGAGGAGAATATTTGTGAGGTAGCCTTCTTGAACCCTAATGAGATTTCATACTTGTTAGCTCGTGAATTTGAAAATTATGTAATTACTTCTAAGGATGTTCATATTTTCCCTTATTTTATTTCTTCATTTAGTCAATTCACTTCCCCAATGTTTAATGTGTAAAAAGATACAGAATCCAAACTATCTTTGTCAAGCTTTGGAGGTGCATATGATAGTACCTCAAATTTTTGTGCACGTGATGACTTGTTACATGTAGGGGATATGATTGTCATGCTCAAAATTTTAGGGCAAGAACACAACAATAATTTATTTTTATTTTTTTTAAAAGATGATCCTAGGTTTAATGTTTAATGTGTAATTCACTTCCCCAATGTTTAATGTGTAAAAAGATACAGAATCCAAACTATCTTTGTCAAGCTTTGGAGGTGCATATGATAGTACCTCAAATGTTTGTGCACATGATGACTTGTTACATGTAGGGGATATGATTTTCATGCTCAAAATTTTAGGGCAAGAACACAACAATAATTTTTTTTTATTTTTTTTTAAAGATGATCCTAGGTGGTCATCACTTTAACAATAGGGAGTTATTCACTAACAATTCTCTTATTCTCATACTCTTACTACAAGACTAAATATATCTTAATCTAGGTAGAGGTCTTAGTTAATAAGAGTATATGTTGTCAAGGCTTACATCTATTAACATCTAAATTTTATGACAAGAAAACCTATTTGTGAGTTATCAAATATTTTAGTTGTAAAACATGATAAGGGTTCTAGATCCAAATATACATATGACCTTAGTATACCTTATAGCATCCCCAGTTGGTACACATCCAATTAGAGGGAGCAATAGGGAATCATGAATATTATGTTAAAGTTCTGAACATACTTTGTTACTAAATGTCCTAGTTTAATTGTGTTTATATATCTAGCATGAATCATGTAATAGAATCCATAACTCAATAAATTACTATATGAGCATGGTTATTGACCCCATTTATGATCTATTACTTTATTTTTATACTTACATTTTCTCAATATATCAAACCCTAATAGTTTATAATGATGTACTATCTATGAATTATTAGTCATTAAATAATTTTTTCACCTTATCTATCACTAATAACTTGTTCCATACATTCTAATTTAATTACTTCCTTATGCCAATCATCCATATTGTAACCCTACATCAACTAAGTCATTCATCAATCACTAACTAGCTAACTAACTACTATATATATATATTTTTTTTTTAAAATTTATTTATTTATTTATTTATTTATTTATATAAATAAATGTATAAGATACACATATTAGACCCATATCCATATTGAAGGGTACCTACATTACCTACAACTAAATAAAAAATTCACTAATTAATCTTCTAATTTAAACTCTACAAATCCTTAAAAAATCTCTAAATTTGCTAACAATTATAAAACCCACTAACTAAGACTATGTCACTTACTAAATATCAAAATACTTAAATCTAACTAATTTTTTAGTTTACCAACTACTCCTATTTACTAGCCATGATAAGAGAGAATAAAATAATTTCTAACTAACTAATCACCACTATCTACCAATCATGTTATTAGTTTTAGTCTAAAATATAATCCCTAATCCCAAGTTTTATACTAAGGTACCCATGACAAATCTCTAATTAAATAATATTAACACAACCCACTTAACTTATTTTCATAACTACTAAGCCATCCTATTGAAAACCTATCCTAAATATTCTAATTCTCTTAACTTACACATTACATACCATTAATTCCTAAATAATCACTCCACGATATTATTAATTGCTACTTTCCCCTAACAACTAAATGCCTAACTAAGCCTACTAATACTAACCTACACTAACTTTGTTCTTATTCTACTCCTTATGTTTTCCTCATGGGCACATGTGGGGTGCTTTTAAACAAGGTTGGCCTTGGTTTTGGCATCCTTGGGAGGCATAGGTGTAAGGCCCCAAGTGGGGTATGCTTGGTGGAGGCACCTAGGACGTAGGGCCTAACATGAGGTAGAGCAGGCCTCCTTTGAAAAGGCACCCAAGTCCTTTCAAAGATGTTGAGAATTTGGAAAAAATGGGACCCTTGTCCCATGCTATTAAAATTCTTCTTCTTCTTTTGTACTTTTCTTCCCTTCTTTAGAGGGCACCTATGACTTAATATGTATTAATTTTAGTTTTAACTCATATGTATTTTATTTTTCTCTTTTATTTTGCACTAGGACATGATTAGCCCACATATATTCCCTCTAAGAATCACATGACTTTAGGGATATTTAGGAGAAATTATTAATTTGTAACCCATATTATGGCCCCTATATTTTATAGGCTTATACTAGGGTATCAAGGCATATTCCTTATTATTTTATTAACACCCTAATTACAATATTCTTAATATATTCTCTTGAATAAAATAATGGTCTATAATCTTGGGGAGGGAATTATTTTCTTTCCCCATACATTTTCTAGAGGACATATTATGCACCTACAGGATTGTCTCCTTATGCATTTGAGCTATGTATTCATTTTCAAGCTAGTTTTCCTTTAATCCTACCATGGTAATTTAATAAACATGTTTGATGATGTGATGGTGCTATCTAACCTAGGGAATTAATAGATCTTGAAAACCCAAATGAACTAATTCTCATACACCTAAAATGAAAATCAAAATATGATAACTTTCTTCCATTTCATAGCATATGATTATTTTACAAATCAATCACCTATATTTTGAATTGAGTCAACTACATCCATAATAATCTTCCACACAACAACCATGAAATATTTCTACCAAATGATATATAATTTACATAATAAGAAGGATCTCATTACATAACTTCTTCCTAATACATCAAATCACATATTGTGAAACTCAAAATGAATATTTCCTTGCAAAGGCTAATTTGTTCAATGTTCTCAACTTCACAATTTCAACAATATGCAATAATATGAAATTTTCATTTTACATCACATTGAAACAAAATGGAGGCTCAACATCACAATACATTTTGTGATAACATAGGAAGATTGGTATGTCTACACACTTAACTTTTCCACATTATCAAGGGTGAAACCCTAATATCTTCAAGGAATCCATCTTCACAAAACCTACAAATTCACATGAAATAGGAACCATGTAGGCTCACCTCCCATCCTAGGCTTCCATGAAGCCACCCATCGAGCAAGGGAAACAAGTCCAAATGGGATACTCATACACATCACTTGTCAATGCATGCAACACATCACATAACACAAAACAATCCCTCCCATGGCTTGCACATTGATTCACCATTGGAACCTTGAATATAGGGTGAAGGTGTGCTTTCAAAAGGAGACTTACCATATCATACCATACCTGCAATAAATAATTTTTCATGCCCTTAAGGGGATTTTCACAAATCAAAAAAATTTCATGCCCTTTCAGGGCTTCCACAAACATCCTCCAAATATACTACCAAAAACTATAGCTTCCTTGAAGCCCATACTCCATTAATTTCCTTTCTACACCATCTTTCCCTTATCACCCCCAAAGAAAGGTATGAATGAATATAGCATACAATGGAGTCCATACTCCAAGGTTCTCAACTATATTTCAAGCCCAACTAAGCCCTTCACCCTAGACTTCTCTTCCCTTCCCAAAGGGTGAGTGAAGCCCTCACACCCATAACAACACTTTTCATTCAAATCAAAACAAGGATATTCAAGAAAGAGAATCAAAAAATTTCATGAAACACAATGCACAATCACACCAACACAACACAATACCAAGATTCACAATAACAATACAAGATCCCATACAACCCTCCATGCTTACAGATTCGTTATGCAATGCTAAAAGAAAAATGATCATGGTTTGAGCACCAACCTTGGTCCAAGCTAAAGGTAATGATAGTTTTTGTAGAGCTCCCTTAATCTCCCTCCAAACCCTAATTGTCTCTAAACTTAGAGATTGGGTGAACACCCCACTAATTTTTCCAAGACTCTCTAATAAGGCCTTCCTACTATCTATTTTAGCAAAGACACTAAGCCACTCCCTCTTAAAAACTTGTGTCCCTCAAAATTTTCTATCTTTGACTTAGTGGGAACATGGAAGAGAACACATGTGATAACTCAAATTTCGAATTGGTGGAAGAATGCATGGGTAAAGGGCCCCCCTAGGCTGTCTAGTCACTATCATGGTCAAAATTAGGTCCCTAACATGTTATACTATCATATGGGTATCTCATTTTCACATAAAAAACACTTTGAGACCACTTAATGACCCCTCAAAACCCTAGTCAAGTCTAAATTCAAACTTTCCTTTGATTGTGACCCATCCTACCCCTTGTCAAGTGGGTTTACTTACTCATTAACAAGGTAATTAGTTTTAGGGTAAAATGCCACCATGACCAAAACCCTAAATGACAGGTCATTACATACAAGATCCACAAGTGTCAAGTGACACATAAAAGCACATTCCCTGTCACCACGACAAATTCCTAATGCATCTTTATGATTAAAAATTTCCACATACAAGAAAACTTACATTTATGAATAAAATACATCACAACAAGGCTTTTGAATCTTCAAAAGATTCCCCTTGGTTAAACTATGTTCACATAGGTTTAGATCTTGTTTCCCCCAAGAATTTCCATGGTTCCACTTCCTGCACATTAAACTCGAGGATCAGTAGTCCAAGGAGGTCATATAAAATATATGCATATAATTTTAAATTTTATGAAATCCATATTAACACAATTCCAATTAAATTTTCTTTCCTAATCATTTCAAATAAATCATTCAAAGTGTTAAAATGTCAAAACCTGCATATCATAAATCATCATAATCAAATTAACATTTATCTGCATATCACATGAAATCATACATCATCATTATCAAATTAGCATTTATCTACATATCACATTAAATCACAAATCATCATAATAAAATTTACATTTTGCATCATTTCATAATCTAATTCTATCATGTCATAAAGTTGCATCCATATGTGTTTGATTCTTCCATTCACAATTTCAGGTTCTTAGTACATATCATAGGTGTAAAACACTAATATAATGTCAAAATCAATGGATACAACAAACTTCTATTTGTCTAAGTCTCAAATAAGTGTCAAAATGTCAAATTCATGAATAACAAAATACAAGTAACATACCCACACTATAACATTATAATTTCACATTACAATCATTTATGCAATTCAGCCCCTATCAAAGTAATTGAAAAAAAAGTTAGAACATGAATGAAATTAGTAATTATATCATTTAAGTCTCTATGGTGTAGACATAAGTACGAATCATCAAAACGCAGATATTAAAATAACATAACCCAATAGTCTTGAAAGTATATCAAAAAATCATATTAAAAGTATCATAATGCAAATATGTCATCTATACTATGATGGATCAGGTGAGGCCTCACAATGATTGAAGGCAGATTTCACACTGATTCAGTTTCCTCTCATGTTGGTATTGCTACAATATATTTTGATGTTTCAGGAGATGAAAAGGAAAATAGTGAGGGTTTCATTTCTAATTCCAAGTTTTCCTTTTATGCCGATAAATCTTGTAATTATCAATTTGATGAGAGTAAAGTTCATTCTAATAGTTTGTCAGATAAAGACTATGATTACAATCAACATATTTTAGATCAACATTTTTCAAGACATTTTTTCAAACTTGGTGACTAATTAGTTGTTTGAGTGTGAAGGAGTTTTATTGAATGAAAAATCTAATTTGATGAGCATTAGGACTACAAGGTCATAGATATAAGATTTTTCATACTCCTCATACCCGATACACAAGGCAAGTTTCAATTTTTTGACATGTGCAACTTTGTGAACAGAGTGGAATATGAATACTTTGTATTTCCAATTGATAGCATGCATCTATCATATGTTCATGATGGTTTTCATTTTGATGTTAGTTTATGTGAGCATGGTGATATACATTTTCATAGTGAGCAAGATGAATAGAGTGATTGAAGCTTTTATATGCACTATGGAATGATTTTGTTTCACCTAATCTGCTAATGAGCAATTCTTATGTGTGTTGTGAAACTAATGGAAATAAAACTTATAACTTACCTTAGAGAGATGTAAATTAGAATCATGTTTTTGATAGAGGTAAGAAGTTTTGAGAATTTTTGGTGGTCCGAGGCCATCATTTTGTACATTAAGAATAGGTTTTCATGCTTTCAAAGAGTTGTTCAGAGAAGGTTTTTGTTGTCAGGTGTATGGTCTACTTCCTCCAGTGATTCTAAAATCCTTTCCATGCCTATAAGTGGCATGCATCCCTAGATAGAGACACTGATGGGACTCAAAATTGTGCTCCCATTTGAGTACCATTCCAAAATTTTGAGCCATTTTGATCCCTATAAGCGCATTTTCTTGCTTGTGTACTTGCCTATCATTTTCAAGCCTAAGAGGTGTTTTATTTTTCTAACACATTTGATTTAGTATGACTATGCATCCTATAATTATAAATTTTCATTCCAAGTCATTCTGTGAAGTTTCATTTTGAGCAATTTTCAGTTCTACATTTTTGCCTAAGTGTCAAGCAATGATAGGAAGCCTAGTTTGCATTTGAATATCTTGCACCTGGTTATGTTTCATGACTTTCCTCTTTGCAAGTATTTAGTACGTATATCTAAGTGCCCATGTTTCAATTTTCAAGTAATTTTGATATGTTTTAACTATGTTTTGAATCCCTCAAAGTTGGTTACTTATCTCTGTCATGCTGATGCAAATTGCTCTAAATTTCGGGAGGCCCTGTTTAACTGATTATAAATTTGACCTAGTTGACCATACTAAGAAAAAATAATTTTCATTCTATTCTATACGTCACACACTTTCTATGTTTTAGATTTGAGCCTATAATGAATCTATTTGATTAGTTTTCAAACGTGATCCCAATTGCAAGTTATAAAGTTTTACTGGTGTCATTAAATGTAGATTGATCAGTACCCCTATTTGAGATGTCATAAGTCTGAATCTATGAATGATGAGATCAAATGGTCTATACCATTGTGTTTTACTTTTAATTTTTTTTTAAGTGTACCATTTTTCAAGTCTTAACCAATCCATCTACACACTTTCTTAGGTGCATTCCATTTGTAAAAACTAGAGTTCTACTGATGTTTCTAGTTCTACAATTCTAAGTACCCCACTTTGCATGCTTACCAAATGTACCCTATTATTCATCATGAGCCCAAAACATAGAGTTATATTCTCCTCATGAAAATAAACTAATTCCCTAATTTTTAAACCTCGAGTTTTTTTTTTCCCTATTTTCAAAGCCAAAACCGAACACATTTTGTTGTTTTCTAGCATGTCATTTGCAGGCAATTTTAGGAAGGAAACTTCAATGGTCAATATCTTTTGACCCAGATGTCATCATGACACAAGATCTAATAAGTTAAGAGAATGTGGAATGGAGAATAAACATGTCAGTATTCAAAGCCCAGTTGTTGGACTAAGTCAATTTTTAAAGCTGGTTAAAGGACCCCTTGGCATGAAATTGGCAATTTGCTAAAGGTTGAAAATTGAGTTAAAAAATGATTCTTCTATAGTCAATTTTGATTTTAGTTAGTGAAGTAAGTTCATTGGATCAATTTGATAGTTTGGGTGTTTTAGTTCACAATTTTTTTAGCCGGATCCACTTTGGGATCTAACTAAATTTAGTAGCCTGATAAGATATTATATGATTTGAAAAGTTTTTGAAAGAAGGGTTATAATGGAGATTATACTTTCCCATTAGAAGGATGTGTTAATGGTGCATGATGACAAGTAAGGAAGGGATTTGAACATACCAAAGGGGTCATAATGTTTGCAATAACAAAAACACTACAATTATATGGGTGAGCCTACCCCTGCATGCTCAATTTTCTACTTTTGCTTCTACTACTTTTTATAATTTTTGAATCAACCCTAGTTTGGGGAAAATTTCTATGGGTAGTGCCTTTGATGGGTATAGGATATGACTTGATACACTAAGGCTAGAAGACATGTAGGGTTGTCAACACCAACAATATGGCTAATAAGTTGCCATCCTTCTTGCCCCTACAAGCATACCCCTATGGTGCTCTCCAATAAGTAGCTAGGTATATACATGTGGGAAGATTCATATTGCTAAGGAAAGATATGTGTATATATCAAGTCATGAGAGAAATTATGAGGATGGAGAGTCTTTTGAATGCAAATTTTATTTTGTCTTGGTGTTGTCCTTGGGCTTGGCACAAGTCTCCTTTTAAGTTTTCTTATTCACGATTGTAAATGGTGTGTGGATTGATAGGGTTAGTAAGTTTCCAATCAACAAGAAAAAAAGGCATGCAAAATGGAGGGGGAGCATTCTTTTCTCCACTTTCACATGTAAGAGGGGATGTTACTTTGTTTTCATGTCAGTGAAAAAAGGATTCAAAAGAAAATGTGTTTGCACATGTGGTTGGAAGGAGGTGAACAAAGCAATTGTGACAGAGGAAGAGGGGCTTGATGTGCAAGAATGAGAAAGGGAGCAGAGCTCCATCCATGACGTTATGAAATGTGTAGCTCCATGACATAAAAATAGGATAAGGCAAACAAAATAGAGCAGAACACTCATGGATGAGGTAGAAGCATCAACAATGGTGCCTCAACCTCTTTAATCTCCTCGAGACATACTCTTTTCATTATGTAAAAAGGGTAAATAGTAGAACATGTTAATCCCACATTCATGCCACGAAGATATTTCAACATATTTATAAGTATGAGGACACAGTTAACAAGTGTCTTAAGACAAAGTGGTTTTTGAGGCCGTAAGCTCATGTGGTGGGGTCGTGGCCAGCCTGGTAGATACAAAGAAAATTTTTGATTGTCAACTTGAAAGGAAAAAGGTGCCACATGGTGAGATTCCAATGGGCAGTTCATAAGTTTGCAAGGTAGAATGAGGAGGCTTCCAATGTTATGATGGCATAAGATCATAGGACAAAACATTGAGATATAATGTGTTATGACAAGATTGAAGTGGTATGATGTTATGCCATTTCTGTGTGATCGAGAAGGCGAAAAATAAGAGTTAAGATGCTACAAAATCCACAAATCATATGATCATAGAGATAAATGTAAAAGGTTAAGATGTAAAAATTTTGGGTGATTGATCGTAAGATCATGATGTTGGGAGATTGCAAGAGGAAATTTGATGCCTTAATATGTTACAAAGTTGTCGAGAATCATAAGATCAGGGAGGTAAAGTAATAATGTTAAGATGATACAATTTGATAGTAATATCATATAAGAGTAATATCATAAACTCGTGTGGTCATAAGGAAGAATTTCAAATATTGCATATGGAGATGTCGGTACCACCCCAAGGAGGTGACCAATGTGCATTTGCCACGTGATAGGAGGAAAAGATTTTTTTTTTAAATAGAATATGAGCGCTCATCCAAGATGAAGTTTGAAAGATTTAAATAAAGGGGATTTATTATATAGTTCCACTATTTAATATTTCAAATTTTTCAAATTTAATGTCTAGTTCATGGCCCGGGGCCTGGTTTTTCAGCTGCACACTAGAGGCATTATTTTAATCAGAAATATGGACTATTAAATATATTTTCAAAACCAAGAGAATCTAAATTTTCCATTTCTGCAATTAGTTTTTGCACAGGTCTTCAACAAAAGAAGCTATAGGTAGTTTTGCATTTCCAAGGCATTCTTAGTTATATTGAAGATTTATTCTTTCAAAGGGGAATAAGATCATATTATGATCACATTGAGATAAGATTAGATGCATTGATGGCCATAAACAATGAATTAAATGATTTAGAGAGCAGTTGCTAAGAATGAAAGTTCTATCGGCTAAGGTAGTTGAAGATTTTCATGGCAAGGGCATAACAAGATAAACAAGATCAAATTGAAGACTTCTCACATCTTATCTAATATCAGATTTTCCTTTAGAGGATGTTTTTCTCATTAATTTTGAGAACATATTTCAAGTATTTTGCAACAACATTAATCAAGATTTGATTTGTTGGTCGATGAAGAAGCAGATCAGTTCAACAACAATAGGATGAAGATTTTCAGTAGGACACATGGCAGTATCAGATTTTGATCCAGGTCTCTTTGTTTTCTATATCTCTCTCTTCTTTCATTGTAAGGGTTCCAATTTTGGACATTTTTCATTACTGAGTGACCACTCTATTAGTTCTAGTTTGATTGAAATTTCTTCCATAATTGTGAGTCCACATTTTCTCAGCACTTTCTTTGTTATGAACAATAGTGTAGTTTCTTCTGAGCATTAGTTATATAGTCATCTATTGTGTATCCTTTGAGTTTTGCATATACATGATGTATTTATTCGAAGGAATTTGATATAGAGCTTTATTTGAAGTTTCGTTATGAAGTTTATCTCCTTCGCTATGGGTTTGTAGTTTTCTATTGATATATGCCCAAAATGCATATTGTCCAGTTGCAGCTTGTTTTCTAAAATCATTTCCAAACCAACTAAAAAAAATCCTACTCATTGGTAACCACCTTGTGACTTCTAACCACATTTGTAACATTTGATAAGAAAATTTGCATTTTTTGCAAAATTGACAAGTTTTGCATTTTTACATCTTAGACTTGGTAGGACTATACCTTATGACTCCAAATAATCCTTTGAAGGTATTTAGGCTATGTTTAGACCATTTCTATGCATAACTACCCTTCTATGCTTATTTATCCCTCTAAATCAATTTTTTTCACTTTTGCCCCTAATTGACCACAAATGCAACATTACATCTAGTTGCCTAACATGCACTACATTGGTGCTTCACATCCATGAGGACCTCATACCCAGGACCTCTTTATTCCTCCTAGGTCTTATCAAGACTCTTATTGTTATCTTATTGCTTCCTAATGACCTACATTAGGTGCCCCTATGCCATCATCATATATATCACATCCTACAATGAATAAATAATACATCACCCACCACTGAAAGAATACAAAATTGTCCATCATAGTCCACATAGCACATGTCTCATTAAAAATAGATTGGGTTTTGTGCCCATAAAAATGCATATATATACAAAGGAATACCCCATAATCAAAATGCAACATATCACTATTCATTTGTGGCCTCATCCATAGGCTCCTCTCTATGGGACTCATATGGGTCCCTCCCTAGATCTTGCACTAGTGGTGGTGGTGGTGGTGGTGGCCTCATCCTCTACCCATCCCCTCCTCCCCTTATACTAGAGCTCTCCCCCTCAGCTCTCCTCCTCTAGGAGCCCTGTGTACTCCACCCACTCTCCCCACCTCCTCACATCCTTATGTGTGTGTCATTTGTCCTTGATCACATTAGATTCCTATAATTCTCTATTTGATCTGTCAGAATAGTTGCATGGTATTTGCCCCTATAAAAACCTTCTTTCTCCTGCAGATCCTCCACCTCCCTCCTCAACCATCTCAACTTCTTCAACCCTCCCCCCACTGCCATCTGAGCCCTAAGGGTCAACACCTCCACCACCATCATATCCCTCTCCTCCTACAGTCCATCCACTCTCTCCTGGAGCCTATCTCTCTTAGCCTCCACCACCTTTAGCCTCCCTTTTAAGCATCTTGAATCCAACCATAGTCCCCTATATCAATCTCAACCTTGTCTAACTATCCATGGGTAGCATCATGCTCCCTCTAAACTGGTCCCTCCCATTCCTAATTTGGTCCCTCTCCCGCTATGTATCCCAAAGTAGTTGGCTCGTAGCCTCATGTGCCTACTGTAGGGAGGCATACCTCCCTACTAATCCACCATCCCCTCCTCTAGATGAAAAACCTCCTACTCCTCCCCATCCAACTGGCCCCTGGGCCCCCTCTCCTCTCTCCTACTATTGTGGCCTCTCCTTGTGCACCCTCTCCTCCTCCTTTCTGTCCTAAAATCTCCTTTTTTGTGGTGCCTCACCTTGTACCATCACCTTCACTTCTTGCCTCAACTCCCTCACCTCATACCTTCTCCTCCTCAGCACTTGGGCAACCTTTCCTACCACCACTACTATCCTTGTCACATACACCCTCCCCATAGCCCTCGAGCATTGGAACTAGTCTGTATACCCCTATGTGGACTCGACATCTACTAGCCCTCCAAACCAATCCCAATCTTTTGGTGGCTTGTCCGACCATGCCTAGAACAATCCCTTCCTCTATAGTGATGACCCAAATAGTTTCACTGGCTCCTTCATCACCCATTGATACCACACTGGCTCCCCCAACACATCCTATGACTAGTCAAACTATTGCAGCACCCTGTCGAGATGATATTGCTTAGCTATGTAATCCCACTACCCAAAAGAAAAAGAATAGAAATATGGTATATGGCACTCATTGCCTCTCCTCTACCCATGACCTAAGACCTAAGTATGGTCTCTAGGTCACCACCCTAATCTTGTCAATTTGTACCCACTAATAATCCACCTCCTATGTATGGTGGTAGGTCAGTGGATCTCCCCAATTGTAAATGACAAGTTCCTTTGGTTTCCTGTCTCTCTTCCTAATTGGTCTAAACACAATAATGTACTCCCATGTCCATACTTGTAACAAGGTTAGGAATCCTACACTCCTCCCCTAGTGGTGCCATGCACCCTAGTATACAATTTGATGTAAATCTCGATAGAACTCTACAAGCATCAGTAAGCCCCATGTGGTTGGGACTTCCTCATCCATGATTGAGATGATCATTGAAATCAAGGCCAAAGTCACTCATGCCTCACCTATGTCTAGGGAAATATAACCTAACACTAAGCCATAGACATAGAAATAAATATGCCCATCTAGCGCCACTTGATCCAAATACTCATCCAATGTGAACTGCCTCCTCCAGATTCTGAACTAGACCCTGAGCCCCACTAGTCTCCTCACCACCCTCTCTCTCTTGTCACTCCTCTCACTACCATCATAAGTGTGCCCCACACTAGTAGTCTGAATATCTTATATACATCCTCAAGAGTCATCATCATCTTGTTCGTCGACAGATAAAATGTTCATGTCTCACTATGTCAATGCTTGCATAGTGCTATCACCATCATTATGTAGGTTTAGGTATGTGGAAATCTTGCCAAGTACCCTAGCCTGATCGTGTCCTCACCTATTCAGCCAATGTAAACTACTCTCCTGCTCATAGCACTATGGTGCATCACTCTTGTAACACCAATGTCTCTAGTGACCACTACATCCACAACACCAAAAATATGTATCAATTCAGTATTCCACTAAACCCCTTCTTCCTATTTTTCCTAATATCCCTTTACCCACCTTGTGAACCCTATAACTACATTCTCACAAGTGGCTTTGTGTTCTTGCAAGCCTTTCCTAATCCCATGTTCTTGCAATTGTAGATTATAGTGGGAACGTGTTTAACTTTTCACCCCTGTTCAAACCCCACAGGTATTCCCATGTTTACTCTCTTTCCTAATCCCCTTAACCCACACGAATACATTTTCACTATCGAGAATACCTTCTTGCTAAAATATACATTATCTTATAATAAATGCATTTCAGATTTTCTTTCTTGTGAAAGCTTCTTGGGATGCTCATTTACCCCTTTTTCCTTAGCCTTTTTGCAAGATCATTTTCCCGTTGATCCCTACGACATTCTCGTTGGACCTGCACCTGTGGGAACATAGTTTTGTAACTTTGGGAATACTAAATATAAATACAAAATTGAAAAATCAAAGTGTTGAGCTTATCAAATGATCTAGTGTCCGTCGTGCCCACACACATCATACAACATCTGCTCGATGCTCTAGTTGTCCCTATGTAGCCATCACATCCTCTCACTCAAAGCTCAAAAATTGCAAGATCTCAGTAATAATATGAGATTAGTTACTCATTTTTGGCCCTCCTAGATCCTCTAATAGGCCCCGTGTGATGCCCTATTTCCTTGTCCTCCACCTATGTTGATCCCTTTCACCCCAACCCTACTATTTTTGCAATTTTATTGCACTTTTCACCCTCCTTTAGTCTATCTACATCCTTCTACTCACCCTAGCTTGTTCTACCTTTTTAAGAAGTCGATGAGCATCATCTTCTCTCCCTGTCACCTTCTTGAGGGGCACACAGTCCAGTCTCTCCTCTTTCTATTCGAGACCAGGGCAACTCTATTGCTTTAAAAAATCTTTTTCATGTCGTTTGTGTTCGGACTTCTTTGAAATAATGTTGTCCCAACACTTTATCAAAGAGGGACATAATGTAGACACATAAATATAATTACATCATTAACATAATCTTATTTAGTCATCTTTTAAGACATTATTGATTAAGTATTTAGTATTTAATTAATTAATCGCCATCCCCTAGTTAATTTATTTATTTAATTAATTATAGTCTGATTGATAAAATCAGATGACCACCCAAAGTCTAATTATTAATTAAATATCTATTCTTCTATTAAATTATATAATTGCACTGTGTCTATTTAATTTAAATCCAAATTCCCTTTTTATTAAATTAATCAATTCCCAACCTCTAATTATTCCTAAACCCTATCATTAGCCAAATCCAACCCATTCACCCATGCTAGCCCCACTTAGCCAACTAATTAGCTCACCTAATTAATGTTAACCCGCTTGCATCCCTCTAACATGCCAGTTCCATCCTAATTCTATACTAAACTAAGCCTAATCCCTTCCCTAAACATGTGCACAACATCAACCTAGGGTTAAGACTTCCTAACCCAAACCAAAGTCAAACTCTCATTCCATCCCTCTTACATTCCTATCCAAGAGACTTTAATGCTCTTACATGCATTAATGGCTCTTTAAATCATATTACATCCCTCTTCCTTACTCCTTCTCCTTCATAACTCCCTTTGACCACCCATCCTGACCCTCCTCTCTCATCCAATCCCCTTGTGACACTTGTCAGAAGGCTGTGGATTTGAGAAAGCACAATCCATGTGCTTCCCCTTCCTTAAATCTTATCCTTCCCTCACCCTTCATCCATCCTTGCATTTTGGTCATCCATCTCACTACCCCTTGGCCTATAAATTGGATCCTTCCCCTCTCACAAATCATTCACTTTTCATGCAATCTTATAATGTTATTTTGAGAGCTCATAAACTATCAAAATACCATCTATAAATGGAAAAATGCACCAATGCTCCCATTGTTCAACCCTTCACTCACCCTCATAGTTGACCATAATCCATCATTTGAAGCTTGAGCACATTTGAGCATACATCCACCATCATTTGGACACATCTAAGCATCAAGGTCACACTTGGGGAACTCATCATACTCAATTTGCTTTCTCCTTTTGTGTCTCCTTCATCCTTTCATACATTTGTTATATTTATTTAGTTTATGAATGTTACAATTATGTTAATGTTCATTGCACTCTTAATCTTATAGCATACACTTCAATGTAGATGATGCAAAGATTGCATCAGTCCAGTGGTACACAGCACTACTATTTGACTATATTGAATGTTGATGCTTCTTGTATGGGGGATTATCTATGATGAGTAGAGTCATTAAGGACTCTTGGTAATTATTCTTGAATGATGTAGTTTGGACACTTGAGCTAGTTGAACACTTGGAGTAGATAATTTACAAAATGAGGCCTTTTTCATTAATGTCAATGGGGGAGATGTGTACATGAAAAAAAATCTCTCTATTTACCAATGAGGGAGATGTATAAAATAATTCCTAATGGATAGATGAGCATATCTTTATTAGGGAGATTTAGAAACATTCATGTAAGTAAGGAGAAGGAATATCTCTAAGGAGGAGATACACAACATGAAGAGTTATTAATGCCTAAAAGGAAGATAAGTACATATTGATGTATGGGGGAGAAGCTGAGAGTTGTTTAGAATGTAAATAACTGATGCCAATCCTAAAATTTGTAGAATAGAGTAGCATTCTAGAGAATTTTAGATTTGATTCATGAAGAGGATTTGAAGAGATGACTACAACAGCAATTCTAGCAGAGTATTATTTGGTATTCTTGAAACTTAGATGTTTTTTCATGTATGTTGCCATCAATGCCAAAGGGGGAGATTTTTAGCATGAATTTTGATGGTATTCCTTTGGGGGAGTATCCTAATAATTAGTAAGCATGTAGCATGATTGACACGTTGCATTCATGACTGTGTTTGTTATTGATGGCAACATAGTATGGTTTATGTAAAGACTGACAAAGTAGTAGACAGAGAATGAGGTCATATAGATAGAGGTCTAATGCTTAGATGAAACATGGTTAAGGACATGTTCTACACTATTTCTTGATTATGAGATTAAGTACACATCAAGTCGAAGACATGTAGAATATATACGTGATTTACAAAGAGCAGTACAGAGACAAGGTACATAATAAGAAGTTATTGATGATCAATTTGTACTTTTTAACAAAGATATAATCATGAAATGTGAAGTTACATAGAGACAAAGGAAAATTTGATGATGATGTTAGTGAGTGCACAAGTCTTGGAGTCACATGTGTGAGAAGTTGTAAGGACTATAAGCCGACAGTGTTGTATGATTGCAAAATAATTAATTATCTTAATATGGTCTTATTATAATTAATTGGAAAAGCCTCAAGGCCAAATCAAGGAATTATTTTAAGGGCATGGTATAAATAAAAGTATTTTCTTTGGTTGTAAAGAGTGTGTGATGTGAAGTGATCAAGCAAGTGCGAACAAGAGAAAAGTATTTGGTAAATTCAATTAAGCAATCCAAGGGATTATTGGATGTGAAGTTAGTGATCTAGTATCAAGATCAGAAGGAGTAGAGAATTCTAATATATAGAATAGAGGGAGAGGAAGGGAAGTATGCTTCAATTATATTATTCTACAATGAATAATATAGAGATCATTTGGATAGTGGGTTCATTGGTCTTGCTTCTGAAGTTATTTGGATAGTGGGTCCATCTACTGTCGACAACTCCTAATAGGGTTGGAGTCTCCTAATAGGGATTCAAAGTCTCCTAATAGGGACTAATATGTATTGAATGTTTTCATAGACTCCTAATAGGGTCCATCCTCTAACAAGGAATATTTATATTAGTACATCATTTTGTGGGTACCATCCCCACTGGGGTTTTCCCTCTAATCAAGGTTTCCCTAGTTAACATATCTGGTGTTATTGTGTATATGTATCTTTTTATGGTTATTTATTATATTTCTCATATGGTTAAGGTTTAATAACGTTGATAAATAATGAGAGAATGCTTATGGATTTGATTGCATAAGTTTTTTTATCATCAACGTTTCGGATCACACTCTGTGATCCATCATCAAGATGAGAGAAGGATGTAAGATGTATGATAATTATCATAATAGATTGATAACTAATTCACACACCCACCCCCCCCCCCCCCCCCCCAATCTTATTTATATTGGTGGACTTTATATTCTAAGAAGATGCATGTTCTTATTGACAACAAGCTCTTTGGATGGTTCAAACTTTTTCATATATGAGAGTAAGAGTGTTTAAACTAGTTCATATCTATTGTGATAATCAAAGTACACTAGTATTTCTAAGAATCTAGTTATGCATTCACATACAAAGAGCATTTTTTATTATTTATCATTTCATAAGGAAACATGTTTGAAATGGTAATATTGCTTTAGAATATGTCCCTCCTAATTAATAAGCTAATTTTTTTGCTAAGCCTCTATCA
Source organism: Cupressus sempervirens (assembly GCA_028749045.1). NCBI lineage: Eukaryota > Viridiplantae > Streptophyta > Pinopsida > Cupressales > Cupressaceae > Cupressus > Cupressus sempervirens. The sequence goes on along the minus strand of CM053783.1, from coordinate 878,937,348 downwards.
AAGGAAGTATTTGAAGGGTTAAGAATGAGATTGGGGGTTCTATCCCTCTCCTCTCCCATAAGTTAATTAGTGTGTAATAGGTTTCAAGGGGAGAACTTATGATTACTTTTTACACTAAAAATAATAATGACAATCCATTAATTGAGCCAAGATACTACACCTGAATAACCATTCATACGTGGAATAATGGAATATGACAAAGAACTTTGCAAGGAACATTTTTTGTTATTTAATCTATTTGATATCTATTCATCTGATATTCAAGGAATTCTCATGTAAATTCATGTTCTTTATGATATATAATAATGATCATTGAGATATGCATCTATTGCTTGATACTCCTTTCCAATATCTTTCATAATGGAAAATGATTCTTGGTATGAGAGAGCTAAGTAGCATAATTGATGGTGGAAACAAAAAATCAACTATCAATCTACAACAAAAATATTATTTTTTCATATAAACAATATTAATGGTACATTATTCATTATTATTAACTATAATGACAAATATTACATACCTTGTCATATGTGACATTGTTATGTTGGAAAAATTATTCATAACATTCAAGTTTCCCAACAATAATACAACATAAATAAGAGTTGTTTGGGATGCTTTGTAAAGGGTCGTGTCTGCATTCTATAACAAAGGCATATCATGAACAAAAACATCATCATCATCATCATCATCACCATGTGTGCCAGTACCAAATGTGTCATCAATCAATGTATTTGCACCATCATCTTCAAATGTGTTTTCTGGCATATGATAGAAACTTTGTGTCTAGTAAAGTCTTAGGTATGTCTTATTTTAAGCTTAAACCCCCTTAGGTGGAAGCAGTCTTCAATGGATTTTTCATCTTCCCCTTCCCCACATTTCATAGCTGGGTGGTTTTCCTTTTGTGTTGTGAGTTTTTGCAGGTAGTTTAGTACCTAATCCGATGGAGATTCCCATAACATGCAAAGATCATTCACAAGAGTTATATCTGCTTGTGGCCTATCATTTTCTCCATGAAAAGAGAAGCTTGCAAAATATAGACTTCACCTTCTCCTCAATAGGTTTTCAACCCATGAAGTATGTTTTCTGTAAAAGGTAATTCTAAAGGAAAGGAAATGAAAGATGGGTCCCTATTGAAGCTCCACACTACTTATGGACATCTCTAAACCCAAAGGAAGGAATGAGTCAAAAAGGAAAGTTAAAAGGAAAGCCTGAGTGGAGAAATGAAAATTTTCTTCTCCTCAGCGCGTTTTCAACCCATGAGGACAATTTTTCGCATTTTAAAGAAAATCAAGTATGTAAGTGGATGGGACCAACAAATTGTACATGAAACATCTTGAGATGATAATGGAAACTATCTAACAATTGTAGGAAAGATTTATTAAGCATAATCTAATTTGGTAGATATTTCCTTACAGAGTACTCTATTCATAACTTCCTAAAACTTAGTGGAAAATGGGAAAGTAAATATGAGAGGATGGAAAGTTACCCTTGGACCAATAGAATAGTGAAAAGACACCGAGATATCTGTTAAAACCTTGCATTTATTGTTTTAACAGATCTTTCCTTCAATTCATTTGTGTGGCTTGAATTCTAGAGATCAACGGATGAATTGAAGTTCCTATATAAATGGAAACATGAACAATTACGAAAACTACCGCTCTTTCTTGAACTATTATTCTGTTAAAATTGCACAACTCTTTCAAAAGCTAGTATTTATGCATTTTCTATTCCTTTTGCTTCCTACATTCAAAATTCATCTCTAAATAGGATGGCAACCAGATTTGCAGGTTTTGATGGGCTGAATGGAATCAAGTCTGCATTGTAGAATTTCACAAACACCTCTCTTTGTTTCTATGATATGCGAGACTTTTAGAAAAGAGTAAGATCTGAGCCAATTCATCCCATAACTAAGAAGCTTCGAGAATGTGAGCTAGTTGAGGCAGCTAGTTTACCAGTGGCGGTCCAAGCTCTGGAATTGATCCACGAATGCATAAATTAGTACAACCTAGATACCAGGAAAATTGTATTGCTAGATGATATGGTATTGATTTCCATTGATAAACAAATAGTGATAAATTGTCTATGAATTCCAGAGTGAGAGGAGTTTTTAGATTTGACAATTGGTGGAGTTGTCTCTGAGTTTTCCACAAAGAAAATGATCTGGAGAAAGGAGATTATATAGTCATGGTTTCAAAAGCCACAGAGTGCCAAAAGTAAGGTCCCTAAGACTCTTTTTGATATTAATCTCAAACCCAAGATTGTAGACATCCTAATTCTCTTGCATAGATTGAAAGGTGAGGTAGAAGCTTTAAATTTTGTTAAGCAATATTTATTTTTGGTACAAGTCATTTGCTCAAATACCCAATATATTGACTAGGCTCATGAGGTAAGCAAGAACCTATCCAATGCTCTCAATTCTGCAAAATTCTACATGACCTCTTTTTTTATTTACATGTTAGCTTCTCTATAGTTATGGTTGAGCCTCTCGAGGGTAGAAAATTTCCTTGATGATTTGAAGTCTTATGAATTCTACCCATGTTCGCAACTAGAAAATAGTTATGCAGAATCTATAAGAGTTAATGATGCATTTACAATGAGAATTTGTAGGGAGCTCCAAGGATGCCTAGAGAGGAGATTTAGTCCAGAAGTAATGGCGGCTATCAATCAATTTGGAAGCTTTTTCATCCAATTCTCATATTTTTCATATTTGTGTCTTGCAGCTTTTTATGGGTTCCCCTTGAAGCTACTGAGGTATCCAAGTGATATAATTGTGTTGATCAAGATTGTGAGGCAAGAAATCCAAGTGAATGTGCTGAGTGGGATTTTGAAGAAGAAAGATTATGAGTTTTTAATGAAGGTGGGAGCTTTCAACTACAAGTCTCGTTCTGATGTAAAGAACATGTTAATAGTGTTCAAAATGAAGTATCAATTGGAGATGTATGAGGTCTTGAGACCCATGCTTGATCCAAATGGATATGTAAGAGATGTTCTCGTATTGGTAGTGTAATCAAACATGTCACCACTATTGAAGACTACTAGGATGATTGTAGAGATGAGTTCGAGAGCCATGACTGTACTTTCACTAGACTCATAGTAGATCAACTAAAAATGTATAAAATTAACCTTGATGTTGAAGGAATTGAAGATGATGGGCAAAATATGTATAGTAATATATATTTAACAAAGTTAAGAAATACTCCTATTAGTTCAATGCCTTATCAAGATGTTGGGGATGATCTAGATGTTATGATGGCTCAAATTATTAAAAGGATTAAGAAATGGGTCGAGTGGACTATAGCAAGAAGAAGCTAAAGTAAAAGCACCCCTACTCAAGCTTCTTCAATGTCCACCCCTACTTCTTACTCACAAGCTAACATATCAGGAGTGACCCTGGCCATAACTCAAGGACCAACTCAACCAGTGGGCGGAGGTGACCAACCTCTAGATAAAAAAATTTCTTTGACTAAGACTTGTCAAGATGGCTCCCCTCTAGTGATTGGTGCCCAGCCAGAAGTTGAGAAGAAAGTAGATGAGCCGAAAGATAGTACTGCTACTTTGGTTCCTTTACCTACTAGTAGTCCAGTCCCATCTGCAAGCCCTACACTTCTCCTCCCGAGCAGTCCTCATGTGCAAGTAGTGGACTTAGGTGATGGAGGAAGTAGTGATAGTGAGTCCACTAAGTCAGATGAAGTATCCAAGAAGACTGCAAAGATAGAGAAAGGCCAAGAGTCCTTAAAGCTTGTCTCTCAAGCTCAAAATAATCCTTTATTTTTTACTGTGAAAATAATCACTCTGGTCAAAAGGAAAATGTTTAGCATAGATTCTCTTGGGATGACCTTAAAGGTAATAGGCACAAATTCATGGTTAGAAGAAAATTTGGATAGGAAGAGAAATAGGAAAGATGAAGGTGCTCCTGGTAAGGATACGTTATCCCTTGTTGTTCATTCTAGATCCACATTGGCTAAAGTGAAAAAAAATAGAAGACCTTGTCTATCCTCGGGTAGGATCTCGAAATAGGGCATTTAACAATGGAGATAGCAAAACCTAACAAAGAAGGAAGGATTGAGAATATGACTACAGATGATTTCACCATGCATTCAGTAGATCTTGGGGAAGCTAGACAAGATACCAAAGTCAACTTATGGAAGTCCACAAATGAGGTGATTGAAGGACAACTAGAAAGTCTTAAGTTATCAAAGGTCTAGATGAAAGCAGAAATATAGGAATTGAATAGTTTCATAAGGCAATTAGCCACCCCTTTAGCAAGCATTTCTGGGATGCCCATTACTAGAAATCCCACTACTGCAAATGTCTACACACTTATCTCTCAACTTCAAGAAGATAAGCATTTGGGGAAAATCAATAGAGAGTGGAGTGAGAAGATCAAGGTAGAAGGACTCTTTATTATAGACCAAATTGGTAATGCTATTTTAAGATTGGAAATAGAGAAAGATAATATATCATCAAATAGGGCCACCTTGGTTGCAAAAAAGGTCAAGAGTTATGATTGTGTCTCTTTGTTGAAAATGATCATCCACATGAATGTGAAGGAGGCCGTTGAAGTGAAGATTTTACCCAAAGGAGATGAGCCCCTAGTGAGTAGTTCTAGAGTATGTAGTTCAAATCTAAAATGATTATGGCAGCAGAAGGACTTAAGGAAACTGAAGCTAAAGCAAAGAAAGAGCAGGACAGAGACTATGAACTACTAAAAGGATTACATATTGATTCATAGTCTAGTGGATAAGGGAAGGCAATAATTGGAGTAACTGTCATGCAAGAAAACTTCACGAATTTCATAGATGAGCTGATAAGAATAACTTCTAGTCATCAAGATAGAATTTCCAAGCTTTAGAAGCTTGGTGGATGTGTGCATGTGGCCATGGAAGAACTACAAGATCGGTTGGGCACTGTCAAAGATCTAGCCTGGGAACATTCTATGTGACTCTTGAGGTACACAAATGTGCATGTCCATAAGCATGAAGAGCTAATTCCAATCATTATTTCTGCCAAAGCCTATAGGGCAAAGGCAAAAAAGGGAAAGAAGGTGAAGTGATTCTTATTCTTCCTTTTCCATTTTTGTTATGTAATCATTGTAATAGACGAACTGGCTCTTTTCCATTTGTCATTTTTGAGAAGATGAACCAATTAAACTTCCATTGTAATGGTCATCTCAGAATCCTATATGTATGATAATGAAAGATTAATAAAAGGTCAGCAAATTTTTGGTGTGAAGTACTTGATGTTGTAAAGTCAATTGAATGGTATTTCTATATCAATCTTTTTCTGTTCCATTTTTGAATAATTGTTATTTGCTTTTTTTTTCTCTTTATCTTGGATCAAAACGAGGAATAAACCGAGTCTTATTACCACTATTTTAATACAGTGAGTTGAATATGATAGGAATTGTCACTATAAGCTCAAAGAGATCCTTTAGATATTTTCATTCAATGTAATCTTTCTCTGCAATTTAGTTTCTAGATAGATCAATCAATCTTATTACATATTAGCTATGAATTCATAAGATGTGTGAGTTCATAGATTTAACTAATCTTCAAAATGTTACTTCTTGCCTAAGTTGAATCCCTTATAGGATTGGCTTAGTTTACCTCTCCTGTTCTCTGGTTAAGAACATACCCTATTTAGATTTAGGAGTAAACAAAATTCATTGCAAATCCACAATAGAAAGTTGTACCTAACAATTCAGAGGGAAGTTGGCCTTACTAGAAGCAACTTTCCAAACTGATGTAATCAGAATTTGTTCACAAATTTGGGCACTTGTGAGTCAAAACTGGAAAGAACAAATCTATTTACCAACAAATACTAAACCAATATATAACATATCCACATTAAAGAATAACTACAAGCATGAATCCATTTACACGATGCCACTTGGCAATAAATAGAGTGCACAATCATCCACTATACAGGTCACAGGGTATGAAAGGGTGAAAGAATATAAATCATAAAAATAGATTACATCATCTCGTAAGATCTATGAAATCAAATACAATACAATAGGTATAACCATCCATCATAGTACACAAGATCAGATAGAAAGGAACATCTGCACAAACACAGCCAGCGATGACATCCAATGATGGGATCTCAATGGTATAAGAATATGCACTACCACCCGACCTCATGGAACCTAAATGGCCCACTTCCACCACACTGAGGAGATAAACCCAATTCCAAAATGGATAAAAAAGTCAAAATTCAAAACCAACATCTAGGTTCAAGGAATCACCTGATAGCATACTATCTCAAAGGGTACTAAGACACAAGTATCAACTAAGCCCAGAGGCAACACATACACGTAGGAAATCTACTATGCAAGTGGGTAAGTGTTATCGCATGAGCCAACTCCAAGGTTACCCAAGTAGCCACTATGGACTCCAAACCCCCTAGTGTATCTATGTGGCATCAATATCCTTTCGTACAGACAAGGCATACTAACAAGCCAACTCTAAAGTTTACCTATTAATCTTTTAATACTCCAGACCCCCTGGTGACATTCTGTGGTACCAATATCTTATTAATTCATTTTAAACCGATCTAATGAAATGTTATCAATTATTAAAATAACCTACAATGGGCTACTTGCTAGCCTCTCTAGGGCCTCCGCCTCCATTGCAAGCTAGTTCCCAACATGAAATACATATAACCTACCCTAAGCTTAACAAAAGTAAAAGATCTCAAATGACTATAAACCACACATCAATTCTTAAACAAGCAACTAGAGAGTACTAAAATATTACTAACCATAATCATAGATTCCACCAATACGATCATCCTAACAAGACTTATCCAAAATCAAGTACACATAAACCAAATCCATGTCATAACATGACATCACCAAAAACAAATCATTTAATCACCTCATTCCTATACAAGGAACTTGGAAGAAATCAAGGATAATTGATTGAAGACTCAAAGGTTATATTAGATAAGACACATCATTCACTTCAATTCTACATAAGAGAAATTGAAAGTAATAACAAAACATCTGATCAACTCAGCATAGAGCACACATGACACATCACCTTGGTTGGGTATAAAAGATTGTGCACAAAACATCATCATGACATTACAGGAGAAAACCCCCAAGCTTTTGGTAAACATACTGACTAGCCAAAGCTAAGTCAAACTTGAAAACCCCAACACCAATAAATTACAGGTCACATAAAGTGCATACAAAAGTGAATTTCATAATTCATTAGGTTTTAAAAACCCTAAAGTTCAATATTTATTCAAAGTTTTCATATTCTCATTTTTCATTTTCAAACACAAGATTCAATGTTCAAAATTAGGGTTCCAGTTTTCATTTTCTATTTCAAAGTATTATAAATTCATGAAAATTCTCAAATCCACACGAGTCTCAACACTCAAAAAAACATAACAAGTTGTTTAAACATAGTTTTCATTGTTCAATTTGTTAGCAAAAAATACAAGATTCAATATACAAGTAGGGTTTCAGTTTTTATAGTTCAATTCATTATGAAAACATAAGAGTTCAGTAAACATACACATTACAATTTTCATCTTTTCAAAGTATGATAACAACTAAGGTTTTCAAAACACAAAGATTCAATAACAACCAAGGTTTCAATTTTTGTTTCCAAGTATGATAGCTGATAATGTTTTTGATTTCAATTAGGGTTTCAGTTTTTATTTTCTAGTTGCCAGGCTTACTAAGGTTTCTGAGTTCACTAGAATCTCAAAAGATTCAACAATCCACAAAAAAATCATTTAAAAAGAAAACCCCAATTCAATTATCAAATTTAATTCCCAATATGTTTTAACAATAAAATTCATCAATTTACATATTCTTAAAACCCACAACAACAATCAATAAACTTTTGATGATAATACTTAATAAAATATTTTTCAATTAAATTATTAAAATTAATTTCTTATCTATTAATAAAGTAATGATTAATAATAATAATAATAACCTTAAATAATTAATAATAAAATATTTAACATTTAATACTATTTAATATATATAAAATAAAACTAACTTTAAAATTATATATTATAAAATATTGAGTAAAAATTTAAAAACTAAAAAAAAGCACTTTTACAATCTATGTTTAAAGCCAGTCGGCTATCACAGGGTGCATGTGGCAACCCTGATGTCGACACAGTAGGTTTGCATTAGCAATACCTACTAGATCGGCAGCAGGTTTACCGTCAGTGGCCACATTGTCATTGACAATGGAAAGAAATGGGAGGAATGGTGGGTGGGGGCTTGGTGGCCCCGTCCACCATTAACATATTAAATATATTTTTAATAAAATAAACACAACCCCCCAATAAAATTGCAAAATCATAGTACAGTCAATTTTTTTTAAAATGCCAATAGTGGCATGTTGTGATGGTTAAGTTGTTGTGTTGATATCCTTGCCATCAAGGTTCAAATCTCATGGGATGAGGTCCCCATTTGTGGCCTCACTGGTTCATAGCTCCAGGTCAAAGCGTTTACCCCTCTTTTAAAAAATAAAAATAAAATAAAAAAATTTAAAAATTAATTTATTTAAAATCGAATACATGCCTGAATTCATTCTTTTAATATTTAATAATGTAATTCCATAGTAATTGCAAATTAATGTGTAATTGCATTATTTTATATATAATTTTTTTGATAAATTTTTCTATAAAATCTAGTATAGAAACTTGGATCCAATAGTCAAAATCCATAAAACAAGGTTGGTTTTCTTTTCAAAATGCACAACCCTATTTTAATTAATCAAATCATGAATGCAAGATTCCCAAACAAGGTTTCAATTTGTCCATTCATTTTATAGATATTTTCAAGAAACAAAGAGCAATAATTTCAACACAAGGGTTTCAATTTTCCAATTTACATACAGAGGATCTCAAAATGAAGAACGATAATATCATGAAGAGTTTTAGATTCAATTCATATACAGAGTTTTCTTAAATGAAGAATGATAAAATCACATACAAGGGTTTCAAATTCAATTCAATTCTAAAAACAGATTCTCAAACATGGAGAAGACAAAGAAATCAAGAACAAGCAACTGCTACACAAACCCACAACATCTTACCTGGATCTGATGCTAAAACAATGAATGCACAAAACATACAAGAATTTCCTTCTCTTTCAAAAACTCTCGTCTCTAAAATCTGCTCCTCCAAACCTCTGATCCTTGCAAAATGAGCTCTAGATCTTTGATTGTCTTTGTGAGCATTATGTTGTCCCTTCTTGGGTGTTTTCAGTGGAGTTACTACCAAGGTAACCTTAGAGCTCACTTGTTAGTATGCCTTGTCTATATGAAAGGATAATGATGTCACATAGAGATACTAGGGGGTCCAGAGCCCATAGTGGCTACCTAGGTAACCTTAGAGTTGGCTCATGCAATGACACTTACCCACTTGCATGGTAGATTTCCTATGTGTCTGTGTTGCCTCTGGGTTTAGTTGATACTTGTGTCTTGGTACCCTTTGAGATAGTTTGCTTTTAGGTGATTCCTTGAACCTAGATTTTGGTTTTAACTTTTGAGTGTGTTATCTATTTGGAACTTGAATTTATCTCCTTAGTGCAGTGGGAGTGGGCCATTTAGGTTCTATGAGGTCAGGTGGTAGTGTATATTCTTATACCATTGAAATTTGACCATTGGATGTGTTTGTGCAAATGTTCCTTTCTATCTAATCTTGTGTACTATGATGGATGGTTATACCTATTGTATTGTATTTGACTTCATAGATCTTACAAGATGATGTAATATATATTTGTGATGTATATTCGTTCAGCCTTTCATACCCTGTGACCTGTACATGGGATGATTGTGCATTTTGTTTATTGCCAAGTGGCATCCTCTACTTATATATTATTTAAATGGATTCATGCTTATAGTTATTCTTTAATGTGGTTGTGTTATATATTGGTTTTAGTATTTGTTGGCCAAAGGTGTCGTCCCACCAAGGATTGTATTCAAAATATTTAAACCCACCCAATAGTCACAAGGTTCAATTTCATGTTATATTTCAAGTCCCAGAGCCGCAATAGAATGATATGGTCTTGATATTATGATAACAAATGTATTAGAGGATTGTCGGGTGAATCAAGCAATCATAAGATGTTGCAAGGCTCCTGGTTGTTGAGTGGTCAAGTTATCATGACATTGCAAATAGTTGAGGGATCGTAAGCCAAAGAAGGGTTTTTGCCTGATGTAGGATCGTGAGCCAAAGAGATATGTGTTCTAATGCCATGAAGGTCAACAATTGTAGGATCATAGGATTGACTTCCCAAGTTGCTGAGGCTATGAAGGGGAAGGTTGGTCGTATGAGCTTAGAGTCATAAGGTCGAAAGCACAAGCAAGGATGCCTCTTGAGGTCATGACAAAAGATAGCTAAACCACAATCATAGGATCACAAGGGTTATTGTCACGGCTATCGATATTAAGATGGACTATGATCATAAGATCATGAAGGTCAGATCAACCATGTTCATGACATCACAAGGGGAGAATAATTATACATGGACCTTACACTAGTGGTGTTATCCTACCATGGTTCTATCATGAGATTGTAGGACTTGTTGCTATCAAAGGATTGTAAAGAGAATGAAGGATGAGCTCAATGCTATGAGATATAGGAAATCATAAGATCATAGAAGTTAGGGTTATGAACAAAAGGTGACATAAAGGATTTTGACCATAGTTTACATTCATAGGATCATGAGTTTCAATGCTGACCAAAATATATAAGGAGCTTCACCTGCCAAGCTAGAAAAAGAGGAGTTCCAAACTAATTAGGTAGAAGAAAAGTGTAAGAATTTGGTATAGCTCTGATACCATGTAAGAATTTCCCTTAGGGAAAAATTCACCCAAGATCAAGGAACTCAAGCACAAGCACAACAGTAGACCAAAAGAGTATGATCAGAATAACGATATGATATTCAATTCAATGTAATTGATATTGAATTAATATCATAGTACACTAGAGGTTCTTGTAGATAAAGGCCTATGGAATGCTTCTAGAATGCCTAAGAGTCATCACACTGATAAGTCTTACAACCAAGCACATGTCCACTAGAAGTGGATTATCCTCCATTAAGCACAGGAGTAAGTGCGATGATGAGTGGATAAGCCTACAAAGGTGTAGCACAAAAAATTATGTTGTAGACACCATGTGCTAAAATAGGAGTGTGAATAACTATGTTTTCTACATGACAACTCAGTTCATTATGCAAACTCTAGTGTTGTAGACACCATGTGTTGAATTAGAGTTGCTTACTCTAGTGTTGTCAACATGACAACTCATAAGAGTACGCAAACTCCTAAGTTTCTCACCTAAGAAATAATAAAATAATGCATTGACCTAAGTAAACTTAAGTAAAGTGTAATAAGTAAATAATTATTTACACCAACACCCCCTCTTAAGTGCAACTTAGGGGAATGCACTTAAGCTTACAAAAGCTAGGATGAAATGCAAGACGAGTCCCGGCTACTAGGCAATGTTAGGTACCCATGTACATACTGTAATGCAATCTCTCATAAAGTGGAGAAAGAGGGAAAACCTCATGGGAAAAACCCTCCCCCAAAAAGAGAGATGAAAAGACAAGATGCATGGATGGATGGAGTAATCAAGACCCCCCCATTATGACATATATCAAGTATATATAAAAGAGAAGAAGGAAAAAACCCTATAAGAGGAAAAAGTCCTCCCCATAAAAGAGAAGAAAAAGCAGACAAGGTAGTCCCCCCCCCCTAAATGTAGAGTGTCGATCAGTGATAGCTACTCCAATGTAGAAGCTGATCCATGATTGTTGAATAATGTTCCTCCCCTTTGGAAGAAACAATGGTAGAAGTATAGGTAAGATGTTTTCCCTGTGTGTAGAAAGAATCCCAAAGATGAATGGTGTCTCTGAAACTTGCTCAACTATCCCTATGTTGATGTTGATAGTCACCCCTTTCAACACTGCTAAAAAGAACAAGTGTAGATCTAGCAAGGATGGATATAGAACCTATCCCAAAGAACCTATTGTATCCTAAATGACAAAGAGACATCCTACAACTATTGTAGATAAGGATCCACAATCATATCAAACTATGAAGATTGATCGTGCAGAGAATGGACAAGAAGCTCAGAGTGAGCCCTCACAACAACTAGAGAAGGATCTTATTCATTAAGGAGAATATTTATATCATCAATGATGTCTCCCAAATTTTCTATGTGTGACTCCATGAAAAAACCTAAAATATCTATTAAGAAGTCATCCGCTAATGTTGGAGCTGGAAGACTAGGTGTACCCTATTGTGCTAGACCTATCACTATGACAATGGATGAAGAATTCACCTCAAAAAAGAGAAGATGAATATCATTGATGATGTCTCCCAAATCTTCAATGTGAGACTCCATGAATAGACCTAAAATATCTAGAAGGAAGTCATTCCATGAAGCTAAAGTAGGAAGACATAATGTTTGTTGTTGCACTGAATTAGAAGCATCTGTGCTTGAACTAGATTAGTAGTAGCAACAGGAGCATCAGGAGGTGGGATCTCAATTGGAATTGAAGGAACCATATTTGAAGTGACTAATGATAGAAAGTCTTCTGGAAAATGAGGAACTATTGGATCTCCATATTCTTTCCAAAGAGCCATCCACATGTCATAAGGGTGAATGAATTTTTTAATGACAAGCCAACAATCTAAACTAATATTCAATATAATGATATCCAAAAGTCTGTTAACAAGTGGCTATTCTTTAGTGTCAGATATCAGTTCGTTGGAACATAAATAAGGAAATACTTCCTTATGCTCGCTTCTTAGATGATCAATGATTAAAGCACTCCATATGTGATAGTTCCTTTTTGTCAACGAGGGTCTAATTCATTGACATGTGTGACTAAACTCCTCCATGAGATCAATGAATGCATGCACCCCCCCAAAATGCAAGAGAGCATCAAAGAAACCCTCCCTAATGGATGATTCAGGCACTTTATAGCCACTTGCCAATTTAGGGCCTATTTCTAAAAGTAGCATTTCTATCCACACAAGCCTATAATCTGATTGTAGATCTAAAGAACAGACAAAAAATTATGCACTTTCAAAAAAAATGGAACCTAATTATGTGTCTAGATGAGCCCGTACTAAGCATTTGAAGTGGAAAAATTCAAGATTTGCAAGTTGCAAAAATATTCAGGAACAGAGATCTCAAACCACCTCTATTATTATTTTTCCTGAATCACTGTCGTCATGCCTCCAAAAATCAATTGACTCTAGATTTCACCTCAGATGTCTAATTTTGATGAAATAAAAGTCAATTTGGGGGTTTTTTGACCTTCTAAATATGATGCCAATATCTGATTAGCACCAGAAAGCTCCAATATTTTACTATAAAAGATCTCTCCTACTGGCCTGATGGCCAAAAAAATTCTAGAAAATAATGCAAATCCAAAAAAATAGTAGAGATTCAAATGACAAAATATGCAGATCTAAAATTTAAATTTAGAGATTTGAAATGATCATACCAATTCTAGAAATCGGGCCTCGAGGTGTCAATTTGCAAAAAATGTTTGCCTCAAATTCGACTATGGCCCCATATAGGCAAATTTATAGTTGATTTTCACTAAATCAACATTCTAGATGCAATGGTGAGGTCTTCTTTGGCTCTAAACACTCCCAATGACTACGGATTCTCTGGATCTGGGTCATGGTGATGAAGCAAGAATGGTCTCGAATGACTATGTGAAGAGAATCTCCCCAAGCTCTGATACCATGTAAGAATTTGGTATATCCCATGTAAGAATTTTCCTTAGGGAAAAATTCACCCAAGACCAAGGAACTCAAGCACAAGCACAACAGTAGACCAAAAGAGTATGATCAAAATAACGATATGATATGATATTCAATGTAATTGATATTGAATTGATATGATAGTACACCAAAGATGCTTGTAAATAAAGGCCTCTAGAATGCTTCTAGAATGCCTAGGAGTCATCACACTGATAAGTCTTACAACCAAGTACATGTCCACCAGAATTGGATTATCCTCCATTAAGCATAGGAGTAATTATGATGATGAGTGGATAAGCCTACAAAGGTGTAGCACAAAAAATCATGTTGTAGACACCATGTGCTAAAATAAGAGTGTGAATAATTGTGTTGTCTACATGACAACTTAGTTAATTATCCAAACTCTAGTGTTGTAGACACCATGTGCTGAATTAGAGTTGCTTACTCTAGTATTACATGACAACTAATAAAAGTATGCAAACTCCTAAATGTCTTACCTAAGAAATAATAAAATAATGTATTGACCTAAGTAAACTTAAGTAAAGTGTAATAAGTAAATAATTATTTAAACCAATAGAAAGGTACAAAGTGATAGTTGTATATGGTTGACCTATGGTTTTCTATCTAATTTAGCAAGTTGATGACAAAGGAAATGGCTCTTTGATGATAGATCTAATCTTTTTGATCTCTTGCAACCACTTTCATCATTCCCCAGGCCTAATAAATGTGAAATAACACTCCATCACCATCTTTTGATCCATCTACTTATTCAAAAGATTAATGGTCATCATTCTTTTCCTCTCAGAGATTGTTTAGTGGATAAGTGATCTTCTTGCATCTGGATTTGCATGGTGATAAGATCTTTTCCAATTTTACAGTAATTATTCTCAACAAGTTTGAATGTAGTTGTTGAGTTTTATCTTAGGGTGGAAGCCATCAAAGTTATTCTTACACTATAAAAATAGATTTTGTAATCTTTCTTAGGGTCATCTCTTCTCTATTTATCTAGTATTACCCTAGCATACTACTATAAATTCCCTCTTTTGCCTCTGAATTATATGACATCCTTTCTTATCTCCTTCAACCATAGATGTACTATGCAAGTTTTATCTGCCTCTCTTCAATGTACTATGCATATCTATAACTTGTATTTATGTATCTCTTTTGGCCTATGAATGGTAAGAAGCGAATCTCTTTTTCCTTGTGTCATTCATTTGGTTGTTTGATCTATGTGTGGCTAATAGATTAAAGCAGGTCTGAATTCATATATCTTTGGACTATCATGATAATTGTATTATGCATGTATGGGTAGAGACTAGTCTAAACATCCTATTTTTGTGCATCGTCTACATAGAATAGATTAGGTAGTTTGTTTCTATGCATTCCTCCTCCCTTTTCCTCTCCAAGTGTAGTCTAGGTGCATCCTGATAAAAAAGGAAGTCGGCCTTCTCTAGAGACTCAACCTCTTGTTCAAGTTCCACAACTTGGAGGTTGTTTCCATGTCTCACAAGGTTGTCCTTAGGAAAAAGCTTTGGACCAAGGTGCAAACTTTTGTGACAACAGTATTAATTAAACTTAAATGTGATTCAACGTCATGGGACCCTTAAAAATTGTAATTTATTAATGATGTTTGTTATGTATGTGAGTTAATGCTTCCACTATTATTTTATTTTTTGTTGTTATTGCTTCTGCTATATTATATATGTTATTGTTAAGTTATTATCTTTCAAAAAAAATTGGCAAACTTAGTGAGACTTTAGGTTAATTTCTTTTGGGTTCCCTAGTGGGGTGTTACAATAGTCATCTTATATGGGAACATTATCTTCAACTTCAATATTCACACCTCCATATTCCTCCACTTCCACATCCATATTCTCCATGTTGTGGTGGTCCATATCATGTGCCCTAGGGAGGTTGACCTATATGGAAATGCTCAACATAAATAAACCATAATCATGATCACATCATCAAGATATTTATTGTCTTTGTAAATTGTCAAATGATATAATGAACAACTTACCAATGGATTATAATCAAACCCCCCTTCAATGTAACCATGATTTCTATAATTTCTCTTATTTGTTTTGATATTAATTCTTCTAATCTTTAGGCCCTTGCAATTTTTGTAGGGACGATAACATTTTCCATCACCTCTTCATTTGAAGTTAGACCACAATCTAGAAATTTTCTTCCTATTCTCTTCTTTTCTTATATTATGTGATATGATTCAATGGTCTATCACAAATTTGGTCTATAATTGTCACAAACTAAGCAAAATGATATCACAAGTACACTAGTTGTCTTAGACCTAGTTGTATGCAAGAAAACCTACCCTGTAGGGAGCACGTGTAAACAAGAAAATGCTAGTTGTACATGTACATATCAAAGATCCAAAACAAATCAAAATAAAATTAATGTTAGACTTGAGATTTAAAACTATGCAACCAAAAAACTAGAATCCTAATGCAACCTCAAAGCATCTCAATAAGAGTTCCCATAAGAGGTCTTGTTAGCATGCTCAAGAGTGAGGGATGTGGATGTGCTCTCTCCAAACACAACTATGATGAATCCCTTCAAAACCAATTGAATGAATGCAAGAGTATGAAAATGAAATTGTACTAAAAGTTGTTGGAATTACAAGTGGGGAGAAAGTAAACTTCTGAGGGGGTGAATCAAGAGTTTAAACTTGGACTCATAAAACTTTCACCATTCATATACCACATGCATTAATAAATTGAAATAACATGTAAAGCATATGCATCAATCATGTAAAAATGTAATCAAACACACACATGAAACTATATATGATTACCCATAAACCCTCCAAATGAGAAGGTAAAATCGGGGTGGGGACAACACCCATAAATCTTCACTACTACAACAATAAAGTGTATCTAATGAAGGTTACAATGGTTTGACCATGAATCATGGTTTTCCCTGTTAAAGGCTTACAAAGGCTATTTTTAATTAAGTAAAATAGGTTTTGCAGTGATCCTGAAACCCAAAAGTTTTTACAACATATCTGAAATAGAAATATTAAGTAAAGTCTAGCTACAATGCATCTGCTTATCAAAAGCCAAACCCAAATGACAAGCCCATGGCCAAGCTACAAAAAACTAGCTACACTAGAAAAAGATGAGACAAAAAGAAAGCACTAATTATTAGTTCTCCCTATCAAGAACCTGCAGGGTCTTTGCAGCTTCATTGGTCTTTCGATTGTCCATGTCCTCATAGTCCTGGTTCTAAGCATCCGTCAGATCCCTAGTTTCTTTCAAATAATCCTCAGCCTACCCAATGCCCAAGCTGGCCTTCTTCATCTTTTTCCCACCAAATCTAGCACTCGTCAGTGATTCACCTAGACTATTAATATTCTCGTTCAGGGCGTTCAATGTAGCAATCACCTGATTAGCCAAATTCTGATGGGAGAACTCCATCCTTTGGATTCTTTGTTCAACCTTGGTGATTCTTTTCTCCTAGTTAGCATTGTGTCCCTAGACATTTCAATGTCATTTTCTTCCATCCTAGCTTCTCTTCTCTTCATTGTGCCCCTAGTCGCTGCTGATTCTCTAGCTTCCTTCCTAGCTTCTTTTCCCCTTAATGTCTTTAATTTCATGGAACAACCATTTGATAGCTCAAAAATTTTCTATCATATTGTTCTTTGCATTGTTCAAAATATTAAGCCCAGTTTCCCTTGCATTATCAGATATAACAACTAGAGTAGGGTCAATGAGTTCATCAAAGTGGGCTTTGCCATCGTTGTCTTCCATCACTTGGAGGTTTGTCGGTTCCCTGACTATCCCCAATTTCATAGTATTCGTGTTAAAAATCCTCTAAGACCTCCTCTTGTTTTTCATTATCACCTCCCCACTCTCCTTCCCCAGAATTTATATCTTCCCCTCAGATGGAGAAATAGAGGGGCTAGGGCTAGGAGTCTTAGGAATTTGGTCATTGGTTTCCAGTGACAAAGCCTCATCTATTTTCCTTTTCTTGGGATTCCCTGACATGTCAGCTAAATCCTCCTCCTCCTTTTCACTATCCCTCCCCTTCTCCTCCCCCTTCTCATCATCGTCCCCCTTCTTCTCTTCCTTTGATTATGTATCCTCTTCTTCATCATTATCCTCCTCCTCCTCCTAAAGCTTAGACTTAAGGGGAATGGGGGGTAAGCTTCTAGGGCTCTTTGTGCAAGGAATGCGGGCAGAAGGAGTGACTTTCCTTTCTTCTTTAGGGTTTTTATCTTTAGAGGAAGCATTGTCCTCTTCTTCTAATTTTATGTTATGCACATCCTCTGAATCCAAACTTCCAGTTTCCTCAGATGCATACCCAGTATCACCCAGGGATTTTCCCCTAGTTTGAGTCTTCAGATACTCATAGACCAGGAGTAATCCCTCGTAAAGGGTTGGGTTAGCAGTAGGTTTCCTCTTAAAACCCTCAATACCCTTGCTCATGGAGGTGAAAAGATAAAAAGGAAAAGATAGGTTTCCTCTTAAAACCCTCTTACAAAGACTGTTAAGTCCCACCTTGTTAGAGGATTTCAACACCCTATTAGAAGTGTGCCTAGTTAGAGGACTTTAAGTTAAAATTAAGTAAGCACCTTATTAAAGGATTTCATACAACCTATTAGGACTACTCTATTAAGAGATTTAACTGAAATTACCTATTAAAATGTCTCAGCATAGATCCTATGGTTAGCACTAACTTGCTTGATAACAGATCACCTCTATACTATCTTTGATTGATTCTTCACGATCTGATGTATCAATGTTGTATCCTTCTCTATCCTCTATTCTTCACTAACTAATTTTGCAATTCACTCTTACTGCTAAGTCACCTTGAATACTTTACAAACTATTCAATCATTCACCCCTTGTACACTGTTCTCATTATCATCGTAAAGAATTTAGGGCTTTGTCCTCCTTAAGAAGACTCTGGTGGCTTAGGGTTAGGTATGAATCTATGGCTAAGATTCATCCATTTCGTCGCTTAAACCTTCTCATTTTATTATTGGATGCATGCAATTAGATAGGGAATCCACATATAGATTTGTCCTTATCTCCAAAAGATCAAAATCTATCCTTAAGTCAGCTCAAAAATAGTTTACATAGTTGTTTGTGCCATTACAAACAAATATGTCCAAACTATGTCACTTGGCATATGAAGTCTTTGATGCTCGGCATATATTGTATTTTTGCTACTAACTAGGCACCTGAACTACTCAGCATCTACTATTTACTTGGCACTTGAATTCACTTGGCATGGTCTATCTACTCAGCACTTGAGTGACTCGACACTCATTGCAACTTGTCATGGTCTAATATTTACATGTTGTGCTCGACACGTATTACTAGTTCGGCATGAACTAAGTAAATGGTTTAAGTGTGTTGACACACACTTGTCAAAACCAATCTGAGATCAACAATCTCCCCCTTTGATATGAGTGTCAAAAATACTTAAATATATAGTATTCTTCTTAACTTCGCAAGCATAACATATCCATGGCTCAGCTTATATATACAAAACTTCAAAATTTCAAAATTTTGCAATAATCTATATACCTCAAAATTGATAACTCCCCCTAAGTTAATGTGTTTGTTTTGTATCCATAATGTGTGCTTCTCTCTTAATTGAATGCATTGTATCTAATACTCTTTCATCTTATATGCTCTATCATAGTTGATATCTATATCCATTTACTGTTTTTTCTTTCCAAAAAAAAATGAATCTCAAAAATATCTCAAAAATGTATATCACCCTAATGATATAACTTTATTTTACTGTCTTCCTTTCTTTTATTTGCCACTCCCCCTCTATTCATACTCCCTTTCTATATTTCTCTATTTTTGGCTCCCCTTTCTTTGTTCTCCCCCTGTGTTATATTTCTCTTCTTTCTTTATCTCTCTGAATGTCCAATGTTATTTATTCTCCCCCTTTTTGAGACTTATATCAAATGGGCTATACATGTATAGTTTGTTTGTCAAAAAATGATTTATGGACTTTTGTTATGATTTTAAGAGCTATATCCTAGTTGTCACATGCAACATCCAATGACTTGATCTAGATAGCAAGCTTGGCAGCAAGGTGTACTAGGCCATCTAGATTAGAAAGATTAAGGTCTTTCTTCAGAAGATTTTTTGTTTAACCTAGTTCCTTGTGTGGTATTTCCATGTATGGGGTGAGGGAAACTTGTATACATGTCAATTTGGCTCTTATGCTAGCCTCTTCTATTGTTAACATAGCTAATTGACTTTGTGTCTGAATCAATGTATGAAAATTCTTCTCACTCTAAGCAAGATTTTGAGGTAACCTTATACCTAATATGTTGTGATTTCTCTCTAGGCTCAGAATATGGTCTAGTCTCTTGGGTGAAGAGTGTAGGGTCACACAATTTGGTGTACAATGAGAATATATTCTCAAGTACCTTCTTCACATCCTCAACTTTTTTAGCCAATGCAACTTGAGTAAGTGTTGTATCACTAGATATCTTTTCATTTACCTTGCTTTGAAATTTCTTTTTAGACCATTCTACAAGTTTGGCATTAGTATCAATGTCTTCATTATTGACCTTTTCCACTATATCTGATAGTTGTTCTAGTAGTGGCTTAGTCTCTTCAAGAGTTGGCAGATTAAATGCATCTAGAAAGATGTCTTTAATATCTTGAAGCACTTGCTTCTACCTATGTTCTCTCCTAAGCATTTCTTAATGCTTTTTCTTCTGTAAAGCTTGTTGCAAAATGCTTATTTGGTCTAGTGTCATTATATCATAATCAAACTTAGGAGTAATTATCTCTTCATCTAGAGTGATATCTCCATAGTGAATTACCTTTTCAACTTTTGAAGAGCTAGAGCTTGGCACTGATTTGCAATGGTATAGCTTCTATGCTTGGCTTCTAAAGAACTTTTGTAGGAGAAGTGCCAGATGTTGGTAAAATTACATATGCCTTGATGGCTTTCTAATCCTTTACCTTTGGAATTTGTTCATTCTCTTTAGATTTTCTCTTTCCTAACATAATGACATGACTAGCACTTGGACCTTGTGCTTCAGGTACAGAAGAATCTATCTGTCCTACTTCCTACTATCTAGTAGTAATGTCTTTTTCTTCTTCTACAATCTGCCTCTACTCAACTATGTCAACTTTAACAAATGTGTCAACATTAGTAAATGTATCTACTATTTTTTGATTCAAAGGTTGTACTTGAGTAACTAAAGGGATGGTAGAAGGTGGTTCTTATAGATTCACCTTGTCCCTTGTGACATCAGTTACTGCCTTTTGGAGCTCATTTGTACTGACTGAAACTAGATTATCACATAACTTGGCATGCAATGTAGATTGGTCCAATATCTTCTTCAAGTCTTCTACAATCAAGGGATTGATGTTTTGAGCTGAAAGATCAGAGACATCCTTTACAATAATGGTTTCAATAGACTTGATTGTGTCATGTGGGAGACTAGCACTTAGCATTTGTGTGTCTTGCACACTCTGTTCATCTTGTTGTTTTTCAGTTGTTGCCTTGTCATTAGTTTTCTTTTTTGTTTCCTCCCCCACTATATTATCTTCCTTATCATTATTTTCTTTGTCATAATCATCATTTTCATCCTCTTTGTTATCAAGTTTACCTTCAGAAGGATCAACTTTTCCTTGTTTAACAATGATCAACCCATAGATAAGTTTCCATATTTAGGTAGATTTCTTGACTGCATGTTCAATATTTTTTTGAAGTATGTTGAAGGCTCTATATTTAGGTGTAAACATAACTCCATATTTCTTAGTAGCCTTAGCAATATGCCCTTTTGTCAGTTCTAGCATTACTTGGGCTAAAGTGGTTTACCTTATTTGTTTTTCCAGATTTACAAAATAATGCCATTTTTGCTCAACTAAGTCATAAAGTTTCTTGGGTACTGAGTTGTAAAATTCTAATGGTTTTGTCTTAAACTTAGACATCATTGCATATAAGGCTTCTTCCACTAGATTTTGTTCTTCTTTCTCAATTTTTTTAAAATCAATATGCTTTAAACTAGACAAAGTTGCATTATTCTTGACATTTTCACACAAATTTTCAAGATTAGAAAGTGGTTTGTGACTTGCCACTTTCAATTGGCTTATATCATCTGATTTTGTCCTTTCTTTATCTAAATTTGGTTGCGCAACATATTTTCTTCTTTGTTTCTTTTGCACTTGACCACCTTGCTCTGTTTGCATGGACTTCTCCTTAGCCTTCTATGTTGTGGCCCATGTGCTTGCTTTGGTGGTAGGTGTTGTTGGCTTGGTTGTGCTTGGTTTAATATTTTTCTTTGCCTTAGCTACTAGCTATATGTTAGCCTTTCTCTTCTTTGGCTCAGCATGTGTGGGTGCTTCCTCGGCTTCTTCTTCCTTGGTACCTTTTGTTTCTTTGTCTTCCTTATCCTTTCCCATGCCTTGAGTCAATGCAAGAAGTCCTTGTGTTTGTTCTTGTTCTTCCTCTTCATCTTATTCATCTCCTTCCTCTTCTTCCTCATCTACACCTTCACCAAATTTGGCCTTTAGCTTCTTTACTAGCTTATGTTTCCTCTTAAGTGTAGAGGCAGTTTTGCACTCCATGGTAATCTTTGATTTTACCATTTCATAGTTGCCAAATATCTTTGCACTTTTATCAATCTCCTCTACTAGGAGTGTTGTGATGGTTGTTGAATCTTCATCAACATTAGTCTCATACCCAAGTGGTCTTAACCATCTAACCCTTGATGTGGTAGCCTATACAAAGGTGTAATTAGCACCAACCAGAAAACATATATCATTGTAATGTTGTTCAACCAATGAAATAGGTATCCTCATTCTTTCCTTCATTGACTTCTTGAAATCTTCAAAATAGCTTGTCATTAATGATCCAAAATTTTCTCCCATTTGTTCAATAAACTCATTGATCTACACTGCTATAGACATGTTTATTTTTCAACTTATAGTACAAAAGGAGGGAAATGTATTTTTCACATAAAAGAATATACAAACAAGTATTGAACCAAATTTACATTGAGCACTCTTGGTTTTTCTTATTTCTCCAAGATTTTCCATCAGTTGTTGGAGTTGAAGCTCAGCCAAATCATAAGTATGATCTCTCTTCACAATTTTGTAGCCAACATCCACTGCGATACAAGGTACACTATCAAATCTACTAGATTGATAAAATTTGTGAGAGATTGCCATGACTACAAATTTTATCAATGGATCAACAATAGTAGCTATTGTCATGCCTCTCTTATTCCATTTTGCTCCAGTATTTTTCTCTATTGCTTCCTTGGAATCACTCCTTAGAGTCTTGGGACGATCTAGGGTTTGGTAGCCAATAACTTTATGAATTATTCTCTTGGTAATCTTAATTGATCCACCCTCCAGCCATAAAGATCCATCATGTATTTGGCTCAACACAAATTTGATCCATTCAGTTTTAAATACACTGGGAAAATCTAGGGCATGCGTCAAACCCTTCTCAACAATTTTATACTCTTCCTTCAAGATACCATTTTCACATAACCTAGCATATGCTTCTCTAATTTCTAAGTCCCCAATGCTACCAATTTTTCAATTATAACATCTTCTTACATCCTGCGACATTATGACATTCAGCAATATCATGGATAAAGTGCTAGAAGGATCTTGTTTATAAGCTATGCTAGGAATGGCCTTAACTATAGGTTGTTTAGCTTCATTACTGATAAGATAAACATTTAAAACCTCTTTCCCTTCTTCATTCTTTGAGTTAGATTTCATTTTTCAAACTAGAGTTTATGCAAAGTAAAATTGCATAGCTCGGCTTGTGATAAATACCTTGTAAAATTTGGAGAACTAGTGTGAGATCACTATCAAATTCTCTACAAATGCCATGAACAAGTTTTCAAATCACCTTTTTCTCTACTCACTCTTTGCTTGAATTTGAAATGGTGAATAATGAGTGAAATTGATCATATATCCTTGAAAAACCCTTGCATTTAATGCTTAGTGCTTGTACAGTTGTGAACTCGGCACAACTTGATTCCAAAATCACTCGACAGCTTTTATAGACTTGGCATCAACTAGATAGTCCTCCAATTGGGCATCAACTACCATTCCACTGGGAATACACATAAAACATTTCATGCTCAGCAACAACTTGAAAACTTTAAAGATTTAACTTGCATCTTCATTCATGCTAATGTAGTCTTTTCAATACTATCTCCCTTTGGAACTGATGTATGATATTACACTTGAATATCAATCCCACATACCTCTTGTTTGTTCAATTTGATGAGGTGTGATCACTTGACCCATTGGGTTAAGTGATCCCTTCTCCATTTGATGTGGTGCAAGCATCTTTCTTTTTCCATGTCTTGTTCATCTCATCTATAATGTGTTCAACATATGCCTTTCCTTTGCCTTTATCAAATTCACAACTTGGTGCCTTTGATCTAGTTGGACAATGTTTGCTAATATAACTAGTCTTCAAACAACTAAAACATGTAGTTTGACTCAACCATATTTTGCAGTAACCATTGAAGTGTGTTCTAATACAATTCTCAGGAACATGTCCATATTCTTGACAATAGTGACAGCTATATCTTGTATTGTAATCCCAATTATAAAAGTTTCCATAGCTTCTTAGCTTTGCTGGCTTGTTTGATGACCAGATGGATTTGGATCTACATTCAAAAGCTCTATGTCCATACTCCTGACAATTGTAGCAATATCCTTCAAATCTTTGTTTTTGCATAGCCCTGGTTTTGCATTCATGTGCCTGATGACCTTACTTGTTGCACTTATGACAATGAGTCATGTTCTTAGGCTTGACATTCTGATTTGTATTCTTGCTCCCACACATATTATCAATATTTCCTTTCTTACCATAATTATGACAAGTAGGTTTGGAGTTCTTGCCTTTGATGTTCCTTTCTTCATAAACTTTGGATGATTCTCCTTCTTCAGTGCTTGTGTAGCCCAATCCTGATGTGTCTTTGCTAGACCTAGGGAATCTCAATAATTGCTCAAAGTATTTGATGGCTTCATTTGGCTTGTTGAGAGTTTCAGTAAATTCTTTTTCTCTTTTAAGGTCATTTTGAAACTTCAATGTGGTTATCTTAATGTCCTTGACATTTAGTTCATAGTTGACATTCATCATTTGACTTAGAGTATCCAATTGCATGTTTGAGATCTTGGTTAGCTCTGTTGACTTTTCTTCCAATATGTTTGCCAGAATTCTTTTGTCTTCTTCAATCATGGCTTTCTCTTCCATGGCTTTCTTCTTTTGTTTAGTCACCTCACATAGTAGTATAGCTTGTGATTCTTGCACTAATTTGAGATTTTTGTTTTCCTCAACTTGGATTCTGTTCTTTTCCATTAGATCTGCAACTGTTGTATTAAATTCACTGGAATTACCATCTGCAAATAGCTTGGTGGTGTCCATCTCTTTGTATAGTGTTTTATTCTCTGCAATAGCAATCTCGTTCCTTTTCTTTAAGGATTTCTTTAGTTCTTCTCTTGCCTCATTTAGTTAATGTAGTATGAGATGTATTTCAATCTCCTAGTTCTTAAGTCTTTCCTAGTTTGTAGACTTCCATTTCAAGATCTTTCCTCTAAAGCTTCTCTTTTAGAGAACTTGGCTCTGATACCAATTTTTGGAATTGTGGGGGGGGGGGGGGGGGGGGGGGGGTGGTGAATTAGGAGTTTAAACTTGGACCCATAAAAATTTCACCATTCATATATCACATGCATTAATGAACTAAAATAATATGTAAAGCATATGCATCAATCATGTAAACATGTAATCAAACACACACCTAACACCAGATATGATTACCCAAAAACCCTCCAAATGAGAAGGTAAAACAAGGTGCGGATGACACCCACAAATCTTCATTGTTGCAGCAATAAAGTGTATCCAATGAAGGTTACAATGGTTTGACCATGAATCATGGTTTGCCCTATGAAAGGCCTACCCTGTTAAAGGCTTACAAAGACTGTTAAGTCCCACCTTGTTAGAGGATTTCAACACCCTATTAGAAGTGTGCCTGGTTAGAGAACTTTAACTTACAATTAAGCACCCTATTAAAGGATTTCATACAGCCTATTAGGACTACTCTGTTAAGAGATTTAACTGAAATCACCTGTTAAAATGTCTAAGCATAGATCCTATGGTTGGCACTAGCTTGCCTGATAACAAATCACCTCTATACAATCTCTGATTGATCCTTCATGATCTGGTGTATCAATGTTGTATCCTTCTCTATCCTCTATTCTTTACTAATTGATTCTACAATTCACTCTTATTGCTAAGTCACCTAGAATGCTCTACAAATTACTTGATCATTCACTCCTTGTACACTATTCTCATCATCGTCACAAAGAATTTAGGACTTTTTCCTCCTTAAGAAGACTTTGGTGGCTTAGGGTTAGGTATGAATCTACAGCTAAGATTCATCCATTTTGCCACTTAAACCTTCTCATTTTTTGATTGGCTACATGCAATTGCATAGGGAATATGCATATAGATTTGTCCTTATCTCCAAAAGATCAAAATCTTTCCTTGAGTCAATTAAAAAATGGTTTACATAGTTGTTTGTGTCATTAGAAACAAATATGTAAAAAATTGTGTCACTCATGATATGAAGTCTCTGATGCTCGGCATATATTGTATTTTTGCTACTGACTTAGCACCTAAATTGTTCGGCATCTACTATTTACTCGACACTTGAATTCACTCAAAATGGTCTATCTATTTGGCACTTGAGTGACTCGACACTCATTGCAACTCGGCATGGTCTAATATTTACATGTTGTGCTCAACATGTATTACTAGTTCAGCATGAACTAAGTAAATGGTTTAAGTGTGTTGACACTCACTTGTCAAAACCAATATGAGATCAACAAAAGTGTGTAGAATACCTTCAAAAAATGGCTATGAGTGAGCCAACCTCAAAGGATTCTAAAGATGTGAATATGGAAATAGTATGAAATGAAGTAAACTAACAATAGTAAGTTGTCATGAAATATGCAAGCATAAATGCAAGAAATCTAACATCTACAAAAGGGTTAGTAATAAGCATGCAAATCTCTAAGAAATCTATAACACTATACTAGCATGATAACAATGAAAATGAGGGAGATGAAGAATGCTTGACACAAGAACTCTATTTATAGGCTTGAGAGAGGCCTTGAGGAGGTGGCATCTATGTGGTATCCACATAGGTACCACAAGTGATCAAAACACAGTTTAGGAAGATGCAGAAGATGTTGGCATGAGCAAAAATGAGAAAATACCAAAATCTATTTTTTTGGTATTTTCTATGTTCTAGTATTTTGCATTTTTGGAGGCCTCCAGGGCATTTCTGGGCTTCATTAGGGCCAAGGAGTCATAGCGTTATGCTTAAGACTTCGGACACAAAATGGAAAACTTTAGAAGATCTTTTCAGAAATTCTGATGGTTTGTGTTTTTGAGCTACGAGTAGAAAGTTATGACTTCTACAAGTAGACATAATTTTTAATATAGATTTCTGTAGTTTTTTATAGTTGTTTGGATTTATTTTGTAATTAATTATCTTGTGGACTCTTCATTTTCATTTCCAAGGGATAGTGATGACCCTTGGTATCCATCATACTTGTATAAACTTATACTTGTATAAACTCTATTTTCAAATGGAATGGATCACTTTTGGCTTGCAAATCATCTATTGTGGCATTTTAATGGTTTTTCAATTAATTCACAATATCGCAAGTACTACACCAGGTATTGTAATATGAATTCTTAATTTTTATTTTGTTATGAAAAGTATTAAGTACTTGGGATATGTTATTGATAATGAAGGTGTTCATGTTGATCCTAAAAAGATCCAAGTAACTAAAGGTTGGCCTGCTCCAAGGAATCTCACAAAGTTGTGTAGATTCTTGGGCTTAGCTAACTTTTATCACAAATTTTTGTTTGGATTTTCACATTTGTCTTGGCCTTTGAATCAGTCATTACGAGGAGGTATGAAATCAAAATTCAAGTGCATAGGTGCTCAACAACAAGCATTTGAGGAGTTGAAACAAAGGTTATGTTCTGCACCTATTTTATCTCTTCCTGATTTACAACAATCTTTTGAAATTCAAACTGATGCATCAAAATATACTTTGGGAGTAGTCCTCATGCAACATGGACATCTAGTTGCCTACCATAGTGAGACTCTTTTTTTTACAATGTGTAGATATCCCACCTATGATAAAGAATTATACGCTATTGTTCAAGCTTGCAAGCAGTGGAAACATTATATATTGGGAAAGGAGACTATCATTCAGACATATCACAAACCCCTTCATTTTTTGCAAACATAACGCAAATTACAAAATGATAGGCACCAAAGATGGTTAGCTTATCTTCAACAATTTCATCTCAAAATTCGTCATAAGAAAGGAAGCACCAATAAGGTAGCAAATTATCTGAGTAGGCTGCCAATTGCAAGAATAAGTATGGTATTAGAATCATGTGGTCACCAAACAAAAAATTGGGCCCACTTGTATGGGAAAGATAATGAATTTTCTGATTTTTATACTCAGCTTGTGGAAGGTAAACATGTGAATGATTGTTACTTACAAGATGGAATGCTTTGCCATTTTGGCCAGATTTGTGTTCCTGAGGAAGAACGTAAGAAGTTAATATGGGAAGCTCACTACAGTAAGGTTGTTGGTCATTTTGGAATAGGTAAGACTACTTCTATACTACAAAAATATTTTTACTAGCCAAGATTGAAAAATGATGTGATAGAATACATTCAAGCATGTACAATGTGTGCTATTGCAAAGCCTGCAAATCGTAAGTTGGGTTTATATGTACCACTTCCTATTCTAGATAAACCTTGGCATTTAATTTCAATGGATTTTATGTCTGGTCTTCCTACCACTAAACATGGACATGATTGTGTATATGTTGTATTAGATAGATTTTCAAAAATGGCAATCTTGGCGGTCTGTAGAAAGGCAATCTCTATGGAAGAAACTGTAAAACTCTTTTTTGAGCATGTTTGTGTTCATTTTGGGCTACCAAAAACCTTTATTTCAGATAGGGATACTCGGTTTCTCAGTAAATGTTGGTCTTCATTATGGGCAATGATGGAAACAAAACTAACAAAGTCTACTGCATTCCATCCTCAAACAAATGGTCAAACAGAGGTTGTTAATCGAATGATTATTCAAATTATGTGCATGTATCACTCCAAACATCCCCGCACATGGGATGAGAGCCTTCCATATGTGTAACATAGCTAAAATAGGGCAATTCATAGCTCAACTGGCCATAGCCCATTTGAATTTTGTCTTGGATATCAATCCTTACCACCAATAAATGTTTCTATCCTAGTTATGCAACCTGACTTTGTACCATGCTTGGATAAGGAGAAGGACAAAGCTATGAAGTTCATTGATAAAATTCATCATTTGTAGCAGCAAGTTCATGAAATTTTGAAGTAGACTACTAAGAAGTAAAAATAGAGGCATGATCAACATCGAACTCCTCATAATTTTTAGGTTGGGGATAAGGTATGGTTGCATTTACAGAAGGAAAATTTACAAGGCCCTCATAGAAAGATTCATCCTTTTTGTTATGTTCCCTAAAAGATCATCAAGAAAGTTAGTGAAAATGCATTTGAACTCAACCTACCGCCATTTTTGGGTGTCCATCCAGTTTTCAATGTAGAACTATTGAAGCCATATTTCCCTCCTTTACTAGACATTGCAGATGTTGCTGAAGAAATCAATCATATAGAGTTGAATCTAGAAGTTATTAATCCACTCCAAAGTGACCAAATTGTGGAGGTTGTCATGAAGAATTTAAGGAACCAGAAAATCTATTTATATCATGTGGTGAAAGTAGGACAATTTGTTCAATAGGGAAAGTGGCTTACACGTGAACAAATCCAGCTTCATTTTCCACATTTGATGCAAAGTCTGAATGAAATGGGGCCCATTTTCTCTCAAGGGGGAAGGAATTATCAAAACACAGTCCAGGAAGATGCATAAGATGTTGGCATGAGCAAAAATGAGAAAATACTGAAATCTCTTTTTTGGTATTTTCTATGTTCTAGTATTTTGCATTTTCAAAGGCCTCCGGGGCATTTCTAGGGTTCTACAGGGGCAAGAAGTTATAGTTCTATGCTTAAGACTTTGGACACAAAATGGAGAATTTTAGAAGATCTTCCAAAAATTCTGACGGTTTGTGTTTTTGAGCTACGAGTAGAAAGTTATGACTTCTACAAGTAGACATAATTTTTAATATAGATTTTTGTAGTTTTTTATAGTTGTTTGGATTTATTTTATAATTAATTATCTTGTGGACTCTTCATTTTCATTTCCAAGGGATAGTGATGACCCTTCAAATCCATCATACTTGTATAAACTCTATTTTCGAATGGAATGGATCACTTTTGGCTTACAAATCATCTATTGTGGTATTTTAATGGTTTTTCAATTAATTCACAATACTGCGGGTACTACACCAGGTATTGTAATCTAAGTTCTTAATTCAAATCAACAAGGGAGACACATGGGCTAAGGAGACAAGCCATGCAAAGGTCAACATAAGCCTTTTTGGTGATAGAGATGGCTCAAGATTTTCTCACACATGTGTGAGAAACCTTGGAGAAAGGAAAGGGGGACAAGTGTGTAAGAGTGTAAGAGACTTTTAATAACATAATAAAATGGAGGCTTTCTTGGATCTTGAGTTACTCAAATATGTTTGAGCAAACACTCAGGGACTAAAAGGTGCTTAGAAAGGTGTTTAGGATTAATTTAGTGGGATTAACTAATGGGTAGGCTTAGAAGGATGAGAGTGATGGGTGTGTTGGTGTTTTGAAACGTCACAATTTCAAATTATCCTGATGAGAACATAATATATCTAGGGGCAGCTACTTTCCATTTTCAACATACCCTTTCAGACATCAAGCCAATTATAAGGCTAGACCCTTCTTCTACTTCAAGCTCTACAAAACCTAGGTGGGTGGACCTCAGATTCACTTATATGGTATCAGTGCTAAAACATACACTTGAATCTAACAAAATAGATTAAACCCTTATATCTTATGTACTTATGCAAAGATCATAGACATGAAATAGCTAATGACGTGACCTAAGAAATTTATAAGCTAAGTGAGGGCAATTCTTTTTAGCTCTTCAACATTAAAGCGAAAGATATTTGATTAATGATGTTGATTTCAGCAAATTCCCAAATATGCAACAATAAGAACAAGTTGATCCTATAGTTGATCAATGCCTTATCTATTGGGATATTCCACGAATTACATACATACATCTATGATACCAGTGACATATTCCAAACATCAAGATATCATATCTATCTTATCACTTTGTGAATCAAACACTAGTATTCATAAAGACCTCATTCTAATGAAATGTCCTTCTTAAATAACCAACAACCCTGTCAACTACATCAAGCATTTACTTGGCCCTTTGTTCCAATAGCAAAATATATCAGACATACAAACTTAAGGGGATGCAAATGGGTCTAAGTTCTTTGTCCCTAAACCTCAAAACATTATAGAATATAGAGATAGGAGATGAGAATCAAAATGAAACTAAGAGATTCCTGCTCATTTGTATTCATTTCTTTGAAACTATACATTCAGATGCATGTAAAACAATTCATAAAACCACTAAATACATCAGAACTAGCTATATTAGCTTGACTATTATTGTTCATACAAGATAAATATGTTGAAGAATGGTATCATTGTAGTGAAATATGTTCAAAATTGGAACGCTTGGTCTCACAAATTTGAGAAAACTCAAGATTGGAACCCCTACAATGAATCAGAAAGAGAGAGATATACGAGATGAATGAAGTCTCTGATCTGATTGAGAAGTGACATGTGTCCACTTGAATCTTCATTCCTTGTTGTTCTAAAGCATCTCTCATCTTTCTACCCATGAAATCTGATATGATTTTCATTATTATTATGTAACAAATTTGAAATACCTCTTCCTTAATGATGAAAACCCTTGTGTTACCAAAATATCTAAAATATTGATAAACCTCCATTTAATTGACTTAGATGTATAAATTTTTCCCCTAACTATATTTTTACGGCCTTTTACATTCATTCGGTTCACCATTTCACTGGAAATCAAATTTGAACTGCCCCAACTAAATGAAATTGAAAAAAGGACACCTGAGACAAATCCTTGCATAACTTGAACTAGTGGCTTTATGTGCAAAAAAAAACTCAAAAAATAGAAAGGACATTCCCTCTTAGTTCCATTAATATATAATACTACTATATTGGCTTACCAGAAACACCCAAAATCTTAGTTTAAAAATCTAGCTCCTATCATGGCTTTGAAACTACATCTCATTTTAAATTTTAAATGCAAAAATTTAATATTTCCCAAAGTCAAAATTTGAGGTTTAAATCAAATTTTATTTAAACTTCTTAGCACATAATTTCAAAGGATAAATAATAAAATATTAATTTTTTCAATTTGACTTTTTCCCTCTAGAATTTCCATCTAGGTCAATTGATTTTGACTTTCTACACGCCATTGGTTGACATCTGCCACATCATACACTACTTGGGCACCACGTAGCATCCTCTGATTGGTCCACTGGAATACTACCATGTGTCATTATCTCATTGGTCCTCCTGATTGCCCCATCATCATCATGTCACCCTCTGACTGTACCTATTATGTCGCCATCAATTAGGGCCCATTGCCACATGTCAGCTAGGCACATCCCCACATGCATAGTTAGCAATTTCCATGTCATATGCGAGAATGCACCCTTGCGACATGTGGCATATCATACCATGTTGGCACCTCAAAATTTGTGCTAGCTTGAAGCATCCTCTGCCACATGTCAAAGTGTATATCATCCACTATACCACCACTTGTCATCTTCTAGTTGGTCCACAGATTCTACATCATCACCACATCATCTGATGACATCATCATCTTGGGCGACGTGTTTGTTCAAAATTTCTTTACGATTTCCAAATTGGCCAGACCCACCATACATGGCTTAGCTTCTAAAAGCCTTTGTCTTCACAACATTACAATTGGTGAGTGATTTGGTATATAAAAAGAAAAATGTTTCCCCACCTAGTGAATGTGGGACTAAGTTTGTTGCCTTTTCTCTTTACTGCATTGTATCTCCGAGCGGGAGTATTTGAGATGTTGCCATTTTTGTTTCATTGATGGCTCAATTACTTTCATTGTTGGTGGTGGAGACCATAGGTAATTGGTTATCACAAACTAAGATCACAATAGCATGGTTGTATTTCTAGAAATTCAGAATCCCCATCTTCATAAGCAAACTTTGACAAGAGGAAAGAAATTGTGTCATTTTGTTTGTTATGAAATTTAACTCAGTGCTACCCACGCATATCCAGAATAGAGAATAGCAAGAATAACCTTGCTCCATGTGTGGGTTGCTTGGGGAAAAGACATGTTTACTCATGTTATTTGGGTCATTTAAAAAACCTTTAAAGAAGTATGATGTGTCTCCCACTCTCTTTTCCTTTTATTTGAAAGTGTGAAACATTTCCTCTATGTTATTTTAGCAATGCCATTTGTGTGGCTATTGAGCTTCTGCATTGTGTAATGGATGGGGATTATAATAATAGAATTGATTTAATTGCATAGAAACACCCAAGGTGATTAGTTTCTCACTAAAGACTTCAACTATATTTTCAATTCATGGCCTTGTGCGTATGATTTTGATGTTATCCCTCTCTATTGTCAACTTCCATAGCTATGATTCATTGATGCACATTTACTTATATTCTTCTTTTGTATCCCAATGTGTGAGATATCCTTTACTTTCAGTGGACTTACAATGCTATATTTATATTGCAAAATGTATGATGACTTAAAACATTATAACATTTCCCTTTTAAATATCCTCTAATCCCTAGTCCATATCTTTGTAATCAGATGAAATTAGTTGGGCCCCACAGTGGGTTTAGCTAGAAAATAATTGAACTAAAACACCTGACCTTTGGGATTCACTAATTTGACCTCTTGAACTAATTAACATGAATTTGGAATGTTGCTTCATCAATTTTAAAACTCATTTTCAACCTTCTATAAACTGTGAATTTTGTGCCAAGGGATCATTTGATTAGCTTTAAAAACTAACCAAAACACCTGACCAGGCTCTGAAATCAGACACATTGATTCCTTATTCCACATTTATAGACCCTACCAAATCTCATCTCATGATGAATTCCCAGTCAAAAGATATTGACCATCAAATTTGCCCTCTTAGAACTACCTGCAAGAAAACATGTTAGAAAACCACAAAACATGTTCGAATTTGGCTTTGAAAATAGGGAAAATTGATACTTGGGGGCACAAAAACTAGGGCATTGGTTCACTATCATGAGGAAAATATAGATATGTGATTAGGGCTCATGATGAATAACTGGGCACACTTGGTGAGCAGTCAAAGTGGGCTACTCAAGTTTGCAGAAATGGAAACACTGGCAGAAAAGTGATTTTTGCAAATGGAATGGACCTGGGAAAGTAAGAGGACAGATTTGTCAAGACTTGCAAATTGGCACACTTGAATAATTTTTAGAGGAGAAAATAATGGTATAATCCATTTGATCTCACCTATCATGGATTCAAAGTTATGACATCCCAAACAGGGGTACTGGTCAATCTGCATTTCTTAACACTAGTAGAACTTTACAAATTGCATATGGAATTGCATTAAAAAACTAATCAAATGGATTTGTCATAAGCTCAAATCAAAAACATAGCAAGTCTCTAATCTCTAGAATGAAATGCAAAAAGAATTATCTCATTTTGGTCAACTAGGTCAAAGTTATAACAAGTCAAACAAGGCCTCCTAGAATTCTGAACAATTTACATCAACATGACAACAATAAACAACCAACTTTGAGGGATTTAAAACCTAGTCAAAACATGTCAAAATGACTTGAAATCTGAAACATAGGTTCTTTGTCAGGCATACTAAACAATCCCAAAGAAAAAATTCATGAAACATAACTGGGTGTAAGATATTCAATTGCAAACTAGGCCTCTTGTCATTGTTTGACACTTAGGCAAAAATACAGATTTGGACATTGCTCAAAATGGAACTTCATAGAATGACTCGGAATGGAAATTTATCTTCATGGGATGAGTAGATATGTTGAATGCAAGGTGTTAGAAACATTAAACACCTTTTAGGCCTCAAAAGGACGATCGGGCACACATGCATTAAAAGCACTTTTAGGACTTGATTTTTAGAATGGTACTCAAAATCAGGGCTTAAATTTCCAGTCCCAACAGGGTGTAGACTAGGTTTTAGGATAGAATTCAGATTAAATTATATACAATTTAACTATCACAGGATTAAAGAATTTAATAAAGTGGAAGGAATTAAATAAATTGAAATTTATTTAAAAGGGGATTTATGGAGCACCATGCATTAAATAAATTTAATACATTAGAGGAGATGCATTTAAATTAAATTTAAATGCATTAGGGAAGTAAACCTATTTAATTAAATAAATCTAATTAAATAAGTAGAAGAATATGAAAAATATAAATAATTAATTAATTAATAATCAATTATAATGTCAAAGGAAATATTAAATAAATTAATATAACGTTTGGGATGATTTTAAGTGTTTACACTAGTTATATGTGGAACCTGAAATATTAATTATGAAATGATGTTTTAGTATATTATACCAAATATAAATACTTGAACATAGAAAAATTGCAACACGAACCAAAAACATTGAACCAAAACCACCTTAGACATGAAAAAATAGATGACTAATTTATATTAAAATAATTTGATTCAAAGAAAATTTTATGTCAAGAACTATATCAAACTATACAAGACCAGGAGAAAGAAGAATAACATCATAATTAGACACTACAATTAGAAGTATAAAATGCAATAACAAGTTTTATCATGCAATAGGTCTATAAAAGATTAAATAGCTTGGATGTATAATGCCTTTGCTATCTTAATGTTCAACCACTGAGCTAGCTAACTCACTAAGTTGTTAACTAACCTCATTATTGATAGTTGAATGAATATTACTATTTGATTCAAAAACTAAAACACAATTCAAATTAGATATTTATAAGTCAAGTGATAGATTGGAAAATAAGGGCTATTATTAATTCAAAAATATTATCAAGAAAAGAACAATACACATGATTGATGTGTTTTCCAGTATATTTTCTAAGGAGTATGTTGTAGATCACAATGGACACCAACATTGGCACGGTCACATTTATAGTAATAGTATCAAAGATAACATGTTCTATAGTTTATGTGCTTCTTGATTTTAACTATGCATGTTTTATCCATCAAAATTTTATGATGAGGATAGTGAGCTAGAAAAGAAAAAGGGAGACAGAGAGAGAAAATAAATTACCATTAGAATGTAAAAAGATATCTCAATTTTTAATCGATTTTCCATCTATCATTCTGATAATAGGCCACATTTAGTATGATTTGAAACTTGGATTAAAATATTAAGACACAATCTAATCCATAAATAACATCAAATTTATTTATATCTTGAATTAATAAATCTTATATCATTAACCTTAGATAAACTATGTTATAGAAGAAATGTATAATCGAACAAACATAAATGTGAATGACTTTATTATATTTCAAGAAACATAAGTAGCACCAAATTAGTTATTTGATGTGTTTTCCTTTGGACCTAGTAAGGTCATGTGGACCAAGAGTCAAGTCCATGAGTCAATGATGGTCAAAGGACCTAAGGGGGAGGTCCCAAGGCCATTCTTCAATAAAATCCATCAACATCTAGAACTACTCCTTTATAATAATCATCATTTAGTAGATATGAGATGATAAAATGAGAGGAAACAATTGAGATCTTAGATTGACACAATTTTCAAATGATTACATGAAATGAAATGGGTGTGTGAATAGAATGAAACTAGGAAGACAGTGTGTACAAATGAAGGTATGTAATGGATGCTTTTGGAGCACTCAGTACAAACACTCTACATCCAGTATACACACAATAAATAATAAAGGAGGGAATTGAACATACGAGGGAGGTCCCAAGGCTCAAACTTGTTGAGGTTCACTTTAGCAATGACCCTTCCTTTGAAACAGTTGTCTAAAACCTTTCTCATGAGATAATGTGTTATGAGCTCTTTATTAGTGGGATGGAATTTGAACCCAGGAGGTAGTTGTGCATCACTTTTATCATGATTATAACCAAAGTTAAGAGCTTCCACTATTGAATTATCTTCTCAGTCTTTCCACTTATCCTTTTACAAAATATGACATTGTGGGTTGTGGGGAGATGTTGTGTTGACTTCTTATATGGGTGTTAGGAGAGGTGGGAAAATAGGATGGGATGGGATGTGTGGAGAGGCACGAATCAAAGATGAATACAAATGAAAGTAAGTGAATGCAAAATTAGGTCACAAGGGAATAGAAAGGAGTTTGTGGGGTTATAGCTAAGACCGATAAAGGATTATTTTGATTACCTTTTGTATGTAAAGAGGAGAGAGAAAAGAGTTTATCATCAACTACATCAAATCCATGTACATTAAGGAATTTCATTGTTCAGTGCCTAGTTATTCATGATTATTTATATTCTTACCCACCATGGAAAAATCCCAACTATTTCTCATCAAAATTCACCTAGATTTATATATCAAAATCCCACAAACCAATTTTTTTTTAAAACATAATTAGGGTTAGTGGATATACTTAATGAATATATGAATGCCATGGGAATGGGCATGTTGTACAGTTAGGGTAGGGGGTTACATTTGTGCTGCAACTTAGTGCTAATAAGAAGTCATCTTAAACAAATTGGGGCCACAGATTGTACTACTCAAATGTGACAATACTTACAGTGTTCATAGGACATAATTGATGGTGTTTTTGTACAGATCTTTAGCAATTTCAAGCAATTTCATTTTCAAATAAAATCAGGTTCTAAGCTAGGCAATTTCATTTTCAAATCACATAAATTAGGTTTCAAACGATTTCATTTTCAAATAACATAAATCAAGTTTCGAAAAATTTCAATTTCAAATCACATAAACTTGAAGTAGTACATGTCCTTTTCCAGGTAATGTCAATGACATATGGGCTTGCAAGTTTAACTGACCCACATGCAAACTTTGTGCTCAAACCCCACACTAGCCAAATCGTGCCTTCCTCATGTAGACAATTGTGAAGATGAATTTGTCTTTATCTTATTTTTTTGTTAGTGTGTGACTGTTAGAATTTTTACAGCCATATAATAAGTAGTTGATATCTTGAGGATATTGGGGGGTGATTGAAAAGAAAACCAAAATATTCCACACTATCAAGAACAAATGTTAAAAATTAGGGCCAAATGTAGTAGTGTTCATTTTGGGCCAAAGAGGGATAAATTCCCATAAATTTATCAATTGTCATAGTTAAGTTGAGCTTTGTAAACCTTGATTGAAGAAGATGATCAAGAATTACTACATTTAGGGAATCACAAGTAATTAATAGGTTGACATTTCTTATAACAACTCTTTCAATATTCTCATTTATTTATTCCTTATTTATCTCATTATTTTTATCAATAAACATCCTCAACTTGCCTGAACCCTCTCGCTCCCACATCCATTAACCTCTCTTGTCCCTTATGAGAAATCATTTATTTCCTAATTCATAGTCTTCTCATCATACACGTACTTCTCACCCCTCACATGTATTTTTATAAAAATTGTACACACAAATTTTGTTTTCATGTCTATTTTTATTTTTTATTCTTGCCTTGCTCTTTATATATTTTTCCTTCATTCATAATTTTTAGATTGTGTACTATTTTCTTCATTTATTTGATTTTTTAAAAAAAGGTTATTTTTTATTATTGTAAGTGTGGTTGTAGCATGGCCCAAACTAAGGGTAGTTACAACAAAGAGAATTGCCTCTCCCAAAGACTCGACATGTTCTATCAAAGACCCATGAACATGATAATCATTAAGAATTATATTTTTCTCCTTTTTTTGAATGTGAGCATGGAATACTCTCAAAGGGTCCCCCCTTCTCATACTTATTGTCTCTCTTACCTTCCAGTACTTTTCATCCTTCTTCCCAGCTACCAAACTCATATGGCTCCACGAGCTCATCAATAAAAGACACTTCTTCCCTATCTTGGTTACCTGAGCTATCTATTGGTCCACTCATTGATGAATATACTGAGAGGGGGGTGAATTAGTATATTACTCATAACTTCAAATCTTATTTTAATCTTAACTCACACCAATCTACTGAGATAGATGACTACAACTTAATCGGTTAGGATCAAGCAAAAATAATTAAAACACAAGTAGCATGACATAACACATAGATTTTTCTCATGGAAATCTCGCTAGGGTGAAAACCATGGTGTGAGAGATAATCCTCACAAAGCTTGCATTCTCATTAAGTACATCTAATTAAGAGCTTATCTCTATTACAAGATTACAAAGACACTCTCAAGTGTCACCCAATCAAGGTATTTAGTATAAACCTATGAGAATCTTTCTTGGTTAAGAGAAGCTTGGGTAAAGAACTTAGACTAAAAAATAATGTTTCACCCTATTAGTGGATTTAATACAAAGAACTTGTTAAATTCCACCATCAACGATATTTATTCTTGTAGTGATTAAAGAACAATAGAAAGATTGACCTAAACTACAACTACTTCACTTAGCTTGATATAGATCACTTTAATGCTTCTAGACTTGTCTACAACTTTCTTTTCTCTCCCTCATCTCTGTAGCTCAAACATAATCACTAACATTCTCAACTCTACTAACTTCACTACACTTCATCACTATGTTGTTTGAAACACTAGCTCTTGTCAACACACTTCACTTTCACACTCTACTCTTATTTTTATATTTTCACCTTCTTCTTTGAGATTACGATTAGAGTATATCTTTGGCATTTTTTCTATTGGAATTAACAAGTGGGAAGATTTACTTCTAAGAGAGAGGGGGTAGGGGGGGGGGGGGTGAATCAAAAGTAACTAACTTTAACCTTTTCAAATTCTCTCAACTAAAACCATTCACATGCATCCAACTTATCTAATAAACTTGAAACTAAAGACATGCATGAAAATAGACAACACAAAAATTTGATAACCTAGAAACCCTCCAAAATGAGAAGGTAAAATTAAGGTGGGGATGACACCCACAAAATATCACTGCAGCAATGTGTAACTGTTCAAGGTTACAATGTTTGACCACTTCCAATGGTCTACCTTGTGAAAGGCCTATCCTATTAAACACTTTACACTTTGTGAAAAGTGACCTGGTTAAAGGATTTCACTACCCTGCTAAAAGTAGGCCTGGTTAAAGAACTTTTGTACATTCACTTGGAATGCCACCTTGTTAAAGGATTTATAAATGGCTGCTAAGCCAACCTAAGTCCATAGGATTTCCATATCTAATACAATTTCTAGAGAGTATTAGAAAACCTTTGACCTCATAGCTTTGCAATTTTCAATTGTTGATTCCATATCCTTGTTTTTCCCTTGCTTGATCTAATATGTCACTCTACTAGGTTCTGATACTTTATTCTTCAATAATTAGATTTTACAATGCTACTCTGTTCTTTCACTAAGTCTCTTAAACTCTTCTCTAAATTTTGCTACAATTCACCCATACGCATCTCTCTTCCACATATCCAATGGGGTTTCATCCTCCTTTTAAAGATTTCAAAGACTTGCGATTAGGTATGTATCTACGATCAATATTAAATCTTTATTTCTTGCTCATTACTTGCACTTTTCCTATTGGTTGCATGCCTTCTCCATTTTTTGTATTGGTTGCATGTTAATTACATAGGTAATTCAAGAGATTCGATCTTATCTTCAAGATCCTTTGAGATTCATCCTATGTTGGTTCCAAAAATGATTTACATCTGATTTTGTGAAGGCACGAACTCATATGTTGATTTTTGTGTTACTCAACACATACTAGTTGTTGATGCTCAGCACATATAGAAAAATTGGTTCACTCGGCTCCTATAGTGACTTTGTTTCACTCAGCATCTATAGTGACTCGGCACTTATACTTTTCTTGGCACTTGAACTTTACTCAGCACCTGAAGATTTCTCGTCACCTGAAGTTCACTCAACACTTATTGAACTTTTCTGGCTCGAAATACATTGTAGCTCAGCATTGTCTTTGAGAAATGGTTAAGTGTGTTGACACTCAAATGTCAAAACCATTATGAGACTAACAATCTCCCCCTTTGACATGAGTGGCAAAAACACTTAACTAAACATTATAAATCTAATCTCTATGAGTATACTACATATTCTTGTTCGGCATATGTACAAGACTTCAAAAACTTATTCAAAATTTTGTATACCTCAAACTCTTGCAACTCCCCCTGAGCTGATGTGTCATTTCCATTCCTGTAGTCAAAATTCTTGTGTTGAATGTGTCTCATGCTAATATATCTAATACCTTTTGCCTTATCTACCTTTACTGTATCTGTGTATCCGGATTTTGAATCCTGTTCTCTGTACATGTTCCATTTTCACATCTCCTTACAGTTTTGCATCCTTTTGGCTTTATTACTTCCTCAAAATGTGAATGTAACCATTCTTTATTGCCATCAAAGAATGTATTATGTAACCATTCTTGTTCACATTTTTCAAAAACATTATATCTCCCCCTTTTATAAGATGCAATAAATAATGAATGAATATTCTTATTCTCCCCCTTTAGTATATCTCCCCCTTTTTGACACTTATGTCAAAGGGTCCTAAGGATGAATAGAATACTTTTCCAAAAAAAATTTATTCACCTCCATAATCATCTTGAGAGAAGCATCCCAATTGTCTAAAGCTATCTCTAATGACTTGTGTTGGATGGTTGTCTCTACTGCAAGATGAACAAGACCTTCTAAAGTAGAAAGATTTGGGTCTTTCTTTAGTCCATTTTTTGCATAGGCCTGCTCCTTATGAAGTACTTCCAGATGTGGAGTTATGGAGGATTGAATCTGCATCAATTTGGCCTTAATATTGGCCTCTTCTGCTATCAACACAGCTAATTCTTTCTATGTGTGAAGCATAGATGCAAAATGCTTCTCACTTTGAGCTGGATCTTTTGGCAATTGAGTGTTGGAAATCTTAAGATTTTGCTCCAAGCTCATTATTCTTTGGCTAGTTTCTTGTGTGAAATATGAGGAATCACACAATTTGGTGTACAATGAGAATACCTTCTCAAGTACCTTTTTCACTTTTTTAATCTTCTTCACCAATTCAACCTATGAGAGTGTTATTTCACTTGATATCTTCTCATTTACTTTCATCCAAAATTTCTTTTCTGACCATTCTAATAATTTTACATTAGTTTCTAGGTCCTCATTCTATACCTGGTCTACAATATTGGATAGTTGCTCCATTGTGGGCTGAGTTTCATTAGGTACTTGCAAGCTAAATGCATCAAGAAATATTTCTTTGATTTCTACAATGCTTGCTTTTGCCTATACTCATTTCTAAGTATCTCTTACCTCTTCCTCCTTTCTAGTGCCTCTTGCACTTCATTTATCTATTACAGGTTCATGGTTCTTGAGTCATAGCTTGGTATGACTATTTCTTCATCAAGTGCAGGGTCTCCATAGTGAAGTACCCTTGCAACCGTGGTAGTGCTCAATCCTAGTGCTAATATTTGCAATGGTACTACATCAGTGCTTGGCTTCTTATTTGGAGTCCCTGAGGTAGGAAAGTTTACCAACATTTTTATTGCCTCCTGCTCCTTAGGGGTTTTCTCTACTTCTGTCTTCTCTCTTCTACTACCTTGATCAATGATGACAATTTGAGGAGGTGCACCTTGGGTTTGTGCTGTAGGAACATCTTGTCCTATTTGTTCCTTTGATGGCTCCTCGGCTGTTGTTGTTACCTTTATTGTAGAATCAACCTTAGCAATTTTGTCTTGTTCTTCTTGCTCTTTAGGTTGATCTATTGTAGTTGTGGGAGGTTGTGAGGATTGTTCTTGTATATTTTACTTCTCCCTAGTTATTTCTACTATAGCTTTTTGGAGCTCATCTACACTCACCAATACTAGGTTTGTGCAAAGTTTTGCTTATAGTGTTGATTGGTGAACGATCTTCTTGAGATCCTCTATAGTTAAGGGATTGATGTTCTGAGCTGAAGTGTTAGGAACATCCTATATAGTTACTATATCTATAGGTGTTATGTGTGGAGGACTTGGTGGTGGCATTTGGGTGTCTTGGACACTCTATTCTTCATGTTGTTCCTTAGTTGTTGCCTCTTCATCATGTGTCTCCACTATCTCTTTTGTCGTCTCTTTTTCTGCTTCATCTTTTTCTTGTTCTCTTCCTTCTTTCTCATTCTCTTCTTCTTCTTCATCATTCCTACCCTCAAAGGGGTCTTCCTATCCTTCCTTTACAATTGTTAATCCATAGATTAATTTCCACATTTGTGTGGACATTTGGACAACATCTTCAATTTGATTCTGCAAAATATTGAAGGCTCTATATTTGGGTGCAAATTTGCTCCCATGCTTATTATTAGCCTTCGTTATTTGACCTTTAGTAAGGTCTGGTATTACATGAGCCAATGTAGAATCTCTTATTTCTTTCTTCATTTTAAGACAGTAATGCCATTTATTTCCAACCAATGAGCTTAGCTCCTTTGGCATTGAGTTGTCTAGTCCAAGTGGGGTTGTTTTGAACTTAGCCATCATAGTGTAGATGGACTCTTCCACTATGCTTTGTTGCTCTTTTGAAAACTTATTGAATTCTATGGTCTTTAGACTAGACAAATCTGCATTATCTCTAATATTATTGCAAATATTTTCGAATTTAGATGTGGTAGAGTGTCTTACCAATCTAAATTGTTCTTCATCAGACTCTATTCTCTCCTTATCTGATTCTGGAGGTGCAACATACTTCCTCCTCTTTTTCTATTCTATAGGTTCTACTTGTTCTATTTTCTTTTTTTTTCTTGCTCCTTTGCCCCTTGTTTAGTAGCCTTGGTGTTAGCCATTGTAGTTGGCTTGGCTGGGCTTGGCTTTGCAAGTTTCTTCTTCTTTCCTTTGGGTTGGGCAACTAGCTACTTCTGAGTTTTCCTTTTCTATGGGTTGGCCTTTGGAGCTTCCTGCTTGGTACCTTCTTCTTCATCTACATCTTCTCCCATACCTTGGGTTAGGGCAAGTGGCCCTTGATCTTGCTCTTCTTCATTTCCCTCGGCATCTTCACCTTCTTCCTCTACTTCTTCTACAATTCCTTCTCCAAACTTGGCCTTAAGCTTCTTTACAAGTTTTTCTTTCTTCTTCAAGGTGGAGGTAGTCTTTAGTTCCATATCCACCTTGGATCTCACCACGTCATATGTTCCAAAATGTGGTGCATCCTTGTCAATCTCCTCTGCAAGTAGTGCAGTTATTGTTGTAGATGCTTCATCTATATTCATCTCATACCCAAGAGGTCTTAACCATCTAACTCTTGGTATGGCCTTTTGTATGTATGTGAAATCAATATCTAAAAGAAAACAAACTTCATTTACATATTTCTCTACCAGAGAAACTAGAATTCTAAGCCTCTGCTTCATTGTTTTCTTAACATCTTCAAAATAACTAGTCATTAAGGTCTCAAAATTGGCTCCCATCTGCTCAATATATTCATTAACCTGAGCTATAATTGACCTATCATTCTTCCATGCTACTTTACCAAAACAAAGGAATTCATTATGTACATAAAAGAAAATACATATCAAAATTGCACCAAATTTACATTGTGCTCCCTTTGTTCTTCTAATGGCGACTAGATTTTCATTGATCTATTGTAGTTGTAGCTCTGCAAGATCATGTGTGATCTTTCTTCACTAGTTTATATCCTACATCCACTGCTATACAAGGCACACTATTGAGTCTGTTGGACTGGTAGAACTTGTGTGCAATGACCCTAATAATAAATTCAACTAGAGGGTCTTGGATTGTGT
Organism: Cupressus sempervirens; assembly: GCA_028749045.1. Taxonomy (NCBI): domain Eukaryota; kingdom Viridiplantae; phylum Streptophyta; class Pinopsida; order Cupressales; family Cupressaceae; genus Cupressus; species Cupressus sempervirens. The sequence goes on along the minus strand of CM053783.1, from coordinate 878,892,639 downwards.
CAATTGTCATCCCTCTCTTATTCCATTTTGCACCTATATTTTCTCAATTGCTTCCTTGGCATCACTCTTAAGACTCTTTGGCTGATCTAGGGTTGCGTACCCTATCACTCTATGTACTATCCTCTTAGTGATTTTGATAGGACCATCCTCTAACCATAAACTACCATTATGCACTCGGCTCAACACTAGTCTAATCCATACTATCTTAAACACGGTAGAGAATTCTAAGGCTCGCGTTAAACCCTTCCTCTCAACAATTTGGTACTCGTCCTTCACTCCATTTTTGCACAATTTCTCATATGCCTCCCTCATTTCCATGTCACCTGTGGCTCCTATCTTGCAATTATAGCATTTCCTTATGTCTTGAACCATTACAACTTTTGGAGGTATGATGGAAAGGGCTCTGGCAAGATCATTCTTGTATGCAACCTCTGGGATTGGATGAAAATTGGGTTTCCTAACCTCCTTGGATACTAATTGAACTTCAAATGTTTCCTTTTCCTAAGTTTTTCTTGAGCTAGATGCTATTTTACCAAACTAGGGTTTCAACACAAAGAAAACATGAAACTGCATAGCTCGGCACAGTCGTAAATACCTTAAAATTGATGGAATCGTTGGAATGTTGTTGAAATATTTGTATACGCTAGTTTCTTCACTTTGGATTTGCTTTGCACTCTTTCTCATCTTTTCTCTATGTTCTTGATGAAGAAAAATTAATGAAAATATGATATTATACCCCATTTTCATTGCATTTAATGCTTAGTACATTTACAACTATCCACTCGGCTTCTAAAGAATTCTACATTACTCGGCTTCCACAGTCTTTTCACCACTTTCCTTCCACAGGAGTATTGCTTGCTTGGCTTCCACTAAGATTTCTTCTTCACTTGGCCTCCTCTACCAACTTAGCTCCTATTGATCATTCGGCTTGTATAGTCTTTGGCAATCAACTCAGCTTGTATTGTATTTTACTCGACATTTGAGGGCAATTTGCTAACACTTATGTAATCTTGAAATTTTAACTTTGCATCTTTATTCATGTTGATCTATTCTTGTTGAGTACTTTCTTTTCTAGGAATTGATGTATGATAAAACTTTGTAAATTAGTCCCTTATGCCTTTTCTTGCTTAGTTTGATGAAGTGTGACCACTTGACCTGTTAGGTGAAGTGATCCCTTCATTTGATGTGCTACTCCCATCTTTATTCTTCCATGTCTTGTTCATTTCTCCTTTGATGTGTTCAACATTTACCTTCTCTTTACCTTTGTCATTCTTTAAGTTGGGTGCCTTTGACTTTGTTGGGCAATTCCTATTAATATGACCAGTCTTCAAGCAATTGAAACATGTAGTTTGGCTCAACCATCTACTGTAGTTTCCTCTAAAATGTGTCCTTATGCAATTTTTAGGAATGTGTCCATATTCTTGATAGTAATGACAACTATACTTGGTGTTGTAGTCCCAATTGTAGTGATGATCGTGGTTACCTTCCCTTGTTGCCTAATTTGATGTCCACATAGGCTTTGATTTGCACTCAAAAGCTCTATGTCCATACTTCTTGCAATTGTTGCAGTGACCTTCAAATTTTGTTGTACTGATAGTCCTAGTCCTGTAGTTATGTGCTTGATGTCCTTGCTTTTTGCACTTATGACAATAACTTGCATTCTTAGGCTTGTCATGTTGATGAGCATTCTTGCTTCTGCATACATTAGAAGTATGTCCCTTTTTGCCACATAAATGACAAGTAGGTTTAGTATTCTTACCTTTGTTACTACTTTCTTCTGCAGTCTTGTATGATTCTCCTTGTTCAATGCTAATGTAACCTAGTCCTGAAGTATCATTACTGGCCCTTGGTGATTTTAGTAGCTACTCAAAGTACTTAATGGCCTCATTGGGTTTGTTGAAGCTCTCTACAATCTCCTTCTCTCTTTTCAGATCATTTTGCAATTGTTCATTTTGCATCTTCAGTGTAGAGATCTCAATGTCCTTGACATTTAGTTCATGATGTGCATTCATTATCTGACTTAGGGTGTCCAACTACATGTTTGAGATTCTTGTAAGCTCAGTTGACTTCTCTTCCAGTCTATTGGCAAGGTTTCTCTTGTCTTCTTCTAGCATAACCTTGTCTTCAATGGCTCTTTTCTTCTGTTCAGTTACTTCACAAAGCATCATGGCTATTGATTCTTGTCCAAGCTTGAGTATTCTGATTTCTTCTACTTGAGCTCTATTCTTCTCCATTAGGTTTTCTATTGTTGCATCAAATTCTTTGGAATCTTCATTTGAAAATAGATTTGAGGTGTCAATCTCCTTGTATTGTGTGTCATTCTTAGCTATGGCAATCTCTTTTCTTCTTTTTAAGGATTTCCTCAGTTCTCCTCTAGCTTCTTCCAAAGCATGTAAAGCAAGTTGTATGTCAATTTTCTGATTCTCTATGATCTTCCCAAGTTTGTAGACTTCCATTTTTAGATCTTTTCTCCAAGCTGTGAGGCTTCTCCTTGTGAGAACTAAGCTCTGATACCAATTGTTGGAATTAATGAGTGGGAAGATTTACTTATGAGAGAGGGGATGAATCAGAAGTAACTAACTTTAACCTTTTCAAATTCTCTCAACTAAAACCATTCACATGCATCCAACTTATCTTATAAATTTGAAAGTAAAGACATGCATGAAAATAGACAACACACAAATTTGATAACCTAGAAACCTTCCAAAATGAGAAAATAAAACTGGGGTGGGGATGACACTTACAAAATATCACTGCAGCAATGTGTAACTGTTCAAGGTTACAATGTTTGACCACTTCCAATGGTCTACCCTGTGAAAGGCCTGTCTTGTTAAAGACTTTACACTCTATGAAAAGTGACCTGGTTAAAGGATTTCACTACCCTGCTAAAAGTAGGCCTAGTTAAAGGACTTTTGTACATTCACTTAGAATGCCACCCTGTTAAAGGATTTACAAATGGTTGCTAAGCCAACCTAAGTTCATAGGATTTCCATATCTAATACAATTGCTAGAGAGTATTAGAAAACCTTTGACCTGATAGCTTTACAATCTTCAATTGTTGATTCTAAATCCTTGTTCTACCCTTGTTGATCTGATCCTTGCTTGATTTAAAATGTCACTCTATGAGGTTCTGATACTTTATTCTTCAATAATTGGATTATGCAATGTTTCTCTATTCTTTCACTAAGTCTCTTAAACTCTTCTCTAAATTTCACTATAGTTCACCCATACACATCTCTCTTCCACATATCCAATGGGGTTTTGTCCTCCTTTTAAATATTTCAAAGACTTAGGATTAGGTATGTATCTATGATCAATATTAAACATTTATTTCATACTCATTACTTGCACTTTTCCTATTGGTTGCATGCCTTCTCCATTTTTCTTATTGGTTGCATGTTAATTACATAGGTAATGCAAGAGATTCGATCTTATCTTCAAGATCTTTCGAGATTCATCCTATGTCAGCTCCAAAAATGATTTACATCTAATTTTGTGAAGGCACAAACTCATATGTTTATTTCTATGTTACTCGGCACATACTAGTTGTTGATGCTCGACACATAGAAAAATTGGTTCACTGGGCTCCTATAGTGACTCTGTTTCACTCAGCATCTATAGTGACTCAACACCTATACTTTGCTCGGCACTTGAACTTTACTCGACACCTGAAGTTCACTTGGCACTTATTGAACTTTTCTAGCTCAGCATACATTGTAGCTTGGCATTGTCTTTGAGAAATGGTTAAGAGTGTTGACACTCAAATGTCAAAACCATTCTGAGACTAACATTTTCTTATCACTCTGTGATCTAAACTTCTTTCTCAAAATAAAATTTTATTATAGGATCCTTTCTCACTTAGCTCCAAAAGCTAATTTGAATTCTTCTACCTATGTCTAGCTTGTACTCTTGTCACTATTAGGCATCACTCTTGTCAGATGTACTTTATACAAATGGAAGTCATGGAAGTTCTTTGACTTCAATAGCTTGTTCACTTGGAAATAATTCAAATTCAAATTATTTTGTCTACCCTTGATGTGATAATACCTACTAAATTAATTGAAATGTTAGGTGTAATCCACCTACTTTGTGACATGTCAGTCATGTGTATCTTGCATATGTACTCCATCTAGTTGATTTGTCTCGAAATTGTTTTTATGATCATTGATTACTCCATCCTACATGCCTCCTTTACTTCTTTCTACATGTTCTTATATACTTAGCCCAATTGTCTAAGTGTGAATGTTCTCGTGACCTCTTCACTTGTCTTGTCCTTGCCATATGTCTAGTCACACCACCAGATGGAAGACACACTCATTTTCTCGCACTAATTCATCGGTCACAATCTTGCACAAATTAATACTATGTCTTACTCTTTGAAATCAATGACAATTAGATCATAACTAGTCACACTGATAAGCTCCACTAGTCTTGTTCCTTAGCTTTTTTATAGTTATGCGAACAATCTCCCCCTTTGGCATTAATGGAAAAACTTAGTAATTTCAACAATTATATGATAATAATTATCCTTTTTCATGCCTATTAATGACTACTTAATACTTATCAGATAATATCTTGAGTTTACCTTATTGTATTCTTGTTCGGCATCTCCCCCTTGGATGATGTCACTTACTGCAAGTTTTCTGGTTTCCATTTCTGTATTATCTATATGCCCATTATTTTGTTCTTGTTCTTCCTTTTTTTTGCCTTACTTACTTATCCCCTTCCTTTTCTTAGGTTCTTATATGTCTTAATTGTTGCTTCTTCTACAATGCATCTCTATACCACTTGTTGCCTTGTTCTTCCTCTTTCTTCTTTACTTCTCCCCCTTTGACAACAATGCCAAAGGTTCTCATTATGTCTCAGTGACTTCTCCCCCTGTGAAGTAATCCCAACCTTTTCATCAATCCACTTCATGATTGGTCATTAGAGAGAATGGCTTGATGCTTGATCCTTTTTTTTTTCTTTAGTCTTGGTAGGGGTAACACCCCTAGCTTTTCTCTAAGATTCTAAAAGTATCCTTCTCAAGAGGTTTTATGAATATATATATGCCAATTGATCTTTGGTTGGTGCATATTCCAACCTTACCTCTTTCTCTTGTGCTTGATCCTTTAGAAAATGATATCTGATTGATATGTGTTTAGGCTTTGAGTGCATAATTGGATTCTTTGATATGTTTATTTCACTTTTGTTGTCACAATTTATGACCACTGGTTCCTCTAATTTTTCTTGAATTCCTTCAAAAGTTGTTTGATCCAAACAACTTGAGTGTAGTTTGTTGAAACTACCACATATTTAGCTTTTATTTTTTTTATTGAGATATACAATTATTACTTTTGTTAGTCCAAGACACTAACCTTCCTCCAAGAAAGAATGCACCTCCAATTGTGCTCTTTCTTTCGTCTATGTTCCCTCCCTAGTTAGCATAAGTGAAAACATTGAGCTCATATTTACTCTTGTAAGGATACCATGGAACATGCTCTTTTGTACCTTTAAGATATCTAAAGATCCTTTTCACATAAAACAGTGTGATTCTTTTGGATTGGTTGAGAACCCAACCACTATCCCAATAACTTGAGCAATGTTTGGTCTATTGTGCTACATACTAGAGATTACCAATCATAGATTAGTAAATAGTTTTATTTACCTTTGGGGTTCCATCCTCCTTTGATATCTTACAACTAGTCACCATTAGGGTTCCCACTAGTTTGACCTCCTCCAAGCCAAATGTCTTCAAAATCTCCCTCACAAATTTTGTCTAACTTATGAAGATTTCTCCCTTTAGTTGGGACACTTGTAACCTGATGAAAAACTTGTTTTCACCAATCATGGACATCCCAAACTCCATCTTCATCACCTCTACAAATTTTATGCTCATCTTGCCATCTCCTCCAAAGATGATGTTGTCCACGAATATATCCATAGTCAATAATCCAACTCATATTTCCTTCTTTATGTAGATATCAGAGTTGTCACTCATTCTCACAAATCCATTTTTGATTAAATATAAGTATAGTCTCTCATACCAAGCTCTTGGTGTCTGTTTTAATCCATAAAGGGCTTTCTCTAGTTTGCATACTTGGTTCTTGTCTTCTTCTATTTCAAACCCTTATGGTTGTTCTATGTACACTTATTCCTCCAGTACTTCAATCAAGAATGCATAACTCACATCCATTTGGTATACTTTAAATTTCTTATATGCTACAAAGCTAGGAATATCCCAACTCCTTATAATCTTGCCACTACTACAAAGGTTGCTTAATATTTCATGCTTTCTTCCTATACATACCCTTTGCAAACAAGTCTAGACTTTTTTCTTCTTACTTCTCCATCCTCATTCATCTTGTTCATGTACACCCATTTTGTGTGTATGAAGTTATTGTCCTTAGGTTGAGGAACAAGAGTCCATATCTCATTCCTTTTTATTTGTTTTATTTCCTCCTCCATGACTTTCATCTAGACTTCATTCTTTAGGGCCTCCTTTATGGTCATGGGCTTAGTTTGTACAAGTAGTTAGGTAGTTTCTCTTGCCTTTCTTCTTGTCATCACTCCAAAATAATTGTCTCTAATAATTTTATCTATTGAGTGGTGTCTTCTCACGTACTTCACCAGCATCAGTTCTTCTATTGGTTCCTTAATAACTAGTTTCTCAAGTTGTATTGCTTATGTTTATGCCTATTCCTTTGTATTTTCTATATGTTTCTCCTCTAGTGATATAGCAAGTGGGGTGTCCAAAAATTGTTTATAATATTTAAACATCCTATATCGTTTGTTTCTATATGTTGCTCATCTACTGGTGTCATCACTCCAATATCCTTGTCTATAATAATTTTATCTATTGAGTGTTGTCTTCTCACATACTTCGCCAGCATCAATTCTTCTATTAGTGCCTTAACAACTAGTTTCTTGGGTTACACTACTTCTACCTATGGCTATTCCTTTGTAGTTGCTTGGGTTACACTACTTCTGCCTATGCTTATTCCTAATCTAGCAAGTGGGGTGTACAAAAAATGTTTTTTAATCTTTTGGTTCTCTACTACTTCTAGCAAGTGGGATGTACAAAATATTTCTCCTCTAATAATCTAGCAAGTGGGGTGTACAAAAAAAAATTTAAAATATTTTGATTCTCTACTATTTTCGTCATCATTTTGTTCTGAGAATTCATCCACCTTTACATTTGTTATTTCTACTATCTTATTTTTTCTAGTTCTGAGACACTAGTAAGCCTTACTTTTCGTGGATTATCCCAAGAAAATACCTTCATCATGTTGGAATTACAATGGGAAAGGTAAACTTCTGGGGGGGGTGAATCAATAGTTTAAACTTGGACCTATAAAACTTTCACCACACATCCATCTCATACATTCAATGAGTAAACTAAAATAACATGTAAAGTATGTACATCTAAAAGATGTAAAACATATAAAAAATCACACACATATGACACCAGATATGATTACCTAGAAACCCTTCAAGTGAGAAGGTAAAATTGGGGTGGGGATGACACCCACAAATCTTCACTATTGTAGTATTAAAGTGTATTTATTGAAGGTTACAATGTTTTGATCATGAGACATGATCTACCCTATGAAAGGTTTGCCCTGTTAAAGGCTTACAAAGATTGTTAGGTCTAACCTTGTTAGAGGATTTCAAAACCATGTTAGAAGTGTGCCTTGCTAAAGTAATTTAACTCATAACTAAGTAAGCACCCTATTAAAGGATTTCATAAAGCCTATTAGGACTACTCTGTTAAGAGATTTTGACTGAAATCACCTGTTAGAATGTCTCAGCATTGATCCTACGGTCAACACTTGATTGCTTGATAACTGATCACCTCTAAATAATGTCTTCTTGATCCTTCTTGATCAGATGTCTCTTTGTTGTATACTCTTCTATATCCTCTATTCTACTCTAATTGGTTCTGCAATGTAGTTTCACTTCATAACTTCTAAGCCATCATGAATTCTCTGTTCGCGCATGCAAACTTCACTATACTCTGCTTCAACACCTTACACACTCGCTAGATAGTTTAGGGTTTGTCCTCCTTAAGAATACTTTGGTGACTTAGGGTTAGGTATGAATCTATGGCTGAGATTCATCCGTTGTGTTGCTTAATCCTTAACATTTTCTAATTGGCTACATGCAATTGCATTGGGAATCCAACTTAAATTCATCATTATCTCCAAAATATCATAATTCATCCTTAAGTTAGCTCAAAAATGGTTTATATAGTTGTTTGTGCCATTACAAACAAATATGTCAAAACTGTCTCACTCGGCACCTCAAGTCTCTGATGCTCGACATATACTAATTTTTTTGTTGAGACTCAGCACCTATATCACTTGGCATCCATTGTTTACTCAGCTCTTTTATTATTCGGCATATACTGTCTACTTGACACTTGAGTGACTCAACACATGAGTGGCTCAACACTCACTATGAACTCAGCATGGTCTAATATATACATATGCTTTGCATGTACTACTTGTTTGACATGAGCTAAGTGAATAACTTGAGTCTATTAACACTCACTTTTCAAAACCAATCTGAGATCAACAATCTCCCCCTTTGACATGAGTGTCAAAAACACTTGAGTATACATCAACATCCTTAATCTCACAAGCATAACATATCTTAACTCGGCTTATCTACAAAACTTCATTATGTCAAAATTTTGTAACAACTTGTATACCTCAAAATTTGATAACTCCCTCTAAGTTGATAGGTCTATTTTGTAACCAAAATTCTATACTCCTGTTGAGTAAATGTGTCTCTATTGATACACTTTGACTTCATGTTGTTTTGCTAATACTTCTTTCATCTGATACTTCTTGTATTGTGATGCTTCTCCCTCTTTTCTTGCTCTCCCCCATTCTCTCATTCTCCCCAAAATATTTCTCCCCCTTTATCTTATTCTCCCCCTTTTTGACACTTATGTCAATGTGCTATACACTTATTATATGTTTGTCCAGAAAAGATTTATGGACATCTAATATCATCTTGAGAGCTGCATCCCAGTTCTCACATGCTACATCCAATGACTTGATTTGGATAGCTAGCTTCACAGCAAAGTGGACTGGACCATCTAAGGTAGAAATATTTGGGTCTTTCTTCATTAAGTTTTTAGCATATCCTAGCTCCTTGTGCAAAATTTCCATATGGGGGGTGAGAGTGGCCTAGATGCTAATCGGTTTGGCCCTTATGTTGGCCTCGTCTATTGTCAATATAGCTAACTGACTCTGTTTGAAGCAATATCCTAAAGTGCTTCTCACTTTGAGCTGGATTCATTGGTAGTTTTGCACCTAATGTAGTAATTTTCTCTCCAGACTCCAAATGTGACTTCTGGTCTCTTGGGTGAAGAGTGATGGATTGCACAATTTAGTGTACAATGAGAATATGTTCTCAAGTACCTTCTTCACATCCTCAACCTTAGTTGTCAATGCAACTTGTGTCAGTGTTATGTCACCTGGTATCTTTTCATTCACTTTGCTCTAGAATTTCTTTTTTGACCATTCAAGTAATTTTGCATTAGTATCTAGGTCTTCATTACTAACCTTCTCCACTATGTATGTCAGTTGTTCCATTAGTGTCTTGGTCTCATCAAGAGATGGCAGACTATGCATCTAAAAAGATGTATTTTATATCTTGCAGTGCCTGCTTCTACCTGTGCTCCCTTCTAAGCATTTCTTGATGCTTTTTCCTTGCTAGGGCTTGTTGGAGTATGCCCATCTATTTTATGGTCATTGTATCATAATCATACTTGGGCAAAATGATCTCCTCATCAAGGCTCACATCTCCATATTGAATTACTTCTTCATCCTTTGATGAACTTAGGCTTGACACTAAGATTTACAATGGAGTTACATTTGTGCTTGGCTTCTGAAGAGTATGACTGGATGGAGTGCCAGATTGTGATATTGCTATCAAGATTTAACTGTGTGATTTTGAGTCAAACTCATTGACCCATGTTTCATGAGTAGTGACTCATCATGAATCCATCTCTCATGAGAATAAATGGAATACTTAAGAGTTCCAAATACTAGTAAGGTTACCAAGGCTTGAATAGTAGTTTGCTCCTTTAGTTGTGGTGTCATCTCACTCTCTTTAGGCTTGCCCTATTTTTCCACAATGACTTGACTTGCACTTTGATATTGTGTTGTAGGTGCAGATAAGTCTATCTAACCTATTTCTTGTTGTTCTATAGTAGAAACTTTTGTTTCCACTATGCTCTTCTCTACTGTATCGATCTTGGAAATTGTATCAACCTTGTTAGATGTATCTTCCAGTATTTGGACCAAAGGTTGTACATTAGTGACTGGAGGGATGATAGAAGGTGGTTCTTATGGATTCACCTTTACCCTTACAGTATTAGTCACTATCTTTTGTAGTTCACCCACACTTACTAGTACAAGATTATCACAAAGTTTTGCTTGCAGTGTAGACTGATCTAGTTTCTTCTTGAAATATTCCTTTGTTAGGGGATTGATGTTATGAGCTATGAAATTAAAAACATCCTTAATAGTTTTTGTTTCAGTGTTCTCATTTGTGACATGTTGAGGATTAACACTAGGCAATTGTGTGTCTTGCACACTCTATTCTTCATGTTGCTCTTCCTTAGTTATTGCCTTATCATCTATATGCATGTTTGTTCCTCCCTCAATAGTACCTTCATTCATATCATCTTCTTCATAATCCCTCACTTCAATGTGTTCTTCCTCACCTTCCTTTGTTGTAGTCAACCCATAAGTTACTTTCCACATTTGAGTGGTCTTCTTAACTACATCCTCAATGTTATTTTGCAAAATGCTAAAAGCTCTATATTTAGGTACAAACCTAACTACATACTTCTTCATAGCCTTAGAAATTTATGCCTTAGTTAGTTTTGGCATCACTTGTGCTAGAGAAGTTTCTCTAATTTGTCTTTCTAAATTTAGACAATAGTGCCATTTCTACTCAACTTTGTCATATAGGCTTTTAGGCATTGAGTTGGCAAGTTCTAGTGGAGTAGTTTTGAATTTTTCTATCATAGCATATATGGTCTCCTCCACTTGATTCTTCTCTACTTTACCCAATTTATCAAAATCTATATGTGAAAATTCTGATAGATCTGCACTATTCTTTACATTTTCACATAAATTTTCTAAGTCTAAAAGAGGATTATGACTCACCACATTAAATTGGTTGTTGTCATTTGATTCTATTTTCTCTTCATCAGACTCATCTTGTGCTACATACTTCCTTTCTGGCCTTTTTTTTGCTCTTGATCTCCTTGCTCTGCTAGTTTGGTCTTTTCTTTGGCCTTTTGTCCTGTTACACATGTACTAGCCCTTGTAGTAGGTGCAGTGGGCTTGGGCTAACTTGGCTTGGATACCTTCTTAGCTTTAGTCACTAGTTGGACCTTAGCCTTCCTCTTCTTTGGCTCGATAGGAGTAGGTGCTTCATCAACTTCTTCTCCCTCGGCACCTTCGGTCTCCTCCTCTTCTTGTTCTTCTCCCATACCCTAAGTTAGTGCAAGAGGTGCTTGTGCTCAAGAGTCTTCTTCCTCTTCTTCTTCTTCTTCCTGTTTGGCACCCTCTCTAAATTTGGCTTTCAATTTCTTCATTATCCTATCTTTCTTTTTTATAACTGAAGCAGTCTTCAATTCTATGGTAATTTTGGAATTTACCATTTCATAGATTCCAAATATATTTGTACTTTTATCTACCTCTTCTTTAAGTAATGTAGTAATAGTTGTAGAGGCTTCATCCACATTGATTTCATAACCTAAGGGTCTCAACCATCTCACCCTTGGTGTAGCAGCTCGCACAAAAGTATAATTAGCATCCACTAGAAAACAAATATCATCATATTGTTCTCTACTAGTGACACTGGTATTCTTAATCTTTGCTTCATTTACTTCTTGAAGTTTTCAAAATAACTTGTCATTAAGGATTCAAAATTCTCATCTAATTGCTCAATGTATTCACTAATCTATATTGCTACCGATTTATTGGTTTTCCATCCCATAGTGCCAAATGAAGGGAATGTGTTTTGAACATCAAAGAATATGCATATCAATATAGAATCAAATTTACATTGTGCACTCTTTTTCTTTCTGATTGCTCCAAGGTTCTCCATCAATTGTTGCAATTGTAGCTCTGTTAGAACATATGTGTGATCTTTCTTAACAATTTTGTATCCCACGTCCATAGCTATATAGGGCACACTATTTAATCTACTAGATTTCTAGAAATTTTGTGATATAACCCTTATAGAAAAGTCTATAAAAGGATCAGTGATTGTGTCAATTGTCATGCCTCTCTTGTTCCATACAGTTCCAATGTTTTTCTCAATCACCTCCTTCAAATAACTTCTTAGTGTCTTAGGCCAATCTAGGGTTGGGTAGCCAATAACCCTATGGATTATCCTTTTAGTTATCTTGATAGGTCCATTGTCCAGCCATAATGAACCATCATGAATTCGGCTAAGCACTATCCTTATCCATTATGTCTTAAACACATTTGGAAAATCTAGGGCTCATGTCAACCCTTTCCTCTCAACAATTTTGAATTCTTCCTTTAGTACACCATTATGACAGAGTCTTCCATATGCTTCCCTAATCTCCATATCCCCAATGCTACCAATCTTACAATTATAGAACTTTCTTACATCTTGCACCATTAAAACGTTCAGTGGAATCATCGACAATGCACCATAAGGGTCTTTCTTATAAGAAATGTTAGGAATAGCTTTGAAAATGGGTTGCTTGACCTCATTATTTACTAACTAAACATTCAAAACTTCCTTTCCCTCTACATTCTTTGAACTTGATGTCATAATGTGAAACTAGGGTTTACAAAAAAATTAATTGTGTAGCTCAGCTCTTGATAAATACCTTGTGAGATATGATGAACAAGTGTGAGATTGCTACTAGAATCTCCTACAATTACTTTGAATGGATTTCCAAATCACCTTCTACTCTGGTCACTCTTTCTTGAATTTGAAATAATGAAAAATGAGCTAAAATGGATAAAATACCCTTGAAAACCTTGCAATAAATGTTGAGTGCTTACACAGTAGTAAGCTTGGCATCAACCAATTTCAAGCTCACTCGACATCCATTGACATTCCAATCACTTGGCAACCACTACAAGCTCAACATCAACTAGCCAGACTATTAGCTTGGCATCTTCTAACATTTCACTCGGTAAACATAGGAAATATTTCATGCTTGGCAGTAACATGAAAAACTTAAAGATTTGTCTTGGATTTCTAATAACATCTTGCATCTTTATTCATGCTAATGTAATCTTTTTAGTACTAGATTCCTTTTGGAATTGATGTATAATATAACATTTCAATATCAGTCTCGCATACCTCTTGATTGCCTAGTTTGATGAGGTGTGATCACCTAACCGACTGGGTGAAGTGATCCCTTCTCCATTTGATGTGTTGCAATCACCTTTCTTCTTCCATGTCGTGTTCATTTCATCTCTTACATTTTCAACATTTGCCTTACCTTTGCCTTTATCAAATCCACAACTTGGTGTCTTTGACCTAGTTGGACAATACCTACTAATGTGACCAGTCTTCAAATAGCTAAAACATGTGGTTTGACTCAACCACCTTTGGTAGTTACCTTTGAAGTGTGTCCTAACACAATTCTAAGGAACATGTTCATATTCTTGACAATAATGACAGCTATACCTTGCATTATAAATTATAAAAGTTGCCATTGTTCCTTACCTTTGCTTTCTTTTTTGATGACTACATAGGTTTGGATCTGCATTCAAAAGCTCTATGTCCATACTTCTAATAGTTGTAGCAATATCCTTCAAAACTCTATGTATGCATGGTATTGGTTCTACATTCATGTGCCTGATGGCCCTACTTGTTGCACTTATGGTAGTGAGCCATGTTCTTGCTCCTGCACACATTAGCAGTATGTCCTTTCTTACCACAATTATGACAAGTAGGTTTGGAGTTCTTACCTTTTTTGTTCCTTTCTTCTACACTTTTGGATGATTCTTCTTCTTCGGTGCTTGTCTATCCCAGTCTAGATGTATCATTATTAGACTTAGGGGATCTCAATAGTTCCTCAAAGTATTTGATGACTTCATTTGGTTTGTTGAAACTTTTAGCAAATTCTTTTTCCTTCTTTAGGTTATTCTATATTTGCTCATTCTAAAGTTTTAATGTCATTATCTCAATGTCCTTGACATTTAATTCATAGTTGGCATTCATAATTTTACTTAGAGTATCCAATTGCATGTTGGAAATCTTGGTTAGCTCTAGTGACTTCTCTTCTACTTTGTTGGCCAAAATTCTTTTGTCATCCTTAATTATGGCTTTGTCTTCTATAGCTTTCTTCTTCTGTTCAACCACTTCATATAGCAGTATAGCTTGTGATTCTTGTTCTAACTTGAGATTTCTGATTTCCTTAGCTTGGGCTCTATTCTTTTCCATTAGATTTGCAACAGCTGCATCAAATTCATTGGAGTCTCCATCTGCAAATAGCTTAGTAATGTCCATCTCTTTGTATTGTGTGTCATTCTTTGCAATAGCAATTTCCTTCCTTCTCTTCAAGGATTTCTTTAAGGCTTCTCTTGCTTCATTTAGTTGATGTAGTATGAGATGTATTTCAATCTCCTGATTCTCAATAGTCTTTTCCAACTTCTAGACTTCCATTTCCAAGATCTTTCCTCAAAGCTACAAAGCTCCTTTTTCAAAGAACAAGGCTCTAATATGAATTTTTGGAATTAAAATAGGAAAGGTAAACTTTTGGAGGGGGGGGGGGGGGGGGTGGGGGGGGTGTGTGAATCAGTAGTTTAAACTTGGACCCATAAAGCTTTCACCACACGTCCATCACATACATTCATTGAGTAAACTGAAATAACATGTAAAGCATGTACATCTAAAACATGTATAACATATATGCAATCACACACATATGACACTAGATATGATTACCCAAAAACCCTCCAAGTGAGAAGGTAAAAGTAGGGTGGGGATGACACCCACAAATCTTCACTACCGTAGTAATAAAGTGTATCCAATGATGGTTACAATATTTTGATCATGAGACATGATCTACCCTGTGAAAGGTTTTCCCTGTTAAAGGCTTACAAAGATTGTTAGGTCTCACCTCGTTAGAGGATTTCAACACCCTATTAGAAGTGTGCCTTGCTAAAGGACTTTAACTCACAACTAAGTAAGCACCTTGTTAAAGGATTTCATACAGCTTGTTAGGACTACTCTGTTAAGAGATTTTTACTGAAATCACCTATTAGAATGTCTCAGCATTGATCCTATGGTCAGCACTTGATTTCTTGATAATAGATCACCTCTAAACAATGTCTTCTTGATCCTTCTTGATCAGATGTCTCTTTGTTGTATACTCTTCTCTATTCTCTGTTCTACTCTAGCTAGTTCTGCAATGTAGTTTCACTTCATAACTTCTAAGCCACCATGAATGCTATGTTTGTGCTTGCAAGCTTCACTATACTCTACTTCAACACCTTACACACTCATTAAATAGTTTAGGGTTTGTCCTCATTAAGAAGACTTTGGTGTCTTAGGGTTAGATATGAATCGATGACTGAGATTCATCCATTTTGTCGCTTAATCCTTCCCATTTTTTGATTGGTTGCATGTAATTGCATTGGGAATCCAACTTAAGATTCGTCCTTATCTCCAAAATATCATAATTCATCCTTAAGTCGGCTGAAAAATGGTTTACATAGTTGTTTGTGCCATTGCATTGTTTGTGTCATTACAAAAAAATATGTCAAAACTATCTGACTCAGCACTTGAAGTCTCTAATGCTCGGTATATACTAATCTTTCTACTGAGACTCGACACCTGTATCACTTGACATCCACTATTTACTCAGCTCTTGTATTACTCAGCATATACTGTCTACTCGGCACTTGAGTGACTTAGCACATGAGTGGCTCAACATTCACTATGAACTTGGCATGGTCTAATAAATACATGTTGTACTTGGTATGTACTACTTGTTTGGCATGAACTAAGTAAATAACTTAAGTGTGTTGATGCTCACTTTTCAAAGCCAATTTGAGATCAACGCATCACTTTTAGGATTGAACTTCCCTTGATACTCATCACTCTTTATGTAACATTTACTTCCAAACTCCTTAAAGAAACCCACAAATGATGAGTGTCTAAACCATAGATCATAGGGTGTTTCATGTGTTCCTTTCTTCACTTGAACCTTGTTCAAGGTATATATTGTTGTACTTTCAACCTCTCTCCAATATATTTGTGCAACATTATTCTAGATCATTAGTGTTCTTGTACAATCTAATGTTGCTCTATTTCTTCTCTCTACAACACCATTCTTCTAAGGTGTCTTGAGGGCTGACATCTACCTCTTCATACCTTGTTATTTACAATAACTTGTAAAATCTTGTAAGGTGAACTAACCTCCCCTCGCTGGTCTCAAGAATTTCAAGGTTTTTCTTGAATTCCTTTCCACTTTGGCTTTGAAAACCTCAAATATGTGTAATGCTTCCAATTTTTCTTTCAGGCAAATAACCCACATCATCCTAGAAAAGTCATATATGAACAACATGAAATACATGTCACCTAATACACTCTTAGTTCTTATAAGACACATGGGTCAGAGTGCACTACCTCTAAAATATGTTTAGAAGGAAATGAATTAGTAAAAAAAATAGATCTGATCAACTTCCCTAGTTGACAGTCTTTACACATTTTATTATCAGGGTTTGTAATTAGAGACAAGCTTGTTACACATTTTTTATTTCCTACTTTAACAATGCTTTCAAAATTTATATGGCATAACCTTTTATGCCATAGCCAACTATTATAATAGTTAACTACTAGACAATTATTTACAAAAGTGTTGAGATAAAATAGATTGCCTCTGCTTTTCTCTCCCGTAGCCAACAATTTACCTCTCTTGTTAAGAATCTTGCAAGATTCATTGTTAAACTCAGACCTGTAGCCTTTGTTTCTTAGTTGAGATACACTCAATAGGTTATATTAAAGACCTTCCATTAGATAAAAATCTTCCCAGTCAGTGGAGTCATTCAAGGATATGGTAACCTTACCTATTACTCTACATGGGGAGTCATTACTAAATCCTACCATTCCTTTGTTGTACTCTTCCACTTCCTGGAGCTTGCTTCAATCACTAGTCATGTAATGAGAACAACTACTATCTATAATCTAGTTTTTGTTGTAGTTGTTGCTTGATATTAGGGACATCTCCACCCATTCTTCCTTTATAAAAATAAATGCTATCTCATTTTCATTGTCAGAATAGGTTGACTCCTTATTAGTCACATCCTCCTTAGCGATGCAACAATACTTCTTCTCTTTTCCTTTAAAGCTTGTCCATCTTTCACTCTTTTTATGCTTGATGGGCTTAGGACATCTCATAGCTATGTGTCTTGTCTTGTTACAGTTAAATTTTTTGAAAGGAAGTTTAGCTTTGTACTTCCATTTACCTCTTGGTAGTCTTTTTGTGAACAGAGCTTCCAACTCTTCTTGTTTGGTTTCTTTAGCATAGAGACTCTCAAGGTCTCTTCTACATCTAGAAGTACTTTCCACCTTCTTTCCTTTCTTGGGTGCAATAGGTGCAACTAAATCTTTGAATGCAACTTTTCCCTTGGGTTGATTGTTGTTAAAAGTTTCTCAACTCGAATGTTGTCAACTTTCCTATCAAAGCATCGATAGATACTTCACCTTTCTCTAGCAATCTTAGTTCCTAGATGGATGAGATCCTTATGAAATACTGAGGTTGTAGAGTCCTTAGTATTTTTCTCACTACATTTTCCTCTTCTAGTATTCCTCCAACAACTCTTATGCTAGTTATCACATCTTTTATTCTCTTTCTATATTGCTCAATGTTCTCTCCTTCTTGCATCCTCATGTTAATATATTTTCCTCTTAGTCTATCATCCTTTAAATTTTGGACATGCTTGTCTCTTTCATAAACAATCTTAAGATTATCCCAAATTTCATAAGCAGTCTCAAGGTCTTCTACATCAACTTACTCAACATATGAAAGAGTACTTACTAGTGCATCCATGGTAGAAACATGAGCTTCCTTCTCCTTTGTTTGATCTACATCAAGTAGTGGTGCAGGTTGGGTGCACTTGGTTTCAACCTTATTCTGGTATGCATCTCCCATAGTTACGAGATGTAACTTCACCTTTCCCCACCATAAAACATAAATTTTTTTAAAGAACTTTGGTGCTTCTCTCTTCATCATTTTGACCTTTACCTTGAGTTGTTAGACTCCGATCTTCCAAGGACCAAATCTCTTATACCTATTATTGGTCCACTCAATAGTGAATATACTAGGGGGTGGGGGTATTAAAGTTGAGGAAATCTCAATGCAAACACCTATCACAAATAGAAAGAGGAAAAATTATGGAGGCTTGAATTCATAGATCGGCATACGAGGAAACATTCTTGATGTGCAAAAGAGAAATTGGAAATTTATTGAATGGATGAATCAAAAAGAGAAATCAATCCTTATAAAAGGGTATCAAAACCATAAAAGGAAACTAACCTAGGTTTCATTATAATAATTAATAAAAGAATTAATTATTATATGGCTAAAATTTAGCTTAAGTAAACTAAAGATAATAAGTGACTTAATTATTAAATAAAAATGATTTGATAAATAAGAAAGCACCTTATTAATCTAACACCCCCCTTAAGATAAACTTAGGTAGTAGCTAAAAACCTAGAAGCTACTACTGAAAGTAAATTTGGGTTCTGACAATGAGACCTAATGAGGTACCCAGTAACAACCAAATCTCTATAAAGTGGAGAAATAGAGAAAACCACATGGGAAAAATCCTACTCCAAGAAGAGATGGAAAATTTGTTGAGAGAACTAGTGAAGGACAGTAGAAGCTTCCAAACTAGAGAATGTCCCAAAAGATGGAAACAAAAGGATAATCATGAAGAACACCACTGAAGCATGAAGTTGCAAACACTGTCAAGTTGTTGATCTGAAAAAACCCCATTGAATTAAACATGACCAGGTAGAGAAGACTAAGTCTAAAGAACTGAGCAGTCAAATATGGAATCCATCTTCATGGCTTCCAAAAAGAGGAATAAAAGAGTGTCCATATGGTGAATGATCCATCGTATTAAAACACATAGGTACCCAACCATTGCATCTACCTAGTACATAGGAAAAAATATTGAATATATATCTCACTCTATTAAACCAACAAAATATAAGAACCAACAAAATACCCTATAATGTTGAGAGGTAAGATAGGCACACTGAAATTGAATGAGTGTAAAAGAAGTACAAATACCTATAAAGGCATGTGTCATTGACACATCATGAGGATAATATCATGGAAGGAACACTCACTTGAAAAAGGATGGAAGAAATGGCCAACATGAAACCCCCCATGAAACTTTAAAATGTAGTGTAGGTATAATAAGACACAAAGATGTGCAAGATCCTGAAATGAATTAGAGTGGCACTTTTGTTGATAATTTGGCTAAATAGATAAGTTGGAGTTGTCATTTATAGGAACATATATATAGCATTAAGAAGGTAGATCTTGAAGATGAAGATTATGTTGAGAATAGGTTGAAGAAGATTATTAAAGAGGGAGATTGTTGAGAACATACAAGTATGATCAACATATTTCAATGATTGTTTTGCCATTGATGTCAAACCTGCTATTTGTCGATAAGAAAATTGCTTCTATGATTTAAGTACTATCACTTATTTTATTGATGAAGAGGATTTGATCAAAAGATGTAATAATAGCACCTAGAGAAAAGGTTGAGTTATCATTATGTAAGAGAAGTACAAGAATCAGTAAAGACAGTGATAACATGATGTATTGATAATCTACTTAAGGTTGCAAAGGTTGGTTACACTAAGAAAGTTTAGAAGAACAAGTTACACAAAGTTTGTCTGCTAAGGTTGACCGAGTGGATAGTAGGTGCTGAGCAAAGTTAGTGCAAGCCGAGTAGAAAATCAATTGGAGTTGAGTAAAAGTATATTGTAGTGTATGCTGAGAAAAATAGTGGATATCGAGTAAAGTTTAGTTGATGCCAAGCACCAGTAAACTTTAGTTCATGCTGAGTAATTTCATAGAGGATGTCGAGAAACACAGTATGTGCTAAGCATCAGAAGCCAGATGATGCCAAGCTACTGCATTATTTTAAAGATTATGAATTCAATTAATCTGAGCTCACAAGTTTGTTTTCTTGGATTGTGTGAACTAGGTAGAAGATAAGATTGATGAGCTGGTGGCATAGAATTCAACATAAACTATTTTCAGGCAAATTCAAATGGGATTGAAGGAGAAGTTTCTAGAAGAGATATGGAATATGGGGTAGATTCATTGTACCCTACCTAATATATCATAATCTTAAATTGGATGATGGAGAATGAGCAACAAAAGATCTTAATTTCCTATTTATAGGAATGGTTGGTCAGAAGCAAAGGTTGTCATGTGTGAGAACCTAAGAAAGACAAGGAGTCGAGGGTTTTGCTTCATCAATTGACCTAAGAGAAGAGTTTGTATTGGCATATTAAGCAAGGAGTGTTAAGGATATAAATGCTTGAAGGGTGAACAAGCTATCAAAGCTAAAATGTATAAAGGAAAAGTAAAATGGAGGACTGAAACAGTGATTTGTAATCTACAAATGGAGTTGTAAGTTGTTATCAGATCAAGCCTTACTATTACTCTCTAATAATTGTATTAGTCTAAGGTAAACCCTTTGGATTAAGGTTGACCTAACAGTCATTTGTAAATCCTTTAACTAGGTGACATTCCAAGTGAATGGTCTAAAGTCCTCTAATAAGGCTCATTCCTAACAAGGTGATTGAAATCTTTTAATAGGGTCATATTTAACAGTGTGTATTGTAACCTTTAACAAGGTTGGCCTTTCAAAGGGCATCACTTTAGAAAAGTGAAAAGGGGTAGCATGTTACTAGTGGTTTTTTCCAAATTAGGTTTCCATGTAGATCATTGTGTCAAATGTGTTGTTGAATCTATTATGTTTCATGTTTACATTTCTACAAGTTGATTTAACAATAACCTACAAGATTTATGTGATTGCATAATCTTATGGATGCATGCATGATGAATAATATTTTTTGGGTTCACTAAGATGAGAAAAGTTTTATTTATACATCTGGACCTTGGATAATTGATTCACCACACCCCCCCCAAGTTATTATAAAGTATCCCAACAATTGGTATCAGAGTCATCTGCTTAAGAGGACTAGTTTGAAGGTACTGGAAGCACAAAGATCAATATGTTAAAAAGATAAGTACCCAAGCTTAATAGAGATAACTTTCCTGCATGGAAAAGTTTGATGAAGCTACACCTTCGAGGACTTGGAGATCACGCACAATCTACCATTACTACTAAGCATGTTAATCTTGTTGGAGCCCTAACTACCGAGGATATGAAAAAGAAGAAAGAATACAATCAAGCAATGTTGGAGATTGCCTCTACCCTAAGCTATGTTGAATTTGATGATATAAAAGGTCTTGACAATGCAAAGAAAATGTGGGATGCCTTGACCACCATCTATGGAGGAGATGCAAATATTCTAAGAACCAAAGCTGAAAGTCTCAGAGGTAAGTTTGATGGTACGAGAATAGAAGAAAGTGAAAATATTGCTCGATATGTTGTAAGGATAAAATAAGTTGTTAATGCAATAAGAGGAGCTATTGCTAATATAGATGATGAGATTGTACTAAGAAATTTTTTAAGGACATTGTTGCCTGTATTTGCTATTAGAGTTTTGTAATTCAAGAATTGAGATGTATACTAGGGAATAATCTATCACTTAAAGTTCTGGTAGGTAGGCACATTGCTTTTGAACTATCTAACTTTGATAATTACAAACCTAAGAACATTGGATCTACTTTCAAAGCTAAGGTGTCATTGAAGGAACTTGATGAGAAGAAGAAGAAGAAAAAAAAGATAAAGTATGTGTCTAGTAATAGTGATACAGATTGTTGGAAATGATTAAAAAGCTCATGAATGATGAGTAATGGAATTGGTAAAGAATGTTTTCAATCATTGTTTTGTCATTGATGTAAAACTTTCTACTTGCAGGAATGAAAATTGCTTTAGTAATCCAAATACTATCAATTGGTTGATTGACAAGGAGGTAGTAATCAAAGAGATGTAACTAGAGTACCTAGAGAAAGGTTGAAGTTATGATGTTGCAATGAAGTATAAGGATCAGCTAAGCCATTGATGAAATAGTATATTGATGACATATTCTAAGACATAGAGGATGGACACACCAAGACATATCAAAGATGCAAGGATTAACTAAATCCTAGTTAGAGCCGAACAGATTCTCAATTGAAGCCGAGCAAGTTCAACTTAGTGTGTGTCGAGTGATCTTCAGATGTCGAGTGATCTTCAGGTGCTGAGCAATCTTCAAGTGCCAAGTGAAGATCAAGTGCCAAGTGATCTTCAGATGTCGAGCAGTCTTCAGGTTCCGAGCAAGAAATAGGTGCCGAGTAAAGATATAGGTGTTGAGCAAGATACAAGTGCCAAGTAACACAAAAGAAGTCGAGCATCAGTAAACCAATAATGATGAGTTGCTGCATTATTTTGAAAATCAAAGATTCAAAGATTCGCCAGATCTGAGCCGACATGGTAGTTATCTAAAATTCTGTGAATTAGATAGAAGATAAGAATGATGAGCTGGTGGCACAGAACACTATGTAAAACATTTTTGGTGAATACAATTGGATTCTAGATGCAGTTTCTAGATAAGAGCAAGATATGGGACAGATACATTGTATCCTACCTAATCTATTGAAACCCTAAAGTTGGAAAGGGAAAATCGAGCAGGAAAGGTATCCTAGATTTCTATTTAAGGAGTCATAAGGTCACGAAGCAATGAGATGGTCAAGCATGAAAAAATGAAGTGTTGAAGAAGGTGCTAAGGTGGAAGAGAGCACAGATACTCTGCTTTGATAGGTGACCATAGATATGATTGCATTGGTATGATGAGTAAGGAGACTCAAGGTGACGAAGCTTGAGATGACAAGCTTACAAAGCTGCAGTGATTAAAAGCCAAGCAAAGGATTGAACTGAAGTATGATCTATAATCTGCAAGATATGTTGTAAGTTGTATCAGATCAAAAGCCATTATTGTTACTCTCTAGCAATTGTAACAGTTAGAATAAATCCTATGGACATAGGTTGGTTTAATATCCATGTTGTAAATCCTTTAATAGGGCGACATTCCAAGTGAATGTTCCAAAGTTCTTTGAACAGGCCCATTCCTAACAGTATGGTGAAATCCTCTAACAAGGTCACATTAACAATGTGCTATGGCCTTTAACAGGGCAAACCATCATAAGTGGTTGAAATCAATTGTGCAGTTATTTTGTGGGTATCATTCCCACTCCAGTTTTACCTTCTTATTCCTAGAGGGTTTCTAGGTTATCAAATTCTCAGTGTTATGGTGTGATGCATATTTACTTTTCATAATTGTTTAATGTTCAATCGCATGCATGATAATTTTAGTTATGTGTCATTAAGGATTTGGAGAAAAAGTTGCATTGGACCTTGAATAATTGATTCACACCCCCCCCCCCCCCCCCCCTCTCAGTTATTCTAAAGAATTATAACATTTGGTATCAGAGCCTTGCTGTTGACTTAGTTTAAAGGAACTAGAAGCAGAAAAGATCAAAATGCCTAAGAGAGAAGTTCCCAAGCTCAACAAAGACAACTTTGTTGCATGGAAAAGTTTGATGAAGCTACATCTTGGATCCATAGGAGATTATGCCCAAAATTCAATTGTTACTGAACATGTTGATCCAATTGGTACTCTTACTGCAGAAGATTTAAAAAACAAACAAGAACACAATCAGACAATGCTAAAAATTGCTTCTGCACTCAACTATGTTGAATTCAATGATATCAAAGGAAGTGACACTACATTCAAGATATGGTGTAATGCCCCGCCCGGAGATCCTTGGAAACAAGGATTCAAATCAAGCCAAGATTTTTTTTTTTTACAAGTATGAATGCACAAGACAACATCATATAGGGATCACAAAGATCGCAACGGAAGACTTCAACACAATCCCGGCAACCAACGAATCTCCGAACGCCACTACCCAACTGACACACCCAAACAAAAGCCAACAAACACCACAACAAGAAGAGAGCACAAGAAATGACCACTCATCAACAAAACACCAAGCTGGGGTAAAATGCAGAATCCCAAAATTTGGCTAAGCCTGAAATTCTGAAGCCCTGAAAATTCGCTAAGTCTGGATTTCTGAAGCCCTGAAATTTCCTAGAATCCATAACTTATCTCTGAGAGATCTGAAACCTATCTCAAACGATTTGTCGCATATATTAAAATATATCTTAAGTATAAGGAATTAAATATACGTCAACTTATATTTAAACGATATATTTTAAACCCCGAAGGACTACAACAGAAATCCAAAAACTAAATTTCAAAAGAAACCTCCTGAATTCAAAGTGCAACAACATAGGCTTGAAGAACGCCCAAAAGGGTATCCAGATCAACTCTCAAAAAGATCAGAACACGAAGAAAAGTGCCCGCTGATGGCACGCGCAGGTTTTTCACAAAAACCGTGCGACACTTTTTACTAAGGGAGGGTGACACTTCTCCCTTACTGCGTGCGACACTTCTCAAGAAGGTGTGCAATACTGGAAAAGTATCGCGCGATATTTCTCATAAAGTTGTGCAACACTCTTCTAGTTTCGTACGACATTTCTCCAGTAATGCGTGCGACACTTTATAGTATCGTACGACATTCTTTCTATGGGCGTGCGATACTTTATCAGTGTCACACAATGCTGAACAAATGTCACCCATAGAAAGTATAAACACTTTCAGAACACAAAAATGGGGAAAAACTGACAAAAGAACCTCCACATCGGGGAGTACCGGATCCACGAAGGCTCGAGGAATGAACACTCGAGCACAAGAACAACACAGAAAGGAGAACATCTATCTATCTAAACTACAGCAGTAAGAACACACTGAAATTAACATCGCAGAGAACAAAAGCAACATCACGATGTACAAAAATACATCTCAAGAACAAAACAACCAAACTAAGTACGCGGTTCCTCCCAACCATCAATAGCATCATAAGACCATCGTGGATCCTAGCCATCCCCCGCGCGTAACATCCCAAGCCACCGACCAAATCGTCGGTACTGTCGTAATAGGGATATCACTACTAAAAACATGCAACAATATAAGCATAAGGAAATCTAACATGCTAGTAGAAAAGCATAAGATAATCCTACAATAGATAACATCACCTATCACATGCTAAACAGCAATAAGCAACAGATATGCTAGTACAATAATTCACAGCATCTAATCATATGCTAAACATCATAATAAGGGAATGCGCCAAATAAAATAACATCATCTAAACATGATATACAACATCCCAATGAAAGCATAAATCACAAGAAAGCATACTCCGGAACCCAAAGTACCAAGTGAAGACATCCAGCAACGGTCGCACTAGAACAAAAGATCGTCTCTGTACACCGATCCCTAGCAGTGGTGAAGGTAGCTATGCCTCCCAACCACGTGGCACCCATAGGTCCACACCCGTCATGCTGATGGAGATAGTGATCCAACCACAAACACACAAAAATCACAACATCCATGGCTAACACTCACGCCAGACAGTATGATGGCTGCAACCAAGAACCTAAGACAATGCAAGGAGTACAGGTCCTGGTCAGACACTCAATAGGCTACTATGTAGGGACTAACATCATGGAGAGTCACTTGGCATCAAAAAGCCCAAGCTAGGACTTACGCAAATTCAACATCCCTCAACGAAAAGGCTCTTGCACCCCAGACCTTTTTATTATCTTAAGTTTTATTACCAGTCACACATTATATTTAATTTTCACTTAATTAAAGCTTCCTTCGCCAACCCTATGGGCACAATGATCACCAGGCTGCAAGGTAGAAGCCCCCTCCATATGCTACCCTACCCTACCCATGCTCATCCTACGACAAGTGCCCGTGGGCATGCATACTCCCATCCCAACCCCAATGATCATAACTTCCGGCAAATCCACGGAAGATCGAGCCTCGCAAGTCACCCAACAAATGTACGCACACGTACTCGTGTGTGGCGCACCACCATCATGAAGATCATAACACAAGGACAAGAATGAGAACACAATGCAAAGAAAACACGGGAAGGATGGATTCTACATGAATCCCAAAGCCAATAAAATCATACATCATGAAATCACTCAACCGGCCTCAATCCGAGAGTATGGATTCTACACGAATCCCAATGATGTAACAAGACCCAACATCGTGAACTCACTCAACTGGCCTCAATCCGAGAGTATGGATTCTACATGAATCCTAGC
This sequence comes from Cupressus sempervirens, assembly GCA_028749045.1. Taxonomy (NCBI): domain Eukaryota; kingdom Viridiplantae; phylum Streptophyta; class Pinopsida; order Cupressales; family Cupressaceae; genus Cupressus; species Cupressus sempervirens. Next base: position 878,866,246 of record CM053783.1, on the reverse strand, counting down.
GTTCACGAAACAAAAGCAAAGGTCCCAAAAAAAACCATAACAAGTATAAAATCACTCAACCGAACACAACGTCGGGAGTACGGATGCAACACGCATCCCAATGCAACATAACAGTACAAAAGTGGTCTGACTGATATCCAAATGGATCATCCAAGTCCACGACCCACATTGTGCCAAGAAAACCCGAGAAAATAGGGCGGCACGCAAAACGAGGTAAAAATCACAAATTTTGGAAAAACTTCAAAATTAAAACCCATTTGGCCTTTGGGTTCAAAAATCTCAAAAATCCAAAAATAAATGGAAACAGACACCGTATGCAAAAACGGCCAACATAACGGCGTAAAATCCCAAACCCTCATCCCAAAAAATAGGGAAATGTTCATACCCGCCCAACCGGGTAGAACTAACATACAGAAACGGAGGGGAACACTAGCCCTCAGCCTCCAAACAAACGGCTACCAAAAACAGAAGCTGAAACGGAGCAGAAACAATAAAACGGGAAAGCCCTACCTCACAGCCAAAAGGGCAAAACGGGAATCTGAACCATAAAATAAATATCCCGCAGAAGTAGCTGAAAATCGCGAAAATCCAAGATTTCCCCGAGCTGGATCCAACGAGCCCAACCTCGCGACGATCCCATGCCCATAGCTCCCACAACGAACAAAACAGTAAATCCTCATGAAGAGGATTTTGGGTTTTACTCTCCAACTTTCCAATCCAAAAGCGAGAAGTGAGGAATTAAATTCCTCTTTGGATAATTATTCACTTTTTGGGTGAATAATCGATTAGGGCATTTAACCAGCCAATCCAGTTAAACCTCAAATCGACCCAAACGAAAATAGGTTATTCCTATAAATAGGAATTCATCTATGGCAAAGCTGCCAGAAATTAAAATAAAATAATTAAAAAGCCTGAAAACCCAAAAACACATAAATCTCCTTAACAACTTCGCGACAATGCGAACCTCTAAATGCACAGACATGCTTACTGGTCTAATCACATAATGCAAATGAGTTCGGATTTAATAATCACCGAAAGGTTTAATTTAAACATTTAATTAAGGATACGTTGACCATACAAGAACGACATTGGTAAAATATGAATTGTTGAATCACTAACTCCATGTGCCACTGCCAGGGATATAATCCTGCACACTAAACAACACAATCAAGTGCAATTGCATATAATAATATAGCCGAAGCAATAAATGCATTAAATCACCTAATTTAACCATTTATTTAATTATATTAAAATAATCTATTTACATCACTCATATTCGCATAAAGCATAGCAACGCAAGAATGAAGTAAATAACCATAGCATTAAATCCATCATATAGCGAAATTAGAGGTATGTCCAAATACCAGATAACCAGATAACATCATAAAACACACTATCATCTCAAAATGGCATCATCATGCAATATGATTAACTGAACAACATAGTAGTCTAAAATCCATGATACTGGAATCAAAGTGTAGCATTTGACCCTCAAGTCATCTCAAATGTAAAACATCACATGAGTAACAAATATCTCTCTAATCAAAAATATAACAAGGTAAATGTCCGCAGCACATAACCAAAGAATCCAACATGAACAATCCATTCTAATTACTTAAGCATTTAATAATGATTGATTACTCTGTGTTAAAAAGGCATTTAAAACATATAAACAACCATATTCATCAACATGACTAACCACTGCTACAGGAACCTAGTCCAGTGTAGCATGGTAAAAGAACATAGTGCAATCTCTGCACACATCTCAAGGTAATCACGGAACAACCTCATGATACCACATCGATCCTGGTAACCACTGGCACAAACCTCAGTGAACCAAAAATCACATCATAATCTCATCGATCAGACAAAAGCATAAACAAAGCAACTGATAAAGAAACATAAATCCAAACACCTCAACGGTGTAGACCACTCAGGGTAACAATCATGATCCATCACAACAAAAGATCAGCTAGGTTGCATCCATCAGGATGACTTGCAAAAGTCAAATGGGAGAGGCACTACATATGGAAAGCCCTATCAAACATTTATGGAGGAGATCAGAATGTCCAAAGAACAAAAAGAGAAAGCCTCTGAGGAAAGTTTGATGATATGAAAATGGAAGAAAGTGAGAATGCTGCTCAGTATGCCTCTAGAATAAAGGAAGTGGTAAGTGCAATAAGATGTTTGAGTGGTCAATTAGATGATAATCTTAAGAACCTTGCTCCCTATCTATGTTATTAGAGTATCAGCTATACAAGAGCTAAGATGTGTGCCAGGAAACAATCTAAGTTTTGAAGGTATAGTGGGTAGACTCACTGCATTTGAGTTATCTAACTTTGACAACTACAAACCTGAGAATGTTGAATCTGCTTTCAAGGCCAAGCTATCACTGAAGGATGTTGAATAGGTGAAATCAAAGAAGGGAAGATTCAAAGGTGAGTTTCCTATCATTTGTTTCAATTGCAATGAAGTAGGACATATTGTTGCAAGGTGTACACAGCAAAAGGAATACAAGGAAGGCAACAAGTACAAACATAGAAGAGAAGATGATAAGAGAGATTACAAAGACAAAGGCAAGAAGTGTTATATTGTTGAAGAGGATTTAGATGATAATGATGATGAAGTTGTTTATGTGGCCATGAAGGACCAATCTGATGAAGAAGAGCCTACAGCATTGGTAACATGTATGAACAAGAATGACAGATGGATCATAGACAGTGGATGCTCACATCACATGACAGGAGACAAAAGTAAGTTTGTTAACTTTACTCAGTATGATGGAAATAGTGTTAGATTTGGTAATGATGCTCCATGTCAAATCAAAGGAAAAGGCTCCATTAAGCTTACAGAGCAAATTTCATGTGATAATGCATACTATGTTGAAGGACTAAACTACAATTTACTAAGTGTCTCACAGTTAGGCAATGTAGGGTGCAAAGTAGAATTTGGAAATAAAACTGCAAAAATCTATGATACTGATGGTAAATTAATAGGAAAATGAGATCAAACAAGAAGTAATCTGTTTTATCTTGATATGGAAAATGCTTCTTGTCTTGTTGCAAAATTTGATGACGTGTGGTTATAGCATAGAAGGCTATGTCATGTCAACTTTGATAATCTGGTCAATATCAGTAAAATGAAGAAAGTCAAAGGTTTACCTAAACTAAAGAAGCCTGACAATATCATGTGCAAACAATGTCAGCTAGGAAAGATGACCAAGTCAAGTTTCAAGAGTAAAAATTATACATCTAAAGAAGTACTTGAGTTAGTCCATACTAACTTATGTGGTCCAATAGAAGTACAAAGCTACAAAGGAGATAAATATATAATGTTATTTGTTGATGACTATTCCAGGATGATGACTGTTATGTTCTTAAAGCAAAAATTTGATGCTTTTCAAATGTTTATGCGGTATGTGGCTAGAGTTGAAAAAGAAATAGGAAAGAGTTTGAAATGCCTGAGATCAGACAGAGGTGGTGAATTCACATCAAATCAATTTGAGACATTTTGCAATGAAAAAGGAATCAAGAGACAAACATCATCTCCTAGAACTCCTCCACAGAATGGAATTGCTGAGAGAAGAAATAGATCTGTGATTGATTGTGCCAGAACATTAATGATGGAAAAGACTGTTGCTCTAAAATATTGGAGAGAAGTTGTAAGTGTGAATGTTCATACACTGAACCGAGTACAAGTCAAGAAAGGTACAAGTACAACACCTTTTGAAATATGGTATGGTCACTCACCCAATGTAAAGCATTTCAAAGTATTTGGTTGTAAATGCTTTATCCTTAAAGATGCTAGAAATGGAAAATTTGATTCAAAAAGTGATGAAGGCATATTCCTTGGTTACTCCACTAGAAGTAAAGCATATAAGTGTTTAAATTCTAACACTTACAAAATTGTGAAAATTGCAAATGTAAACTTTGATGAGCATGCAGATGTCCAAGTTGAAAAACCAAAGAGAATGGATGACTACAGAACCTTTGTGTATTCTTATGAAGGAATGCTTGTTGATGAGGATGCTATCAATCAAATTGGGATTCAACAACAAGTTTTAGTTTCAGCTGAGTCACAACCAGTAAATGTTGAGCTGCATTCAGAAGCCGAGTTGCAGAATGAAGGAAATGCACATTCTGACTCTGAAGTCAGTACACATGAAAGAGGCATAGAACTACTTGACAACAAAGTGCATAGTGACCCTAAATCTGAAAGATCAAACATGGAAATAAGGACAGAACCAAGATTATCCAAATATGTAAAGAAACATCACCCTGCTGAATAGATAATTAGTGGCAAAGATGCAAGGCCAATGACAAGGAATAGACTAAGAAATGAATCATGTCTTAAAGAAAATTTGAACCTAAAACTGTATATGATGCATTACAAGATGGTGACTAGTATAAAGCTATGGAAGAAGAGATTGATCAAATAAAGAAGAACAAAACTTGGAGTTTAGTTCCCAGACTAGTTGACAAGAATGTGATTGGTACCAAGTGGGTATTTAGAAACAAGCTAGATGAGAATGGTGAGATTACTAGAAACAAAGCTAGACTAGTATGTAAGGGTTATGCTCAAGAAGAAGGATTAGACTATGGGGAAACATTTGCCCCTGTTGCGAGAATGGAAGGAGTAAGAACTTTACTTGCATATGTTGCATATAAAGGTTTTAAAGTCTATCAGATGGATGTCAAGTTTGCTTTTCTGAATGGTATATTGGAAGAGGAAGTCTATATTGAACAACCAAAGGGATTTGTTGATGAGAACAATAGGGATATGGTTTGTAAACTACATAAAGCACTCTATGGTCTGAAACAAGCACCTAGAGCATGGTATGAAAGACTTCACAAGTATCTAGTGCAAATAGGATTTGAAAGAACTGACGATAACAGCAACATGTACATCAAATCAGAAGAAGGTAAGGATATTATTGTATCTGAAATCTTTGTGGATGACATAGTGTTTGGAGGAAAGGAAGTGCTTTGCAAAAGCTTTGCTGACAAAATGAAACATGAGTTTGAGTTGTCTATGTTTGGATAGATCAAATTTTTTGTTGGATTGCAAGTACATCAACTAAAACATGGTATATTTATGACACAATCAAAGTACATCAAAGAGATACTTAAAACATTTGGATTGGAAGACTCCAAACTAGTCGGCACACCAATGGCAACAAGACATAAGCTATCCAAAAATGATGTATCAGTTGAAGTCAATCAAAAAATGTACAAATCCATGATTGGAAAACTACAATATGTTGTACATAGCAGACCAGACATAGCATTAGCAATTGGAATAGTGGCTAGATTTTTTGCTAATTCTAAAGAAAATCATCTCATAGCAGTAAAAAGAATAATGAGGTATCTCAAAGGAACTGATGATTTTGGCCTATATTATAAAAAGAATGAAAAGTTTGAGCTTAATGTATATATAGATGCAGATTGGGGAGGCAACATTGATGATAGGAAAAGCACAAGTGGAGGAGCATTATTTTTAGGTAAAAGACTAGTTACTTGGACTAGCAAGAAGCAAACATGCACATCTCAGTCCACTGCAAAATTAGAATATGTGGCAGCAGCAGTCAATTGCACAAACATTGTGTGGCTCACACATCTATTAAAAGGAATGAAAGAAGAGGTAACCAAACCTGTGATATTGTATTGTGATAATACAAGTGCTATAAACATATCCAAGAATCCAGTAATGCATGCAAAAACCAAGCATATTGCAATCAAGTATCACTATGTCAAAGAATTGGTAGAAGACAAACAAATAAAGATGGAGTACATTCACACAAAGGAACAAACTGCAGATATCTTCACCAAACCATTGCCCAAGGATGCTTTTGAATATCTTAGAGGCAAGTTGGGGGTAATGCCCCTAACTCAAGCAGTTTAAAGCAACAAAGAAGTTGCCCTGCATCAACAAAAAAAAATCATTGAAATATCAGAAGATTGATGCAGATGATGACAGAAGGAGCAGGAACTCCAAATCAGTCACAAGCATGGTGACAGAGGGAGAAAACATGAGACACAAAGCTTATATTCCGCATGTTAAAGATGCTACATCTTTGGCATTTATGTCAAAGAGGGAGATATATGTAGAAAACTGATCAATACAAAGTAAGAAGGAGATATATATGAAAGAGGGAGATTTATGAGAAACTGAAAGGTAAAGATATGAAGATATATGAGATCAGTAGTAAGGATGATTAATGAGAAACTGAAAGGTAAAGATATGAAGATATGAAATCGGTAGTAAGGATGCAGCAGTCAAGAGGGAGAAGTAGAAAACATACATAATTTTGGTGGTAACTAAGTTGATCAATTGATCAGTTTGGTTTGCCATCAATGCCAAAGAGGGAGATTATTGAAAATGATTGAAAAGCTCATGAATGATGAGTAATGGAATTGGTAAAGAATGTTTTCAATCATTGTTTTGTCATTGATGTCAAACTTGCTACTTGTAGGAATGACAATTGCTTTAGTAATCCAAATACTATCAATTGGTTGATTGACAAGGAGGTGGCAATCAAAAAGATGTAACTAGAGTACCTAGAGAAAGGTTGAAGTTATGATGTTGTAATAAAGTATGAGGATCAGCTAAGCCATTGATGAAATAGTGCATTGATGACATACTCTAAGACACAGAGGATGGACACACCAAGACATATCAAAGATGCAAGGATTAACTAAATCCTAGTTAGTGCCGAACAAATTCTTAGTTGAAGCTTAGCAAGTTCAACTTAGTGTGTGCCGAGTGATCTTCAGATGTCGAGTGATCTTCAGGTGTCGAGTAGTCTTCAGGTGCCAAGTGAAGATCAAGTGCCGAGTGATCTTCAGATGCTGAGCAGTCTTCAAGTGCCGAGTAGTCTTCAGGTGCTGAGCAAGAAACAGGTGCCAAGTAAAGATACAGGTGTCGAGCAAGATACAAGTGTCAAGTAACACAGAAGAAGCCAAGCATCAGTAAACCAATAATGCCAAGTTGTTGCATTATTTTGAAAATTGAAGATTCGCCAGATTTGAGCCGACATGGTAGTTATCTAGAATTTTGTGAATTAGATAGAAGATAAGAATGATGAGCTGGTGGCACAGAACACTATGTAAAAAAAAATTGGTGAATACAATTGGATTCTAGATGAAGTTTCTAGATAAGAGCACACTGGTACATTTGAGGTGATTTTGAGACCAAAATTTGCGACCATTTATTAAAATGTTTTAGATTGGTCGCAATATGGAAGGAAAAATCTCTTCTTTTTTTAAATCCATGCCTGTGTTGGTTGAAATTTCGACCAACACTTAGTTGAACATGTCAAAATGAAAAAGAGTTGCACCCGCCCATTTCATTGTTTTGTTAAATAAGGGTTTGGCTGCCCATTTCATTGCATCATTATTTTGTTAAATAAGGGTTTGGCCACCCATTTCATTGCATTTTGTTAAATTGAGAGGAGATTAGTGCAGAGGATGGGATGTATATCGCTCGTGGGGCATCTCGATTTGGATGTGAATATGCTTGGGATACGGATGTGAACACCATCTTTCTCATCTCCGCTAGTTTGAAAGATTCTACGGAGCGCGCGCAGGGGAGCTACACAAGCAATTTAGGAGAAGAGGCAGAAATCAAGGAAGAGGTAAGGAATCAAGGTGCTTATCACATTTTTCTGCCATTTTTTGCTCAATCTTAGCCATGGCACCAGGCAGTTGGATTCAACCTTTCAATTATGAAGGGATCCCCTTCATATGTATAAATTTCTTTAAAATATGTCACGTTGTTGCTAAAAATGACCTTGTGACTTAGCACCTCTATTGTGAATCATGCCTTATTCGTGTGGACCAGATGATTGCCATGATTATAGATGGAGTATTGAATACTATCATGACTCAAATTCCTTGTTTCCTCACTGGGGCACCTCGCTCAAAGATCATAGCCATGGACACTTGGCTTCCATTTCTCCATATGGTAGTTAACCTTACCTCTACCATTAATAACTATTGGCTTCACAAAAATCATTAGGTGCATTCAAAGATTTAAAGTTCAAATGAATGCATTCACCTTTCTTCAAGGACAAATCAAGAAGTTAAAGATTTACATTTAATATTTGATTATGACAATTTATACCCCATGTATGACTTGGAGAATCAAATTACTAGTTATCAAAAATGGTATTGTATTTATGTTGCTTAATAATGTCTCTAGTAATCATTTCTCATAATGATATTTGCTCTCCATCAAAATCTAGAAACCATGCTTAGCACTACAAGCTATTATCGATACTTCTGTCCTGATGACCTTTATAACATAAGGTATGATCTGATGCCATAACTTTTTATGTAAACATTAGTGCCTTGCTTTGTATTCATGTACTTGTAATAACATATGACCAGTATTTACATTTGATCTCCATATTTGAATAACAAACTTCGAGAACTTCAACAATTAACTACCTTAAGTCTAAATAATTTGTTTCTTAGTGGGAAGATTACTCTTTCCAACATTATACTATTGACAAGAATTCAACATTATACTATTGGTTATGTTGTTGCTTCTTTGGTTTTTCCTACTAGTTCTTTTCTTTCTGTAGGCTCAACAAGTAATAGTGTTCCATTTTGAATTTATTGTTTTGCTAATATTTTTGATAAGGCCTCAATTAGTGCTTCTTCTATGCTTCTTGAAGGTGTTTCTAGTGCTATCTATTTAGTGGATGTTGGTTCCTTTTCTATTGGTGCTTTTTTTTCCTTAGTTTTTGTTGGCTCTTTGATTTGTGTGGGGACTCCATTACTAGATTCCATTTTCTAGCAAGTTGAGGCTACAAAGGTGAAAGAGGATTGGATTATTGTAAAAAGGAAAAAAATTATAAATTTGTCTTCTCTTTTGATATGACTATTCAATCTCATATATGGGAAAGAAGAATGGTAGCTCTTAGTGTCTTTTTGTTGGTGGTAGGACTTGACTAGTTTTTTTTCTAGTCTATCCTTCTTTTATTTGGATGGATATGGTCTTTCACGATCTTGTCTATTGTCATGCAAATCTATTTTTTTGGTCCATTTCAAACATGAAAGATGAATTAGCATTTCAAACACCTGAAGTATTGATAGTAGGGAGTCCATTTCATCCAATGATGAACCTTTAACTGGGACACCAAGAACAGTAAGTGTAGTCCTCGAAGCTATCATACCTGTGTTATAACTTAATTGTTTCATTAATAAAGATTCAAGAACCTATCAAACATTTTGGTTCTTTTTAGAGATGTGAACCACAAATGACTTTATACATTATTATTTCATTCATTAGAGGTTCACTCACCAGGTAGGGGTGTTGCTCCACCTGCACTTGCTTTTATGACTTTGATTCCTTTTCCATGGGCCTCTTTAGCATATTCTGCCATTCCATCATGTGTTCAATGAGTAGATTCAATGGTTATCTGCAACACAACCAGAATTCAAATATCTTATCAAAATGTGTGGTACCAAATATTGTTGCATTCCATTCACTTAAGCATTTCTTAAAATTATTCTTCAGGAAATTGTGTGCAATTCAAATAGGCTTCACAAACCAACCTCATATGAGACACTAAATGATTTGAAAATTTTTGCAGCAGTTGTCATGACTGGCAGATTAGAATCTGAGCCCATTATAATACCCACTTCTGGGCTACCTGTAAGAAATAGACAAAAGGAAGAAATCTTAAGACAATAGTCTATGTATGTACTGAAACAAATCATAGAATGAAAAATAAGACAGAAAATAGTAATGTAGAAGAATAGAGATATTGGAACTACAAAATCAATTGGGACAGACGCCTAAAAATATTGAATAAATAATAAATAGTCAATTCGCAAAACTGCAAGCATATGTCATGATCAATGAGTTGATATTGTTGTACATCAAGGGTCTAATACACCAAGATGATGGAAATGAACTTAAACATATTCATCTGTCAATTGGAATTGCTCCATTTTGCTGATCTATGTGCTGATAATCCTATGTATTCAAGGTATGATACATTGAGATGTTAGAAGGGAACTCAAGTTTGATGGACTGTGAAGTCTGATTTGCGGTCTCTGTGAGCTATTATCATCCAAAAAATATACCCCATTTCATTCATCTATCCATGAGCTATTTCTTGTGATTGTGATTGTGATTGAGCTTGTAACTCAATGACCTACTTTGGTTGCTAGTGTAGTTTTAGTCTTTTTCTTACTTAGATTCACTCCTCTATCACAATGTAATGTCCCCAAATCTTATTTGATACACTAACAGATTAGATCTAATAGAGTAAATATTATTCTAAATAGAATAGGAAAAGGTGGATTATAATTAACGAGGACTGTCATCAACATTTATTTTCCAAATATAATTTTCAAGCCTCTTGGAGCATGCAGGGGAAGAAGCTGACATAGCTTATGAAATTATGATATGCTCTTATTCTACGGAACCAATTTTTGTTGAGGTTGGACACCCAACATATTACCTCAAAACCATGTGGTTGATAAGGCACTGTTAGAAAATATTTCTCAACATATTCATTTTGTTAAAAAAGAGTCAATGCACAAAAAAATTCATCAATGCACATAAAAATTCAAAAATCATTCCTAATGGATACAGAAAATTAATGAAATAAGGGGGATATGATCATATTGTGTGACTTATGAAGATAGATATTGGAACCCTTAACATGAACTAATATACTACTATAACCTTGTTAACATGTTTTTTTTTTTTACAGTAGATGATTTGTGATGCAGTCACATTGTTCTTTGACGTTGAGATCCCAGTCATGTTTGGAGGCTTCATAGATCAAAATTTACAATTATTTTTTATTGATCTTTGAAGGATTCATAGATTAATTTACAATATTTTCAGTAATCTTCAAGGGCTTCAAAAAAAAATCACTTTGTGTGATCTGTGAAGGCATCAAAGATAAAGTCATGATATTTTCAGTTATCTTTGAAGACTTCATAGATAGATATGTCAAATTTTCCTAAGTTCAAAGATTTCAAAATTTATGTATTTCATAGAAGGATAAATCCCACAGCGTAATTATATTGTTAGTATCTATTTTCTCAGAAACTAATTAGAGAGGAGTATATCATTGAATATATAGATTTTAGTGGCTTAAAATGAAATTCCATGTGGATGCATGGCCAGGATTGATATAATGCCTAGATATCCAAAACATCTCGGGGACAAGGGTATTGCAAAATGTAATGACACACAAAATGATTACCTAGAGATTCAATATTAATAAAGGAGTGAAAGTCTCAATTAACAAGAGTAACAAACCATGTCTAATAAGGATAAGATTGAAAACTAAGAAAAGATGACAACTAAAAGAATAAAATAATTTTCCAATCAACTACAATGTTAAAAACTTTCAGCAAATCCAATCTAATTGGATAAAATGACTCACCTTTAGATTTTTGAAGCAATGTTGGAATAGAGCAATGCCGCCACCACCCATGACACCCATTCAAAATGCAATTCGAACCTACCAAAACTATAAACCTTACAGAAAATCCAATGCAAATGGATATTAGGTCCACCCCTGAACCTCATTTGAAGCTCAATTTTATGAGGAAGAAAAGAAATTATACATACCCCAATTCTCTCCCATTATACCTACATAATCAAAATACAAATTAAAACAAAACATTAAGATCAAGATTCAAGGATATGGAAGTCAAATCACAAAAAAAGCATTTATAATAAAACCTAGCACTATAATCTTCTCTAATTCGGATATTTATCTACCAAACGATTCAGTCCACAACATAGCTTTTTTGCTTTATAAACTATTTTCCGAACCAAAACTACTCTCATAAGGAAGATAGGGCTCAACCTTTTAGACCAATAATTACATGGAAATGTATGTGAAATGTCTGATCCTATAACCCACTTCAATTTCTTGATCATTTTTTTTTGTTCTCTCTCATAAGATTTGGCAGACATTTGTTGGTTTTGTGTCTGGATGAACTAATTTTAGAAGTTTACATTACAATATTTGTGAAATTATCCTTCCAAAATTGAGAAGGTGTCATGCGCAGAACCTGACAAGGCAACCAACACAAGCACAACAATTTTTTTTTAAATTTCTTTTATATTATTATTAATATTACCGTTAACCTTTACTTATCTTTAAACCTAACACATGGCATCAATCCAACTGACCTATAACTCTCTATGACATCAAGAACATCCTCAACTAAACAACACATCCTTGTACCTTAACTTGCTACTTTGTTAACACAGAGTACTCCTTTAGATAGACATGGAACTTTCACATTACTCACACAATAGATTTCACCATCATAATATCGGTTCTTCCTCACACTACATTTTAGATATATAGATGTTATCATGTTTACCATTCTACTTTGTTCACTAACATTGGCTAACTTAATTGGAGACTACATTTGATGGATGTCGTTCTTTAGTGAATTAACTATACTTATACTTTGATATTTTGCAAAGTGATTTATAGCATTGACTGATATATCTATGTGGATATTAGTCGTAACCAAGCTTCATGCATATTGTTGACATGAACATTCTATGTAAATTTTATTTCAAACTTATTATTTTCTTAACTCAATTCCCACAAACAAAGGTAACATTCCTATTTGTTTTTCTCTAATAAATTAAAATTCCAATTAATAACTCTACATTATTCCCATAAATCTTATATTAACTACTTCTATTAATCTTCTTAAGATCTTTACTATACTAAAACAATGACATTTTATCCATAAAACTATACCCCAATTATACTAATTCTTCTTACATAACTAAAGCCAAAGTTAATTTCTTATCATATATATATTATTATTCTTTACCAAAATATAATAATAAAATATCTACTCATTAGTTTAACTAAATTTTCTATACTCTAACTATGACACATAACTATAATAATGTCCTAACCTACATACTTATTACAACCTAAATACTTTGTGCTAGCCTCCAAACTAGTCTCTAGGCATGAGAGGGAAGAATCTATAGCATTATGCTTTCATGCTAGGCGCCTAGGATGAAGGAGGTCTTGTCAAGTCAAAGTTTTATTAAAGTCTATTTTTTCTTGCACTCCTCACAATTCAAACAAAGCTGCGTACTATTCCCAAACTTGCCTCTTTCCTAGGCGTGGGTAGTTGAAAATCAAACAACTTTTATTCCATTCTCATTTTACATGGGTAAGCGCCTCATCCAAAATATGAGTAGCAATGAAGAGGATTGTACTTTTTCCAAGGTGGAGACTGAATGGTGAATGGGGTACGTTTACCCAAGTGTTTATTTTTTTTTAAAACAAGTCTCCTTCCATCCTTATTTAAGATGTAGCGCCCAAAATGACATAAGGTCTGACATGGGTCAGAGTATATCACTTTTTGTGATTAGAAGTGGGCTAGGGAGTTGGGCGCCTTGTGGGACCATGTCCCCTTTTAGATTTATTTGATTTATTGTTGTTGACTTGCTTGATTCAATTCTTTATGGAAGTGACCAACATTTTATTTTTATTTTATTTTAATTTTTTTTTGTTTTAGATGTGAAGATTTATTTTAGTAAATATTGTATTTCTTCTACATGTGTACTATACCCTGATTTGACTAAAACTTGAGTAGTGGAACTAGGGTAATTGTTGGAGAGTTTAGTGTTAACTCATTCCTATCCTAGCTCCTAAGTCACCTAGGGTTCTTGATAGGATGCCAAGCATATCCTCCCATGAATATTTTAATGATATGTAATCAAGAGAAAAAGGTTATTCTCTTTCCCATATATTTTCCAGAATGTTAGAAGAGCTCCTACAGCAAGGTTAATATTATGCACTTATGCATTGATGCCAACTATTTGTTTTTCTATCCTAAATCCCAAGGTAACTTTTATATTATTATGCCAAGATTATTGTGAGGGATTGAACATACTAATTGTGGCCTAAAAGAATTCTTTTAACCTTGATCATTCACTTATTATAATATGTATGCATTTTACATGAGAACTTGGATATACAACTATTGTACCAAGAAACTGAAATAGAAATAACATTCCATAATCCAAATCTTTCAGTGTTGCTATTATTTCATAATGATGAAATCCATTCCTACTATCCACATAAAGATGCAAGATTACAATAACTAAAGGAACAAGATAGTTTATCCTCATACACAAGAAGGAAACTTTCTCCAATAATGTCAGAGATACACAAAAAGGTGGTGAAATCACTATAACAAAATTACACAAATGGAAAGACCTTACTACCATACCCAAATGTTTCCTCAATTCCTCTATTTTCAATTGGATATAAGCAACACCATACTCTTTGATCACAAAAAGAACCACATATCAAGTTGGAGATTGCACCTCTATTATCAAACCAATTACAATAGTATTCCTTTCTCTAATGCAATGAAATTCTCTTAACCTCCAAGCATCCAAGACATCAAATAACCTGTAAATACAAAAAAATATGGAACCATGGAGGCTCACCTCCCAACCTAGGCCTCAAGGAGACCACCCCCGCACTAGGGGAAACAAGGTTCAACCAAGTTGCACTCAAACATCATCACAATAACAAAAACCAACAGGGATATCTTAGTTAAACATCACATTTACAACTCCCAACCAAGGCATGCACAATGATTCACACATAGAATCATAAACATTGGGTGAATGTGGGCTCACAATTAGGAGATTTGCCATATCCTATAAGATTTGTAACAACAATTTTCATGCCATTTCGGGGCTTAATTGATCAATGATTTCCATGCCTTTCGGGCTTTCACAAAACAATAATTTCATGCCCTTTCGGGGCTATTCACAAACATCAAGTTTTCATGCCCTTTCGAGGCTTTCACAAACATCCTCCAATCATACTACCATCAACGAAAACATTACTGGATTTCCATACTTCACCAACCTTCTTCCACACCACCACTCTCCATACTATCCATAACAAATTATGAAGGCATATGGCATACAATGGAGACCATTCTCCAAGGTTCTCAACTATATCTCAAGCCCAACTAACCCCTTCACCCTAGGCTTGCTCTTCCCTCCCAAGGGTGAGTGAAGCCTTCACACCCATGTACAAATCCAACACTCAAATAACACAAGAAAATCCAAGAAGAAACCCCAAGAAAATTCATGAAACAACACACACACTTTCACAACACGACACAAAAACTCCAATGACAACACATGATCCCATAGCATTCTTACAATGTCTAATTTCAACTGCATGAAATGAAGAAACATGGCATGAAGCACTTACCTCCATCCAACTATGGCTTTGAAATGGTGAACCAGAGCTCTTCTTGTTTTCCTTGGCTTCTAGACTACTCCATAACCATATGTGTCTCTACAATTAGAGAGTGGGTAAGCAACTACCAAGGTTAGCACAAGCTCCCTATAAAGGCCTTCACTTTCCTCCTCACCTACCCCTCTTACCTTCTAGTATTTTCCACCAATAAGAACTGATCCAAGTGGTGTAATGAGGTAAGAAGTCATGTTACAATATGATTTTCGAATTGGCTTAGAAATGACTATTTTTGAGGGTCTCCTAGGTTCCCTAGACCAACTTATGTTTATATTTAAACCCCCAACCCATACTATTACCATGTAAGTAACTTATTTTCACAAAATTAACACTTGGGAATCATTTTAGGCTCTCTAAAGTTCCTATCAACTTGTAACTTGAATTTCCATCACAAAGGTGACTCTTCCTAACACTCTCCAAGGTGGGTTAATTGATTTTGTCATGAGGATTAGGCTCAAGTTAAGTGACATCATGCCAAAGAATCCTATTAGACATGTCATTTACACATAAACATTACAAGTGTCAAATGACACCCACACACACATTAAAACACTTTACACTTCATGATGACATGTCTCTAATTAATCATACTTCCTGATTATTACACTCATGCACAATCACATTACGAAATAAACACGATACAACGAGGTTTTGAATCTTCCAAATATTCACCTTGGCTTTACTGTGTTCACATAAGATTGAACCTTGTTTCCCCCATTTATCTCCATGGTTTGACTTTTCTGCACACTCAACTTAAACATTAGTAGCCCGATAAAATAATATACAAGACATACAGAGAAATGCAGAATAAATCCAATGTCACATAATACACATTAACATATACATTTAACTTCATCTAATCATTTCTGTTCTAACTACTATAAAAGAAGCATTGCACTGTCATAACCATTTAACCTTCGTCTAAATACACATATATAATTCATATTCAAAACATTGAAATTTCATCATATGGGTATTAGCATAATGAATTACTATTCTAAGTACTATCACCATTCTTATAATCCATTAAACAATCAAAACATATAAAATGGATTGCAGTACACATGTCTTAGGTGAAAATCACTAATATGCAGCCTTATGAACTACTATTGTCCATCAAGTTAGACATATTGACATTCCTAGCAATATCTCTTTATCACCCTACGAGGGGTTTGTGAGTAAGTTTCTAGGGTTAATTTCCTCAATCTATTAGCATGTTTTCAAAAGTGTGTCATCGTGCTTTAAACACAAGTTTCACATGTAATCATATGTCTTATTGCCACTTTAACCTACATTCATTGTTATCCCCTAGAAGAGGAAATGTTAATTCATTTGGCTAGGGAGCTGTTCTAGCAATCGTTGATCAAGTCCTTAGATTGAACCTAGAGAGTTTCATTTTCAGGTGATTTTAGTTATTCCTTCTAAAGTTACTTAATGGTGATTACACTTATCATTACTGAAGTCTACATAGTCTCTACTAAGATCTCATAAACCATTTCTAGTAACAAAAATGTTCGTCCTACTCTAATTCACTCCTAATCACATTCATTCTATGAAATCTAAAATGGGGTACTCGTGCGGGTCTTACATCCTCCCCCCCTAGCTCTCGACTTCCTCCTGGAAGTCTTCTATAATATGGCTACCATTTCCATTGTCATATATATAAGGTGTTCCTTGATTGGCATAAGTTTTTCCACTAAGGAACCTTTCCTTAGGATCACTTCACATTATATGTATCCGAGAGATAGACTAGATAACATTATTCCATAGTCCATGGAGGAATGATTCTTCTTAAATAAGTCATCTCATAAGTGTTTGTGGGCTAACTTCTTCCAAGATGGATAGGGTGGCTCTTGTTTATATTTAGGGTGCTCAGTTCATTGCAAGTTTCCTCGTCTCTTGGTAGCTTCAGGTTAGGTTGTGATGAATAATATATTCGATGGCTATTCTATAATATACCACTGAGGTCTTGTCCACTATACAATCTCATGATCCCTGTCGTTTGGCTAATCGGTGTCATTTCCTGGAATAAATCAATGTTGTTATCTACTTATCCTCTCTTATGTTGTACCTTAGGTGACATACTCATTTGATTTCCTTACACTTGGTCACATCTTATCACAAAGACTTCAATGACCTATGACTGCCACTTTATTAATGGAGTGGTTTAGGATTAGATGCTTCTATTTAAAATTTTCCATGATTTAGTTGTTTATTCATTCCTAATTCCTCATCAATATTCTATTCAAGGTCTTTTATTTTAATAGACTGTAATAAAAGAGCTTTTATTTATTTATTTATTTTTGTGTTGATAACTCGTGATCTTATATACTATAGCTTGTTTGGGCAATTGTTCTTTTACCATTGTCACCATAGTTTTCATTAGGTTCTTACTGGCTAGCTGAGTTCTCACTCACCTTAGCACTAATAAGATATAGCTAAGATCGACTTATCAGTGACAAGTTGATAACTTCCAAAAATTTCTAGGGATTCTTCCTTTAGTTTAACATTAAAATCCACTTACATGTCCTCAACTGTGGATACTTGGTGGTTATGGTATTCTTTGGTTACATCCTATTCGAGAAATTTGCCCTTACAACTATTGATGTGGCATACCAGTTAGGTATTAAGTCAAGATATCATTGCATATCTTTTCACTTCCAGTCCTTATAGGCTTATCACATTCAATACTGTTACCTCAAGTCTCTGGCATGGTGTGAAATTGTGGTATATTTGTTCAAGATTCAAAGTATTCCCTATTGTATGGGGTTCAAGGGAATCGTATCTCGTGATGGAATGAGAGGGTAATATTCTAATTTCCTCATGATGGTTGACAGAAACTCTCCCTGATATGACCAAACTATAAATTTACTGCAACATACTCGCAGGATAACAAAATAAATGCCTCATAAAATAAACTAAAACAAAGGTAATCATCAATTAAATGTAAATGTGGCCACAATGGTAAATCTTTTGTTAAAAAAATTCATGTTCCGAGGCAAAAGGGACTCATACCAAGAAAACATATCATAAATGAGCATTCCTCAAAATTACCGAAAATAAGCAAGACGGATCAAAACACAATAAAAATTCAAATTCTCAAAAGCATTGTGGTCATACCAGGGTCTTTCTGAGAAAAGATGAGGAAGGGTAGTCCTAGAATTACATGATGAATCCATGGCATACAAAAATGATGCCCTGGTATACTCTATTGCTTATGGTTTATTGAGTCTTAGAAATTTATCGTTCAGTTGCCTATGTTTCCTTATGTACTGTCCCATTAGTGTCAAAAATTATTAGATGCAGTCTAGGGTTAGGGTTTCCACCCAAATTACATTAGTGACCCTTTAGGTAGGAATAAAAGTATGATTTGTGCCACTCACTTTTGCTACTAAGGAGATCATTAGGTATCACTTGTACTCTTGTCACACCCTCCTCCAAACATCATTCAGGTGTATCAATAGCTTTAGGAGGGATCTTACCCTCTGATCTCATGATAGATTGGAATTCTTTAAGGTATTCTTGTCATAGTGAGAAATATTTAGTTTTTTTTTTTGTTTTTGCTGAGCTTCCATTGCTTTGAGCTATAGTGCAAACTGAGCAAAATGTTAGTGCTTGTGTGACAATTCGTCACCGAGTTGGAAAAGTAACAAAATGTTTGAGATGAATTGGATATGCAAATCCCATTGATCAATTCTAAAAAACCTTATTATTTCGAGAATTATATTTAGGATTATGAAACAAACAACAAATGGTTGTGGGCGTCATTTCTTAACCTTGTTATTAGAGTAGCAATAGTAGATTTTTGTATCTTCCACTCACCATTAGGCTTTTAACTGTCCAAGGGTAAATAGGCAAGAGAAGCCATTGATAAGGCATTGAAAGAGATCATTCAAAAGCCTTGTAGCATGGAAGGAGTAGATTGTGAAGACTTCTAGCAATTCTATTGGCTTACCAAATGACATATGTTATTACTATCAAACATACTTTTCTTTAGTGGATGAGAAGTAGAAATCCTTAGGACATATCCTAAAGTTGGATCTCATCCACTAGATCCAATATGGATGAGAAAAAAGAGTCAGCTTCCCTTAGTAATGGAAATCCTCTCATCACTTTCCCATATGCCCCTTGAGTTTTGTTTTCAAAGTGTTGCTTCTTAATAATTAGTAGGTAATTTTTCATGTTTTGATGGGAATTGTGCCATTTAACTAATAGTTCCCACATGGAGTAGTGCTTGCCAAACTGCATGCAGGCTTTTTATTTTCATCTTTTGAAGTTTTACCTATATGGGTGCATGTGTAGTTTTTAATGTGCATGAGAGTCCCTCATAGAAGACCTCAAGGGGATCATTTTTAAGTTTTTCGAGTTAGCAACTCTGAACTTTTGATCCTCTTTCTTCTCCTTATTATGTGACCATCTTATTCCATCAGCTTGTGTGTTGGTCTAGGTCACAAAAGCCTCGGGCTTATCATCAAAGTAGTATTCTAAATCTCAGATGAGGATTTTTTGTATTATAATCTAGTATTATAAACTAGTATAGGAGTATTTATGCATATAATTTCATACATCTGCACTATAATTTTATTTTTATGCATGGTTAGAACACTAGCTATAGTTTCTTAGTTTAGGAATTGAAGCATTATATAAACAAGTATGTACAATGTAAATAATATTGACAATTTTTTTGCAATAAAGCTTTATGCAATTGTTGCTTCACTCATGGTGTGAGAATGCTTATATCTATGTCATTTGATTTTTTTCCACATCTTGTTCAAAACATATAATGCAATCTCATCTATGAAGCGCATTAAAAGCTAAGGGTTTGGAGTGACTCGTATACAATTCATTTTTTGTCATTTCATTATATAGTTTGAACAAGTGTGGAAAAAAATCAAATTTTTATTACGAATTTTTTGTTCACCAATCTATGTTAAACTAATCAGCAAGGTCACTTTCCTAATACTTTATGAACTAGATGCTATTCGCAAGGTCAGTTTCCTAATACTCACTATAGTACTTGCTATTTAATTGAGATAGACACTACTCATTAGTTTGTTTGTATTCTCTTTGGATTTTGTTAAAGAAGACAGTTGAATGCTATATGAACTAAAAATTTTGTGGTGTCAATAGGCTTGTGCATCTCTTGAGCCAAATTACTAGCCCCAGTGACATTTGTTGTTGTTCAAAAGCAGCACCATACTAGACTATTTGCAAACAACCATGCAGATAGGCATTCTATAGATAGACTTGGGAACATCTTGCCAAGTCTTCAGTACATAATAAAGCAACTGAATTTCATAAATTATTTTTTTTATAGTTGATTTGTTTAAATATTGCCCATCAAAAATTACTTAGTACATCTCATCTTTTTTCTGCACAGGAGCTTGTAGTTCTGAAGAATCTGATAGCGAAGAATTTGAAAAAGATATTGTAGCAAAGGTATATTTGGTGTTCCTTTTTAAGTGAAAATGTGATTGGAAATTCTGTATGTTGTCATATTTCACTTGCAGAAAGGTCAAATTGTAAATAGAGGTGAAGTTTTATGGATTTAAGTTTCAACTTCATTATTTATAATGCTCTCGATTCCTCCTTTGTAGCTATAAAAATACTTGTTTATTTTCACCTTTCCAGATACCCTTTACCAGGTTCTTCAAGATTCCAAAATATCTTGGGCTAACCCCACTCCAGCATGTCCTAGCTCCTACTTGGTTCAGAGTCCTAACTCCTTTTTATATGTGTCTTCCTCTTACTACTCCATCTGCAGGTTGCAAACAAATCATCCTTCTTCCACCAATGAGTCATTCCATTCAAGAAAGACCATGACTGACGATATCAACGCACAAAGAAATAGGGATACAATTGCTAGACTATGTTCTAACTTAAAAATAAAAGGTGATGGAAAATTTTATTTTCCTTGCAAAATGTTTAAGGGCTTAAAGACTCGAAGATATCTAATCACAACAGCTGAGCAACATTGTAGGCAACATGGTCACATTGAAGGGGGAAATGAGTATCACCCATTGGTATGTATTTTAATAGTTTATAAATTACATAAGACATGATTTGATGATGACATCATGGTCATGGTTAATATAAGGTCATCATTTTCATATAGGTCAACATCCCTGAGTTTCATATTATGGACCATGACAATTCGAAGAATGCAGATTTCCAAACGAGGGAACATGGAGGTGTGAATATTGAAGTAGAAGGTAATGATACCATGGAAGAAGACCAAGATGATGAAGATCACGATGATCAAAATTATCACAATGATCAAGATGATGATGATGATGATGATGACGTAGAGCTTGATGTACCTTTACTTGAGAAGCCACAACAGTTCCTATATGAAGGCTCCAAAACAACTCTTCTTGCCGTTGTATTGCTATTGGTGAACTTGAAGGTTATGAATGGTTTATCCAACATAGAAATGACACGTATGTTAAGGTATCCCATCGTCTTTCATTATTTTACTTGTAGTTCCCTTACAATTAACATTGGGTTCGTGTAGCAATTAATATTCTTTAAATTAAGAAATTATATTTTTGGTAGTAGGTTGATAGGTAAGTGTTTGTTACCACCATCAAACATTCTACCTTGCTCGTAGTGAGAATTATCTACCATTATGAAAGATATTGGAATGAAGTATCAAATAATACATGCATGTTCGAACGATCATATTATATACCATAAACAGCATGAATTTGCAACACAATGTCCTACTTGTCATATCAGTAGATATCAATCAGACTGATTAACAAAAAAGGTGCCTCGCAAGGTTCTTCGACATATTCCCATTATTCCACGTTTGCAACGATTATTCAAGTGCAATAGCTTGGCACAATTTATGGATTACCATGCAAGCAATAGAAGTCAAGATGACATTAAGTGAATGCCTGCAGATGGTTTGGCATTTAAGGAAATAGAGGGAAAATGGCCACACTTTAAAGAAGAACGTCGTAATCTCAAGCTTTCATTGGCAGCAGATGGTGTCAATCCTTATGGAGAGATGAGATCTACTTACTCGGTGTGGCCTATTTTTTTTATCAACAATAACATACCTCCTTGGTTGGCCATAAAGAGAGCACATAATGCTGACACTGATTGTTTCAGGTATTTTTTTATTTAGTGGTCATCTAAATTAATTTATTATTACTAATCCCTCAAATGGTCAAAATAATTATGTAATGTTTTTGCTCATTTAACTAGGTAAGTACCAAGTTAAAGATATCAACGTATATATTGAACCCCTTATCGACGAGTTGGTGGTGTTATGGAATGGGGTTACTATGTATGACATTTGTAGACCAATAGGACAAAGACAATTTCAATTTCATGCAATGCTTGTATGGACAATACATGATGCCCCTGGGCTAACACATTTTTGTGATATGTTCTCTTCTTGACACCTCTTTTTTGGTATGTCAAAGTTAACACATTTAATCTAATTATACACGATCTTGTAGGTCTTCAAACAAAGGGTAAATTTTCATGTCCAGTTTGTGGTCCAAGGACAAAATCTCATCATTCAAAAAGTTTAAGAAAGCAGGTGTTTGATGAGAATAGACACTTTCTGCACAAAAATCATAAGTACCGAATTATCGAAAAACATATTTTCAATGGTCTAGAAGAGACTATGTCAAAGCCACAAAGAATGACACCTCGCCTATGGAAGTTGGCATACAATAAAATAAATCATCGAGGTAATGTCATTCCATTTGATGGTTTTTGTTTCAAATTTATATTTTGATATTGTGTTTTGTTTACTGATGATGTGATTGATGCTTGTGAAGGTCGTCAAGACATCAATGACCAACTTCCAAAAGGACTAAAAATTTATCCTACGTAATTTACTAGGTTTCCATACTACGAGAAACTCCCAATTGTGCATTTGTTTGATCCTATACATATTGGAAAGAATGTAGCAAAGACATTATGGAAAATCTTGGATGGAAGGCATGACAAAGATCAAATTGTCAAAACTTGTAGTGACATTGAAGAATCCAACCATGCAATGAAAAATGGCATTTGATCAAATAACAATGGCGACCAGATTGATACAAGTGCCCTTAGTTGGTTATTGTCAGAGCAGCAAAGCAATGCTATAAAAGAAGTCATAAAAAAAAATGATTTCCCACAAGATTTGTTGCAAACATAAACAATGTCATATCAAATAAAAGTGAATTTGGGCCAGGGTTGAAAACACATGATTGGCATACATTTATTAAGGTAATTCATGTTATTTTGTATTCACTATATATTTATATACTGCATGTAGTTTCAATTGCATTCTTTTATAAAATATTGAAGATCATTTTACAATATTGCAGTACGTTCTACCTCTATCTCTCCCATGCCACTTTGCCAACAATGTCAAATAGGTTATCTATGATCTTGGAAAATACATGAGGTGGTTGTCATCTAAAGAAATCAATAAAGAAGATATAAAATATTGGAAGAGAAAAATTCCTCTTCTGATGTGTGAAATGCAAAAGTGTCTACCTCCAAGTTTTTTCAATGCACAAGAACACTACCCCATACATCAAGTTGAGGAGATTGAATTGTGTGGACCTGTACCAACCAGGTCAATGTGGATGGTTGAGAGGCACTTGAAATTTTTGAAAGGCTTGGTTCGACAGAGAGCACATCCTGAGGGTTCTATGGTGGAGGGATATATGGTATACCAGACTATGGTGTACATTAGTGAATATCTTCCTAAGTTTGCAGCAAAGATCCATATAGATCATATTTGGGATCCCAACTCAATTAACAAATTCGAAGGGGAGTACTTGATGGGCAAAGGTAGATCAAGAAAAGTGAGAGGTAAATCTAAGATGTTATTGTAGTTAATTAATTCTTATAAATCTTCAATATAAGTTATTTTTAATTGGTGTATTTTTTTGAAATAGGTGGTCGAGAGTGGGATGCAATACATTTGTATATTGCAAACAATCTTGATTGGATGACGGAATGGATTGAACGATGTCAACAAAATGGTTGCTCATTAACATGGGAAGGTGTTGCTTCATTAGTTACAGAAGCTCATCATAATGGAGATTCCAATGTTATGTTGATGGTAGTTGATCTAGTAAAGGGTTTAAGAGGTGGAGAGGTACGTAAAAATTTATTAATGATCATAACTCGATGTATTTTTCGTATCAACTCACGATGAAAATAATTTACACACACTTCAAAAATTGCAGGTCAAGCACCACAAAGCTATGTACTATCATGGCTAACAATTTTTCATAAAAAGGTTGGATGACACTGTTAGGATAAACCACAGACAGAAATAAAAACTACATGCAAATATAACCAATAAGACAGAAATAAAAACTACATGCAAATATAACCAATAACAAAAAATAATAGAACACACAGAAATGAACACAAGGCACCAAGATTTAACGTGGTTCACCCAATCCCTGGGCTACGTCCACCAAATAGCAAGTCCAATCTTATTACAATCCAGTGATTACAACTTGATTACAATCTGTAATCCTTACAGCTCAATACCGCCGCAAGAACCAATTTCGTATCACAACATTATGAAAAATACCCAACCCTAAGCCCTTTTTATACAAGTATTAAACTGCTTTAGGGTTATAACATGTCGGCCATATGTCGGCCATAATATGTCGGCTACCATGTCGGCTACTGCCCAAAAAAAAAATTTTGGGGCGATGCCCTGAACCCCACTATTTATGAAGTATGTACAATACTTTCCTAATCAGTCACCACAATCTAACAATCTCCCACTTGGGGACTGATCAGGCTCCACAGTAAACAACAATCTCCCACTTGGAGACTAATCCTGTAGCAATACCACTACCACATAGGGCTCCCACTGGATCAAACCATCCTGGACTCTACTGTTCTTTTACTCATGTTCAGTCTAAAAGACCAACCGAAGCTGAAGAGGAGTTTAGCTTCTCCCTTGTTACAACCTTTGTCAACATATCTGCTGGATTGTCATTGGTATGTATCTTCTCCAGCTTTAACTGTCCATCCTCCAAAACTGACTGAATGAAATGGTACCGCAACTGTATGTGTTTGGTCTTAGAATGCAGAGCTGAATTCTTAGCAAGATGAATGGCACTCTGACTATCTGTGAACAAATAATTATCCTTCTGAGGATGTCCCAATTCTTCCAAGAAGAACTAAAGCCATATCATCTCTTTGGCTACCTCTATAGCAGCAACATACTCTGCCTCTGTAGTGGAGAGAGCATTAATCTTCTGTAACCTAGAAACCCAGCTCACGACTGCCCCACCAACAGTAAAGACATAACCTGTAGTACTCCGCCTGGTATCAATATCCCCAGCCAAATCTGATTCAACATAACCCTGTAAATTAGTAGTAGAGCCCCCAAAGTGTAAACACTTATTGGATGTTCCTCTCAAATATCTGAGAATCCACTTGACAGCATTCTAATGCTCAAATCCTGGATGACTCATATACCTACTAACGACTCCCACTGCATGTGCAATATCTGGCCTAGTGCATACCATAGCATACATCAAACTTCCTACAGCTGAAGCATAGGGTACCTTGGACATCTTATCCTCCTCTTCCTGTGTCTTGGGACACATCTCCTTAGTCAATTTCAAATGACCAGGTAAAGGTTTGCTGATAGCTTTAGCATTCTCCATAGAGAAACGTTGCAACACCTTCTCAACATAATCAGCTTGAGATAGTGTCAATGTTCTGTTCTTCCTATCTCTGCAAATCTTCATACCAAGGATTTGTTTTGCTGCCCCCAAATCCTTCATAGCAAATGCATGTGCTAATTGGCATTTCAGCCCCTTAATATGATCCATGTTAGACCCAGCTACAAGTATATCATCAACATATAAACATAAAATAATGTAGCTATCATCATCCAACCTCTTAAAATAAACACAGTAATCTGAATGACACCTATTATATCCATGCTCATGCATAAAACTGTCAAATTTCAGATACCATTGCCGAGGTGCTTGCTTCAAGCCATATAAACTTTTCTTCAATTTGCACACTAAGTTCTCCTTACCTTTGATCTCAAAACCCTGTGGCTGAGCCATATATATTTCTTCATCCAAATCACCATGAAGAAAGGTTGTTTTAACATCCATCTGCTATAAATGCAAATCTTCAGTAGCCACAAGACTTAAAACAGTACGAATAGAAGGCATTTTAACAACAGGAGAAAATATCTCATCAAAATCAATTCCCTTTTTCTGTGCAAATCCTTTTACAACTAACCTGGCCTTAAATCTTTTCTTACCTCCTTCCTCTTCTTTCAACCTGTAAACCCATTTATTCTGTAAAGCCTTTTTACCTGCAGGCAACTTGCACAAATCCCATGTCTTATTTTTCAACAAAGAGTCCATTTCATCTTTCATTGCAGACTCCCACTGAATCTTAGTATCCACCTGCATAGCTTCATCATAACTTTCAGGTTCACCAGCATCAATAAGTAAAATAGAATACAAAGAGGGAGAAAACCTTTGTGGAGGTCTAATTTGCCTTGTTGACCGTCTAACATTCATTGGTGTGTATGGTATTTGTTGTTGCAGTTGTTGCACATCATGAGGAATGGCTGGAACATCAGCTTTTGGAGTATCATCCAGCACTACATAATCATCTTCTTTATTCTCATGTTGCTGCAACAGATCTTTGTACAACACTTTCTCATTGAATATGACATCCCGACTTCTAATAATTTTAAGATTTTCAAAATCCCAAAGCCTATAACCAAATTCATTAATGCCATATCCAACAAAGACACATTTCTTTGATTTAGCTTCTAGCTTGGTTCTATTTTCAGAGTCTATATGAGCAAAAGCTTCACGACCGAAGGGCTTGAGAAAAGAATAACTCACCTTCTTACCAGTCCATGCTTCCTCTGGAATACCACAGCCCAAAGGAGTAGAGGGACCTCTATTAATCAAATATATTGCAGTATTGACAGCCTCCACCCACATGTGTAAGGGAAACCCAGCATGCAACTGCATGCTCCTTGCGCGCTCCATTATAGTCCTGTTCATGTGTTCAGCCACTCCATTTTCCTGTGGAGTCCTTGGAACAGTTTTTTGTCTACGAATACCATTAGTGGAGCAATAATCTTCAAATTCATGACTGCAATACTCACCACCATTATCAGATCTAAGACATTTTAATTTCTTACCAGTCTCATTTTCAACCAAGCATTTCCATTTCTTAAAAGTTTGAAATGCATCATATTTCTGTCTAAGGAAATAAACCCATACTTTTCTAGTTGCGTCATCAATAAATGTAACATAATAATGAGAGCCACCAAGGGAAGATACCTGGGCTGGTCCCCATACATCTGTATGCACAAGCTCTAATTTCTCCTTTTTGTTTTCCTTCCCTGTCTTTACAAAACTCACTCTCTTTTGTTTTCCATACACACAACTTTCACAAAAATCCATATTCACACATTTTAGACCTGGTAAAACTTTCCTTGAATGAAGTACTTTCATACCTTTCTCACTCATGTGCCCAAGTCTATTGTGCCACAGCGCTGTATCAAAATTTACGGCAGCTATTTGTTCTCCCTGCTCAATTGCAGTAATTGTTCCTGAATATTCATTTTTCTCTGAAACAATCAAAGTAGAAGGAACAATATGACCTGTACAAAGATATAAGGTGCCTACTTTCACACCTTTTGCTACTACAAGGGAACCTTTTGAAACCTTCCAATTTTTATCATTAAAAGTAACTACACAACCCTCATCACCAAGTTGCCCTGCTGAAATTAAATTTCTACTTAGTTTTGGAACATGTCTTACCTCATGTAGTAGCCAATGATTCCCATTCTGCAACTTAATCTTAATTTTTCCCTTTCCAACAATCTAATAGGGTTCATTATCCCCCAAATAAACAAGCCCAAAATCCCCTTGGACATAATCAATGAAATAACCTCTATGAGGTGTAGCATGAAATGAAGCACCAGAATCTAAAACCCATGAATCATCAACACTCTCTAAAGACAGAAGCAAAGCATCCTCTTCGGATTTGTTACTTACCACATTTGCCTCCTTGTCTCCATCTGATTTATCTCCTTCATTTTTCTTTCGATTCCAGCAATCTTTCTTTTTGTGCCCTGGTTTCCCACAGTACCAACAATCATTTGGTCCTCTCAATTGAGACCTCCTCCCCTTTGACTTTCCTCTTGATTTCCCATGATTTCCAGAGTTACTTCCTCTTTCAGTCGTTCTGCCCCTGCTTTGTGCATTTAAAGCACTTCCTGATGTAGATCCACCTAAGGATTTTCTACGAGTTTCCTCACTTAAAATAACACCGATCACATCATCATATTTTAGGGTACTAGATTCAGGAACAGAATTACTCACCGCCATTACCAAGCCATTCCAGCTTTCAGGCAAAGAACACAAAATCAAGAGAGCCCTAATTTCTTCATCAAAATTGATACCCACAAAAGATAATTGACTAGTAATAGTATTAAACTCATTTAAATGATCTGCAACAGATCCACCTTTTGCCATTTTCATATTAAATAAACGATTCATGAGAAATACCTTATTTGAAGCGGAGGGCTTTTCATACAGTGTCGCTAGGGTTTTCATCAAATCTTCTATCATCTTTGCTTTTGTAATATTAAATGCCACCGATGGTGCCAAGCATAACCGAATGCTTTCGAGTGCCTTTCTGTCCAAAAGATCCCATTCAGCCTCTGACATAGTTCCCTGATTCTTGGCTTTTCCTTCCAACGACTTCCATAAATCCTTCTGATATAAATAGTCTTCCATTTGCATCTTCCATAACTGGAAGTTCTGCCCATTAAACCTGTCAACCCTCAACTTACCCTCATCTGCCATCGCTCCCACTCAACTGTGAGACTCCCACTTAACCGTGAGACTTTCCTGCAGAGGATAACTGAAAGACAACCTTGCTCTGATACCACTTGTTAGGATAAACCACGAACAGAAATAAAAACTACATGCAAATATAACCAATAACAGAAAATAATAGAACACACAGAAATGAACACAAGGCACCAAGATTTAACGTGGTTCACCCAATCCCTGGGCTACGTCCACCAAATAGCAAGTCTGATCTTATTACAATCCAGTGATTACAACCTGATTACAATCTGTAATCCCTTACAGCTCAATACTGCCGCAAGAACCAATTTCGTATCACAACATTATGAAAAATACCCAACACTAAGCCCTTTTTATACAAGTATTAAACCACTTTAGGGTTATAACATGTCGGCCATATGTCGGCCATAATATGTCAGCTACTGCCCAAAAAAAATTTACAGTACTTTCCTGATCAGTCACCACAATCTAACAGACACAAAGAAAACCTGTGATTCTAACTGCAGTTTTCGAGGTCACCAATATATCATCTAGAAATGACATATATCCTCAACAATCTCAAAATCAATACAATGGAATCTTGGATGATATAATTGAGTGTGAATTTAACACCTTCAAAGTAGTTCTATTCGTCGTCAAATGGTACAAATTATGATTAAATCAAAATGATCCAGATAGAATGGTTATTCAACATGATAATGAATTTACAATGATCAATACAAGGTTGTTTGAGCTAGTTAGAGATGAGCCCTATGTTCTTCCAAGCCAATGTGAGCAAGTGTTTTACTCAGAGGTTCCACATAAACATGGTTGGTCATCTATTGTTAGACATGATCCAAGAGGAAGGCCGATAAAGTATAATGTTATGAAAGAAGAAGATATTGAAGATGATGAAGAAGCAGATGATGAAGATCAAGATGATGATGATGATGATGATGATGATGATGGTGATGATGATGATGATGATGATGGTGATGATGATGATGATGGCGATGGTGATGATGGCGATGATGATGGTGATGATGGCGATGATGATGGCGATGATGATGGTGATGATGGCGATGATGATGATGATGATGATGAAGATAATCAATGACTACAAATGTCGTCACCCCTTCTGATGATGATCTTGCATTCCATATATAAGGTAAATTTGTTCATGTTTATGATGTTGCATATTGTTCATGTTATCTTCTAAGTTATTTGTAGCATACATGTATCATGTAATTTTTAGCTAACTTAAGATAAATGATTAACATATGCAGGAAATTTGATTACATATTTATTGTGTTCATTTCTAATTATTACAACATATGTTATTTATAGTTACCAATGTTTATGTTGTGTCTGATTATGACCCTTTTTGCAAACAGTCAATTGACTACAGGTACATCATCACCCCTTCTGTTGATGATCTTGCATTCCATATATAAGGGAAATTTGTTCATGTTTGCGATGTTGCCTATTGTTCATGTTGTCATCTAAGTTATTTGTAGCAAACGTGTATCATGTAATTTTTAGATAACTTAAAGTAAATGATTAACATATTCAGGAAATTTGATTACATATTTATTGTGTTCATTTCTAATGATTACAACATATGTTATTTATAATTAACAATGTTTATATTGTGTCTGATTGTCACCCTTTTTGCAAACAGTCAATTGACTACAAGAAATTTGACTCGTTTGGCGTGGATTGTGCACAGTGACATGGATCAGCAAGTATAAGTCAATAAATAGACATAATTTTCTTATATTCTTCTTGTTTATCATTGAGCACGTATGTTATAAATAGACATATTATATAGTCATATAATGTATATATAGACAAAGAAGGTCCGTATAGAAATATAATTGTATAATCACTTTCAACTTACTACATTTTATATTTGTCACTTTCACTTTCCATTTGATGGATTGCATGACCCACCAAATAGGTACTTGTCAGATCTATCTACATCGACTGAGGGAAATGAGGAACTGGTAGATGAAAGCTCTACATGTAGTATGGCTTAAATAGGGAGATCAACTACAGGTCAAAAGAATAGAAAAAAAATTGACAAACACATGCAATTTTTCCTTGCTAATGGGGGGTCATGTTCTTATGATGATGAGACCAAAGGCGACATCAAGGTGCCCTTTCGGTACTCACACATTGAGAAAGAATGGGTACCCAATGAGCTACCTTCAATTAACACAGATTTTTGTGTTAACGAGAGGATATATCTCATTGCTCCATCCTCATTACATGGTTTGGGCCTATTTTTCATGGATGGGATAAAGGTAGGTTACAACAAAGTTGTCGAATTGTTCAAGTATGTCGATCCATGTTACAAAATTTACAATGATTGGATGCAGATTGTTTGGTATTAAAAAAGTATGCGTAGGTATGGGGTATCAGCTAATTATATACAACGGAAAAAAAATGATCAAAGTAAAAGATTTTCTATGTACATTGATGGGAAACCAAAAGCAATAGGTAATATTGCAGGTTTTATAAATAGTACGCGACCTTCTTCAACTAGTAAGCAACCCAATTGCATATTTGAGGCACATGAGGGGAATGAAGTTTTTGTTTGTGCAATAAAATCAATAAGTGCAGGGGAAGAACTGCTAATCAATTACCATTTAAATCGCATAGATACAAACAAAGTTACTATCATGAGGGCTGTAAGCACTCTTTACCATTTTGTTAATAAGTTTTTTTTTGCTGTCTATTGCTTTCAGTTAGCTGAATTTTTTATGTTTAATCTTTGTGACAGGATGATATGGATCCGACAGATGATAGAGGTCACCAGGATGCTACTCCCACCCCTTCTTCAGTGAGGGTAAACCTTTTTGAAATTATACAAATTAGATAGTTGAAAAATGTTATACTATTATGTTATTTTATTTATGGTGTAAGTACTATTTACCATTTTTTTAATAAGTTTTTATTTGATGTCTATTGCTTTCAGTTAGCTAAATTTTTTATGTTTAATCTTTGTGACAGGACGATATGGATCCGACAGATGATAGAGGTCACCAGGATGCTACTCCCACCCCTTCTTCAACGAGGGTAAACCTTTTTGAAATTGTACAAATTAGATAGTTGAAAAATGTTATATTATTACGTTATTTTATTTATGGTTTTTTAGTTTTTATGATAGTTTTACTGATATTCCTCTCACAATTTGATGTTCAGTATAAGGGTAAAGCAGCATCAGTAAGTGTCGAGCCACTAGCTACGCTTTCTGATGAGGATATTGTTGAAACTCCCAATTTAATAAAAATGTTGAAGAAAAAAAATTTTAAAATTAATTTAGAAGCAATGAAAATTTTGGATGAGGCAAATATGGAATCCAAGGAGATGATGAAGAGGCTATCAGATTTGAGAGCGCAAGATTGTCATTATGAAGTAAGCTCCAATGAATATTTAGTTATAAGAAAAGTTTAATAAAGATTTGTATTTTATAATCTTTTATGTTGTGAAGTAAAATATGTAATATTGGCAAAAATACTTTATTGATGCAATTTTTTTAAAGAGTTGTAAGAAACTTTAACTACTAAATTCTTGTTATACAAGAATTTTTGGCAACTGATCCACAACTTGGTCAAGGACAATGCAGTGAGGCCGGTAGTAGCAGAGCTCCGACTGTCACTGGTAAAATAATCTTTTAGTTGATAAGTTAGAAGGATTTTTTTATTTCAAACATTCAAAACTTCTTAACTCTTACTTTTATTATTTCAGAATGTCTTTGCTAACAATGTATTGTTCAAGTCATCCAGTTCAGGAGACTCCTAAGAGGTTGACGGACGCCCATACAAGATTATCGACTGCAATGTCGGCAACAAGGGGACGTCTAGTTGGTAAATCCTTATTTTTCTATATTTGGTTTTGTGTTAATTATGAGTTGATAATATGTACTTTAATCTTGGGTGCATCACATAGTGTATTGTTTTTTTTGTGGTAGGAGATGCACCGTTTGGTACGTCGCCAAATGCAGATCATAGTGCATGTATTGGTGATAATTCACTGTCATTTCCTGGAGCTACATGTATTTCTAGCATAGGAGCTATGCAAACATCGTTGTTGATTGACGATGATGAATCAATGCCTTTGAAATGTCCTAAGATTCCAAGTACTTTAAATAATATTGTTTTATATTGTAATAAGGATTTTCTTGCAAGACGTAAACATGATAGGAAGTGGTTTGGTAGGATCATCTGAATTATCAATGACCTTTTGTCTATACCAGTAATTCTCTAGTTTAGTAATTTGGTACATTGCAATTTCATGCTTTCAGTAGAAGATACTAACCAATTTTTCTATAGAGAACCAAAAGTGGGAGTCTTCTTTCATATTCAATGTTCAGTTTTCAATGATTTCCCACATCATTGCTATTGCCTGTTAGAGTTTTAGAGTGCTCACTTTCAACTTCACTATCTATTTTAGCAATATTTGTTTTCCATAATATCCCAGGTATGATCAGTGACAACATCAATTAAGAATGACAAAAAATGAAGGTCATGGCAAGTTATATGTATTATGCACTATATGTTTTTTTCAAGGTATACTGATTAATATAGTCACAATACATTTTTTAGTTTCAGAACATCAACAACAAAACCCCGGTAGAGTTTGACTGGTTTTAGACATTTTAAATTTTTTTCCAAACTTCTTTTTTGGTCAATTTTGTTCAAGTTGATCCTTCAACCTTGAAATAGACCACTAAAAAGATGAAATTTATCTCATTTTATGTATTTGTTATTCACTATAAAATGTATTCTTTGTATGATTCATTTTAATGGTTCTTACTATTAATTATCCCGTGACATTTTTTGCAGGAAACGATACATTTTATAGGAGGCTTTATGACCTCACGCTGTGAAGATTCAGGCCCACCATATGTAAAAGGTGGAACATCATAACTGAACTAATTTAATCCCACTATTTTTTTTCATATCATTAATTGGCACAACATTTTTCCTTTCATTTGGGTCTTTTCTTATACTAGCTATATCTAACAATTTTGTGTTTTTTCTTAAAAGGTGGAACTACCAAGATCAAAAATTAAAAGATGAACTCATCAAAGATATAGAGCATGAGTTTGGTAGTAATATTTTTGATCATAAGAAATTGTTACAAAAAGCTTCCAGACATCTTAAGGTTGTGAGGGACACATATAGAAAGAGCCTCGTCCTAAACTCGAAGTACGAGCGTCCTCCCTTTGTTTCAGTAAGGGACTGGAATGAGTTCATTTTGGATGCAAAGGAGAAAAGGGAATGTCCAAAAGAAAGTACACCAGCAAATTCGAAAAGGTATGCAATAGTATTAACTACTAGTACATTAATGAGCAAATTTAGGGTTCAACTTCAGTATCAACAATTTCAACTAGCTCAATTTAATATATCTATTGATGAAAGGTATGTAATTCATATGCTGACACAATTGCTTATAAATCTCAATCTCAATCTGGGCATAAATCCTACATAAGATATAACTGACACAACTGCTTATAAATCCTAAATTCATATGCTGACACAATTGCTTATAAATCTCAATCTCAATGCTGACACAACTGTATATATCTCAATCTAGGCATAAATCCTACATAAGATATAAATAGTGCGCTTATAACTTCACATATAGCTATATTATGTCTTGAAAATATAGTAATGCTCAACTACATGTACCATAGTTGTATGTGTTAGCAGTATAGGTGATAAATGATATTCAGTAATTGTAATGACAAGTACAATTTTTTTGAAAAATTTTGCAAGAATTTTACTAATGGTTAGTCTCCTAAAAGTAATAAGCATCACGTTCAATGCCAGAAACACAAGTTAATGAAAACAATCACATTCCTATCTTTGAGGACTAACAACAACCCTTGTAGATTTATATTTATTGGTATTGTGGAGAGATGATCCAGCCTACACTAGGTTAGACAAACTATTTGAGACTTCATTTGGATGACATGATGTATGTTACCTATAGACGATGGCTAGGCATAGAGCCATAAGATGATGTCTTCTCCTAGCTAGGATTCATGTTGGTATCTTAGCCACTGAATGTCCATTCTTCATTGAAGATAGAGAGATTTTTGCTAACCCATGTTTAGAGACAATTCAACTATCAATACAGTATATCATAGGAGTACTGTAGTTACACCTGCTTCACCAAGGAGGTAAAGAAAGGTTGTTCTCCTAGATTAGACCCAATTAGATGTATGGAAGATGTTAGTGGCCTTACCATTTATAGGTGGGACTACTTTCTAGATGTAGTGAATGATGGTGTCACTCCCTAGTACATAGAGCATTTGGCCACACATTCATTTCCTCATATAACTGATCCTATAGGGGTAGTTAGTCCACCACACCCTGATGTTCAGCAACCACAAGAACATCCTTTGAGGGAGGAGAGACCATTATAATGGCCACTGGTAGTTCTTGTTACAATTCCTTCTCATCTTGTTAAATTGGATCTTAGATCGAGCAACAATGAATAGGCACATAGGCCTACTCATGTGAGAACTCACAAAGAGATGAGCACCATGGGTGTAGTAGGAGGTGATGCCAGGAGACATAGGGTAGAGGGAGCCACCACAATAGGATGTTGGTGGAGAAGGGGATGATGACATGCCAAATTAGCCTCCACAGGTTTCACCCATAGGAGATGTACTAGCACAGACTCAAGATTCTCTATGACATGTGAGGGAGAGATTGAGGACTTCTCAGAGGTAGGTGGGCAAGTTACAGGTGCAAGTTATAGCTAGAGATGCATGACTAGCTAGAAGAGGGGAATTGTGAGATAGTAGATCTATGGTCTGAGATCATAGAGCTAAAGAGATAGATAGAGTTAGAGCGATATGAGACCTGTCATCATACCTCTCGGGCTTCTCATGTCAATGATATATATATGACACTGGATGTGAATTTTCAATGATATATAACTTCACATATAGCTATATTATGTCTTGAAAATATAGCAATGCTCAACTACATGTACCATAGTTGTATGTGTTAGCAGTATAGGTGATAAATGATATTCAGTAATTGTAATATATAATGATATATAATAATTGTAATATAATATAGTAATCATACCTAAGACCTATAGTTAGAGCGAGATGAGACCTGTCATCATACCTCTCGGGGTGCTCATTATTATATAGTATATGAAAATGCAGTACCTCTAGCTCAACATGTCTCAAGGTTCTTTGATTATGCTTGAGCTTCTAATGGTGTAGTGCCTCCTGTACGTGCAGATGTTACTCCTCCTCCTCCTCCTGGTGATGAGAGGGAAGGCTGTAGTTAGGTCCATGCTATCTTTTGTTCCTTTTTGTATCTTTATATTGATCATGAGATTCATTGTATATTTGATGTATCATTTTGAGACTTGAGATATTGATAGTGCTCTAATTAGCACTTAGTTTTGATCTTTTGATTGTATCACCCCTCCGATATGTCAATGATATATATATGACAATGGATGTGAATTGTCCACTCTTAAAAAGCATTAGAATTATTGATTGCAGTTTGCCTAGTAAGATAATGGTGAGCTTCTGTTTACCTAAATGTCTCTATTTGGAAACTGACACTCAACTTCTGGAACATTTTGCAAAAGTGAAATCGATTAGGAAAATCACTTGTTCTGATGATGAAGATTTTGCTAATGTCAAAGTTCTACAATGCTTTCCTTATTTGGAGGAGTTTTGCGTGCATTCTCCATTATTGGCCGTGTCCCCTACAAGTGTAAGCATTTATGTTATTTTAATCTGCATAAAAGCATCTGTTTGCAAGCATTTAAAGTTATGATTTTTTTTTTGGAAAACTCTAACCCGAATTTCATTCTTATAAATAATGCTGATAATTTCTGCTATTTCTTTCCACTCTATGAAATTTACTGTTTCTTAAACTCTTATACCTTATTTACAGGATCAAAATTATGTGGCATTATTAAAGCGAATGGTTTCAACATGATCACATACTAATTTTCTTAATTTCTATAGAAAAAGTGTTAAAGTTGACTTTTTATTTTTTTCTATCCTTAATTCTTCTTTTACTATGTGACTTTTAAGAATAGTTGAAGCTTATCTAAACAGTTTTCTATCCAAGTGTCAGCTTTGAAATCGTTTGTTGTGGATGTAAACTATACGAAACATCCTCCAAACTATGATGTAACGTTTCTGATCTTCTCAAACATTCTGAATGGTGCTCGACTACTAGAAGCAATCAAAATAAACATAGATTAATACAAGTCTTAAGTCGTGAGTCTTCTGCTGGAACAATGCTAGGTAGTTCCTATTAGTTGCTAGTTATCTTAGCAAATCAGTGGGGATTTTGTTTCAGTTACAACCACCATTTATAAAATCAGTTCCATGCAGTGTGGAGGCTAAAGAAGCACTTGATGCACAAAGGTGATGTCTTTTAAATTGAAAACAAAAAAATACTTACTTTTCAGCTACGGGTAAAAAGGAATGCTACTAAAACAATTTGAAATCTGACATTCGCCCTCAAGTTTATACCTGTTGTAGCCTTGGGGATAAAAACACTTTGAGTGTGGAACGTAGGGATAAAAATTTAATCTATAAAATCTACTAGCTGTTTCAACTTTTAGCTTATCGTTTACTTTGTGTGACAATGGATAATATAGACTGTCAAAATTGATGTGTAATTTTATGGAGAGGCATGTCAGAATATGGATAAATACTTAGCACGAACTCCATGGATAAATAGCATGATTACACATGTCAATTAAAGGTATGATGCTATAATTTCTTCCCTTTTTTCATATTTTTGGTGGAACATGCTACTTTATGCTAAAACCTTCATACCATATAATAATCCACTATTTAGTACTGATCTTTATATCTATATCATCTAACATATTTCAAACTTTTCATAGGTTGTAGGACACATCAAAGGCAACAGAGGTGAGGCTAGAAAAGGTTGGGCAGCACAGACTTGGCTCCAGGGGATATTCGAAAATCAAAGCACGCGTTGTAAGTAGAAATAAATGAATTGCAAAGAAAAATGACTTATAAAATGCAAATAATTTTTTTAATTAATAAAAAAATGCAAGCCATTGATTTTAATCTGGAGGCCACAGAAGAACACAAAAAAATTGCCTTCAAGCAAGGCTATGCAGCGGTGGCTGAATGCCTACGGAAAACTTCCATTGCCTCAATCGAACAGTCTCATACATCATGTGCATAGGTAAATATGCCAACATATATATATTAGAAATTGAATACTTGAGCAACAATTTATTTGATAATAATGTGCATGACATTGCAATGCAGCCTATTAATCATGACACAGATCATACGCAGCATCATGAAGCCCCTGATGTGCATTGTACTATCGATGGAGGTGCTCATTTGTTATTTAAAACTAATTATATAATTATTAATACAATTTAACATCTTTAATTGAACTTGGTGTAACCTTTTTGTGTTGAGGATATAGAATCATGTCGTGTTGAACGAGTGCCGAAGGATGTTCAAACTAATCAGCAGGTAGATCATGTCGCACATTCAGGTAAAGAAAATCTATGTTTTGTTCTTTTAAATTAATTTTTTGATTTATAGTTCTTTTACTTAAATAAAAACTCATAATTCACTAATATAAAATGGCGTGAATTTAACTCATGGAGTACTTGTTATTGCAGCGGAACCCCCTTTGGTGCAACGGCCTCATGATGTTCCTGAACGGATGAGGAGGAGACATGTGTTAGAACCAGTAGAGGAGGGGGATGACGAGGATATTGATATTCCTCTTAGAAATTTTATGAAAAAAAGAAACGGCAAGAGAGAAAAAAAGAAATGATTATTCATGAATGACTTACTCTTGAATATTGTTAATGAATATTGTGTTAATGAATATTATTCATTAATGTTGGGTGTTAATGAATTATTTAGGAATGACTTACTCTTGAATGTTGTGTGTTAATGAATTATTCACGAATGTTGTGTGTTTATGAATTTTATGTGTTAATGAATGTTATCATGTGATTATAATGATTGAATGTTATATTTCAAAAATGGATGAATTGAATATTATTAAATGTTAATGGGGATGACGAGGACATTGATATTCCTCTTAGAAATTTTATGAAAAAAAGAAACGGCAAGAAAGCAAAAAAGATATGATTATTCATGAATGACTTACTCTTGAATATTGTTAATGAATATTGTGTTAATGAATATTATTCATTAATATTGGGTGTTAATGAATATTGTGTTAATGAATTATTTATGAATGACTTACTTTTGAATTATTCATGAATGTTGTGTGTTTATGAATTTTACATGTTAATGAATGTTATCATGTGATTATAATGATTGAATGTTATATTTCAAAAATGGATGAATTGAATGTTATTAAATGTTAATAGGGAATTTAGAGTGATGTTGGGGGGGGGGGGGGGGGGGCCTTCACGTGGTTGGCCCTGTTAAGTAGAGAATATTTAACTATTCTCGAAACCAAGTGAAGCTCAAACTTTAAAGATAAGCTTATAGTTAATAGTGACAACCAATTAGAAGTCGAAATGAAGTTCTTCGTTATAGGTACCTTTTTAGTTTTTAAAGCACAATATCATGTTTTAATATTGTATAGTTTTTTTTTCTTAAGTTAAAGTATTCTTTTACTACAACAACATAATTTATGACCATTTTAGTAACTATTCTAACATCGCTTTATGAAAAATCTTGTTTTGGCAAAGATGGTGATATGTGGTGCTATCTATTCCTTGGGAGATTGGATTGCACAAGTCTGTATCTCAACATCAACATGGAAAATGGTGTGAAATTGCACTTTCCTTAGTCGTGGTTGCATACCTACTGCACTCTTTCATTTGAAAAATGAATAGAAATACCATATCTAGTAGCTTCTTTATGTTGTATTCATTTATTGGTAATGATTCAATGTCATACCATTTGATGGTAGCTTCTAGAGTTTCATTTAGTTGTAAGGTGTGTCTTATCTTTTCAAGTTTGTATACTCCATTTGGTAGTTTGGTATTAATTGATGATGTTTGGGATCTTCTACCTTCACTGTAGTCTTCATCATCATCCAACTTGTTGTTTGGTATTTTCCATGTTATCCTCTATTTCAATGGTCTTCGGCATGGTTGTGTATTTTATCTATCTAGTTCAAAGACTCTATGCACCTAAGGTGGAAGCCATTTAGAACTAACAATTGGAGAGATTGTGTTTCCCCCCGTAAAACTAGAAAATGTCACGAGTTTAAGGTCAAGAAGGAAGAAGTCGTAACATTTTGAGTAGCAAAATATGCTTAAAATTACATATTTAGTTGATTCTTTGGTGAAGTTTCTTATTTCAATTCAATTGATTTTGGTTGTCAACCAAATTCCTAACTCCAATGTATATTGTATTTCAGTGCTACATTTTCATAGGGATCTAAGTAAAATGACAGTTGACTATTATTTATATTTGAGAATTTGTGTTGTGCCTTACTATGATCCTCTGATAATAGAGGACAAATCAATCTGAATTTGTTTCTCATGTCCCATGTTTGATGCTTCTTCTTGTGTAACGAACCACTTTTGATGTGGGTTATGAACTCGGATGCTAGTATGCTATTACACTGCCATTTATTATAGAGTAGATATAATAAGTATCTCTGAATATACTGTAAGGGTCTCTAAACATGAGTAAAGCAGTATTACATAGCGTAGATCTGAACT
The DNA here is from genome assembly GCA_028749045.1 of Cupressus sempervirens. Lineage (NCBI taxonomy): Eukaryota > Viridiplantae > Streptophyta > Pinopsida > Cupressales > Cupressaceae > Cupressus > Cupressus sempervirens. Next base: position 878,825,392 of record CM053783.1, on the reverse strand, counting down.
CAAAATTCATGATGTTTTTCACTCTGGAGAAAGAGGGGAACTTAATATACTCGTAACACACGCCATTAGAAGAGATCCATTGGATGGTTTTTGTTGGGGTTTGACTCTCCTGGTATAGCGCTAAGCTAGGCTTCTAGGTGCTAGGATATTTGCTCTTGTTGGTGGTTCTAGACCCATTGAATGCTCTAGAGAATTGTCTGTCAAATTTTGGTTGAAGGAGCTATGCTTGGGCTATCAAGTCTTATGCAAAGTTTGTCCTATTTTGTGGTGATAACATGGACTTTTATCAGTGTAGAAGTATGGTCTATAAATTCTTAGAGTCTCTAGTGTCTCTAAGATATACACCGTTGGGTGACTAATTCTTTGAAGTCCCTAATGTTTGGTGACATTGAGCTATACCTATGTGAGTTATGTTTGGGTTTTCCTTCCTCATCTTCATTTCACTTTTTTGAGTTGTTTTGCCCGAGGCCATTGGAAATTCCCTTTGCTAGTTCCTAAAATTGGATGGATCTAGTACAATTTTGGGCTATTATATGTTTGTATTCTAATTGAAATAGAGATCTCTCCACTTCAATCATGGTTGAGGAGAGGCCATGGGTGAAGCATTGAATATGAGGGTTTTCCATTTTGTTGTAGAGATTGCATCTCTATAGGATACATGCCTAATGATTGCTATTTTGTGTTGGATAGGTGTTGTCACTTGATGGAGGGCCATGACAAATGACCATTTGACAATTAGAGCTTCTGATTCTGTTTTAGATTTTCCTTTTGAGGACTTGTTTTCTAATGAAGAAGAAACTTTTTTTGATTATATTGATGCTTCTCATGCTGTTGGTCTGAGCTAGACTTCTATCGCTTCCATTCTTGTCACAATTTTGGATGTTAGACCGTATTTCAAGTGCGATGCCTGCTAGCCTTGTGGCCTATGTTGTTGAAGTTATTGCTGCCACTTCTGTTTTGAACAAAATTCTACTGATAATGTTGACTCTTAAATAATCACTCTTGGGCCTTGTTGACAGGTTCTAGTGGGGTTTCCTTTGTTGCAATCCTAACAATAGCATTGCTTGGACTTTTGTCCAAGTGCATAGGAAAAGGTTTATTTTGTTGTGTTGTTGATGCCCTGTATTTATGCTTTCATCCCTTGTTTGTGTAAAGGTTAATAACCCCTTGTTTTGGCTGTTATAGAAAAATAACATATCAATATCATATACACTCGTTTGATGAAGCAAATAAAAACCTTCCAACAATAATTAGTCAGAACTATCAAAGTGAATTTTTAGGATTGTATAAACACAATTGGAAAATGGATCAAGAAGATTTCATGTCTTTCTCATGGAAACTTTGGTTATTATGTGTAAAATTGGCCTCATTCTTTTAACAATTATTGTCATGTTATCCGTAGAATTTTTTTTTATCATTTAAGTTTCTTGTTCTTGCAAGATGAACTACGAGACGCAGTGTTATTGGTGTTTGCAAATAAGTAGGATATTCCCAATGCAATGAATGTTGTAGAGATCATGATAAACTTGGGTTGCATTCTCTTAGGCAACGACACTTGTGAGTATTACATTCTTTATAATTTTCAGTATTAAAAATTGTAGACACTAATCATCTATTATGTTGCACTATTTCTACTTTGCATATAGTTTATCATTACTCTAGTAAACGAGAACAAAATTGGAATGTTTAGTGTTGCTCGTGAAACAACTTGTATCATGTCCTAAGGTATATACAAAGCATCTGTGATAATTTGTTAGAAATAAATCCTTTTATTTTATTTCTTATGGCTTTTGTTTTATTTTTCAGGTTTGAAAGATTACAGTCGAATAGGGTTCAAGAATTTTGTATTACAAAAACGTCTTATTTCTTTATTGATACAGATAGATTGAGGAGGTAAAAATTCAGTTTTGATGCATACTCATATGTAGGATGCAAACTTATTTTGATGTGACATTATGTGTGTTCTCTTTCACATTTTACTATCAATTTTCTATCCAATTTAATGACCCAAAACTACTGAGAAAAACTGTGAAGGTCACAATTGCCATTAAAATCTTGTATTACCTTTTTATGTTTATCGCTTACCTATCTGCAACTCCACAATCGATATTGGCAGTCTCTTGCCCTCACCGTACAACTGAACTACTTTAGTTTTATTGATGCAGCTGAACTACAAGTGCCTTTTGTGTTCTTGACAAATCATAAGCTTTCAACTTTTGTGAAGCCATTACGGATGCAAATGAACAACTAGTGAGGTGTCAATTTTAAGGCAATTTTTTGTTTCTATAATGTACAGTTCAATTGCTAGAAATATTTCATCTAGATTGTTAATTGATAGATTGTTAACTTTTCATGTCATTTTCTACTTTGGTTGGGTAGTTCTCCTTGCATTTGTAAATCGTAAATCTTGTTGCAGTCTTTAGCCTAATGATAGTTTGGTATTACATCCAAGGCAATAACATAGTTGACTTAAAACTTTGCATTAAAGAAAACATCAAAGGATAATATTTGAATTGTGGATATTTGTAAATTATGTTGGTTTTAGACATAGTTATAGTTATATATGCGCTCTTATGATGATGTGATTGGGACTGTAAGTTTTTTTGTCATGTTTATGTGTTTGAAAAATAGATGAAATTATTGGCTTTCATTCCTGATAAATAATTCTTTCCTAATTTCATTCTTCCCTGCAGGAACCAAAATTTAGACGTGTTGTGCCAATTATTGCAAAGGCTTTGCTCTCATAGGAGCCTTTTAAACTGCAAAAAATTTGAGTTGTAAAGCATAATTGCTCGGTGGAGACTCAGGATATTGTGCACATTTCTTCCTCCTTCCCATTGTTTTGTATGAAATAAATCATGTGACAAACAAAACAATGGTGTGGAGGTAGAAATGTGCACGATACCTTGACTCTCATGCACCGAGCAATTATGCTTTAGAATCAAGTTTTGTGCAGTTTAGAAGGCTCCTATGAGAGTAAAGCTTTTACAATAAATGGGATAGCTCGTCGAAATTTCTACATATCTTGGTCTCAATTTCAACACAAATGCAATATTTTGGTCAAAATTTTGACGCAAAACTGGTCCACTTTGGTGTCGCTTGTATGGCACTGGCGGAGAAATGTAAATTGCTTTCGTCACAATTTCGACGCAAAATTATGAAGGTTTACTTCAAAATTTTGACTAGCATCGTTTGCAAATGAGGAAATACCAGTTCATCTTGGACCAAGGAAATCGACGAAATTCGCATCGGTAAGTCCACCTTTATGTAGTCAAAATTTTGACGCAGAATGTATGTGGCAAAAAATTAAACAAAAAAGATCGACAGCAAGCTTGGTCGCCTTATTGACCTACTCTGGTCAAAATTTTGACCTTTTTGCGTCGAAATTTAAGCCTAAATTTACTAGTGGCAAGATATGGGACAGATACATTGTATCCTACCTAATCTATTGAAACCCTAAAGTTGGAAAGGGAAAATCGAGTAGGAAAGGTATCCCATATTTCTATTTAAGGAGTCATAAGGTCACAAAGCAATGAGATGGTCAAGCATGAAAACATGAAGTGTTGAAGAAGGTGCTAAGGTGGAAGAGAACACAGATACTTTGCTTCGATAGGTGACCATAGATATGATTGCATTGGTATGATGAGTAAGGAGACTCAAGGTGATGAAGCTTGAGATGACAAGCTTATAGAGTTGCAGTGATTAAAAGCCAAGCAAAGGATTGAACTGAAGTATGATCTGTAATCTGCAAGATATGTTGTAAGTTGTATCAAATCAAAAGCCATTATTGTTACTCTCTAGCAATTGTAACAGTCATAATAAATCCTATGGACTTAGGTTGGTTTAATAGCCATGTTGTAAATCCTTTAACAAGGTGACATTCTAATTGAATGTTCCAAAGTCCTTTGACCAGACCCATTCCTAACAGTATGGTGAAATCCTCTAACAAGGTCACATTTAACAATGTGTTGTAACCTTTAACAGGGCAGACCATCAAAAGTGGTTGAAATCAATTGTGCAGTTATTTTGTGGGTATCATTCCCACTCCAATTTTACCTTCTTATTCCTGGAGGGTTTCTGGGTTATCAAATTCTCAGTGTTATGGTGTGATTCATATTTACTTTTCATAATTGTTTAATGTTCAATCGCATGCATGATAATTTCAGTTATGTGCCATTAAGGATTTGGAGAAAAAGTTGCATTGGACCTTGAATAACTGATTCACCCCACCCCCCTCTCAGTTATTCTAAAGAATTATAACAACAGATGAGGAGGATGTAGAACAACTTGAAGCACTACTAGCAAGAAGATTCCACAAAGGTAAAGGCAAGTTCAAAGGTAAATTACCTATCATTTGTTTGAATTGCAATAAGGTTGGTCATATTGATGCTAGATGTCCAGAGAAGAAGAACTACAAAGGTGGTGACAAGTACAAAACTAGAAAAGATGAAGATAACAAGGACTACAAAGACAATGGGAAGAAGTATTGCTATATTGTTGAAGATAAAATAAGAGATGAATCTAATGAACATGATGATGAAGTGGTGTATTCTATGTATGCTTCTGGGTGTGATTGTGTGTTGTTTTAACAACATCAACGTTTTAGATCATACTCAATGATCCATAATCAGGATGGAGAGCTAAGAGAACATAATGAAGGATGAATCTAATGAAGATGAGGCAACTACACTTGTGACTTGTGTGAACAAGAATGACAAATGGATCATTGATAGTGGGTGTTCACATCACATGACTAGAGACAAAAGTAAGTTCGTTACCCTGAATTGTTATGATGAAAATAGTGTAAGATTTGGTAATGATGCACCAAGTTTGATAAAAGGGAAAGGTTCTATCAAGCACATATATAATATTTTATGTGACAACACTTACTATGTTGAAGGTCTTAACTATAATCTCTTGAGTGCATCACAACTGAATAATTTGGGATGTAAGGTTGAGTTTGAAAAAAAAATTGTTAAGATATATGACATTGATGGGAAATTGATTGGAAAGGGTGATCAAACTAGGAGTAATCTATTCTATCTTCATATAGAGGATGCTACTTGTCTAGTTGCAAAGTTTGATGATGTATGGCTATGGCACAAAAGGTTATGTCATGTCAATTTTGATAACTAGTTAGTATCGATCACATCAGAAAAGTTGAGGTTTACCTAAGTTGAAGAAGCTTGATAATATAATGTGCAAACAATGTTAGTTAGGCAAAATGACAAAGTCAAGTTTTAAGAGTAAAGCTCATATATCTAAAGGACTAATAGAGATCGTTCATACTAACTTGTGTGGTCCAATTGATGTGCAAAGCTATAAAGGAGATAAGTATATTATGTTGCTTGTTGATGACTATTCTAGAATGATGATAGTTATGTTTCTGAAATAAAAATCTAATGCTTTACAAATGTTTAAGTGGTACTTAGCAAGAGTTGAGAAGGAAACAGGTAAAAGTCTAAAGTGTTTGAGATCTAACATAGGAGGAGAATTCACATCAAATGAGTTTGAGATATTTTATAATGATAGAGGAATCAAAAGACAAACATCTGCCCCTAAAACCCTTCCACAAAATGGAATAACTGAAAGAAGGAGCAAATCTATAATGGACTGTGCTAGGACACTCATGATGGAGAAAAATGTTGTTTTGAAATACTAGAGAGAAGTTTTAAGTATAGTTGTCTATACCTTGAACCCTATACAAGTCAAGAAAGGTACTTATTCAACACATTTTGAACTATGGTATAGATTCTCACCCAATGTAAAATACTTTAAGGTATTTGGAAGTAAATGTTACATTCTTAAAGACTTCAAGAATGGTAAACTATATGTAAAAAGTGAAAAAGGTATATTCTTAGGATATTCCACAAGAAGTAAAGCTTATAAGTGTTTAAATACTAACACTAACAAAGTTGTGGAAAGTGCAAATGTAAGTTTTGATGAATATACTGAAGTGTATGAGGCTAAACCTATGAAAGAACTAGAAGAATACAAATCATTTTTATACTTTTATGAAGGTATGCCTACTGAAGAAGATGCTACAAATCAAGCTACAAACCAATAGCAAGTTTTAGTGACTGTCGAGTCACATACTATGAATGTTGAGTTGCATTGAGGAACCGAGCTACATTTAGATGATGAGTTATAGAATGAAGTTGAAGCACATTCTAATTTTGAGATTAATATGCATGAAAGAGATGTTGAACTACTTGAAAAAGATGTACAAAGTGACTCTAAAGTTGGAAGTCAAATTGAAGAAACTAGAGCTGAACCAAGATTGTCCAAATATGTCAAGAGACATCATCCTGTTGTACAATTTATTGGAGATAAAGATGCTAGACCAATGACAAGAAATAGATTGAGAAATGATACATGTTTTTAGAGCATGAGGGAACCCAAATTTGTAAGATATGCCTTAGAAGATGTGGACTAGAGTAAAGCCATGGAAGAAGAGATTGAACAAATTGAGAAAAACAAAACATGGACTCTAGTTCCTAGACCAGAAGATAAAAATGTGATTGGCACCAAATGGGTATTCAGAAACAAGCTAGATGAAAATGGTGAAGTCACAAGGAATAAGGCAAGATTAATCTGTAGAGGATATGCACGAGAAGAAGGAATTGACTATGGAGAGACATTTGCTCCTGTTGTAAGATTGGAAGGAGTAAGAACTTTACTTGCTTATTCTGCATACAAAGGTTTCAACGTTTATCAAATGGATGTTAAATCTGCATTTTTGAATAACATATTAGAAGAAGAAGTTTACATAGAATAGCCAAAAAGTTTTGTTGATGTTAACAATAAGAACATGGTATGTAGATTACACAAAGCTATATATGGTTTGAAACAAGCACCAACAGCATGGTATGAGAGACGTCATAATTATCTTGTGAAGATTAGATTTGAAAGGACTAATGATAACAACAATCTGTACATGAAGACAAGAAAGGCAAAGGTATTTTGTTATCTGAAATTTTCATTGATGACATCATATTTGGAGGTTAAGATGCTTTATGTAATACTTTTGCAAATGAAATGAAGCAAGAATTTGAGATGTCTATGTTTGGAGAGATGTGGGCTTGCAAGTATATTAGATGAAATATGGTATATGCATCATTGAGTCAAAATATGTTAAAGAAATATTGAAAACTTTTGGATTGGAGGATTCCAAAATAGTAAGTACACCTATGATGACATGACACAAGTTATCAAAGAATGATGATTCAACTAAGGTGAATCAAACATTGTATAGGTCTATGATTGGAAAATTATAATATGTAGTGCATAGCAAACCTAATATTGCATTATCTGCAGGGATAGTTACAAGATTTTATAATATGTAGTACATAGCAAACCTAATATTGCATTATCTGCAGGGATAGTTACAAGATTCTCTGCTAATCCCAGGGAGAATCATTTGATGGTTGTAAAGAGAATAATGAGATATCTAAAAGGAACAAAGGAGTTTGGTCTATACTATAAGAAAAATAAGAAATTTGAATTAAGAGCCTATACTAATGCTGATTGGGTTGAAAATATTGATGACAGAAAGAGCACCAGTGGAGGAGCATTTTTCTTAGGCAAGATGTTGGTTACATGGACTAGTAAGAAACAAAATTGCACCTCACAATCTATTGTTGAAGCTGAATATGTTGTTGTTGTTGTGAATTGTACAAACATTGTATGGATCAAATAATTACTCAAAGGTATGAAGGAAGAGATCACAAAACCAGTAACACTTTATTGTAACAAGAGGTGCAAGCGCCAAAGTTCCTGCTTTTGGTGGTGTTGTTGGCACGAGGACATCGAAAGAAGTTTTTGGTGTTGGTCTTTAACTCATAAATAGAAATTAAGCATGACATATTTTTTTTTATAAATATGAGTACAAGTTTGAAGGAAAAAAAAAAAAAGAATTTGTGTATGTATAATCCTTTTTTAAACTTTTAGGAGAACTATTGAAATGGTGGTTTGAGTTTGTATGTTTGTAGACATGAAAAATTGAAATCATATAAAAGGCATGTTGAGTGTGTAATTAAATGCCCCAAAGATTGTAAAACAATTTTAGAAAACATATAGAGGTTGTCAATTATATTTGATTGAATATCCATGAAATATTGTCATGTTTTAGAAAGAAAATGTTGTAATGATTTTTCAATTAGATGTTACTCATAAAAGGTTTTACTAATTGGAAAAATTATTAATAATTTTAGATTGTATGATATATAATAATAATAAAATTAAAATTAAAATTATTAATAATTTCAATTTTTTATTATTTTGAATTAGGTGTAGGAAAATATATCTATCTCATTTTAAATTTTATTTCTTATAATTAAGATATAAAGATTAAATTTAATTGTATATTTTTTTATTAATTTTTAAATTGAAATCAATTTATTTAATTTAATAAATATATAATTTAAGTAATAGTAAAAAATATAATATTAGAGACATTATAGTGTTATCTTATATTAAAATTTATTAAATTGTAATATAATTAAAAAGAAATAATTTGAAGTTTATTAACTTGATATATAGAAATTTTATTATTTTGCAATTATATTAAGCTCTCTATTTGGATTTTTCAATTCTTGAACCTTATTGTGGGTGTGTCTCAGGACTTCTTTCTTCCCTAATTCAATATTTTCTAATTTTTTATGAATATTTTCTAATTTTATATGAATATGCAATGTAGAACAACCATTATTAGATCATAAATTTGATTTTTTTAAAATTTTGTTTTCAGTCGAACCTAATCTTAGGGAGGGCTGGATGCTTCTGCATCCTAGATGTATGTATCATGCATATGTCGATCTCTCCTGCCTAGGCCTTCAAGAACTACAGTATTTAAATTAATTTATTGGGTGGAAAAAGTTTATAGTCGTAATTTTCAAGCATTGGAAATTTTTGCATAACTTTGCTAGTTGTGCCCTTCATTTTTACTTATAGCTAGCATGCCTCAGAAGCCTATTCACCACACGACAAGCATTTGATGCATTAACCAATACATTATGCCATCTATTATCTATTATTGTTTCCTGTGTCTCGTTTGAGAATGTGTCAATGCTCTTTGCCTACTCGAAGTTCCAAGTTCCAGGTTCATTTTAATTCTCCCGCCTACCCATAGGGTCCTTCTACAAGCCATGATTCATGAACCATGTCTTATTTTCAAGCCTATTATTCCCCAGCTAGCGAGAGAATCAGAATAGGCAACAACAATAAGAGGTGTGACATTGAGCACCAAGCATCTATTACAGATCCCTGTATAGTAGGGGTGAAACCACTCCATGTATTTGTGTGTACGCAGACCTGGCATTTTTGGAGAGTAGAGATCCAAAGCGGGAGAATATGGGTCCAATGCAACTTTCACTTGAATTATGTAGTAACATACGATGACAATTGATCAACTGCCTACAGGGGATCTTGAGCTTTAATCGGGTATGTTGCAGATAATTAGTGGGGTGTTAGTTGTGGAAAAAAATAATGATATCTTGTCAAAGAAAAAAAAACATTAAAGCTAACAAAATATACATTGAAGCAAGACTGGTACAAGTTGAATTTTGTGAAAGGCAAGAAAAGATGTTGGCAATGACATGGCTAATGTGGGTTTTTTAAGACCAAGTATGAAGCATATTTAGGCCGAGTTTGGTAGTTGTAGGTTATGTGGGCAATGAAGTTTTATGTTTCTACATGATGCCCTGTTTCGTCATTGTTCCTTCTTAGTTGGGCATCTCTCTTCTATTATTGTTACTTGCATTGTTCAGTCAAGGAGTTGGAAGCCTTCTTTTCTTCTGCCTTGTTTCTTTAAAATCTCAATTTTATGTTCTTTTTCTTTATTCCTATGATATTGATGACTGCTCTTGCTTGCAGGCTTTGTGATAGTTATTAAAAAAAACTTGATTCTTATGGGAAAAATATTTATTAGGATGGATTTTTTTGTTAAAAATGTTCTACATCTAAATTCGAATAGCTAAAGCGAACTGGAAATAGAAAATTTAGATAGACAATAGTGCGATACAGATTTTGGTATGAAATCTCTAGTATTAAGAAATTAGCATCTTTGAAAGCTTCAAACTTATCTAAAATAGTTGAAGCATAAAAATGACAATTCAAGCTCAATAAATTGTTAAGCATAAAATGGGCAATTCAAGCTAAATAAATTGTTAAGCATAAAAATGACACTTCAAGCTTAATAAATTGTAAGCTATATGAATTTTTTTTAAAGCTTCTTCTTAGATCCATAGACGTCTTTTATATTTTCTATGGAGTCTGCAAGATTTTTTTTGGATTAGGTAGCACACTCCAGCTGGAAATGGAAAACAATATTTCCACTGTTCATCCAGAGATTTTTCTAGATTTTCCAGATTTTCCAGAGATTAGAGAATTTTTCTAGCTTTGTCTACGGACGGGAAAAAAAATTTGATTTAAGCTAAAACGCCTCAGTGTCGATAAGGTTGGGATTAATGATTTTTAGATTCAGTACTAAAAATTAAGTAGATATTGTACAAGCCTGTATGCAAATATGGTAATAGCTCTAAAATTTTCAACAATTAAAAAGTTGTCATATAGTTAAATTGTTCGATGTTAAGGAATCCAACTACAATGAATATAAATGTTGTACATGTCTATTTTATTTGTTGAATATGGAGCCCTGACTAAAACCCCTAAAAGACACAGTCATACCTCAGCCCAAGTTCTTATGCCTCTTGATTTTCTTGAAGATTTCGCCAAGTAAGCGTTAAAATATGAGAGGGTCAAGTTCTCGATTACTGTAAGAACATTAAATTCATCACGTATGCTACACTTTTATATTCATCACATTATAGAGGATCATGCATAAGCCGGTATGCTTCACTACACATGCCAAATAATGAGATTTACATAAACACATATAGGAGCAGTAGCTTGGAATTGTTACACTACCTGCAAATTTGTAATGAAGGCATGGTCGTAATGAAGACATGGTGGTGGATATGGCGGTGGACCAACAACAAAATCTATGGCGGTGAACCAACAAAAAATCTAGATGAAAGGAAAGGACAATGCCAATGCCACATTTAATCCAAAAGTACATGATGCAGTAGATTTCTTAATTTCTTTCTAATTTTTGTTCCAGAATTCAATTTTTCTCCTTGCCTTTATTGGTAGGAGCCAATAGAAGTTGAGACAGAAAGCTTTTTTCAAAATTAAAAAATATAACAAAATCATAAACTATGAGAAAAACTATAGATATGTATTAATTGTTGAAGTCTATTGGTTAAAACTAATTAGCTTTTGAATCTGAATGATTCCACTAGTATTCCTGCCAAAGGCAGGAACTAATAATACAAGTTTTATCATTATATCAAAGAATTATGTGATGCACACAAAGAATAAGCACATTGCAATCAAGTATCATTACTTAAGAGAGTTAGTTCAAGATAAAGAGGTGAAGATGGAATATGTCAATACAAAAGAGCAAATTACTGATATCTTCACAAAAGCATTACCTATGGATGCTCGTGAGTCACTAAGAGGTAAACTAGGGGTGATACCCCTATCAAAGGCTATCTAAGTAACAAAAGAAGTGCCCTGCATCAAATAAGCTAATTTTCATATGTTACACATTGATGCAAAGGATCTTACTTTAAGAGCTTCCTAAAGTAACCAAAGAGCTGAAACTTCAAATCAATCACAAGCAAGGTGACAGAGGGAGAATTTTAAAAAGCTTATATTTGCATGTTAAGATGACAAGTCTTTGGCATTGTTGTCAAAGAGGGAGATAGTTATTGATCAAGAGGACAAAGACGGAGAAATCCTAACATCTATCCACTAGGAGGGAGATACAAGAAGTAATTTAGAGGGAGTTAGAAGAAAGAGTTTTGTAACCTAGTCAGAAGATGGAAGCTATTGATAGATAGAGGGAGAGATTTCAATACAAGGATTTTTTTTTTTGGTATTTTGTTGGTCTTACTATTTTAACCTAGTCAGTTCGTTTGATTGGTTTGGTTTTCCATCAATGCCAAAGAGGAAGATTGTTGAGAATAGATTGAAGATGATTATTAAAGAAGGAGATTATTGAGAACATACAAGTATGATAAATATGTTTCAATCATTCTTTTGTCACAGATGTCAAACCTACTATTTGCTGGTTAGACAACTACTTATATGATTTAAGTACTATCACTTATTTGATTGATGAAGAGGATTTGATCAAAATATATAACAATAGCACATAAAGGTTGAGTTATGATTATGTAAAAAAAGTACAAGAATCAATTAAGACAGTGATAACATGATGTATTGATAATCTACTTAAGGCTACAAAGGCTAGTTACAGTAAGAAAGTTTAGAAAAACAAGTTACACAAAGTTTGTTTGCTAAGCTTGACCGATTGGATAGTAGGTGCTGAGCAAAGTTAGTGCAAATTGAGCAGAAAATCAATTGGAGCCAAATAAAAGTATATTCTAGTGTATGCCAAGTAAAATAGTGGATGTTGAGTAAAGTTTAGTTGATGCCGAACACCAGTAAACTTTAGTTGGTGCCAAGTAAGTTTTTAGAGGATGTTGAGCAACATAGTATGTACCGAGCATCAGAAGCTAGATAATGTCGAGTTGCTACATTACTTTAAAGATCGTGAATTTGATGAATTTGAGCCAACAAGTTTGTTTTCTTGGATTGTGTGAACAAGGTAGAAGATAAGATTGATGAGCTAGTGGCATAGAATTCAAAGTAAACCGTTTTGAGGTGAACTCAAATAGGATTGAAGGAGAAGTTTCTAGAAAAGATATGGAATATGGGGTAGATTCATTATATCCTACCTAATCTATCCTAACCCTAAATTGGATGATGGAGAATGAGCGGCAAAAGATCTTAATTTTCTATTTATAGGAATGGTTGGCCAGAAGCAAAGGTTGTCATGTGTGTGAACCTAAGAAAGACAAGGAGTCAAGGGTTTTGCTTCATCAAGTGACCTAAGAGAAGAGTCTGCATTGGCACGTTAAGCAAGAAGGCTTAAGGATATGAATGCTTGAAGAGTGAACAAGCTATTAGAGCTAAAATATGTGAAGGCCAAGAAGAATGGGGGACTAAAACAATGATTTTTAATCTGCAAATGGAGTTGTAAGTTGTTATCAGATCAAGCCTTACTGTTACTCTCTAATAATTGTATCTGTCTAGGGTAAATCCTTTAGATTAAGGTTGACCTAACAATCATTTGTAAATCCTTTAACTAGGTGACATCCAAGTGAATGGTCTAAAGTCCTCTAACAAGGCTCACTCCTAATAAGGTGATTGAAATCCTTTAATAGGGTCACATTTAATAGTGTGTATTATAACTTTTAACAGGGTTGGCCTTTCACAGGGCATCACTTTAGAAGAGTGAAAAGGGGTAGCATGTTACTAGTGGTTTTTCCCAACTTAGGTTTCCACCTAAATCATTGTGTCATTTATATGTTGTTGAATCTATTATGTTTCATGTTTACATTTCTGCAAGTTGATTTAACAATAACCTACAAGATTTAAGTGATTTCATAATCTTATGGATGCATGCATGATGAATAATATTTTATGGGTTCACTAAGCTGAGAAAAGTTTTACTTATACATCTAGACCTTGGGTAATTGATTCACATCCCCCCCTCAGTTATTCTAAAGTATTCCAATAGATTATGTAGTTAGACTTTGTAGTGCCTCTCCCATTTGAATTTTGTAAGTTGTCCTGATGGATGCACCCTTGTTGATCTTTTGTTGTGTTGGATCATGATTGTGACCCTGAGTGGTCTACATCGTTGAGGTGTTTGGATTTATGTTTCTGTATCAGTTGCTTTGATTATGCTTTTGACTGATCTTTGAGATTATGATGTGATTTTTGGTTCACTGAGGTTTGTGCCAGTGGTTACCAGGATCGATGTGGTATCATGAGGTTGTTCCGTGATTACCTTGAGTTGTGTGCAGAGATTGCACTATGTTCTTTTACCATGCTACACTGGACTAGGTTCCTATAGCAGTGGTTAGTCATGGTTATGACTATGTTCGCTTATGTGTTTTAAGTGCCTTATTAAATGCATTAATGATTAGAAATGGATTATTCTTGTTGGATTCTTTGGTTATGTGCTGCGGACATTTACCTTGTTTTATTTTGATCTGAGAGATATCTGTTCTTATGTGATGATTTACATTTGAGATGACCTGAGGGTCAAATGTTACTCTTTGATTCTAGTATCATGGATTTTAGACTACTATGTTGTTCAGTTAATCATATTGCATGATGATGTTATTTTGAGATGACAGTGTGTTTTATGATGATATTTGGTTATCTGGTATTTGGACATACCTCTGATTTTGTTATGTGATGGATTTAATGCTATGGTTATTTACTTCATTCTTGCATTGTTATGCGAACGTGAGTGATGTAAATAGATTATTTTAATATAATTAAATAAATGGTTAAATTAGGTGATTTAATGCATTTATTGCTTCGGCTATGTTATTATATGCAATTGCACTTGATTGTGTTGTTTAGTGTGCAGGATTTATATCCCTAGCAGTGGCACATGGAGTTAGTGATTCAGCCATTCATATTTTACCAATGTCACCTTTGTATGGTCGACGTATCCTTAATTAAATGTTTAAATTAAACCTTTCGGTGATTATTAAATCCGAACTCATTTGCATTATGTGATTAGACCAGTAAGCATGTCTATGCATTTAGAGTTTCGCTTTGTCGCGAAAGTTGTTTAGGAGATTTATGTGTTTTTGGGTTTTTGGGCTTTTTAATTGATTTATTTTAATTTCTAGCAGCTTTGCCATAGGTGAATTCCTATTTATAGGAATAGCCTGTTTTCGTTTGGGTCGATTTGGGGTTTAACTAGATTGGCTGGTTATTTGCCCTAATCGATTATTCACTCAGAAAGTGAATAAGTATCCAAAGAGGAATTTAATTCCTCACTTCTCACTTTCAAATTGGAAAGTTGGAGAGTAAAACCCAAAATCCTCTTCATGAAGATTTACTGTTTTGTTCGTTGTGGGAGCTACGGGTGTGGGATCATCACGAGGTTGGGCTCGTTGGATCCGGCTCGGGGAAACCTTGGATTGTCGTGATTTTCAACTACTTTTGCGAGATATTTATTTTATGGTTCAGATTCCCGTTTTGCCCTTTTGGCTGTGAGGTAGGGCTTTCCTGTTTTATTGTTTCTGCTCCGTTTCTGCTTCTGTTTTTGGTAGTCGTTTGTTTGGAGGCTGTGAACTAGTGTTCCCCTCCGTTTCTGTATGTTAGTTCTATCCGGTTGGGCGGGTATGAACATTTCTCTATTTTTCGGGATGAGGGTTTGGGATTTTGCACCGTTATGTTGGCCGTTTTTGCATACGGTGTCCGATTCCATTTTTTTTGGATTTTTGGGGTTTTTGAACCCAAAGGCCAAATGGGTTTTAATTTTGAAGTTTTCCAAATTTTTGGAGTTTTTACCTCGTTTTGTGTGCTGCCCTGTTTTCTTAAGATTTCTTGGCACAATGTGGGTTGTGGACCTTGATGATCCGTTTGGATATCAGTCAGACCACTTTTACACTTTTATGTTGCATTGGGATGCGTGTTTCATCCGTACTCCTGACGTTGTGTTCGGTTGAGTGATTTTATACTTGTTATGGTTTTTGTTGGACCTTTGCTTTTGTTTCATGAATGCTAGGATTCATGTAGAATCCATACTCTCGGATTGAGGCCAGTTGAGTGAGTTCATGATGTTTGGTCTTGTTACATCATTGGGATTTGTGTAGAATCCATACTCTCAGATTGAGGCCAATTGAGTGATTTAATGATGTATGGTTTTGTTGGCTTTGGGATTCATGTAGAATCCATCTTTCCTGTGTTGCTTTCAGTTGGGTGTTTTCTTTGCATTGTGTTCTCATTCCTGTCCTTGTGTTATGATCTTCGTGATGGTGGTGCGCCACACACGAGTACGTGCGCGTACATTTGTTGGGTGACTTGTGAGGCCCGATCTTCTGTGGATTTGCCGAAAGTTATGATCATTGGGGTTGGGATGGGAGTATGCATGCCCACGGGCACTTGTCGTAGGATGAGCATGGGTAGGGTAGGGTAGCATATGGAGGGGGCTTCTATCTCGCAGCCCGATGATCATGGCATCATGGGTTGGCAGAGGAAGCTTTATATAAGTGATAACTAAATAAAATGTGTGACTGGTAATAAAATTTAAGATAAGTAAAATGTGTGAGCACCCGATTAAGTTCGAGGACACAATGTGTGAGCACCCGTTTAAGTTTGAGGACACACGATCCAAGCTTGGGCTTTTTGATGCCAAACGACTCTCCAGGATGTCAGCCCCTACATAGTAGCCTATTGAGTGTCTGACCAGGACCCCTACTCCTTGCATTGTCTTAGGTTCTTGGTTGCAACCATCATACTGTCTGGCGTGAGTGTTAGCCATGGATGTTGTGTTTTATGTGTGTTTGTGGTTGGATCATTATCTCCATTAGCACGGCAGGTGTGGACCTATGGGTGCCACGTGGTTGGGAGGTGTAGCTACCTTCACCACTGTTAGGGATCAGTGTACAGTGACGATCTTTTGTCCTAGTGCGACCGTTGTTGGATGTCTTCACTTGGTACTTCGAGTTCTGGAGTATGCTTTCTTGTGATTTATGCTTTCATTGGAATGCTTGGATATCATGTTTAGATGATGTTAGTTTATTTGATGCATTCCCTTATCATGATGGTTAGCATATGATTAGATGATGTTATTTGATTTAGTAGTATATCTGTTGCTTACTGCTGTTTAGCATGTGATAGGTGATGTTATCTATTGTAGGATTATCTTATGCGTTATCACTAGCATGTTAGATTTCCTTATGCTTATATTGTTGCATGTTTTTAGTAGTGACGTCCCTATTACGACAGTACCGACGATCTAGTTGGTGGCTTGGGATGTTACGCGCGAGGGATGGCTAGGACCCACGATGGTCTTATGATGCTATTGACGGTTGGGAGGAACCACACATTTATTTGGTTGTTTAGTTCTGAAATGTATTTTGTTCATTGCGATGTTTATTTCAGTATGTGCTTTGCTTTTATGTTTTAGATGGTTAGATGTTCCTCTTTCCTTGCTGTTAGTTCTCTCGAGTGTTCCTTCCTCGATTTACGTGGACTCGGTACTCCCCGGTGTGGAGGTTTCCTTGTTTGTTTAGCTTTTTGTTTGTGTTTTGTGTTGCACTGATTTGTTTCCTCGCGCGAGACTGTTTCTTCCTCACGCGAGACTATTTCTTCCTCACGCGAGACTGTTTCTTCCTTGTGCGAAAGAATACACTTCCCACGCGAGAATGTACATCTTTGTGCGGCGCATAGGAATCCTTGTGCGAGAATGTGAATCCTCGCGCGAAGCTCAGTAGTCCTCGCACGAAGTGCGCACTTTCTCGCGCGAAACTCGAGAACAGTTTTATTTCTCACGCGAGAAACAGGGGCTATCTAGGCTTGTTGGATGAAAGTTCGAAAGTTGGTTTTGGACACCCTTTTGGTTCTTACACCTTCCTGGTTCAAAACAGATTTCCTAGGGGTTTAAAATATATCATTTAAGTATAAGTTGACGTATATTTAATTCGTTATACTTAAGATATATTTTAATATATGCGACAAATCGTTTGAGATAGGTTTTAGACCTCTCAGAGATAAGTTATGGATTCTAGGAAATTTCAGGGCTTCAGAAATCCATACTTAGCCAATTTTCAGGGCTTCAGGATTTCAGGCTTAGCCAAATTTCAGGATTCTGCATTTTACCCCAGCTTGGTGTTTTGTTGATGAGTGGTTGTTTCTTGTGCCCTCGTCATGTGCGTTGTCTTTGTTGGCTTTGTTTGTGTGTGTCAGTTTGGTAGTGGCGTTCAGAGATTCGTTGGTTGCCGAGATTGTGTTGAAGTCTTCCGTTGCGATCTTTGTGATCCCTGTATGATGTTGTCTTGTGCATTCATACTTGTAAAAAAAAATATCTTGGCTTGATTTGAATCCTTGTTTCCAAGGATCTCCGGGCGGGGCATTACAGACTTAAAAAACTGTCTAAGTATCAACTAAGTTATCTAGTAGGGCAGATACAGTTTCGATATGTATGGATGACTGAGAAATTTTGGGCATGTGCATAGGTAGGTATAGATAGTACATAGTGTCAAGATGACATGTTCAAGTGCACAAGTCAATACAGTTAACATGGAAGAAGATACAATAGTTTTACCGGTTCCAACAATGTATAGACATGAATAGCTCATAATAGAAAATGGGTAATTATGAGTTAAGGAATTATTCTATTTACAAAATAATTACTTGACTAATTATAGATAACATCCTAGATGTTAACCCTAAGAGGGAGAGAGTTAATTTTGTATTTTGTCAAGTGTGTGAAAGCTTGAAGGCCAACTGGACAATGTTTTGTTAATTGCAATGGTATAAAAAGAAAGTTTATAATGCAAAGTTATGTGTGCTTCCATGGAAGACTATGAGAACTTTACGTGATGTGAATTTCGGTGTATGATTAGAGGATTGCAAGTTTTGTGATGAGCAACAAAGACAGAGATTAGATATTGAAGATATTAACATTATAAAGAGGTTTTGTAATTGTCTCTGGTATTGAAGAGCTTTATTGTATATTGCATGTTAGGGAAGTGGGCTCTTCTTGCATGCATTATGTATATGTATATAACAACTCTTAATAGGGTCGAGGCTTCTAACAAGGACTGAGACACTATATGCATGTACTCCTAACAAAGTTAATATCTTTAACCAGATACTTTTGATTAGTGGATCATTCTGTGGGTACCATTCCTACTGGGATTTTCCCTTGGCCAGGGTTTCCCTAGTTAACAAAATATGGTGTTATGTGTTCTCTTATTGCATGGTTATGTTTATTATTTAGTATAATTAGTAGGCAATTAATAATATCTAGTTTTGGGCTAAAGTTTGTAGAATATTGATTCACCCACCGCCCCCCCTCTCTTAGTATTCCCTATTTCTAATAACTTTATCTCAATGTATTTGCAAAAATTCTTACAAAAGATATCAACAAGAATCATAAGAGACATAAGGATGTTACAATGGAAATTACAACCCAAGATGAGTCATTTCAAGCAACAAAAATGATCACCGAACCTGAAATAACCAAGATATCCAACAAATTGTAAAAATAAAAATAAATGAATAAAAAGTATGTAGAGAAAAATATTAAAAACAACTAGCATTATTGGAAAGATCACATAACAAGCTTTCCAATGATATAAAGTTTTCACAAAATGGAGATTAGATGCTCAAGATATTTCTCCTGGAGTGCAAAATAGAGCCCGAAACTATAATAGTTAAAAAATCCACCAAAAAACATCAAAACTAAAAAAACCTACATCATTGTGATGAGCTCAAAATCAATTTTCCACACATATCTTTTTTGCGAAAAAAGAGAATCTATATACCTAAGATACGAGCAAAAAAACACCAAGTAGGTCTAAACCGAGTTAGAAAGGTTAATAGGCATGCTGATGCAATGTTGATGTCAGTAGATGACGAGCCCAAATTTGATGGTCAAATGGTTGTCAAGGCAAAAAAAAAATCCAAAAAAAATCCTCATACCTAGAAAGCATCATCAAGAAAGCCAAGTCAATGTCAAAACAAATTCTAGTGGCCAAAATGTGCATGTGGCAAAATTCGCTAGCATAAAGCTAGAAACCACAATCAGATCTCTAAAACCATTGCCCAATGTCACAAAACCGTTAAGAAGACAAAAAAATCTTGGTGTTGACAAACCATTGTAGGCCCTAGACCACTGCAAATAAAGGTTTGGAAACTGCTTTTCAAAAATGCTCCACATATGCCAACAAGGGTGGCTTGATATTTGACATGTGGTGTTTAGGCAATAAATAATGTGCCTAAAAAATGAATTGGCCAAAGCAAGGCAAAAGTTAGCTTTAAAATACTGAGAATTGCTTGCAACTTGAGTGGCTAGAAATTTTCCACATGGCGTGTGGGGCCAAAAGAAGGCCTACGTGCCTTTTGCCCAACAAAATGCACCTTTGTTATTTTTTAAAATTCTATTGTGCACAGGGGCGGACCCAAAAAAGGACAGGCATAAGGCTATCAAAAAACGTGGGGCCCAAAGTCAAGGGTGTGTTGTTGCATGTAACAACACTTGTGCGGGGCCCAAAAAGTGACATCTAGCATTGAATTAGAGGTGCGCGGGCCTGCAATGCTAACATTGTACCCTGCATAGAAATTAGAGCCCACGAGGGATGTGGAGCCGATGGAGATGTTTCTCTACTCGAGGAGGTCTGTTGCCAAGGGTCATGTGGACTGACAAGGGGTTGAGCACAAGGATAAGGAGTCTGCCTTTGATAAAGACAACCCTTATTTAGATGCTTTTTCAAAAGTGCCCTCTTCCTCCAAAAGGAAAAAACACATGCACCTACATAAAAGTATTAATTTTTTTTTTTTTTTTTTGTCAAAAAATAATTTAATATTGTCATCTTAGAGTGCATGCCCAAGATCCTATAACCTTTTGCAATTTCTTTTTGGCCTCAAACTACAACTTTGTCCAAAATAGACAAATTTTATATGGAAATGGGGGTTTTGGGGTCCTCTGAGCTCAATGATGATGTTTGTTAGGGCTCAAAGTCACCATAAACAAAAGTCCCCCCAAATCCAATAAAAAACCCTCATGAAGAGAACAGGGGCATGAAATGTTGGAACTCCTATACCATGTTGAAGTTGAGGAAAACTCAAGCCACTTCCCCCAAGAATCACTTGCATGCAAACACCTATCATTGAAAGACATAAGAAAATCTATGGAGGGTTGAATTCACATATCCACATAAGAGGAAATATTATTGATGTGCAAAAGATAAAATGCAATTGTATTGAATGAATGAGTTACAAAGAGATATCAATCCTTGCAAAAGGAGATCAAAACCTAAAAGGGAACTAACCTATGTTGTATTATAATAATTAATAAAAGAATTAATTATTATATGCCTAAAGTTAAGCTTAAGTAAACTAGAGATAATAAGTGACTTAATAATTAAATCAAAATAATTTAATTAATTAGAAAACACCTTATTACTCTAATAGTGGGGTGAATCAGTATATTACTGAGAACTTCAAATCTTATTTTAATCTTACCTCAGACTAGTCTACAGAGATAGATGACTACAACTTAACTAGTTAGGATC
Organism: Cupressus sempervirens; assembly: GCA_028749045.1. Classification (NCBI taxonomy): domain Eukaryota; kingdom Viridiplantae; phylum Streptophyta; class Pinopsida; order Cupressales; family Cupressaceae; genus Cupressus; species Cupressus sempervirens. Next base: position 878,804,213 of record CM053783.1, on the reverse strand, counting down.
AAGAAAAAAAATTAAACACAAGTAGCATCACATAACACGTAGATTTGTCTCATGTAAATCTAACTAGGGTGAAAACCATGATGTGTGAAATAATCCTTACAAAGCTTGTACTCTCTTGAAGTGCACTTGGTTAAGAGCCTATTTTTGCTAAAAGATTACAAAGACACTATCAAGTGTCACTTAGCTAGGGAGTTTAGTATAGATTTGTGAGAGTCTTTCTCAATCAAGAGAAGCCTAGTTAAATGAGTTGGAACACAAAATAATGTGTGACCTTATTAGGGGATTTGATACAAAGAACTTGTTAAAGTCCACCCTCGACAATATTTGTTGTTGTAGTGATTAGAGAATAATAGAGAGATCAACCTAACTAACATAGCTACTTCACTTAGCTTGATGTATATCACTTTGATGGTCTTGGACCTAACTACAAATTTCTCTATCGTCCCTCAACTTTGCAACTCATACACAATTATTGACGTAATCATATTTTCTAGCTTTAACACATTTTGTCACTATGTTATTCAACACACTGGCTCTTGTCAACACACTTCACCTTCACATGGTGTTCTTGTTAGATGTACTTTATACAAATGGAAGTCATGAAAGTTCTATGATTTTGATAGCTTGTTCTCTTAGAAAGAATTCAAATCCAAATTCTCTCGTCTCCCCTTGATGTAATAGTACATGCTCCATTAATTGAAATGTCAACTGTGATCCACCTACTTTTGACATGTCAAACATGTGTATCTTGCCTCTATACTCCATCCAGTTGATTTTGTTGCAACCTATCTATGTGACCGCTAGTTACTCCATCCTACATGCTTCTTTGACTTCTTGTTATGTGTTCTTATGTACTTAGCCCAATATTTCTAAGTGTGAATTTTCTCATGACTTCATTCACATGCCCTAACCTTACTATGTCTCTAGTCACACCTATAGATGAGAGATACACTTGTGTGATCACACTACTTCACTAGTCACAATTTTGGACTAGTCGATACTTTATTTGAGTCTTTAACATCAATGGTGATCAAATCATAATTGGTCGCATCAATAAGCTCCACCAGTCTCATTCCTTATCTTTTTGACACTTGTGCCAACACTATCACCATTAGTAGAAAAATCCTTCCCCACTTTCTCTTGGCCACTTAATTTTAAATCAAAACCCAATCTTAGGGTCTATATCTAGGATTTATCCTTTGTCACACATGCTTGCTTCTTTTTTCCATTTTGTCATTCCTTAGGAATTCAACAAGATTTATCTACCTTAGTGACCTTTAAAACTCTTTATATATGTTTCATCGACACATCTTATATCCCTTTCCAAGTATTTGATTTTCCTTAATCACCCAATCTATTGCCTTGCTTGCAGCCACATCATTATCGTACTCAACCTTCTCTGAGATGCGATGCTCTTTCTTTTCCATTGAGTAGAAATTGATGGATGTTTCTTTCCACCAAGTTCCTTTTCTAAACCCTCTTTTCTTTGGATGATTTTCTACCACATGCCTCATTTGGAATCATCTCCTACATATGAATGAGATGCCTTCATAATCCACTTGTTGAATCCACTCATCACTGCCAAAGTTTTACTGATACATTTGTTGGAAGAGCCTTCATAACATCTACTTCAACCAAAATGCATGCATATGTTGAATGAATTTTATTTTGAGATTCCATATGCACACTCATAAATTTTACCATGAATTGCAAATAACTTAAAGACATTGATCAAACTAGAACTATAATGGAATATTTGGAAGCCTCGCCCATAGGAATTTGATAGTTGGTTTAAAGGCTAGATACCATAGTTTTAATAATATAATGTATTTACTATCCCACATCCACAAAGATTCATAGAAAATCATATTTTTGTCCAATGTATAATCAAATGACAAAACAAAGAAGCCATAAGATAGAGCATCAACCAGTACAAGGTTGTGAATAGTTATGTAGTGCAAGCACATGAGTGCATCTCCTATCCACAGGTGACCGAAGATAAGGTAAGGATATGACAGGTGAAGGAAGTCATAAGGACATTCACACTTAGAAAAATTTGGGCTAAGTACATTAGCACACGTTGCAAGGAGTCAAGGAAGCATGAAGGATGAAGTGACTAGTCATCTTATAGACAGGTTTGAACCAAGTCATCTGGATGGAACACAGAGGCAAGATACACGTGATTGACATGTCACAAAGCAGGTAGATCGTGCCTAACATTTCAATTAATGGAGTTGGTATTGTCACATCAAGGGGAGACAAAAGAATTTTAATTTTAATTTTTTCCAAACAAACAAGCTATCAAAGTCATAAAACATCTATTACTTATGTTCATGCAAAGGCACTTCTGACAAGGACAACACATGACAATAACAAGAATACAATCTAAACATAGGCTAGTGAATTCAAATTTTGAATTCTCGAAGTAGGATTTGTAGCTGAGTGATCGAGGACAATATAAAAGATTGTTATTTCAAGAAAGAAGATTAGCTTGCAATTTGAAAATAAAAACGTGAGCTGATCACAATCATGAGGAAAAAGGAGATAAAGGAAGTGATAAGGGAAGGGTGTGAAGGTGAAGTGTGTTGATAAGAACCAATGTGTCAAACAACATAGTAAAGAAGTATGTTGTAGCTTGCAGAGTTGAGCACATTAGCGATCATGTCTAAGTTACAAAGCCGAGGGAGAGCAGAGAAATTCACAAATAGGTCCAAGAGCATCAAAGTGATCCACATCAAGCTAACTAAAGTAGCTATTATATTCAGGTCATTCCTTATGTTGTTTTCTAATCACTACAACAAAAAAATCCCGTTGAGGGTGGACTCCCGTTGAGGGTGGACTTCAACAAGTTCTTTGTATCAAATCCCCTAACAGGGCGACACATTATTTTGTGTTCCATTACCTCCCAAGATTAGAACCTAAATATTTAATATCCAATTATTTAGATCTCCAAGGAATGGCCCAAATTCCTTAAATATTCCAATTAATCTCATAATCTTTAATTGTTTTTCATTTTCTTCAACCTTTTCTTATACTTTTGAATCCAAGGAAACTAGGAGCCTCTCTAATAACAATTCAAAGTTCCTTATGTTCTTTGTATACTTGTTACTCACCTTCTTTGTCACATCCTTATATGATCCTTTGGTAGAACCCACATTCCCTACTCTAGTTGATTGGCCTATATGCCCACCACTACATTTGCCCCTCGAACTAGGCTCACCTAGGGCAAACATCATGTCACTAGGGCACATATAAGGGATAAACTGTGCTAGAAATACCATGGAGCACAAACCCTTCTCAAAACCACTAAATTTTGCTTCCTTTATTATCTTTATTAAATAACCTTCACCGCTTCCTTCACTATATTTTCCTTCTACACCCCTTGCAAACCACAACTACGAGGAAATTTGGACCTGTGATTGTCAACATGAGAGAGACCATCACTATTTTCTAACTCCATTGAAGGATTTAGCTTCTTCTTTTTCCCAGTGGGAAGAATCCCTCGTAATGCTATTCTAAACACCTTCATTCGAAAGATGACTGTTGCTAAAGAACTAACCATCTACCATCTCCCAAGAAAAATACAACCCCTCATTAAAAAAACATTGGCACCTCCATCAAAATCATTGATTTTCTACCCATCTCTGAAATGGAGGCAATGTTGATCATCATCAACTACAAGGGAGGGTGAACAAGGGAAACCCCCGGTTACCGAGGAAGCCCACAATGACATCATGAATTGTAATTAGAATCATTATCTTTATTTTGATTTCTTACACTAATTAATCCCTTTATTACAAGTCTACATTTATTCTTTTCATTTCTATTTATTCATTTTCTTTTGTAACTATTTGTTCATTTAAAAAGTTTTTTTACTTCCTTTCTCTTGTTTTCTTATTATTTTATATTTATTTATATGTTTATAATTAAATTTGTAGATTTATTATTTATGCATCTTTTATCATTTGTCATTCTTTTCTAATCTCCTTCTTTGAACTTAGTGCTAATTCTTTCCCTCTCCATCCCTCTCCCTTTTATCTTATCTTGGTTTGCAATCTATCTATCTTCTTATCTTCTTTCTACAACTCTTTCACTGATGTAGGGGCATCCTGAGTCATGATATTTTATTTTCTTTTGGTGGTTAATTTTTTGTTTTGCGTCGGTTTAGGTTCTAAGGGACCCTAGGGGTTTTTTCAAATGATTTTAAATAGACGTTGAAGTCTAGGAATTCAATTCTTTGAGTTCTCGACAAAATCTCATTAAAAAATTTCTAGTGATGTTCTGGCGTGTATAAGGTTGGAGTTTTTTTTCCTCATTATTCAATAAGGCCCTCTTGGCAATTTTAAACCACATGGGCCTTAGGTTGTACATATTTTGAATAAATGCAAAAATTACAAAAAAGTTGTGAAGTTGTAATGCAGGCAAAAATGCAAACTAGTCATGGCAGATGCAACTTTGGGCATAATTTATGGAAATCAATTGAAGAAGTTGGAAAGTGGTGGAAATAAATGTAAAAGTCATGATTCTCATGAGAAGGGAAGGTTCTATGAAGTTTGGAGTGAAAGATACTTGTTTTTAAAACTTATACAAATTATTTTCCATGTTTTTCTTACATTTTCATTTTGAAACTTTAATTGTATGACCTATATAGATTGGGAAAATCCCTACACATATGTGGAATATATAGTGATTTATTATAGCTTTCATTTCCATATGGTTATACTTAATTTTATGGTGTTTTGAATAAGATTCAACGATTTTTATTTGTGAACTACTCCAAACCCTACCTAGGGTAGTAATCATCTTAAATTAAAAATATAGGCCTTCCACCATTCAAAAACTATAAAAATTGGCAAAAAAGTCTATTTTGTGTCTTCCGTCATTCCTAGAAGGGAAGACTTGATTCTTGTTTGGTCACATATAAGTTATGTATGTAATTTTTACTCACGTTGCAAGATTACAAGCTCGAATAGGAACCAAGTCAAGGATGGTTTTATGTTTTGATGTTGTGCTTTGGTTTTATCAGTGGGTGTATATGTTATATAGACTAAAAATACATGATGGAAGGATTTAGATAGGTTCATATTTGTATGGGGATTACTTGAAGAGGAATTTTGTTGTTGTCATGCCTATGTAAAGACAAAGTTAAGTCCTTAGCATTGAGGACTTTATATGTTGGTGTGTGTTTGGATTATTTACTAGAAATAAATGTCTTAGAATGGTGTTAAATGCAAAGAATAATGTTGGGTTAATCAAGGATTGAATGGGATTGAACAATGGTGACAAGAGTAGGCTCCTAATAGGCCCTAGTGACAAGGTGTTTAAGAAAGAAAACCTAGGATTAATTAGTTGTTTTGAAGAGTCCATTGTGAATCATTGATTGTTTGTTTTGGTTTCAAGTCCTTCCTCTGCATCACTTATCTCGATGGAACATAGAATATGTTCCAAAATGTTGATACAAATAATTTATTGAGATTAGATTAAATTTATAGCCACACCACAATAATGATAACGAATTCTAGAAGTTGAGTGTCTTCGATTTTTTTTTGTTTTGTTTTTGTTTTGTTTTTTATCGGTAAATATCATAAATAAATTATTAGTTATAAAAGTATAAAGAGATTACAGTACAAAAAGGTCCCTATCTAGACTAGAGAACAAAACTAGATGATATACAATGAAAACCAACAAGACTCCTAAAGCAAGCCCAAAAATATCCTCTACAAAACAATAAATGACTCCCTTCCTCCAAAGCACTTATCATGCAAATGTAAAAAATCATTAAAATGATAAAACAACACAAATAGGAAGGAGGGATAGAGAAATCAACCCAAAAATAATATTGTCACTACTACACAAACAAAAAGAGGAGGTTGTGTGTGGTTGGGAGGGGAATGAAGCCTCAAGTTGGGGTGATTGCCACCACCCATCAAAGTGGTCAAAGGCAACAACAAATGTGCATTCTTATTATCCACTAGGTGTCCTCTATGCCACAAACTCCAAAAGCCTTCCAATGAAAAATTCTTTTAGGAAGAAATACTATTTAATCCCATGAAAACTAACTTGGGATGCAATTATGCACTTTTACTTCATCTCATCTCAATTCCAAAGAAGAAAAGGGTTAACTGAGGGGAAGAAATTCCCCCACGTACATCTGGAAACTCCCCCAGTGCAAATCCCTTACCTAAATAGGTAGCGAGAAAAAAGGATTCCATGCCACCCAACTATTCTTCCAATACACATTTGAGCATTTTTTGGGTATTCTCCTCCTTTGTGCTCATTTTTAGATGCCAAACCATAAACATAGAATAAATATCAACATTTGTGATGTGTAAATATTCCTTCCCCATATGCCACCATCATCTTCTCAACTCTGAGGGGAAATTCCCTTACATTCTCATCTTCGAAGAAATAAGAGAGTTAAAAGGAAACCTTTTTCAAATCTTTAAAAACCCACCATAAATAGTGTTGAAGGAGATACACACATAAGTGCAATACTCCTGCACACATCACCCAAGGACTTCATAAATGTTATAAACCACCAATAACTCAACATCCCTTTCAATTTGTACTACCATAGATAATTAATTGCACAATTACCAAAGTCCAACTAAGTGTTAGGGGGTTTGTCCATCTCGTCACTACCAACCATATAGATAACCTACTTGGATAATTTATCAGCCTCTTGATTGCCGTCTCATGTCATATGGGAGACTTTGAAAAAATTAATTGTTGACAAAATTGAATTGATCATCTTGATCATTTTGTCAAGTTTATGAAACTGAGCTTTAGCATAAATAATGACATCAATGATAATCTGGAAATTACCTTTGAGACATAGCTCATAAACATAAAGTTTTCTAGCCAATCTCACTCTAAGGTGAGCGACATTAGCATCCATTATGTTATTTGTATTGGATATAACTTCTTCCACTCCAAGCAATAATATGACCATTCCAATCTTTAACAATACAACCCATATAAGAGGGTCCACAATTTCCTCGAAACACCCTATTAACTTAATCATAATCCATCCTTCTTCTAAAAGAATCTAAAATATCAATTGAAGGTGAGCAACATTAGCATCCATTAAGGTGAGCAACATTAGCATCCATTATGTTATTTGTATTATATATAATGTCTTTAGACTCCAAGCAATAATCTCACCATTCCAATCTTTAACAATACAACCCATACTTGAGGGTCCACAATTTCCTTGAAACACCCTATTAACTTAATCATAATCCATCCTTCTCAAAGAATCTAAAATTTATCAATTGTTTGATGCTACTCCTTAATAGTTGTCAATTAATTTTTTTATATCTTTCGATTAAAAAAAGATAGTAATATCCATATAACTTAATCATTATCATTAAAAACAAAAGAGACAAATTGATTTCGCCCACCTTGAACAGCCTTCACTTTCATTTACTTTGGTCGCTTTCGATCCGAGCCCTCCTTCCGCGAGAGTCGAACATATTCATTTTACTTACGTATATATATATATATATATATATATATATTATATATTTTTCAATTAGAAAAAAGCATCTGAAATCCCTAAAATTCTTTTTCTCCTGTGTGATTTGTTTACCCTATTATGTATTTCAATAACTTTCAAGTCCGCACAGGTATTTAAAAAACCATGGATTCCGTTAAAAAAGCCCTTGAAATCAGTCAATAATTTTAATATAATGATCCAATTTAGCCTTGTAGCTGATAATTTGACAGTATTGGTACCCAGATGATGACATCCATATCAATTTTTGGGGTACTTATAGCCAGGATTTGTTTCAGGTAAAAGATGAAGATCAAAGAAAGCTTTCTTTTATATTTGGTGCTCAACATGTCATCTATATCTGAAGCAGTATTGTTTTTTATACTTTTGTCTTGTTAATCTGATATAAAGGATAGCAAATTCTAATACTGTTTTTGACTGGGTCGGGAGAATTATTATTATCATGATGGCAATTTTTGTTGAATTGCACCGGTGATTAGTCCTGGTGTTCGACATTAGGATCTCTGAGCTTGTATTCTATCTTGTCTTTATGCAATTCAATGGCCTCATGGAGTTCGAACTCTTGACAGTGTTTCTGAAATTGATGTTAATTAAAACCTAGGGTTGATACGTTCTGTTAATGTATGCCTGTACATTTTGGTTTAGGGCAATGGATCTGTCGAGAGTTTATATTTTTTTCATCGTGTCACGTGAATTTGACTTCACCTTTAGTTTTATCCCCAAATATACTGTAATTTTGGCAGTGTATTTTCTTGCTACTATTATTTTTGGTACGTAATTGGGGAGTTCTTTCATCAGCCATGTTTTGACTCAGCTAAGGATGAATAACGACCTTTCTTTGTCTGATCTATGAAAATTTACATAGACTTGTTCCAAAACTTTCTTAGGTATGCTTAGTCAATATCTTGGCATTTGCATTGTTAACTTCAAACCAAACCTGGTGGGCAAATTTTTTGTTGGGAAACGATTTTTTTTTCAGAAGCTGTTTCAATGCACTTAGTCAGTAATCTCAAGTTTTGAGAGATTATACTTTAATAATTAGTGAATGGTACATGTTTTCTGATGTCAACTATGCACAAGGAAATACATTATCAGTCTTAGAATACCTTTCAGCTTGGAAGCTACCATCTGAGCTGTTTTCAGTCTGTCAATAATGTCGCACATAGCCTTGTACAGCCATGCTTTGCTTGAAAAACTTCATTTCAAGGCAGAAAGCATGGCATTTGATGCTTCGACATTGGTGGTATCATGTGAATTGCCCTGTTTTATCACAATACTATTGCCCACCGAACTGTTCGAAGTGGCTATGTTGCTTGTGCTTATATTGTATTGCTTGTCCTTCCAGAAACCAGAATACCCTTTTAATGTTCATTTTATGTTACAAAATCTCTTCTTTTTATTATTTAATTATCTATTGTGATAGTCCAGTGATCCAACAACCTGGAAATGGGCTTACTAGTCCCTTTTTGGCTCCCAAACAAGCACAGGACAAGCCACTAATCCCTTGGGGCAGTATGGGTTTTTTCTATGCTCCAGTATTCCATGGATGAAGCAGGCTCAAATACGTTGTACTGCTCACCATTGCAACAGTGTACTGTTGCTGCACAAGCACGGGAGCATTTTAAGGCACAAGATTATTTAAACATTTTTTACGTGTCGTAGTGATCACCAGTGCAACAGCATACTGTTGATGCAAGAGCCTATGGGCATTTTAAAGCTCAATTTTATGTTAACTTATATTCTCAGTGACAGCTGGAATTTGTTTATAAAGTTTCAGCCATGATTTTTTTTTCTCATGTGAGATTCGATAGCATTATAATCTATTTAATGGTACAATGAACTCTCATAGGATTTTACTACCTTTATGTTAAGCTTACAGTAACTATGGGCTGTGAAATGCAATACCTGGCTGTGATAATTTTCCCTCATGCCATTTAGTATGCAAGGAAGTAACCTCTTGAAGCTTTTGGTTGTTAAAGTGTTCTAGAACCTGAATAATACGTGTCAAATTATAATTGAATAATATTTGTTCTTGTACTTAAGAAATCTAATATTACCCACCCAGTTGCATAAATCTATCTGTCATAAAGAAATGCTACATAATCTGAGTGATAATGTTTGGATATATCTTGGCTGGAATTCCTCAGTATTGAGAAACTGTGGCATGGTTGGTACCCTTTGGACAGATGGCTTTAGTTAATGGTTAACCTTATATATGGCTGCTTACTATTAAATCAAGGTGTGCTAAGTTGAATTTATTTCTTCTTCCATTTATTGATTGACAATTTTTAGTGTAATAGAGAATTGAGTCAAATTCACCAACTTGTAATTTCCCATGTTTTGATGGAAGTTTGCATGCTTATTTTAATTGTCATTACAATAAACATGGTTAAATGCATATACAAAAATTTATGTGTCGTGCCTGAAATTCAACTGACGCTTCTATATTTAACTAATTTGAAAAATCTGTTTTTTTGCAGCTAGATGGAGGTTCTGATGATATGGTATTGTGTTTAAGCACGGTAAGAATCAAATGGTACATAAGTTTGGACTTTTGGCATTGCAGACTATGTGGGAATTAGGATTAGCACAGAAATAAGCATAATTATTATCCATTTAAATTAGATGAAGACCATTTGGGAATTGGGATAAGCTTATAAATAAGCACAGGTTTTTTGTTATGCTATGATGATATGGTCTTCCATGAACAGATGGTACATGGGTTTGGACAATTGGCTTTCTAAAACTATCCCAGAATTGTGTTCAACACAGAAATAAGCATAAATGCATGCATTCTAGTAGGATGTAGACTATGCGGAAATTAAGATTAACACAAAAATAAGCATAGGTTCGGATTATGCTATGATGATATGGTCTTGTGTTCATGGAAAGAATCAGATGTTACATGGGTTTTGACTTTTGGCATTGCAAAACTATCCCAGAGTTATGTTAACTCAGAAACAAGCATAAATGTGATGCATTTTAATAGGATGCAGACTATGTGGCAATTGTGACAGAAATAATCATAGGTTTCGATTATGCTATGATGATGTGGTTATGTGTTTAACCTTGCTAAGAATCATATAGCATATAGGTGTGGAAATTTTGCATTGCAGACTGTTTGAAGCGGGATTAACATAGAAATAAGCATAAATGCTATGTATTTTATGCATTCTTTGTTGGGTAATGCAGTGATTTGAAATTCATGAGAGGGATCTTTGTAATCCATTATTTTTGTAATCCATTATTTCCAGAATTTGTAGCAATAATGGTACCTGACTATGGAAAGCATCAAAATACAGCAATTTTGAGATGAACCAACCTGTCAAATGAAACCTTTTAGCATTGTACTCTCTCTCTCTCTCTCTCTCAAACAAGTTGGGGTTCTGCAGGGGCCTCTTATGTTGGAGCTAAACTAAATGCAAATAGTTACAGAGGTAACAGAAAAAACAATGCCATTCATGGTCTCTATATGGAAAAGTATATTAGAACTAGTATTCAATTTACCATAACTTATCTAGTTACATAATCTGCTTGGAGATATATATGGGCTCGCTGAAACAGAATGAAAACCCAAGAACCACACGTCGATTTTTCAGACCATAGACAAAAGCTGATCCTGAAAATGGCATTGGGAAATTAGTCATTAACAGACAGCATCAGCAGCATGGAGAGCCACAGTAATCACCACCTGTTGCAAGCTGAACATGCTTCTCCCAAAGCTCCTTCAGTGCAAGTTTTACAACAATTCTTTGAACGAGAATGACAACTCCATCATGGCTGACAAACATGGATGTAAGCTTGCTTGAGCGAGGGATTTGAAATTGCGCACATCAAACCAAAACAAGTGTTATCCCTGTCACTCAAGACAAATTGGCAGAGGCTTTAAATACCATATTGTCAAGTAAGGTCAAATCATTAAGGCAATACATGCCACATTCAAAAGAGAAGAACCGAATTACCCAATATTGACATGATTGGCTAATTTACTATCTTCCCAAATTGTTAAAACAATGTTCCTAGGTGATTGAATCATAGAGTGATAAAAACCCAAGGCCAGGGTCTGAGCTACCCAAGGAATTTTGTTTAGGCATCAATTAGGGCAGCTACCTGCATCCATCTCTAACTGTAGAATTCATGATAACCTGTGAGTCTTCCTCCCAAAGTTGGGTGTTTAAAATCACATTTGGAAGCAAATCTTGATACCCTCATCAATGCCACTGCTTAGTCTTGTTTTATAATAGAAGAGAGAAAAGCACCAATTCATTTGTTGGAACAGCAGCCTTGATTACAACCCACGGGATCAATACTACATTTGAAGAGAAGACTTAATGCTCTCATTAGCAATACAATTGGCTGATTCAATACCTTCTCCAATTGTTAAAGCAATTTTACTAGGTGACAGACCCAAGGCTGGGTTCTGTGCTTCCCTAAGAATTTTGTGTAGGCATCAACTGGGGCAGCTGCTAGCCATCTCTAGTTGTAGAACTTGTGATATCGTGTGAGTCTCTTGCTACATTGGAAGCAAATCTTGATACCCTGCACATCTTGCACTGCTTCAGCTTTATTGCTAGTCTCATTTTTTTAGTATAAGAGAGAAAGCACTAACTCGTTTGTCAGAACAGCAACATATAATATCAGCCACCAATTGCAAGGCCAGGGTACTGCTTTTACTACTGTTGAAATGCTCTTTATAGAGCCTACTAAATGCAGGACCTTCTTGATAGAGTCATGGGCACCACTCTCTCTTAGGACCTGCCCCGTTTTCAGAGATTCTAGCACTGTAGCTGAGAGAAAGCACTAACTCGTTTGTCAGAACAGCAACATATAATATCACCCACCAATTGCAAGGCCAGGGTACTGCTTTAAACACTGTTGAAATGATCTTTATAGAGCCCACTAGATGCAGGACCCACTTGATAGAGTCATGGGCATCCCTCTCTCTTAAGATCCACCCCGTTTTCAGAGATTCTAGCACTGTAGCTGAAGAATTAAGTAATTTTTGTGTTATGACAAGGCGTAAAAAATGTTCAAATACTCCAACATGTTTTTATTTTAAGAGAATTTGGCAATATATTTTCTGTACATGACTCATGGGTTTTTTTTGTGTATTTTTGCAGCTTTCTCTATAAAAACATTATTGCTGTGAATGCATGATTACCATGTCGAGTGAAAGTGAGGCTTTACCTGGCACTCAATCTCTCGAGTTAAAGCGATTTAACCAGGTAGATTTGTAAACATCTAATTGGCTTCTAGTTTTAACTTTAAGTAGAATTATTTCTCTTAGTTGTTGCTTTGTTTAGTTCCATATCTGGTTTGGATGATGGCTATGCTGGTTTTACTTTATTTCTACATCTGGTTTTAGGGGAATAAACATGGAACAGTGCAAATGTTACTAACATTGAAAGCTGTTTCTTAATTTCTGTTGTTGATAATCAGCTTTGGCAAGCCTAGGATTGTTAATAAGAAACTATTATATTGGTTTTGTAGGCTATAGAGCTAGAAAAGCAATTGCATTCTCTGATTGGATCGAAAGGTTCATTAGGCCTTAATGTTCGCGATCTACGCTTTAAGATCCGAGAGATCTATGAAAATATTATTCTGGAGGACCATGAATATGCAGAAGGCCATGAAATAGAGCAAGCACTTTGGAGACTTCATTACAAACAAATTGAAGAATTTCGAACCAGGATCAGGATAAGTGTGGCTGCTGCCACATCTGGGCCATCTGTTCCTATGCCTGGAGCTAAACATGTTACAAGGAATGAGCCTGTTCACAAGGTTTTAGCGAGTTTCAGAAGCTTTTTATCTGAAGCAACAGGATTTTACCATGAGTTCATGTTGAAGCTCAGAGCAAGGCATGGACTTTCTCAAGACTTCTTTTGTACTGAGGAGGTTTCTTGCATGGGTAATCAGAAGACTGATGCAGATCTGAAAAGATGTCAGTTGTCATGCCACCGGTGCTTCATATATTTGGGTGACCTGGCACGGTATAAAGAACTGCATGGAGACGGGGATAGTCAAAACCATGATTGGTCAGTTGCTGCTGGTTATTACTTGAAAGCAGTCTCTATCTGGCCTGCAAGTGGAAATCCCCATAATCAGGTCAATTGCAATTTATTGGTATATAAATTTTAAGTCTAGCTCTCAGGAATTCCAGCTGTCTCACTCTTAGAGATGTAGCTCTGTGACATCATGATTACTGTGGGTTTATTTTGAAGTGGCTGTGATAATCATAGTAACGTCAAAAAATGATTAACTTAATTAATATCATATACTCAGGTTAGTTAGTATTCAATTTGAGACAACATAAACATGTTAAAGTTGAATGGTTTCCATCTTCATGTGTGTGTGCAGCTTGCTGTGCTGGCAACTTATGTAGGAGATGAGCTTCTAGCTTTGTATCGCTATTTTCGGAGTTTGGCAGTCGAGCTACCTTTTGGGACTGCAAGAGACAATCTTGTTCTGTTGTTTGAGAAGGTAAGGAAGAAAATTTCTATGGGGTATTTGAATCATTATATTATGACTCAAGCTTTTGGAACCAAATGAGTAGAAATTTTCTTCAATCAATTTTTTGGATCACACTCTATGGTCTATGTTATCATCAAGACGAAATGGATGTGGATTGTTCTTTATATAGCTTACTGTAGCAAAAGTAGATTGACGCCATTTATAGTCCACCTTTGGAGAAAAAAACCTAAAATTAAATGAGTCAGCCATTCTTATATCACCTAATGATTTAAAAATTTTCAATGTAACATTAGTACTTAGGTACGTTGGGACGAGTTTCTGTGCAGGGGGGAAATGTGCCTCATTTTCGGGACGGTGGAGGGACAGCCAGGGGACGGCAGCAAAACAAAGGATGGGGTAGGGAGGGGTGTTGTATAATATACATATAGAACTTGAAATGCTAGTTATGAAATGTTGTTTCAGTAGAACATACCAAATTAAAATACTTGAACATAGCAAAATTGCAACATGAACTAGAACCATTGAACATTCAACATAGTAACAAACTGCATACCCAATAGTAACATTCAAAAATCAAAATTCAAACAGAAATTCAAGTACCCATCCTGTGGCCGCATGGTTGTGGAATGGCGGAGGTGGGGTATTTGGGTGCTTAGGTACCCGATGCAGGGACGTCTCGGGGATGGGTACAAGGTTTGGGAGGGGGGTGCAAGTCCCCGTGTTAGGTGGGGTTACTTGGGTACTCAGGTACCCGATGTAGGGATGTCTCGGGGACGTGTACTTCAAGGTTTGGGAGGGGGTTGCAAGTCCCCGTGTTACACTGAAATTTTTTACTCTTTCAAAATTATTAAATGCCCACTTCTTATAAGGTAATGTGTCTTTTGAGCATGTTAATTATTGGTCTCCCTGAAACAATGAGTGGCTTAAGCTCAAGGCCTCATCCCTATTCAAATATTAAATATTTATGCTGATTCAACTGCCTAACTAAAGAACAATACCTTGTAGAATAATGTTCTTCCACCACTCTTCCTTATTCAAATTATAAATAGTTATGCTGATTCAACTGCCTTTACTCAAGTACCTTGTAGAATAATGTTCTTCCACCACTAACTTTAGCTCTTTCAAAAGAAATATGGTATTTTATTTTTGAATGGGTGCTTTGCCAAGGCCGTTTTGGTAACTCACTCTTTGTATCTGGAGCATGTTTCTGAACCTTTGTGTAGATGGAATCATGGAACAACCAATTTCACCAATGTATGGCACCCTACATGATCTGCTAATTTACAAACTCCATGTCCTTGAGTAGGTTCTAATCTATGAAGACTTCGATCGACTTTCCAAGATTCTTATGAGGTAGGAGTATAGCAAGGTCACATTGATACCGTGTTTCATTATAATTTCTACCCCTTCATGGAGATGCTCTCTCTATATGCAAGGAAAACTGCAGGTTATCTTATGTATTGTCCTTGCCTTTTTGAAAGGTTTAGCAATCTGCACCCACATGTAGCTGTTCTTAACAATCATTTGTAGGTGATTAATTTTAAGTTTAAGATACTCATCATTCCAAATATGAAATCTCTAACTGCCAGGGTTTTTATGACTTGAGACATTTTGTTGGATGGTGATGGATGTAGCATTCAAAGTGATGCTACGTGAATATCTTTACTTTGTGGTTTTATACTTCACGAGATAGCCATTCATATGATGTATTGGAGAGGAGCATATCAAAAAAAGATAATTTATCATGACGTTCCAACTTACTTGTGGAATTTATATTCTTTTAGCACGGCCATGGAACTCCTTGGTCAAAGGCACAATGCAGCAACAGATTTTTCAGATTGTATGCTTGCTATTGGTTTTAGGTGTGCACATCTTCAGTAGAGTATGGATCACACTCAGTGATCCATCATCAGGAAAAGGAGATTTTTCAGATCTATTTTGATTTCACATTTGCTTTCTTTTTAGCACCTGAACTAGACGGTTGGAATCTGCATTGTCATCCACTTAGTCATCAAGGTTAGTGTTTCTCTCTGTTTGGACATCCCACATTTTCTTAATAGATGCGGACATTAGAGTCCCAGACAATATAGATTATTGGCATGATGCTTAAACATGCTAGAAATTAGAAATTGGAATCCCATTCTAGTGGCCATGCAATTACATTTCAAAGTGTAGTAAGTCAATCTTGGTTCAGACACCAGGAATATTTTTTGAGCTTCTTTTTCACAGATTGTACTGACTTTTTATTGGTATTTTCCTTCAAAATTAGCTCTTCAGCTTCTTGCTTTTTCCTGTTGTAGCCTATGTGCAGAATCTTTTCTTTTTGTCTCTTGCATTAGTGCTTTGCGCTTCTCCTTTTCCAATTTTATCTCTTTTTGTATTGACTCTCCCTATCTTGCTGTGAGTCAGACTTTCAAGCCAGACATAAAATTCAGAAATTCCGTTAGAACATAATGTTATTAGAAGTCATACCCTTAAAAACATCTATCTGTTGTTATAATAGATGGCTATTAAACCTTATGCATATTCCATGCTTTATAAAGTATATACCTTATTAATTGATAATCAATAAACTTTAATTTTATCAACTATCTATAAATGTAGGTTTGAATAAGTGTGACGAAAAAGTATTTTGCTACTAACTCTTCTAAATATAAGGAGGTTCATTTTTGTCAAGAGATACTGAAAGTTGACCCCTTCATCCCCTTCCATGCTGAAATCAATAAATGTTTATGAAATATCTTTGAATGTGCCTACTGTTGATGTTGTAGCAGCAGTAGTTATCTTTCACTCCTTTAGCTGCCTTACTTTATAACTTCAAGGCAATGAAGGGTCAAGACAAATTTAATATTCTTCCAAGAGGAATTCACATATATAGTATAAATTGATATATTTCGTTTCAGAAGATTGATACTAAGGAATTTTGTTATTGGCAGTATATTAATAGGTACTATCAGCAATGCTTCAATTCAGCATAGTGTTTGGCCAAATTGTAAACCAATCTTCTACTATTTCATTAATATAAATGA
Organism: Cupressus sempervirens; assembly: GCA_028749045.1. Classification (NCBI taxonomy): domain Eukaryota; kingdom Viridiplantae; phylum Streptophyta; class Pinopsida; order Cupressales; family Cupressaceae; genus Cupressus; species Cupressus sempervirens. Next base: position 878,787,197 of record CM053783.1, on the reverse strand, counting down.
TATATATGTGGTTGGGTTTTTGTCCCTCAAGTTTGGAGGGCTTTCCCAGGGTAATTCGTTGTTTCTTATTGTGCATTATTTTGTTTTGCTACTTATTTTCAGTTTTGGTATTAAAAAAATCAACAGTCTTAGAGCAGGTTTTAAATTTCTTATTTTCTTCATCTTCCCTTGCTTTCGGCAATGGTGCTATTTGTCAAGAAGATTGTGATGGGAAGGGAATACAAGTTGAAGGATATGTAGGAGGCAGATTTCGGTCATATAGAGCTAGATCTAGCCAAGGTGGAGATCCCAAGGCTCATGGCATGCGGGGTGAAGTACAGGTCCTTGCACCTGCTTAAGTATGCTTGCATAATTGACTCCCTTCGTATGATGTTTTAGATTGTTGTGCTCATCGAGACCCTTACAATCCTCAGAGGAAAGTTTCTTTGTATTCTTTTATACACTATTTCTATCTGGAATATGAAGGAATGACAAAGCCCAATTTTATTTTACTGTCTTGCTTCTAGTTTCAGCAATTTCAAGCTTAGAATTCATTCCAGTTAAGATTGTATTTGTGTTGCGATGGATAATTTTTATTTTCCGATGAATGTGTGTATGAATTATTGAGCAGTCGGATGTAGAAGAGCCTTGATGTACACTAAGTTGTATGAGCCCCTTTTAGACAACTAGCTTGACAATGGGTTGTGTGATAAGAGCATAGAAGAAGAGAACATGATTGATGTTCAAATCCCACACGAATCACATAAAGGGCTTTGCACGCTTTTGTAGTTTGGACAACAACGAGCAAAATGGGGTACCTGAAGGGTATCGTAACAAATGTCTTTCACAACTTGGGGTGCAAGGCACCCTTCTGCCATGTCAATTTCAGGCATTCTATAAGTTACATACTGTATCACGAGCTATTTGCCTTGACTGAGGGTATTTTCACAGGGTAGCTGATGTATTGCTAAAGAAAGGCCAATGTGAGTGTGGGAATGTGTTGCCCCTCAGATCTATTCTTGAGGGCTGTGTGGTTTTAACGTAGATCAACATATGCATGATCATGGCTCGTTTACTCGGGCATTGAGAGACTTTGCAGCTGTCATTAGTCGTAACCTGAATAATGACACTTTTAGAGCCAACTTTAAGAAAGATAAAGATTAGAGTTGTTTTGGCTGCAAAATCTTCATCGTACCAATGAAGGGATGGCTGGAAGTGCGACTATTCTATTTACAAGTGAGGTGGACAGAGGGAGTGATGCTACATGTGCTGTTGTTATGCTATGTGCATGGGGCGTTGGAGCGCTGCTTGAGATCAATGATGCTAGGGTTTCACTATTCAAGGGTTTTGTCCACCTTTGTCTTCGTAGGGCTAGGCTTGACAAGGACTTCGCTAAGGCTAATTCCATTAGCTCAAATGACATTCAAACTGTTGGGACTTTTCATTTTGAGGTTTACAATGAGGATTTCTTGCTACTTTGTGGGACCCTTCAGAAGAGGGCTTAGCATGTATGGGTTTGGAGCATGGGTTGCTGCTCCTTCATGCGTCTTGGGGCACCTAAGCAACAAAATCAGCCTAACAAGGTATGTTGTCCTTTGTGAGAGGGAGTCATAACATCAGTGATCCTTGCTACCCGCTAAATCTTATATTCCTCTAAGACAAAGAAATATGAGGTGAAAGCCCTTTGAGAGATGTTGCCCTTTCCACTCATGGGAGTAGCCATGGTTGATGCCATGTTGAGACTTCATGATGACATCACGTTGAATGACTTTGTGATGACCACTTGTGCACATGTTTGTTTCCGCCAATGGGTGTAGCCATTGTGGGTGTAGTTTTGAGTGACTTCATGACATTCTCACATTGAGAGATTCCATGAGAAACTATTTTTGTTTCACAAATGGGTGTAGCCATTGTGAATATCATGCTGAGTGATTCCATGACATTATCACATTGAGACATTTCATGATTAACTTTTTGTTTCACAAATGGGTGTAGCCATTATGGGTGTCACGTTGAGAGACTCCATGACATTGAATTGTTGGAAAGATACCTCCCTAGCTAAGATGTAGTGTTGATGTTATAGAAGCAAGAGTTATCTTTCCCTCCTTTAGTCGACTCACTTGATAACATCAAGACAAATTTCACATATTCTTCCCGGAGGAATTCACATATATGCTACTGATTGATATATCTGAAGATTGATACCAAGGAATTTTATTGCCTGTGTATTGATAGGTGCTATCATCATCTCTTCAGTTTTGCTAGTGTTTGGCCAAATTGTGATCAGTCTTCTGCTTTCATTAATATAAGTGATATATTTGTGGCTGTTTTTTTTCTCCCTCAAGTTAGAGGGTTTTCCGAGGATAATTCGTTGTGCATTATTTTGTTTTGGTGCTTATCTTCATTATGGTATAAAAAAATTAACACCTAATGGCCAGCACATTATAACTTAAGTATTATAAACACACCTTTGAATAAAAAAGAGACAGGCTGCCCACAAGGACTTTTTCATTTTAACATTTTGCAAACTTCTGTTGAAGAGCAGCAATTGAAAGAGGAGATTAGGGCATCAAGTCCACTTCATCATCTTACATTTGTTTTTCTAATTTGTTTTGCATTTTAAAGTTTTTTTTTGAATTTTCTTTGCTAATTTGTTTTGTATTTTTAAAGTTTTTTGGAATTTTTTTAACACATAGGGAGGGCATTGTGATATTATTAAATTTTTTATTTGAACTTGTGACTCTTTTTTGAATTCTTAATGAAAACACACCATGGACAACAGTGACATTAGTGATAGTGAGGGGGTTGAAATTCAATTGTAAGAAAGAACTACACCTAGAACTCATAGAAGTATGACAGCCACTCGAGGTTCTTCTAGGAGTGGGACTGTAAGAAGGCCAGCAAGTACAAACCTGTTTGAATGTCCTTTTGAACTCCTTGAAACCCATGCGAAAGGTCCATTAACCCCCAGAACCTCTCTTACAATTTGCATAATGAATTGATAAGAAAAAATTCAAGGTGGAATAGAGTGTGGCAATCTGTGCAAAAAAATATAGGGGTAGCTATAAGCGGAAAGGTGGTGAAAGGATGACTGATTGTGAAAAAGAACTTAAGCTGAGAAGATTGAGGCAACTAGATTCTATATGGAAGGGGAGGTAAGAAAGAAAAGAATTCCATTGGATAGTTCACAGCCTAGTGTGTCATTGCCTATAGGATCTATGCACATTTGAATTCAAGGGGGATAGGGTTTACTTTTATTCTGGGAAGATGTCATACCCTTACTAAAAATAGCATTTACTATTTTTAGTAAGTTCTGCTGTCCAGAAATTTATATTGTTTTTGGTGATTTGTTTATATTAAAAACCATATTTTCTCATCAAAATTTATTTTTAAATATTAAATTCACAAATATTGGTGTGATATTTGGAGGGGCATAATCTGGGCTTATAAACTGATTTTTATTGTCAAATGACAAGCCAACACAAGTGGCACAGTGCATTTGGAGTGAAAGAAATAAATGGACACTTGGTGTTGGGAGTGTATGCAAACTAATCTAGCTCCTTGGTTGTGGCTTTTGGGTTACCAACTTGGAAATCAAATATTTTTTCAATAAATATGAGTTGTTCTTCATTTGGCATAATTTACTTTCATGTTTTCTGTCTTTCTTTTGTTACTCTTCAGAAGCTGATAAACTTGTGGAGAAGGAAGACTCAAGAGTGGGAGTCTGAGGCTGTCAAGGTGTAATCTCATACAAAGATTACTAGTGTTCATAAGATTTTAAAGTTCCTTGTGTTTTTGTTGAAGTTTGTTTGAGATTTTTAGGAGTTTGGGTGCTATTAGTTTTAGATTCTGATTTCAGCCTGTCAAAGTTTATAATGATGATATTCTGGTTTTGTATTGGTGTTGTTTCTCTTTTTCAAATTGATATTTTATCCTTAGAAAGTGTTTAGTGTGTTTGTGTGAAGTTTCATTTATAATGGTGTGGTTCTACAGTGCCTACTAGTACCTTGTTTGGGAGTATTTTGTGTTTTAGTGTAATCTAAGTTGCAGGAGTTCATTCTTAGCTTTAAGGCCATGGGTCTTTTTGTTATGCATATGTTTTCTCATGCATCTTATCTGAGGAGTTTGATGAGGCACTTGAAAAAACAATGTGGATTGTGTTGTTCCGCTCACCAATGAATATACTGAGGGGGGGTGTATCACTATATTGCAGATAACTTTGAATCATAGTAACACAGGGACGTGTCCCCGCTATTTTTGGGCACCGTACCCAAGACAGGGACACACCCAAGACGAGGGGACGATGCTCCTGTGTCCGTAGTGTCGCCACCAACTTGCCACCGGGAGGGGGACATCCCCGCATCCCTGTTTGGGGACTTGGGGACGGGGATGCATCCCTTGACCCAACTGGGGATGGCCGACCCTTTTTGACACATCAAAAAATGCAAAAAAAAAAACCATTTAAAAGGTTTTTTTTTCTGTTGTTTTTATTGTTTGCTAAGCTTGAACCTTAGGTTGACATGGATGATGAGAGGCCTCTAGGCAGCCTCTACTGCATTTTGGTGGCCCTTGGGCCATTAGTACTTGACGTTTTGTCTTTTGAGTTTGTTGTTTATACTTGAGACTCGGATATTTGAAGTTTAAAAGTTGAAGCATTGAACATTGTGATCATATCATGGTTGATGCTACTTGATGTAATTAAGTTTATGATGCCATTGAATGATTGATGAGATAATGATACTCATACTTTTGCTAAATTGATAATAGATATCTATGACTTGAATTTGCTTAATTATTTAATTTATTTGATAAAAGTTGGAAGTTAGAAGTTAGATATCTTTTATTGCTCACGAATCACTGTTCAATGTTCAATGCAATGTAAAACTAAACTAGCAATAGTGGTCTTGATGAACTTATACTTCATATTTATGTCTTATATTGGTATACATCTTTTTATAATTAGCATTTTAAGTATCATATGTATAGTATATACTATATACCCCCTGTCCTTCCCTCCCATCCCCCTTGCTGTCCCCTTGATGTCCCCAAATTGATGCCCCTTTATCCCCCCGTCCCGAAAACTTGTCCCCCCTTCACCCCGTCCACCTGCCCCCTAGGCCGATGTAACTATGCTGGATTCCTTCACCTATCTTATCCTCCCACCAGTCTGCTGCAACTTTAATGGTTAAGATCAAACAAACAAAAATTGAGACAAAAACAATATCACATAACATACAAATCTATCTCTTGGAAACTTGACTAGGGTAAAACCCACAGTATGTGAGATGATCCTCACAAAGCTTGCAATCTTGAAGTGGGCCCGGTCAAGAGCTTATCTTTGTTAAAAGATTACAAAAGACATTTTCAAGTGTCACTTGGTCAAGGGATTTAATATATACTTGTGAGAGTCTTGCCTGGTTAAGAGCAACCTGGTTAAAGGACTTGGAACACAAAATAATCTGTCACCCTGTTACGGGATTTGATACAAAGAACTTGTTGAAGTCCACCCTCAACGGGATTTTTTGTTGCAGTGATTAGAAAACAACATAAGGAATGACCTAAACACAATAGCTACTTTACTTAGCTTAATGTAGATGACTTTGATGCTCTTGGACCTGTTTGTGACTTGCTCGGCTCTGCAACTTAGACATGATCACTAATGTGCTTAGCTTTGCAAGCTACAACACACTTCATTACTGTGTTGTTCGATACACTGGCTCTTCTCAACGCACTTCACCTTCACACCCTTCCCTTATCACTTCCTTTTCTCCTTTTTCCTCGTGATTGCGATCAGCTCACGTTTTGCTTTTCGATCTGCAATCTAATCTTCTTTCTTGAAATAACAATCTTTTATATGATCCTCGATCACTCAGCTACAAATCCGACTTCGAGAATTCAAAATTTGAATTCACCAACCTATGTTTATAGTGTACCCCTGTTATTGTTGTGCTCTGTTCTTGTCAGATGTGCCTTTGTATGAACGTAAGTCATAGATGTTTTATGACTTCGATAGCTTGTTTGTTTGGAAAGAATTCAAATTCAAATTCTTTTGTCTCCCCTTGATGTGACAGTACCAGCTCCATTAATTGAAATGTCAAGCACAATCTACCTACTTTGTGACGTGTCAGTCATGTGTATCTTGCCTCTGTGTTCCATCCAGTTGACTTAGCTCAAACTTGTCTGTGAGACCACCAGTCACTTCTTCCTTCATGCTTCCTTGACTCCTTGCAACGTGTGCTAACATACTTAGCCCAAATTTGTCTAAGTGTGAATGCCCTTATGACTTCCTTCGCCTGTCATATCCTTACCTTATCTCTGGCCACCTGTGGAAAGGAGATGCATCATGTGCTCACACTACATCACTGGTCACAACCTTGTATTGGTCGATGCTCTGTCTTAGCCTTTGACATCAATTACAACCAGATTATAGCTGGTCACACTGGTAAGCTCCACCAGTCTTGATCCTTAGTCTTTCTGACAGTTATGCCAACAGATTGCCCATGGACACCATTTTGATTCCAGTTTCTCAATAATTGATTGCAGAAGTTTACTTGCTGTTTGAATCATCTTATGTCAGTAAACAATATTATATGTTTTTGCTGCAAATCTGTAAAATCAATTAATTTCGGTTTTGTGTGAAGATTTTGGCGTGTGGATATATAGAGAATTTCCTTGACAGTGTTGGTGCAACTTTGAGATTTGGAAAAAGATTAAATCTGAGGTTTTCAAAACATAATCAGATCTGATATAAATTTTGTAAGATATATTACAAGACAGGAGAATTACCTAGTGTTGCAGATATGTTTAACATACTATCATGAGATGTGGTTGTTTCTTGTATTGCGAAGTTTTTTTCTCATGCCATTCAATTTCGTGGAACATGCTCACCATAATTTGAACAATTTTTCAAAGATGTGGTAGCTGTTCAGTCCCTTGTTTGTCTGATATGGAGAAATAAGCTATGCACCACCCTCTGTGATATAGATTATTCCGAAGTTTGTGTGATGATGGAAGAGATGAGATAAACTTGGACAAGGGATGGATGCTCCATCATCATATTTGAGTGGATTGATAGAGTATTCAAGCTCAGAACTTGGGTTTCCCTTTTCTATAATGAATTGTCATATCAAGCATATATGTACTTTTTAAGAGAGCATTGGATGGCTTCATGGTATTTATCTTGGACCATTTCTTAAGTATTAGTCTTGCAGTATTTGAGAGTATGTTCACCTGAATTGGATTCCACCTACTTCTTCATATGTCGCATGTTAATTTTAGGATCGCTGCAAATATAATAGCACTGCCTATATTTTCTGCGTGTTCCAAAGGCAGCGATCTGTCTTGCATTTATGTTGAGGATGAGCCAAGGAGAGACTTGTCCCTTAACACGACATGTTTATTCATTATTATGCGTTTAATATAATGACAATTATAATTACATACATGTGTGTGTGTGTGTTACACATAATATCTCGAGTCATTATGATTTTTATTTCTCTAAAATTTGTATAATAATAATGTGTGTGTGTATATATATATATATATATATATATATATATATATATATATATATATATATATATATATATATATATTGTATGAGTTAAGTATATATATACATCTCATATATACTATATACATATCTTCACTAGTTTTGACTCATACATTTCTTCACTAGTTTTGAGTCTTCACTCACTGTATTTATCTGACTGAAGCTACAAAACATCAACACTCCCTCTTAGCTAGGGAGGATAAACAAACCCTTCAGACACGATTTGCACAAAATGATAGGCCTAATAATAATCTTCGACTAATGACTGCAAACATAGCCAGCCAAATTAATTTGCATTCAATACTCCACATCGAGAAGCATAATCCGAAGCTTGCAGAAAACCCGCTCGTTACAGATTCTATTAAGATTTGGGCATTTGTGAGTGCAAGAGCTTGTCCATGTCGGCACTGCATGACTGGGGCTGAGATACGTCACACTTGAGAGTTTGAGCAAGATTGGGGGCAGAGTCATTATGTGAACATCTGCTTGCTCTAGGAGATGAAATTGATGAGTAAGATTTCAAGCACTTCAGCCTCTCCAACCCATCCCATCTTCAGTATTATAGAGATCTTAGCTGCACTCTTTGATTATGAGCTATTATATAATAATCCATGAGAGAATATATAAAAGCTACATTATTCAATATAGATTTTGCTGGTTGTGATATCTACTGCTGGCAATTGTTATGTCTTTATATCTTGCATAACCTACTCATATGCAATGCATGTCAATATTAATATCAGATTTTTGCTTTACTAAAGAACAGAAATTTCTAACTTGAATTGCTATAATGATTTTTCTGCCACTGCATTCCTTAGAATTCGAGTTGTAACTTGATAATTTTTAGATATACAATGAGCATTCAACCACCAATGCGAGGATCCCAAACTCATTAATGAAAAGCTTAGCCAACTCAGTTAATGTTGAAGTGTACGAGAGGATGAAACCACAAATTCATTGAAAGCAATATAAAATTATATTGAATCAAGACAATTTGAGCTTCAGTTTCACAATTTTAAATGCTCTCTTAAAGAATGAGGTCTTTGCAAGTTATGCTGTTTTACCAATTCAATTTAAAGTTCTATGAAACCATTTTCAAGGAAGCATAATGAATAGAACTGAGTTATTTAAGATGCCTCTAGAAATAGTATTAAGTATGCATACTATCTTAATTTTAAATGAAGTCTTGGCTCCTAACAATTGCCAAATGGAATCGACATAACTAGGACATAATACTAAAGTAGTTCTCAAATATACCATGTATAAATTGCACCATTGTAAGTCCACTGCTAATTGTGTTTCTTGTCACTGTCAAAATGGAACAGCACAACTGAAAATTCAGAGTTTATGGTCTGTTTCTGATTGGTTCACATCATGTTATGATGTATGAATGCAATATGTGAGGAAATTGTGCATGGTATTGATGATTCATATTGAGATGATATAATATGAATAGAATGTTACTCCTATATCTTACTCGTTATGTTCAAAAACGTTTGAAGAATTAATCACTAAAATAATGAAGAGTTTTTTGACTGGTAAAGATAAACATAATAATTGTGTCATATTTTGGCAGAATCAACTCCACTATTTCCAGCTTATTGCTTGTACCAATGAGTCAAGCTCCCAAGCCCCAAAAGTTTGCGAGAGTACAAAAAGCAAAGGTGACAAGACTCTTTTGATTGGTGATGGATTGAAATTGACTATAAAAGACCAAAGACAACATAGCGCTGGAGAAAATGCAGGTTCAATTTCAGATTTGAGGAAAAGTTATCGTGTTCGCTTTGTTCGACTAAATGGCATTCTTTTTACAAGGACGAGGTAAATAATATCTGGTTTCTGAGCCTGAGCAACACTTCTCTATGCATTCAATTCCAATAGAGAAAAGGCAAGAGTTGTGGACGAGTAAAAATAAACATGATTTCACATTATTAGATAGAGATTTTATTAATATTATGTGATAAAAATCATATTAGCATTACATTTGCTTGGTATTGGTTGTTGGGAAAAGGTGTGTCATACACTTCACATAATGCTTATGATGTGCAATATAACATTTATATGCATGTATATGAAATATAGGGATGTGCACATCACATTGGTTAGCATTGTCAGTGAAGGTTGGATGGAGATTCAGTATAAATCTATATTTACTATTTCAAACTCAATACAATAAGCATGTCAAATGCATGATATCAGTAACTTAGGATGCAACAAATATGCAACACAAAAAGTCCACACACATAATAGACACAGGTTTTTATGTGGAAGCTCTTATGGGAGAAAACACAACAAAATATTGCTTACTTGTATGAAACCTTCGTACAGATTATTTTTGCACCAGTCTATAGGAGACACCAATTTCCAACATCTGGGCAGCTACCCAGCAAGAGACCAATTTCATTCAATGAGAGGCACCAACGTCGTGATCACCTTAGATAGAAGGCACCAACCTTCATATGATAAATGTTCAGGAATTTTCTTTTGGATCAGCTCTAAATCATCTTCTTAAATCTGCTATAATTCTATTTCAAAAATTTGCCATCAATATTGCTAAAAAAGTCTTTGATGTATCGGCATTGTTTCTGCTCAAATACTTGCCATGATTTTACCTTGAACTCTGCTACGACCATGGATTAAATCTGCTCCAAAATTCTGAATTTTGTTCTTTAGGTCTGCTCTTAAAATATGAATGATATTCAATAAATATTTTTGTTTATCTATCAAAAAACATTTATATATGCCTTGCAAAAACACCCCTTCATCCAAGAGATTCGACTTGCAAATACTAGGAGTCGACCCCTTTTGAAATCATTTATTTGTGTTTTAAATCCCCATAATTGGGTGGGCTCCAAGAAGGGTGTTCCCTTTTTAAATCCCCATAATTTGCATTTTTGAAACTTGACAAAGTGGCTCAGGACATTGGTCAACCCTTGTGGGCAATAAACTATTATATAACAATTTAATCATCTCCTTGCTCAAGAAAATGTTGATAATAATGCATGATCTAACATCTAATAATATAGTCACTAACTTGCGACATCAGTGACAATAATCCAATACATGCAATGATTTTGCTTTTTTTCTTTCAATTTCTTTTGCATTATTCAATTCCTTATCTTTTTCTTTTTATTTGTATACATACTTTGTTGTGTATGTATATGTTCAGTATATTTAAACTTAAAGCATAGTGAGGAGGAATCTTGCTTAGCAATAGTTTACTTACAGAAAAATACAACAATTGCACACACACATATGGTTGTTTTATTTCTTTTCTTTTAGTTTTTGTGTTTTTGTTTAAGTTTTCTTCTCTGTGATATATATATATATAAAATCATTTTTTTTTCTTTTTTCTTACTCTTCTAGCTTTTTAGTTTTATAGTTTTTTGTTTAATGTTCTCTTTTCGCTTTATTTGTATATATTTATATATATACAAAGTAGAGAGAGTATTTACTCTTTATATATATAGGATTAATATATACATATATATACATATACGCACATAGATATACACACACTTTTCGTACTTCTCCTTCTCTTACATTTATATTGGCTTATTTTTGTGGCATTCCTCTTCTATTTGCATGTTACTTATTTCATTTGTGTTCTTTTTAATTTAATATCGTTTTTGTTTATTTTAATTTAAAAAAAAATCAATTTTGTTTAGTGGTGTGTTCCCCTTTTATTTTATTTTTCTGGTTAGGTTTAATTTATTAATTATTTGTTTTTTTATTTGTGTCTTTAGTTGTTTCAATTCCTTTCGTTTTTTTGCTCTTTATTTTGTTTTTCGTTTTTTTATTCTTATCAAATTTAATACATTCATTTTTTTTTGTTTTTTTGGTCTTATTGTGGTATTGTTTGTGCTTTAACTTGAAGATTAGTTTCTAAATTGTTTTTTTCAAGGTCCTGTCAACCTCGGTCAGTGTGCTGCTTACCCTTCTCTCTCTTGTCCTCTTCCCCTTTATTCTATTCTGGTCTGCAGTCTGCAATATTTTTCTTCCTTGTTTGCTCTCCACCATCCTGATGATGGATCATGTAGCGTGATCCAAACGTTGATGATAAAAAATACTACACAATTGAAGCCATAAATTATTTTATGACAAATCGTCCGATAGTTAGGGACATTTTGAATGTTATATTTAACATTGAAATAAACGTTTAAAAAATGAATGATATCAATTGGGAAAAGTTAGCACCAAAAGCGAAATGAGGGGGACATGGTTTTACAGGCACATGGATTATGCAAAATATTGTTTGGTGGTTTTTTGCGCACTTGTTTATATAAAAGCAAACGTGAGTAGTTGCTAAGATTGGCTTGTGGGACCTTTGGCTTGTTGGCTAAAGTTGAATGAATATCTCTTGTAAGTTGTATCTGTGAACCTACATTGGGATGTGTGGTATTAGGATTCTCATTTGTTTGTGCACATGGAGTGTAATGTCCCTAGTAGAGTTCACAACACAATGTTATCGTTAGCCTATTTTCCTTTGGCCCCGTAGGCTAACTAGGACATAAAAGGGACTTTGAGGCCATTTGGCCTACGTAGTTGTTGGCCCACTTATAGTGCCCCAAATTTAACATTCTGAGCCAACTTCTCTACTTGCATATCATGCTTCGATAACCATTTTTCTCCTTAAATTTGCAGCTTAAAATTCTGGTTAAGTGAAAATATAGGTTGTTGAACCCCTTGAACCCGATCATACAGGTTCAATCAGGTTCTAAAGGTTCAATCGGGTTCAACATGTTTAAAGGTTCAAAATTTCCAACACAGAGGAAAATGAAAGGGAAAGGCCATTAACCAAGGGAAACAATTTTGAGAGAATTTTGTAATTTTGAACTTTGGGTTTGACAAGTTCGAACAGGTTCATCCATGTTTGAAAGTTCAATAGATTCAAACAGGTTCATCCCAGTTCGCAGGTTTAACATTGTTCAAAAGGTTGAAACAGGTTCAAAAAGTTCAAGAGGTTCAGTGACTCACAATGGTTTAACAGTCCCAACAGGTTCGATGGTTCAACGTGACAGATAATTTCTGTGCACATCCGACAACCCAAAAATGCATTTAAAAAATATTGCTGGTTATTTAAATATGAGGCTGGCCCACCTAGTTTTTGGTCTTACATATTCCTAGATACATTTTTTATAACAATATAAACATATATGGTATATTATTTTAATATTTTCTCAAACAAAACAATTAAAAACGATATTTTTAATTTGTTGGAAAAGCAACAATTAAAGAGAAATTATTTTATTATCCTTTGTCAAAAATCAGTTATAGCAACTGAAAAGGTTATGAGGGAATTATTTATGGGAGAAAACTTTCAGCAGAAGGGGTTCTTGATTCTGCCTTTGGCTCGAGACTTTGTGTTGTGGGCAAAGGGTTTTGCTTTCTGTTTTGATTGTAATTATAGGGAGAAGGGAAATATTTTTTATTTCAAACTGTAATTTGTGAGTGCAGAAGCAACAAGATCTGTGTCATCTTTTTGCATGTTCAGAGAAGGAAGATAATTGTATATCAGATCTTTGAGTTTGAACATTTGTCTTTTGATTGAAATCAATCTTTGAATTGATTCAGTTGTATCTGAATTTAATTACATACATGTCTGTTATTTGGTCTTTGAGCCTTGGTGATTCGTGTATTTGGAAGAGAATGTTAATGCCTTCTTTCTTGCATTTTCTCTGTTATGTAAGCTTTGAATAAATGGACTTTATGCCATTTGTTTGTTGTTCTTAGTTGTTCGTTTTCTTTAACATCTATTCTGTGTTTATGGGTAGATGTTTTTGTGCCTTTCTTGCTTTTTGGTTAAAAGCATCTCTGCTTGTAGTGTAGTGGATTCATTGAAAATCTCATATGGGGAGCTGTACCCAGGACAATTGAGAGATCGCTTATGTATTTTGATAGCAAAGCGAGCCAACTGTTAGTTGCATATATTTGTCTTCTTGGTCTGGGCATTTGGGAGTCGTTTTACGACTGTTTTTGTAGAAGACAAACTTGTTCACTAACAGATTTTTGGCAACTTTGTTGGGGACATAGAAATAAAGACCAATGCAGGATTAGTTATCTTTAGTTAGATTTTATTCATGCAAGATTGGTGACAACGTATCTTAATTTGAAAAACTTTTATGTTAAACAATTTTGTTTTATATTATGGCTTTGGTTGCAACACAACGATGGGGATCTCGTACAGGACCCTTTGCCTTGCCTCGATACTCATCCTTGCATAAAGGGTCAAGAGAAATTCTTCCTAAGTTCATGGGAGAAAAATCACATGATTTGGATGATCATATCCGAGCGATTACAGTTGTCTATGGAATACTTAGCATGCAAGAAGAGAACGTATTTGTCAAATTATTTGCTCGAAATCTCATTGTAAATGCTGCTGATTGGTTCCAGAATCTGGAAGACGGTTGTATTACTTGTTGGAATGATCTAGAGGTAGAATATATTGGAAGTTTTAAGCCTGTTGTTGATGTTGGTAAGCTGCTGTTAAACTTCTTTCAAATCCAAATAAAAGAGAATGAATTCATGAGTGATTTTGTTGATAGATTCAACAGATGTGTCAGTAAAATTCCTACAACATATCGACCCAATGAAAGTAATCAGTTATGCATTTTCTTTGCTGCTATGGAAACTGAAATAAAATTCAGTTAAAGCGTTTAAAAGTGCAAAGAGGGGAAGATGCACATGTTGGAAACTACAATTGAAACAATTGTTATGTTGTCATTGATGTCAAACCTTATTGGTGAGACAGTTGCTACCTAAGTAAAGTGGCAGATCAAGATGATTGATGAAGAGGATTTGAGAAGAAGAGATAATAAGAGGACCTAGTCGAAAGGTTTAGTTATGTGGAATTACAATGGGCACTTGAACAGTTAGACTTTGGCAAGAGAATGTGTTGTTTAATCATAACACTAAGTGGAGAAGATAGTTGTGTTAAAGCCTAGAAGAGATGATCAATAAAGAACAAATACTTAGGCTTAACCGAGCTTCAAAGAAGAAGATTAAGGAACTTGTAGTTGAAGCCGAGCTATGCTAGTGTTGATAGAGTGAACAGTAGAAGCCGAGCACATTCAGAGTCAACCAAGTGCAGTAAAGACAGAGTAACAGAAAAGTTAGACTGAGTGCCGGTAAAAGGACCCGAGCGAAGATAGTGTAAGCCGAGCAAGATAGTTTAGTGATGACCGAGGCCAAGTAACACAGTGTTGGCTGAGTGACAACATTTTATAGTTTGTGAAGGAATTGAAATTTCTAGCTAACATAGTTGAATTCTTGGAATATGTAAAGCGTGTTGAAGATAAGGATTAATGATTTGAAACATTTAATGCAAGGGAAACCGTGTTGCATAATGGCAGGCAGATTGAAGTGCAAGGACAAAGTGATAACAATTAGGTTCCTTTATTATTGGAATATGAATTTAGTTTTGTGCAAACATTATCAGATTTTGCTATTTTAAATTGGCAAATAAAATTCTGGAAAATTATGAGAGTTGTGTTATTTTGCAAAAGTTATCACTTATAAATTAATTCCAATATTTTGAAATTCAGTTTATGTTCCTAAAAATGCAAAGCAAAAAATTCAATTACATGGAAGACTTATCATTAGAGATTGTTTGCCAAGTGTTTTACAAAATGTCAAACCCAATTTAGTTTTGAATTGGAGTTTGTTTGAGCCATAACCGACTAGGTTATTACAATGTTGAGAGAGGATATATATGATTTTGATGTAGATGATTCGTGTTTCTTCTTGGAGGTTTATGTTTACCTAACACTAGAGTTGAGGTTAGCATGGAGCCATTACGATCACTATGTTTATTGTCATTTTTTCTTCTTGTACTTAATTGTTTACTTTTGAGTAACAACATGGTGTTTGTTTGATCTCTTTATTCTATAATGTGGAGAACTTGGGAGAGGTATGGAGATTAGTGGTGAGAGTCGTGTAGCTTGCAAGTTTGCATATCTTTGTGGATGTTCCTTGGTACTGCATGACATTGATGACATATGCTATACCTTCTATTTGAGTGATATAGGTGTACTTTTTGATTCCTTGATTGATTCAGCATGGACATTATCTGTATAGTGGAAGTTCTAAATTCTATATGTGTATTTTTTTGGATGTTTTTGTAATTTTTTGTTTTGTGCTAGTAGTGTATATACTTGGGATTTGTTATTGTGTATTGGATTAGATATGTTGATGGCATATGATCTACCTGTGTATACCTAGGTTTTGAGTTATGGTTAGTTGGATGTGGTCATAATTAGTTGTAGTTGTTGTTTGTTGCACTTGTAATAACCCCTTGCTCTTTTGATTCACCTTTGAAACTTTATTCATACCCGACTCGAAGTTGAACTTGAACCTTCGTTTTATCCTAAGTTCAAGTTTAGGTTCAAATTGTTTGTGAGAAAGTTGAAAGCCTCATTGCTTTAGTCTTCGGTTGGTAGTTCGCCAAACTTAGATGTTGAACTTGAACCTTGAACCTCTAGGTTTCAAGTTCAAGTTCAACATTGAGATTTTATTAATTGAGTTCATGCGCTCTCTTTTGTGATTTCCCTTTTTTGGCTTTTCTTTAAGAAATTTGGGCTGTTGTATGTTGTGGGTTTCTTTTATTTTCAGATTGTCATGTCTTTTTCCTGACCAAAGCTCCCCAAACCTGAAAAAGGGACTTGTTTGTTGAGTTCTCTCCCTGAAATCCATGATACATCCTTTGTGAATGTGAACTTGACGGGATTAATAGAGAGAACCAAAAATGCCCAAAGTGGAACCATTGCTGAAAGGCTAATCAATAGTGGATTATTAGAAGCTGTGACTTTTCCTCCTGCTATGGCATGCCCTGAATTAGTGATAGAATGTGCAAATAGATATGACTTCCAAAATAGGTGCATTAGAAAGGTTTTAGGAGAAATCTTAGCAAGGATTGATAGGGTTATTGTTATAGCAGCTTTTACAATTCCCCATAAAGAACAGTACGAGCTTTGGACCTTTAAGGAAGCGATACAAATATATGAAGGAAAGAAGAAAGACTATAATTGCCTCGTTGCACAGAGCTGGCTTTTGAAACCTATGAAAGGAGGTTCGCGATTGCCTAAGCCATTGACTATTGAGTGTTTCATAAAGGAGATTGCAGATATAGTTTTCCTCTTAAATAGGGTGGAAGGAAACAAATATGCTTTTCACTGGATGTATTTCTTTATACAGAAAATTGTGAGAGGTGAAAACTTTATTGATTGGGCAGAGCTAATAGCCGAAAGACTGCACAAAGAGCTGTTGGGATTAGCCAATTTACCCCTTCTTAATGTCATCCTACCTTTTCTATATTTTAGTTGTTTCAAAAAACTGGGAAGGGCTTCTCCACAAGCTATGGACTGAAGACATGAAAATTTACGAGTATTACAAACATTTGCAAGCAAGGAAACACTCCCAAGAATACAGAAGGGTCAACAGTGTATTTTTGGGGAGATTAGTCTTTGAGCTAAAGGAGAGAGAAAACAACAGGCTTTCTGGGGAACCTATGCATGTAATTGATACCTATGGCTATCATTTTATCCAATTCCCAAAATTTACCTTTATCATAATTGGGGCTTTCGATGGTGAACCTCTTAAATTACCTCGATATTTCTTGGATAATATCGTAGTATTGGAGGTATGCAGTTGGTTGGTTGTTGTTGAATAACAATTGAAAGACATTAAAAAGACATCAAGAGTCTTGTTCCCTATAAAGCTGGGTCATTACAGATGTGAAAGTCTCAAAGACGCCATGGCAGTAGAAAATGAACTCCAAAACTTGAATCTGAAGACCTACTTCCCAAGGAAATATTTTGATTATGCAAGGTTTGCCAAAGAAAATCTAGATGTCACACCCACATTCAGGCACATTCCACATATGGAAGATTATTGGGCCAATTGCCCTGATGAATTCAAAGTCAAAGAGAGGTTGTGGTCAAGAATGACTCTGAAGCAAGTTGTGACCTTCAAAATCGGCTTAGACATAAATGGAGTCGAAGATGATGAGCAAAAAGATGTATCAGACCCATGGTACCTGGAACAGATTGAATGTTTTCCAATTATCGAGCTAGATTGGAGTAAAAGAGAAGAAGATGATCTACAATCTAGAATTGCCAATGGGATCAAAAGAACAGAGGAATGGCTTTTGAAAAAGTGAACCATTAAAACTATCACCTAGTCATCAAAACAACATGCGCAGTTAAAGAAAAATAAGTCTTTGAAAAGAATGATTACTCTCACTGACCATGTTAATAATTCAGCTGCAAGTAATCAGGAACTTGAAGTTGAACCAACTCCATCAAAGGTTCAAGTTCAACACAGAATGAAGCCTATCAAAAGGATAACTCGCTCAAGCACCAAGAAGAAACAAAGGGAGGGTAATCCTAAGAAAGATTGTGAGACATTAGTGGATTTGTATCCTCCGGAAATAAAACAAGAAACAAAATAGGTTCTTGACTGTGACACTTTCAATATGGCTGAAAATCAACAAGACATGAGTGGTGAAGGCAGCATTCCTATGGATTCCCTCACCTTAACTAGGAGCTTCCTAACACTAGAGAAGACCCCCATAGCACCCAAATGGTTGGAAACTTCCGTTACCAAGAAAAGAAGTATGGTGGCTTTGTTTTTGCTTATTGATGACCTAGTAAGTAAATGCTTGGGCAAGACACCTAAGAGCAAAAAGCCAAAGACTGAGTCCAAGCTTGAGTTCGATGAGAATATGGGGCATTGGATGACAAAAATTGCCAAACCGGTCTAGGATAAGGAAGATAATGAAATGAGTACTCAAGACTATCAAATATCAAAGGTAGACCTTGGAAAAGGTTGTAGAGCAACCGATATGAAGATTTTTGAAGTACCCAACAAGAAGATTGCCGAACGAGTCTGGAAGGATGCCAAGGACAAACAAGACATGAGAGAGATGATGAAAAGCATGGCTTAGTATATCAATGCCATTTAACACCTTGAACCCATACCACTCAATGAAATACCTGCTACTGCAGACATCAAGTACCAAATTAATCAAATATTCCTAGATCATCTGCAAAAGAGCAAGGCAGTCACCAAATCATTTGAGGAATGGATTGAGTTTCTTAAGGCAGAGGCAATCAAACAGGTTAGTGTTTTGAGCGAAGCTTGGAAAGAAAACACAAATGTCATCAAGAAAATAGAATCAAGCATAGAGTCCCATGAGAAAGGGAAAAGCAATTGGGTCAAAGAGGTCTCGTGCATGGAAGAAGTACAGGAATATGGCTTACAAAGATTTCTTATAGAATGACCAGTACAAGACTTGATGATAAAATTTTCTAGGTGACAAAGGATTGCATTGAATGGAGGAACGAAGCTATCACGCAAGGCATTTTTGAGATCAAGGAATTAAATTGTAGGTAATGTCTCATTCAGGGTGATTTGAAATGGATTGATAAATGATGTACTAATGTGGAGGAGAATTCGGCTTGGTCTGGTGAAGAAATTGCCAAAGATTTGCAGAGAAAGGTTCCAGGGGCTGAAGGAGGTGAAAGCACTGACAGTATAGGACTTTTCAAAGGTCACTCATGTGGAAGCTATGTTGATAATCAACTAGAAACATTTGGAGATGCACGAGACAAAGGTCAAGCAAATTCGCAAAGACAAGGAAGTATGGAAATAGAGGATTGCGTATCTCGGGATGCCACATCAATAGGTCATCTCTGCTTTTACTTTTGCCTATGAAAACTAGAAAATTGCCCGATTCTGCTTCAATGGAGAAATTCTAGGATTTTGGGACACTTGGAGGTGCTTGGCAGGCAAGCGTTGAGCGCCATAGTTTTATTTTATTTTGTGTTATGCTTTAGCAGTTTAAGGAGTCAGGGTAACTGAAAACTATTCACTGCTAGTGGAGTAATTTTGACTATGGTTAATTTCGGCCCTACATGGCTATATATGCATGATGGAGGACGAGAGGATTAACATTTGAGATGGAGGTGACCTTGGGTATTGTTGGACATATATTGATGGAGCACATGGAGCACTTGAATGTCTTGAAGGTACATGCTAGCTTCAAGGATTGTTCTATTGGTGTATGAGTTAGTTTTGACCCCTTTTGCAACTTATGCAAGTGGGAGAGTGGTGATGAAAAGTTTGTTGTACACCTTGCATAATACTTATAACAGGTTTGATATTCTTGTGGAAACTTTGTGTAGGAGCTGATTGATGACTCAAAACCCTTAGAATCCTAGCAAGACCAAAACGTCTTTCACAAGAGGGAAAATGCCAAGAAAACTTAGTTCATCATGCAAAATAGCATTATTAAATGTGAATGTTTACAATGAGATGCCTTGCTTTTAAAGACAAGTTTGAGGGATAGAATTAGACAAGGCTGTGACATGTCTTAAATCTTGTGTAATGAGACGACTAGCTCAATCAAATATTAAATGACCTAGGTAGCTAGAATTAAATTAAAACCATAAAGATAAGATATGATGTGGCTTATCAAGACAGTTAGGGCTTCTAAACACAACTCCTCTTCTACTAAGACTAACTAGGTACAAGACTTTATCAGTTACAAAACCTTATTCACACCAACACTCCCTATTAACCACAACTTAGGGATTAGAGTGGGTCCCGACAACCAGGCCATATTAGGTACTCTACAATTCAAATTTCTCTCAAACAGGGAAAAGCAGAACACCCACTAGGACCAACTTCTTTCCATAAGAAAGAGAAGATACAAAAAAGATGATGTATGAAGGACACAATGATACCCCCCAAGAACTACATCCATCATGATGTTAAAATAATGATCCGCCCATAAGAGTTAAAGAAAGAGACTATATAGCCCTTGCTCCCAATGTATAATATCATGCAAAAATAGTGAATGCTTGAACTGATATGTAGAAGCAACATTTCTCTTTCTGGGAAGAAGCTAAACTGAGTACAAAAATGTAGGATCTGTCTTTGTAAATTGCTAATCTGTTGCCAAGTCCTTGGCAGATGATGATGATGCCAAAAACCAATCAGGTACAGGGCTAATCACAATAGAAGGTGACAAATGGAAACTGATTTGGAACAAGCTCCAAAGACAAATATGATGTACCAACAGTTGTGCCATGATTGTCATCATATAAGAGAGATAAACCCTTGAAGTTGTCCTTTAAATCTGAAATGTGAGATTCCACAAGCAATGGTGCAATGTGTGACAGATAGGAATTCCAATCAAGAAGACAATCAGATACCTCTTGCAATGAATCGCAAAAAGGTCCCACTGAACCAACAACAGAAGATGGACTATACAGCTTAACAAGAATTAGAATCTCAGCAAATGAAGGTACACCAATTGTTTATAGGGCTGGCTACCTGATTCCTACAGTTGAAAAATATAAAATAACAGAAAGAATTGAGGAAAACTTAAGAAATTAATTGGCAAAAAGTTGGAATTTAGATTGTAAATTTTGAGGTCGAGCTATAAACAGTATGTATAGTAGCAAAAACAAAGTTGCTTGCTGATTACATTTCATTTAAATTTTTTCCTCTGGTTTCATTCACCGATTCACCAAAAAGGGAATTATGTTTAATATGAGTCCATTGGCTATTTATGCTACTCTTGTAATAATATCGGCGAACAATCTCCCAAAAGTGAGACTTGAACTTGCTAATGTTGCGTGGATCATTTTCTACCATTTTCATATAAAGGAAAGTATTTTAGAGATGAGAAGGTTGGATTTGAAAGTATAGACGTAAAATCTATGGTGGCAAAAGGTTTCCAATTTGGAAAGCACATAATATTGGTGTTTTGTGTTATCTTTTTGTAGAAGACTCTTATTCCTATTTAATGAGGCCTCACGTTGACTATCTATCTTTAAGTTTTTATATGCTCTGTGGTATCTTTTTTTTGAAAAGAATATCGTTTTGTCATGTCATTGAAGCTTAATGTGTTTATTTTAATTTCTATCGGGTTTCTACTCAAACACAGACACACATATGATCATCTTGTTAATGATTGATTTTAATAGAATTTTCATTTCTTTTGTGTCTTTTATGTTTGTAATAATCAAAGGGGACACACAAAGCTCACAAGCACCTCTAAGGGATGTCAGTAATAGAGAGCAAGAACAAAAGTGAAGGCCACTACTTGGGTACTTTTTTTTAGAAAGCCTGTTGAAGATTTTGGTGCACATAATGTCTTATAAGCCTCTTTTCTCTCACAATTGTGGCCAATCGGCATATGAGTTGTATGTTACTGTTTTTTTCTTATAAAGATTCACTATAATGCTTCCACTGTTTTTCTGATTTTTTTGTTCAGATGTGTTTTGTTTATTTTTAAACCTCCTGTGTTCTTTCGGTAAACATGGCAACTGTTGTAATATCTAATAGTACATGTCTGAATCTATTTTATTGAGTTATACATGTTCTAATCATAGACTCTAACAAGAAACTTACGCACTGCATGTGACAATATAAATTCCTCACTCATGAATTAAGAAGTGTGCACAGAGAGTTTTTGCATGTGCCCTTTTCTGCTATGTTTTTCCCTCTTACAACATTTGTATAAGAGCCTTCCGAATCTTGGGGATTGATCGCGAACATTATAGGTTGAATACAGAAGTTGGACATACTCTAAGCAGAACAGAAGAACATGTGCAAGTGCAGGGTTCACTGCAAGAGATAGGTTAGGTGCTGACATTTAAATTGTGGGTTACAGGATTGTGACCGTTGGCTACAGACAACTAAATAGGTTGGTTTAGCAGCAAATGTTTTATGCTGAATGTTGTAGAGAAACATAAATCAAACAAGGGCAGTATTTAGCATAGTCACAGATGCCATCAAACTGCAAATAGGGGCAGCATATAATCAGTGTTAGCCTGCTGTCAGGTTGCAAAGGTATTGCAGGCAAAATGCTGTCATAATAAGTTTTCTATTATTATTTTCTAGAACAAAAGTAATTTGATATTTTCCCAGATCAGTATTTTTTACAAATTGTTGAATGCAGACTCCCAACAGCAAGTCGAATGCAAAGTTCTGAATCATATGAAGTCCTTTATAAACCATTAATAGCTATCTAGGTTTTTTACTACTAGCCAACAGCAATTCAAATGCAAAGTTCTGAATCATATGAAGTCCTTTATAAACTATTAATAGCTATCTAGGTTTTTTATTACTAGTGTATGTTGGTCTACTATGTTTACAAGCATCTACCGGGTATGTATGATATAACAACACACGTTAGTTATTTTAAAAGGTAGGTTAATATAAGTTATGACTGCTTATGTAATTCCCCCATTTGTTTCTAAATATAACACACACTTTGACATTGGTGCATGTGCTACAATTTTCTCAATCTCCATGTATTCATTCTGGTATTAAAGTGAGAGAGCCTAAGGAGAGGGTATGCTATACAAATCAATTTGGAATGAGAGTTTCGAGACCGAAATTTGCATTGTTGTGAGATGGCTGACTAAATTTGGAATCAAACTGGTAAAACTGCATAGCAGTTGGAGGGCTAACCAGAGGGTACATACCAGAAACTCTTACAAAGAGGAAGCCAAATGCACTGAAAGGGAAAACGTAAGTTTTGAAGGGCCGGCTTTTGTTGAAGCTGACTTATGTGAAAAGAGGACCGATTGGACTGACAAAAAAATGCTAGTGGACTATCACTGTCTGTATTGAAAAGTGCAGGCTGGCTGTCATAAAAGGTGCAGTATGACTGATAAAAACTGCAGATTTATGAAAAAAAGAAAGAGGCATGTTATTAGAGTGGACAGAGCACAAAGTGCAAATGGGCAATTTGCACAGCATACGGATTATGCAGGAAAGAACTGGAAGACTGTGTAGAGACATTTGCTTCTCCGCATAGTAGCCCAGTTTAGTTTGAAGGCGTTTTAGATTGATGTGAAGACTACCTTCTTAAATGGGTTGCTGGATGAGTTCTACATGCATCAGCCTTAAGGATTTTTAGCTTCTGGCCATAGTTAAAATTTGCAGGTTAAGTAAGTCTCTGTATGGGCTTAATCATGCTCCAAGTGACTTGTGAAAAGTTGATAGGCATCTCTGATATTCTAGATTTAGAACAAGTTTATCTAACTTGGATTTCTATGTCAAAAGCAATGGTGATGACATTGTGATTCTTCTTCTATATGTTGATGATCTTTTTTTCTCAACTTGTGGAGCTATTGTATTGCAGCAAGTGAAATTTGCACTATTTTGACATGACTGAGCAAGACCTTGAGTAGAATTGCCTAGGTGTATAATTATAACTACATCACCACTCATTTTCATGGCTTAGGTCAAGTATGCTAAAAAGTGTTTTAAAAGCTTTTGCAGTTCTTCCACTACAACCACACAGAGGTTGAGTTGAAGTTGTTAGTCTATGTTGATTCATCACTAGTCAATGAGTCAAATCTTAGTTTTGCTGTTTGTTATTCCTCTTGATTTTTTGCATAGTTGAAGCTAGTAAATCCCTAGGTAGCGAAACACATGTTTTGATATATCTAAGCTATTATTGACTGAGACATTTTCTATCATAGGGAAGAAGCTTTCAAGTTGACAGGTTATATGAATACTGATTGGCTTGGTTCAATTGATACTTGGAGATGACTTAGTGGTTACATTGTGTCTTTGTGTATAAAAGCTTTATTTTTGGTAAATTATTCATCAATACGCTAGCTTTTTCTTCTGTTGTTTCTGAACATAAAGTAATGAATGTGATAATTAGTACTAGTTGTGAAGCTGTGTGGCTGTGTTCAGTTTTGTGTGATTTTCAATTTGCTCCAATTACCAAAACTTTATTTTTTTGTGTCAGTCAAGATGACCAAAAGGTCTTTCATATTTGCACCTAGCAGATTGAGGTTAATCTTCACTACATTCCACAAGTTTTTGATATTGGTGATATTTCTATCATTTGTTGTCCATCTCAAGAGAGACCGACTCAATGACCAAAGCTCTTGGTGCTATATTTTAGGGCAAATTCTAAATGTAAAAGAGTGTTAAGAAGAGCAAGAAATCACTATTCACAACCCAAACCCATAGATAAAACTACGAGTTCAACATATGAACTTGTTACACTGTGTGAGCTTCCATGAGGTTTTTTTAGAGGTGCAACCTATCTGTGTATGGGCAGAATTAAGGTCAACCTGATCAGATTATGAGCAAAAATGCTAAATATACAAGGTATAATAATTGTTCTTTCACTTGCATTTGCCCTTTACAGCAGATAACAACAATGAAGGCAGGTATAGAAGCAAATAGTAGAACTCTGGTTATTTGTCCTCCGAATGCACAAAGGGGTAATCTCCTGATGAGAACAGTACGAATAACCTTCAGAGAGCAGAAAAAGGGCATTGGGCAGCAGTAGCAAAAACTTATAATGATGCAATGGCAGAAGGATAACAACAATAAAAGCACTTACAGCAGAAAATAGTGGAAAAGGCGCTTGTTTATCTTCTGAACGCATAAAGAGGTATCATCTGAGAACATGTTGAACATTAGTGTTAGGAGACTAATATACTTAATCTATAATAATGCTTCAACCATTATTTGAGACATTACATATTTATTTAAATAACTTAATCATTCATGTTATATATATATTTCCATTTATAAATAAATATTTAATTATGTCCAAGGGGTTTAGCTTAGTTGGTTGAAGCAATAAATTCTCATTGTGGAGACCCTGGTTCAAATCCCAAGAGGGACATCTTTGTGGAATTCTAAGTTGTGACTCTTGGTCTTCTATTGGTTGTATGTGTCTTATTGTAAAAGGTGGATTTTAAGTTGTGGCTCTTGGTCTTCCAACTGTTGTTTGTAGTGTGGTTGCTCGTAAGGAGCTTGAATAAGATTGTAAGTCTCATGTTGTTGGTTGAATAAGCACAAGATTTGTAAACGATTTCAATGTATATAATAAATATTTAATTATCTCATTGATTAGAGTATAGTTTGTTAATGTTTGGTTAGCTTCAGTTGGATAATCCCTTGAGACTAAATTATATATATATAGTTAAATAATAAATTGTTTTATTAATTGAATAATAATGAATAGACATGTCCCATGAAAGGGCATGTCTCTCCATGTCTCATTCACAATATAAGAGAGAGATCGCTGCCCTTGGAAAACATATACCAAAGAGGCAATGTTAATACATTTGTAGTGATCCTGATAAATTAATGTGGTATCAGAGCCTAGTTGCAAATGTGAGAAAGGATTAGAAAAGACAATGGAAAGAATGTATGATGCAACAAAGGGAAGTTTTAATAGAAGATAAATATCAAACGATGTGTTTTAATAAGCTTGATATATGACAAGGAAAAAGATACCATGTTGCACCTTGCCTTGAAGCTCGTCTCTCATCAAATCCCCATTATATTTGAGGTGACTGAGACATGGCACAGAATGCTTATATTGGTAGATAACAACCCCTTTTACAATAGATCCAAATCTTCAAATATCAATAATTCTAGATTGTGTGGTGGGAGTGTCAGAAAGGGAGGAAAACTTCATAGAATTTTTTTAGTTGCTGTCAAACATGGAGTGTCACATGGCAAATCTCCTATCGAACACGAGTCTTTTTGGAACATCAACAACATGTACCATTGCCAATGTATTCATCAAAGTGTTTTGCCAATGCAAGAATAGAAGATTGGATCTTTCTATGGCTTGGAATGCAAGGCAGTGGAAGCACAATGCCACAAAACACCCACAGCTGATTCAGCTTGACAGGACAAGACACTAACAAGGAATGGAATAGATCTTTATTTTTCTTACACGGAGGCGACTTTGCTCTGGTTAAGAAGGCATGTCGATGTTCAAATCAAAAGAACTAGCAATAGGGAAAAAGACGATGACGACAATCATGACAACAATGTAGATGATAATTTTGTTCATGGTTGCAAGCGAGACTTTGTATGGTAGGATCCTTGACATTCCTAACTTTCAATACACCGCTAAGCATTTGGAATTGATGAGACTTTGAAACATAAAACATGCATAGGAGGCCATGTCATATAGAGAATGAAGGGTATAGAAGTATCTAAAACACAAGAAAAGGCACCGATAACATAGAAAGGAAAAAATGGTATATACGAACCCTTGAGACATATTGCCCATGTGGAAGGAGAATAGAGGATAATAATTTTAAGGAGTCAACATGGAAGATACAGTAAGGAAGAGGGAACTATATGCAATTACCTGTCAATGCTACGATCCATGCCTTGGGAGTGTTGTGGGCCCTTTGATACAAAAGGGGAATTCTTGTTCTGATCCAATCATGTAATATTCCAAATTAGGTGTTATGATTTATGCCCTGTTTTTGTAAAGAAGGTAGAGTGGATTTGCATGTCATGTTGGTATTTTGGTGAAATTTAGGGCCCAATCATTAATTAAAAATTACTATTAGCCAAGTGTTGAGATCATACCGACAATGAGATAGCGTTTCTCTAAACTCAAACATCATCATTCATGTCATTTGAAGATTGGTTAGATACAAACACAAGAGTAGGAGATATGAAATACTGGTCAAAGGATGCAAGCAACTAGCAATCAGTTTTACCTTTGGAGACTCGTCTTTAGGGAAGGAGCTGAATAAGCACCAGTTGGATGTAAATATTAATTTCTTATTTCCATAGTTACACCATACTAGGCGACGAGGGGACAATTTTCCGGAACAGGGGATAGAGGGGCCTTAATTTGGGGACAGTGGCAAGGGATGAGAGGGGTTGTATATACTACACATATGGTACTTAAAATGCTAGTTATGAAAAGATGTATCGCAATATAAGATATAAAGATGTAAAAGAGTAAATACTTGAGCATTGCATTGAATTGGAACATCGAATATTGAACATAAATAGTTGAATCAACAAATAGTCAACATTAGGAGGTCCCCCCATCCTCGGTGGAGCTGGCTGAATCTGGTGTTGTCATAGGGACGGGAGAACGGATTCCCCAAGTCCCCGATGCGTCCTCATCTCCGAGACGTGGGGCAAAAACGAGGGGGATGCATCCCTGTGTTACTATGCTTATTTCTTATAAATATAAGTGAATATAGATTTGAGATATTAGTTACCTTAAATTATTATGTGGTATTAATAAGGAAATAATATGTTGAAAATATAGGTTAAGTATATGGAATATATGCATATATATTCTAAGTTTTAATTTTAAATTAGATATTTATCTATATTATATTGGATTGATGCAAATTATTATTCTTGAGTATTATATTAGTCTCTCTCATATTTTCTAAATACGTACTATAAGAGCTATTTGCCTTGATCTTTTCATTCGAGGATGCCTTGCAGGAAAAGGGATACTGGTATTAGATTCAAAGGGAGTCTAACACTTCTTTGAAGGAAACTTTGGATGAGGAGCTTAGAAAATTGATATTCAGAGGGAGTTTTGATACTTTATTAGAAGTAACCTTGACAAAGAGGTCAAATGGTTAGTGTTTCTTTGTGAAGAAGTTCCAATTGCAATCCCTTGTAATACATTCTTCTCTATGAGAGATAAGTTTGAGGTGAAAAGCTTATTCCCTGATATGGTTCATGGTGGATATCATGACAAAACCACATGACAATATCCGTGGTGACTTCATGTAAACTTTTGATTTCATGTGTGTATGGGCTTGCCCCCTGTGTACATCACGAGGAAGTGACGACTTCCAAATGATCATCACTTGTATTTGCAAAATTTATTGGAAGGGGACGATCTTACAATAACTTTAATCATGATATACATTATATGCAAATGTTGAAACAAATCATGATGGATTATATCTTGTAAATTAACAACTAAGTGAATAATGGATTATATCTAGTAAATTAACAACTAAGTGTTAGATGTCATTCACTTGACAGTCAATGATTTGTTCGAAGGTACTTGGTGAATATCATGTGTTGATATTTTGCAGCCCTTATTGAGTATTTGGTGAATATTATTATGGTAAAATAATGAATGTGTTATCAAACAAAGATCATAAATGATCTATATATACAAGTATATATAAGAATGTTTCTATATTGAACAAGGAGAGAGATAGAAATATTTTGAAGAACGAAAGAGAAAGTTTCCATATTGGACTGAGAGAATATAGAAACATAGAAGAAGAGTGACAATTAGAAATAGAAATAATCTACGAAAGAGAGAGAAACAAAAATAGAGAGATTCAAATCTAATACCCTCCCTTAATGGTCAATCTAATGTCAAAACAATTTTTTTTATAGGAGAATCCTCAAAAGGCGTAAAAGGCAAACTTGGGCTGATTAGTGAGCTTTGCATGTTCTACAATATTGGTCTATGGTAGGACGAGTCTCGATACCCAGAACAAGCACTTCAAGGCGACAATACTCGAAGATTGCCATCATTCTCTGCTTCTAGGTGTTGTAGTTCTTTCCATTAAATTGTTGTCCGTCTTCCAAAAGAAGATTGGTGAGAGATGCCATGACATGTTTTTTGATGCAAAAAAAATGAATATCATAAATGGCATGATGTTTGAGGCAGATTGACAGAAGACCCAAAAAAATGAAAAGACACCCAAAAGAGATCTTGAAAAACCCACAAAAAATTTGAAATTAGATTTTGATTCTGCTTGCTCAAAAATTGAGGCACATAAAATGATGCACCCAAAAAGAATGGAGAGCAACCCAATTGAGAACTAGAAAACCCAATTTGAGTTTGCAATAAAAATAAAATTTCAGCTTGATCTGAAGGGTAGAAACCCTAGCCGAAAGTGCAGGAACTAGAGGTAGTCATGGAAGCTCAGATATTTGCAGAAGAAATAGGCTCACAAAAAAAACATCAAATGCTGGCCCAAAAATGCCAATAAGTTAGTTGTTTTATAGAGGAAGTTGGTCGCGCGAGCAGGGGAAAGGCAGATTATGCACGAGTTGCAGGAGAAAAGCCGCCCAAAGAAAACAAATATACAAAAACCCGGGTTTTTGAACACACTCAAGCAAAGGATGTTGAAAATCTTGAGTCTAATATTTCATGAAAAAATTAAAGATTCTCAAAACCTATTTCAAAAAATAACTCAAAATTTCAATAATAAAATTATTATTTTTCGAAAAAATAGCTCTGGTACTATATTATGGTAAAATAATGAATGCTTTACTAAATAAAGATCATAAATGATCTATATATACAAGTATACATAAGAATGTTTATATAACGAACAAAGAAAAAAATAAAAACATCCTGAAGAAAGAAAGAGGAAGTTTCCATATTGAATAAAGAGAGAATATGGAAAACATAGAAGAGTGACAATAAAAAATAGAAGTAACTCTACAAAAGAGGGAGAAATAAAAATAGGGAGATTTAACTATAATAAATATCATGTGTTGATATTTTGCAGGCCATTACTCAGAATATTTGGTGAATATCATATGTTGATATTTTGGAGGCCAACACTCATGATATAAAATGTGATATCAAAATGATGGAGATCTTCTGATCAAAGATATTCTTAAAATTTGCCATTCCTAATATTACCAATGGTGTAATAATATAATATCTACCCCCTGGCTACCCTCCCTAGCTAAGAGGTAGTGTTAATGTTTGGTAGCTTCAGTTGGATAAACCCTTGAGACTAAATTGAAGATATATATATATATAGTTAAATAATAAATTGTTATATTAATTAAATAATAATGAATACGACATGTTCCATGAAGGGACATGTCTCTCCATGTCTCATTCACAATATAAGAGAGAGATCGCTGCCCTTGGAAAACATATATTAAAGAGGCAATGTTAATCCATTTGCAGCAATCGTGATAAATTAACATAGTTTTATTACTCAATGATAACAATTCTATGTTACCATTTGTTTTCATTTAAGTCATTCTAATCATTGATTAAAATGTATATGACCTGATGCATCTCTGTTTCGAACTGTCGACGATGCTTGTATTTATTAGTTCTCATTCGACGATTGAATTATAACAAAAAAAGACAATGATATCAGAACATAAGAGTGAACAATAGCAGGCGGATAAAATGCTCAGTACGATCAAACTATTAAGAATGATACATAAAAGACGACACTGCATACTGAATTTGATAGGACAGTTTACATGTCGAACTCTGCATATTGAAATTGATACAGATTGTTGGCAGCAAATCATATACTCAGATTGTCAATCTTATCAGGAGACTATCTGGATTAAGAAGAACAATATCAAGTATCTTCAAAGACCATAATTTCTGAGATTATTAATACTCAGATAAGTTGATCTAATTTTAATACTTAGTTCTGCTGCAAATTATAATTAAAAGTTGTTCTATTTTTTAATAAACAATCAGAAATTGTTTATCTGCATAGGAAATTCATATTAAATTACTATTAGTGTGAATTTTTGTAACACAACAGGGATAACATCCAAAGAGCAGAAAAGGGATATTTAGGGAACAATGGCAGAAACTCTAAAGATGGAATGGAATAAATGAGCACCGTAACATCAGACAGCTCCACCCAGCATCCCCTAAACATTCCTATGAGAATGCCCTCCATAGTTAGGAGTTGTTTTTAAGACATCAGCAAATTACAGTAGGCTTTTATGTTTTTTTCTCATCCCAGTCCTCGAAATGTCCCTTCATTAAGGAAATATTTAAGACCCTTCGGGACATCTCTGACGAATACATTTATACATCTCTGACGAATACATTTATTTTCACCATGTAAAATGGCTGCTATTGAGCATATTTTTCTTAATTGGCATGCCACTTGGGAACAAATTGTTGATCTAATGACTAAATTATTCAGGCTTGGAATATTTGTAAAATTGAGACATTAAGGTATAATTAGAGATAAGGTGTGAATGTATTAATGTTTGTAATATTGTAGTGATTTATTTATCAGTCACGCCTAAAACCATAATTTACACAATGTAATTTACAACCAATGGAACTTCTTCCCTCAGTAGCAAGTTTTTCCTCTTTATAATAGTGATTTAAAACTGAATATTACTCGAATTGATTTTTTTAATTATGTTGCAATCGCTCTATACTTAATATTTAAGAGATATTATGTTTTAGACTGTTCCTCAAGGATGTGAACCCAGGGCCTATACCAAAAATTGGAACGTATGGTGTCACGATGCCCTTTCATGCGTGCACTCATAGAAGCAAATATCTTTTGCCAAAAAATGTAGAAAAAAGGAGAAGAGAGAAATAATCACTGTTTTTTACATTTAAATCCATGCTAATTACATAGAGATTGACTGAGAAACGAGAAAGTTCACCATGAATAATGTTTTTAGCTTTGTTTTTGAGATCATTGATTATAATGTACAGTTCATGATGTGATGATACATAGTTTGTCTTCCAAGTCTGAATTGCGATGTTAACCACAAACTACTAAATACAAATATCAAGTTACTAGTAACTAAACCATTTGTTTGTTCTTGGAAATAAACCTGACTATTGCTATATGGAACCCAGTACCTAATGGTTTGATAACATCAAATTAATCACAGAAATTCTTGAAACTCAAACTGTGGAAACGAAAACGAAGGATACGCTGGATAACCTGTTTTTCATTCATTCAAAAAGTATATAAGGAAACCTCCACAATTGATACAATTCACATTTGCATGGAAATCAACTTGTATCTTGCATTTAGTTTTCCCGTTCATAAAACCTAGTCTTTTAGTCAAAAGAGACACTGAATGAACTCCCTGCAATCTTCTATTTTGCTCATCATTAACTTAATTCAGCGAAAATGGAATCTTTCAAAATCGGCATTAACTAGAAAAACATCCTTATCACTTATAAGGATGAGATGGAAGATAAGTCTAAATTATTAGTAATTTTCTACTCTTTAGACTTATGAATGTTGTATATTTTCATACACAATTCTCTTTTGTCTTGTTCTTTTTTAATTTCCCCTGTGCTGAAACTAAATAGTATTGTCTTGGTTTTATCTTACTAATTATTTGCAGTAATTATCAAGTATGTGCACTAATTATTTCGCCTTTTTCTGTACTCTCCATCTGGTGCTTACTGTGTATTCCTTTTAGCCTGGAGACATTTCCAGAGGTTTATGCTGCAACCATACATGACTTGGAGCAATTGCTTGCTTTAGATGATATATGCCTTGAAGCAGGCTTAGGCTCAGAGCTTCGAAGTGGGATAGGCACTGGAAGTAGTGGAGCTGCTGGGGTACTGCAGCTTGTATGCATCCTTATTTTCACTGTGCACAATGCAAATGGAAGCACTACTGTGCAGCAACCAACCTATGCTGAAATTTCTCAGCGCTCTGAATTATTACACCATGCACTGACCACGGCATTTGAGTTTGCAGGCCGACTTATGCGTAGATGTGCAGATGCAAATGATGTCTCCAGTAGCTCCTTTTTGCCTGCAATGTTAATTTTCATGGAGTGGTTGGCTTGCCGGAAAGAGGTGACAATTTCAATAGAAGAGGATGAAAAGCAAGCAAATGCAAGGTGTTTCTTTTGGAAACAGTGCATTGAACTTCTGAATAAATTACTTGGGAGCAAGGATTTGAATGCTGGTGCCACCTTTACTAGTTTGGATAACTCTCAAATGATTATTGAGGGCGATACTACATTATGGGAAGATATTGAGCTGCAAGGGTTTGTTCCTCTTCTTCCTGCCCAAAAGGAATTAGACTATTCAATAACCCCTGCCAGAATAGGATTGAGAGATAAAAAGGAACAACAGGTCCGTGTTCAGCGACTCTTGGCTGCAGGAAAAACCATTGGAACTGCATTTAGTGGCACTGGAAGAGGAATTGCCTATAATAAAGAGACTGGAAAGTTTTACTTGGCTGGGAACATGAATGATGACAAGGCATCTGTAAATCGACATATTATAGCCAAAGAGGTGGCTGAATCTGACCAAGGTATTTCCGGTGTACCTAATACTGGGTATGTAGGTGAACTTAAAGAAAACAAAGTAGCAGGGACAGATACATTCCCACAATCAGTAAATGGGGATGAAGATGATGAAGAGTACATTGTTTTCAAACCTGTGCCAAAGGATGTCTCTGCTTTGAACACAATGCGTTTCTCTGCAAATAAGGAATCCGGTGAAGCATCTTTTGGTGTTCCAACTGTCACATCAACTGCTTTCCAACGTAAGCTTCCACTTGAGAAGTCGGAAATGTATACAATCAGCAAGGAGTACACACCAGGTGCTGTATCTCATGGGTATACTCAATATCCAATGTGTTCCTTTTCTGATTTTCTTCCTGATGCATTGCTTCAAGGTGATAGCATGGGCTTAAACCATGATCCGACTCAGGGTCAATCAGTTACTGAGATTGGTTGTACATTGTCCAGCCCTATGCATTCATTGGTTGGTACAACTTTTTCTTCAGTTTTTCCCAGTCCTGGAAATGCTAGTCCAGCATGCCAAGTAGAACTGCAGCTGAACAAGCAAAATAGCTTCGGAGGGCCATTGTCTGCTCTCCCTAACCTCACACTAAGTAGCTGGGGCATCCAGAATCATGATGTCATGCCCAAAGGTGGATTGGGAAATTCAAAAATCGATTCTCCAGGTATTATTGGACAACAGAAGCTTACTGATATGAGTTTGTCATATTGGAATACACAGATAGATATGCCATCCCTTTCTGGATTGTCAGACCTCTCTATTAATGACTTAGTATCATCTCAGGCAGCTTGTGAGAAATATAGCATGGCATCAAATTTCTCAGGACTTGATTCACAGAATGACAGAAACCAACATAGTGGTATACCTTCTAATTTTTGTACAGATTCTCCTTTCTCAGTTGCCAGGCCACATCCATCAGCGCCTCTGCTTCCAGAGGAAAACAATATTAATAGTTCTCTGGATATTTCGACTGGTATGCAACACATAAATCAATCAAGAAATGTCAGTTTGGAGGCCGAAGGTATAAATTCTGCATATCCAATGCAATTGGAGTGTGCAGATGTGGAAAATTCTTCTTTAAAGACATTTCTTCCTAGCTTTCAGCCTGTAGCAAAAGAGAACCCTGGCAGAAGTTGGATGGGACCTTCTGATATTGGTCCACCTCCTGGTTTTGGTTCTACTCGATTCATGTCTGGGCAGAGTGATG
Source organism: Cupressus sempervirens (assembly GCA_028749045.1). Lineage (NCBI taxonomy): Eukaryota > Viridiplantae > Streptophyta > Pinopsida > Cupressales > Cupressaceae > Cupressus > Cupressus sempervirens. Next base: position 878,752,634 of record CM053783.1, on the reverse strand, counting down.
AAGATGCTGAAGCTCCTCCTCCTGTTGATGATTATGCATGGCTTGATGGTTACAGCTCTGGAATGCCTGGTACAAACAGTGAAAGATATGGAAACTGGGGCCTTCCTATGTATTCATCAGACAACGGTATATGGACATCAGGTAATAAGTTGCCTATCTCGCCAAATAGAACAGGCTTTCCATTTCCAGGAATGGGCTTGTCTGGATTTGGCTGTGCTGATGATCAGCAACAACAGAAGACACTAGATGTGCAGTTTTATGAGCAGTTGTTACATGAGCAGCAGAATAAATGGTTTGATTATGGCACGGAGTCAAAGCCCTTGCAATTTGGAACTCTACAATCACTCTATGAAGCCCAACAGCAATCTGAGTCTCAGAAACAGTTACTTTTATTACAACAAAAACAGCAAGAATGGTACAGACGATATCACATGGGTGGTCCATTTGCATCATAAGAGACAGTTGCATCCTTAAAACGTGGGCACATATCTATAATATGTCTCAGTGGCAGGAGTGTTTCTCGAAAATAGAAGATATAATCTGGGACTGCCAATCCAGTTTCTAAATCTTAACAATGACAGGTAAAAACACAATTTTGAGATTTGTGCACTCTGACAAAGGCTTTAAGTTGATCAATAATGTTTTTATATGTTAGAATGTTTTAATTATGCCATCCTATCATGTTGTGTTTTTTGCAGTTTTTGGAACTTCTAATTTCTAATTATACTAATGCACTGTTATCAGCAGGCAGGTTTTTGTCAATTGTCACTACACAGCCTATTGAGCTTCCAGATGTTCCAATCATATTTGGTAGCGATTTTGCTGAGTATACAAGGACTTGAACCAATATTTTAACTATCAATGCAAGCGTTGAAGAATCCACTGAAAGAGTATATGCAATCATTTATAGATAAAACTGGAATTGGCAATCCCACTGAGTCTGCTTGATGTTGTTCACGGAATCACAAGTTTTAACTTAGGAATGTTGCTGATTGAAGCAATGAAGCTGAAGGTTTTCTACCTTTTCTCTGGGAGCAAGATTTGAGACATACACGGTTTATGTACCCATTATGATACCAATCTTGGCTTTGTGTGAAACCAACATAACTGAAGGCAAGTGATCCTTGCCCCAACCCAATTTTATAGACGTGATAGAAATGTTTTCTTTCTTTTTCTATGTGTCACATAATGTGTAGAAATAACAAGCACAGGGTTCACACCCTACTATATTCTTATTGAATGAAAGTCTGTATTTTGGATGGGGAGTTTACAAAGATATAGTTTTTCCTTATCAAACCAAAAACACTTGTTGGATTAATATGACAGTGTATCTATTTTCAATGCAGGAGAGAAGCTTTGACTTGCACCTGAGCAATCGGAAACCATTTAGCTTGTATTCTTCTGATCCATTTTGATTGCATCTTTCAGCTTGTTGAAGAATCCCCAAATAATTTAAGGCAACAATTTTGTCACAAATTATCAACTATAAAATACTTCATTTGCTTGTTCAGATAAGGCATCTAGTGCCTATACAATTGCTACTTGATTTGTTTTTGTAATTGAGTTTGTTAAAAGAACCAAGAGGATCAAATCTGATCATGTGAACATTTAATATATTTGGTTGTAATTGCAGCTGGGGTATCTACTCCCATGAAAAGAGTACAATTGTGTTGTGTCATATTAATCTGATTTATGGACATTATCACTAAAATAATATAGTATTATTAGGATGTTTAATTGTTTCTACTAGTGTTTTCATGGATACTCTTGTTGAGGCCTCTGGGTTAGCTTGATTGTGAATAGTTTTGACCAGTTTCCTGGTTGGAAGTTATTACCGACGTGATATTTCCAGAGTACATGATAGCATCTAGAAGTGTTTCTGGATTTTAACCATGTAGAGATTTGTAACAATGTCACGTCATCGGTAATTAATTATCAACAAATAGATGACTTTTTCCCATCCAGCAATTTCATTTCCCAGTGTCAACCATTTAATAATCTTATGGTGGGTTTTACTAAAGGCTGGTAGCGAGGGAAAATAATTAAAGCCAGGTATACTTTTTTTTGTGTAAGATGTGGATGTGTAGATGTAAAGGTGGTGGTCGTTCATCGATTTGTAATTTTAATCAAAACAGAGAATTGAGAAGTGGAGGCCATTTTTCAAGTTTGGGTTTTGTGATGATTTTATGTTTTAATTTCATATGCAGATTGAAAGAATGTTTGTTCAGAATTAGTATACTGATAGTCATTGCAACAAGTTAATATATGTGAGGGAGATGGGAGCTTGCAGAGATAATTTTGATTGAGAGATTAAATAAAGAGGTTGAAAGAATGTTTGGTTGGAGATTAATATTCTCATCTTGACAAGTTTAAAAACTCTATGGGAGAAGGGAGCTGTTTGATAGAACTTTTGGAGAGATTGAAATTAATTATCTAATGTTTCTTAATATGGATTTATTTATTACATGCATGTGTTTGAGAACTACCCTATCCATTCTTCTGCTTAATGTGTGCCATCATTTTTGTTGGTATAATTTGTCAATATGGGTTTTGGGCAGGTAATTTTAGGAAGGATGATAATTTTAAGCTGAATTAAGTATTGCGGCAGCAAGGGATAGATTGCAATGAATTGAATGCGATCACAAGACTTGAACATTGAGTTGGTGGCTGACTTCGTGCCAAGTTAATAATTCGTATGGAATGATATTTTAATATGCTTTTTAAAGTTAAAGCAGCTGATTTTATTGAAACGGAAGGAAAAATTCAGCCAAATACAACCCAATAGGGAACGCTTGAAGGGTATGAAAAGAAGTACAATCAACGATACATGAAGATGTATAAAGAAGTAATTGTGCATATTCTAAAATGAAGGTCTGGGGAATATAATCAAAATACGTGGAGATCGAGATGTAGGTGGTATCCTTGCGTTACAAGTTTGACAGAAGTGGGCGAGTTCCAAAAACTCACTCTTATTAGGTGAAGACCTCAATACTCGCTAAAAAATTTGGGGAGGGTTCAGACTCTATCTTGTCGGCTTACGAACTGTAGAATTTGTGATTTTCAAGAATGATCCTCCTGCTGCCACTTCAGGAGTGTCATTTTTACGCAACGACAATGGCAGGAATCTAAAACAGATTTATCTTTTGAAAGATTGATGTGAATCAATCCCAAGGTTCTTTTAGGCTATTTCTCCACCGCTTGGGTAGTTCAATTGAAGATAAATGTAATTATTCATTAGGAGAAATTGAAAATGTATTAGACAACAAAAAATAACAAGAATCATAATATTTCAGTTTTTTTTTATTAATGAATGCAAATGTAATCATGCAACTAGGATAAATTTCTTTGAGGAAATGGTAGAAAACTCGTGTAGCCCAGATCAACACAACCAAAGCTTTGCAGATGCAATGGTCAAAGGAAACATTAGAAGGTGGATGATATTCTATAATTCATTGATTGTGCAACCATGAGTGCTCACATAAGATGATTTGATCTTAATGCAATAACATGATAAGAAGTGCAAATTCATGAAAACACAAAATTCAAGGAGAAATTACCACACCATGAATAGTATCCCCAATTGTATATCTTTATTGCAAAAATTGTTGGTCCTTGTTACATTGTACAATCATGCTTAAATAGAGAAACACCATCAAAATTGAAATTGTTGGAGTTGGCGTTTCTACCATGCAGAACTAATGGAAAACTATGCAAAACTAACTCTAAACTAGTTGCTTACTGAATTGGATTTATTTTTATACATTCATTACATGCATGGGGCCATTACATGTCAAGGAAACTAAGAATAAGAAGAGAAGGAGGTGGAGCTTCAACCAAAACTAGTCTTCTAGGGGTACTTTGATCTTTACTTCTTAAAATATCATTGCATTCTCATGCACAACATTTTCCCTTCTTTTAGAACTCATATCTAACTCCATATAATTTTTATCTCATCTTAAAACTCGGATGAAAGCCTTATGAATTTGGAATAGTGCAAAATGTGAAAGCTCAATGCTGATTGAAATCGTTAGAGCCTATCTCTATGTCTAAAAAGTTTGTTGGCCACTTTTCAGACTTGTCGAGTGTCCAAAATTTTGGAGGTCTGAAATTCTTCAAAACTACAAAAAACTTAGAAGCCTGAAAATTGCAAAATTGGTTATGGGTATTCCCCTTATTAAAGGACCCCTAGATAAGCTCACTTGAATCTTTCTATAATACCTATCACATCAAAGAGGTTTGACATATTTAAGGTGTGAAGCTTCTTGTATTATTTCTTCTAAAACTTTCTAACCTTCGGCTCCACAGCTTCATATCTTTCAATCTCTCCACATCTTTTCTAATGGTTTCCTCATTCTTGAAAATCCTATGGAGATCTACCTCAGTGGTAACAACTTCAAATGAACCCTTGAATTATTATGTTACCATTTCCATGGGGTATAGCTAGGTCTTTTGATTATCTTCATAAATTTCTACTATCACCTTGTTGAAAAGGAAGTCTCCCTTGGCTATCTTGTCAGATGCTTCTTTTTTATATCTTCGATTTCTAAAAATATTTGAAGCAAGCCCTTTGCACCTATGCCTATAGCATCAATCCACTCATCAAACTTATCCAACTTAGCTCCTTCATACAACTTTAACAACTTCTGAAATGTCTTCTTCCTTATTTGATTAAGTTTAGACTTCATCTCCTCCCAGTCATGAGATTGGTGCAAAATGTTGTTTTTTCCTTCTATGAAGTCTCTAAGCTTGATTTATTCTAAAAAATGGAGTAGAGTAGTTGCAAAATAGTCTTTGTACACTCGTACCCAAACGTGCAAAATTATGTCGCTACCATATGCATGTGTCAAGCAAAGAATATGAATAAGTATTTGTCTTAGCTTGCTTTTCAAGCGCAACCTTTAATGTAGCCTCTAAATCAATAGGATTAGTGTGACCCACTATCTTTCACACAAAATATTTGAGAGCCTCATTATGCCTTTGCATAGCCTATCTCATCAGTATCCATGCACTTGGACAAGTGTGCTTAATTGCCATTGTTGCCAAGGCCTTACCACCTTCTCAAGTAGGCTAACCCATATCAATTTCCTTAGTCATGTAGTCCTCAAGTGTTACCTTAAATTTACTACTCTATGAAGGGGGAATGAAGATCAATGCTTTCCAACTATGTGATTGGTCTAATGCCACATATAAGATCATGTGTTCTTCCATACTAACTACAAGCAACTAAAAGACGGTCTCACCATAGTGCCCTCCTTAGTCGTATTGGTTCATTTTTGTGGCTAGATAGCCTTGGATAACGACCTTGATTTGGTTGATTGGGATGATGTTGCTGGTTAGACCTTTGCAATCCACTGGTGGAAGGAGCCCTTTCTTGTTCAATTCTTCTACTCGTTCCTTTGTACCCTTCTCCCCCATCATTTCATATGTGTGTTCTTGTTGTTTAGGGAGGAAGGTGGGGCTTCTATTGATGGTGCTGATGGAATTTGAGGCTCCTCAAGCACCCATTGTTCATCGGTAGTAGCATCCTCTTTCTTAATATCTTCCTCTATTTGGAGGGGGTGGAATGACTTCTTCTGTGCGTGAAGGTAGAGGAGGAGGAATAAATGTCTCTACTATAGGCTATACTTCCAAGATAGATTGGGAGTCCTCGCCCTTGGGCTCCTCCACTATTTGTTCTTCCTTCCTTATATCTGCTTCTTCCAAAATATCCCCCTTTATCTTGTCTTGATGAATCTCCTCCATTAGAACATTTTTAGGCTCTACGTATGTATTGGCAGCTTTGCTTTGAGAAGTTACTTTGGGAATCTGCACTTGCTCTATAGTTATCTTTGTAGTGACCTTAATTGTAGGTACTTGCATAGTAGGGACCTTTTCTCCTTTTGCTCCTCCAAGGTGAACTCAAAATCTTGGATAGCGAAATCATTTGAACCTCATTCCTCTCCCAAGTGCTCCTCTTGATAAGAAAATCCATCTATATTGATGGGTTTTGTTTGTGACTGGAGAGGTGTTTGTGTTTGATTGACTCTTTCTTCTTTATTCCTCTATGGTAGTCATGTTTTGTTGAGTTCTTCTTATTAGAGGAACATCATCCTCTAGGTCCGTTTCTTCATCCTTAACAATCGGTTTCATTGCCATTGATTGACCCTCTTCCTATGATATAATTGATTCTTCTTGGAAGATGCCAAATGAGAAGTAGAAGTGGGATTTATCTTCTTCTTGGATGACCCCTATTTAGAAATCTCATTTTCTAGCTAGGGATCCTCCTCTTCAATCGAGGCCTTCCTCTTCTTTCCTTTCCCCTTCTCGTGGATAACTTCAAATGCCACTAGCCTTGCATACATGTACACCATTATAACTTATGTGATTATGCAAATGCCCATATAGGAATGGTAACTTTCTTGTCCCTTCCCTTGTTTGGCCTTTGGGAAACTGCCAATTATGGTCTGATGGCACCAAATCCAACTTAAACTATTTTGAGATCCATCTCAATGTAAGGTTAGTGACATGCCTAGCCTTATGTTGTATGTCATCATTTGTTGATCAATCCACCTCTGTATTCAATACTGGACACTAATAAATCTTATCTCTATTATACAATAGATCCAAAACATCTTCAAAGTATTTATCCTAGGGTCTCTTCAAAATATCTAGCTTTATGGAAATATCTGTTAGTCCCAAGATCATTCTACAATAATTCCTTATGTGTGCTACATAAACATCTTAAAGATTAATCCAATGATCTTCAATGTGATTTTCATGAATGCAATCCTTCACCTTCACCTTATTGAAGTACCCTACAAAATCAAACATAAGTCAAATAGATACGTATTCCTCTAGAGGATACTACTCCCATTCTACAATGAAAGTTCATATAGCCTTCACATCAATTATGGTGCATGCACCAAATATTTATGGGAAAATCCCAACAATATTTATGCTTTGTCTTGACCGATTCATAGGCAATCTCTATCTGCCTACCTATCTCTAATAGTATCAATTTATTTGAGGGCTACCTCAAAAGATTGTTTGGATATATGGTGCCCCCTAAGACTTTGATGTATGTAAAAGTTCTAAACTAAAATTTATAAGCCCCCAACTAACTGATTCAAGCAACTGCCTCAATTCAGGTTTTCTTTGCCTTATCACCCTCAATGTGATCGATGACCACAAAGATGAATGCATCATTCATAATTCTGAATTTAAGATTCTAATATTTAGCTTCTTTCTAATTAATTATGGGTAGGTCATGTCAGGCCATACTACTACATCCTTTCTAGACACCCACTTTGAGATCCTTGGATAATCATCCCTTGCAACTAGATGATATACAACCTACGATGTCATGTAGAACTTGGACTCATCCTTGCCTCCCACAAATTGATCATATATGTTGTCACTGATGATTATTGCATAGCCTATCATATTTCTTTTACTTCTAATCTTCTCAATAATATAAAAATTCCACAACTCAAGTTGCCCTGGAGACAACCAATCCATTGCTATGCTCAAGAGCACTATGACATATCCAATGTCACCAATCATATAACCTCTGCTCATTTTCACTCTATATATCCTTCCTAGAGGATATATAGAGTGAAAATGACCAGAGGTACAATCAAATAGTTCTCTAGTATCAACTTGTTGGTGATCACCACATTCTCCTTGTAACACCCATTGGAACTCTCCAAGGTGATCTTGAAGAAGGTGTCAAACTTGCGGATGTAGAACACTAAGTCCAAAATAACCCCTTTATTATACTCTTCACCACCTTCTCATCAAGTACATAGTGGTTTTCCAATGCCATTATCAAAGTAGAGGATATGATGACCATTGGATGAGTTGTTGTAGGTACCAATACAACTAACACCATGGTTGTGTACATCTTGGATCTTCCCAGAGGTTTCTTGCATTACTCCAAAAAGTAATTCTAGTCCAAGTTTCCCATCTTAGTGTTCTTGATCTCATAGTGTTGATTAATGAACTTGGATTGGTGTGGATTTCCCTAGTGCTTGTGCTTCTTTGGTTGAAGAGAAGCTACCTTTGCCTTTAAAGAAGATGACATTTCACAACTTGCACAAGGGACACTTGTTTGGAACTTTATTGAAATAAATGAATATTATACTAAGAAGAAATAAAATAATCTAATCAAGGTTACATTAATGACCCTACAAGACTAAGATGCAACTGACTTACTAATGATAAAATTCAAACTAACTAACAAGCAAGAATTTTGGAGTTTAGAGTTTCTAGGATATCAGAGGTGTTTGAATGCAAAAATATGACAAATTTGAGGATTTGAAGAAGGATGTATGAATAACAAAGGATCAGAGACTTCATGGTTGCTGGAGTCTTAGAAGTGTAAACCTCTGACGACTCTTTGGAGTTTTGTCTTTGTGAGTGAAGAAATGGAGGGGAGTTGGTGTTTTCGGGATGTCAAACCTGCAAAGGTATGATATCTCCAAAAAAAAAATGGAGCTGGCACGATTTAGAGTGGAGACTATAGGAAGGTCAGGGTTTTGGGGTTGCAAGAGGTGGGAGCCTATGACAACTCCGAAGTTCCAAAGGAAGCTCTTGCCTTGGGGTATTTTTTGTTGAAGTTGATGAACGGTCAACCCTATAGCTCCCAAGATTCACCTACATGCAAACACCTGTTACACAAGAGAGAATCAAAAAGCTATTGAGGCAGAAATTGCCAGATCCATAGATGAGACATTCTTGATGAGCAAAAAAGAGATTGCTATAATCAAAAGTGAATAAATCTCAAGTAATTTTTACAATGAGAAATCATCCTTATAATGGAGATAGAAACCCTAAAAAGGTCTAACATAGGTTGCATCATAATAATTAATAAAAGAAATTAATTATTAGATGCCTAAAGTTTAGCTTAAGCAACTAGGAAATGTCTAATTACTCTAGCACTGCCCCTTAAGATAAACTTAGGGAGAAGCTAGAAACCTAGAAACTACTACTAAAAGCATAATTGGGTCACGACAAACAAGGCCTGATGAGGTACCCAAGCACAACCAAATCTTTGAAAATATGAGAAATAGAGAAAACCACATGGGAAAAATGCTACTTCAAAAAGAGATTGAAAACATGTCGAAAGAAACTAGTGAAGGATTGAAGAAGCCTCCAAACTAGAGAATCTCCCACAAGATAGGAACAAAAGATGATCATGAAGAACACCAATAAAGCATGTAGAAGCTCCAAAACTCTATCATAAGTAACTACTGATCTGAAGAACTTCCACTGAAATAGAACTTGACTAGGTAGAGAAGACTCCAATCTGTATGGATTTAGGAGGCACACAAAGGAAAACAACTGAACTCGAAGATACATATGGCATGAAACACCAAAGCTTGAAGAGTTGATCAATCGAACCAAGGAAGCATGAGAAACAACAAAAGAACCCCCCTAATGCAGACAAGGGTGAGGTGACAGGCAACTGGAAAAGTGGGCCAAAAGAACTGCAAGTCAAGGAACCATGATCAAGATGCACAAAAGAGTACATATGTGTGTGATGAGGTGATCAATCTCAAACATGTCATGAGGCTAATGTCACAGAAGGGACACTCACTGGACAAAGGAAGATGGAAAACAAAGTAAAAACATCAACCCCCCCATGACACTTTATCAGAGTAGTGCATGTACAATAAGACACAAGATATAATGAATCTCAAGAATACAATAATCTGTACGAGTGTCCTCAAATGACACTACTTGAATCGGAAGGCAAACAATTGAAACAAAAATATAGATGTAGATAGGTACTTTATCTCAATGCATTTGCAAGAATACATACAGTGATGTCTACATAGACCAGGAGAGACATAAAACTAGTACAATAGATAGTACAAGTCATGATGAATAATTTAAAACAAAGAAATCGATCCCCAAACCTTGAAACAACCAAGTTATCCAACATAATGCATAAATGTAGAAGATTGAATAGAATGTTCTTGGAGCAGAATCTGGAAAAACAACTAGCATCACTAGAAAGAGCTCGGAAAGACCTTTCCAATGATATAAAGAATTCCCAAATCGGAGATTGGATGATCAAGATATGTCCCCTAGAGTGAAAAAATAAACCCTGGACTTTGACAGTAGAAAAAACCATCAAAACAAAAAACTAATTGTACCACTATGACGGGCTCAGAACTAGCTTTTCGACGATATCTCATTTGCAAAAAATAGAGTCCGTATGCCTGAGACGAGCAAAAAAGTGAAGGTAGGTCCAAATAGAGGCCGAGGAGGCGACAAGAAGTGGTGATGCAATGCTAACATGGCGCTGACATCAGCAAGTAACAAGCATAAATTTGACAGTCAAATGACTGTTGAGGCAAAAAAAGGCCTAAAAATGACTCCTACTAGATAAAAAATACCTGATTACCAAAAACAAGACAATGTAAAAAAGTAGTGTCGCCCATAAAAGAGTCAGTGCTTGATTAAAAATTGGTGGCAAAAAAAAGTTACATGAGCAATAAAATACCATATGTCACAGCAATCACCATGAACAACCCCCACCAAAAAATGGGAATCACTTTTAAAAAATTGTCGTGAAAATCATAAAATGTCATGGCAAATGGGAAAACAAGGGTGAGTCGTGAAATATGACGTGGTAGGCCAAAGTGGGAATTGGAGTGGATTTTAATTACAAAGCTCCAAAATTAGTGGAGAACCATTCAAAAAATGGTTCCATAAAGTTCACATAAATCTCCATGCACTGGAAAATGCCACCAATTCTTCCGTAAAACATGTGAGAATCATTTAAAGGAAAGAAAGATGCCAAAAAATTCATCAGCTTTATGTGCAAGAAATGATCTACATTTTGTGTTGAAGACCTCAACACCATCATAGAGCCTACAATAATCAACAACATCCAGTTCGTGGATGGCATCATGTGGATGCATCATCCTAGAACGACAAAGATGAATGTCTTTCTTCAAAATCTAGACTTCAGATAGAGGATTCGAGGAATTCAAAGGCATAAAGTCTCTGAAGTCCAAAGAATCCTAACACTTAGACACAACAAAACAAACCTTGATTTGACTTTACTCAAAAACCCTAACTGGTAAAATGAAACCTATTGACTAGACCTCAAAAAATAAGAGACTAAGGATAACTTTGGCGAACAAAGGGACTAAGGACAAATTCAACAAGAACCACAAGAGAAAACACAAACACCATGACTAAACCCTAATCACAAGTATAAACATAGCAATATGGTGTAACTAGGGCACAAAGATGGACCCAAATGGTCAATGCAAAAGGTAGCAATGAGGGTGACATAGAGGTGCCTTAGTACCTGTGGACTAGGAAGACAATGATAATAACAAAGGATCTTTGTACACAATCTCGTAAGATAAAACACACCACATATCATATACACACAAAAACTCAAAGGCAATGAAAATAAAATGACAAAACGAAGGGAAAATGCCCTTTTATAAGTTGCCCTTAACAACCTAAAATGAGTTAGAGATGTTGGACTTGTTGGTGTTTGACAAGTTTGAAAGTATGATAGGCTGACTAGACATCAACATGAAGACCAAGATTAAGAGAACTAGGATTCAAGGATATTAAGCATTCAACATCCCCAGACACTCAAAGAGAATGCAAAACCCAAAATATTAGCCCTAGACCTTTCAAAGGTATCAGAGGTTTAGAAACTCGAACCTTTGGCTTCTATGAGATATCTGTAGGGACAAGCAAAGAAACAAAGACATTAAAGTTTCAAAAGTTTTAGAGATGTGAATCTCTAACAACTCCAAAAAAATAAAAAACTTAGAAAAAACAAAAGAAAAAGAAAACTAAAACTGACCAAAGAAGGAAGACTCAAAAAACCTTCGTGAGTAACCTGAGACCTAAGCCAACTATTAAGGACACTCAAAAGTGGATACAATCTGATGGACTAGGAAAACAAAGGCAAGAGAATTAAGAATATCAAAGGAGAAAAAGCAAAGAAAAAAGGGAAAGCCCATTTCTACAAATGCTTGAAATGCAGTATGTGTTGTGAAACCACAACAATATGCCTCCTTATATAAGCAAGGATACAAGAAATAATGATAAGGAGATGATAAGATATCACCTACACAAGTGGAATCATATGTCCATCAATGTGGATCATCCTCCATTACGTAATGAAGTATGTACTATATAACAAGGATGATAATGTGATAAATACACTAAAGGTGGATCTCACACATAAAGTGGAATGATATAACAACTATCACCACCTAAAGTGGAGTTCTCCAACACCATGTGCTTATTTGAGGCTCAAACTCCAAGGTGTCTCAAACACATTATCCTAAGTAAGCTTAAGTGTGTTTAGTGAAGATTTAATTACACCAACAATAACTCAAACTTGCTCACCTTAAGTTGATACTTATGAGACACTACACACAATTACGTGAAAGTTGTAAACTTTGAAACACTAACTTATCTCTAATGTCTTTTTGTAAATTAGAAATGAAAATATGTTGACCATTTATATCTTGCACATGATAAGAAATTTCAGTATGCAAATATTATAATCTACTAATAAAATTAGTCACAGTTTCCTTAATAGCTTGTCTAAAATGAATAAAATTATTTTAAGAAATTTGAGGATGGATTTTATCATGAAATAGTTGAATGAAAGCATCAAAAAGTTTTTGAAATGATCCAATAGAATAAGGAGACAAAGAAAAATAAAATCATAAGACCTTATCTCTAAATGTCCTAGTGAACAATTTAGCCACAAGTCCATTATCATTAGAGAAGTCACTATACAAGGTTTGATTTTTTTGACATTAGTCAAAGGGTCACCTTCTCCATTATGTGCCTCCAATTGAGTTATTTCCATGTATTGATGGATAATAACATGAATGTTATCATCAGATAAGGAGATAACAATGTCACAAGTGAAAATATTGAATTTAGTTTGGGCATGGAAGAAAGTTGTTGTAAGGATGAAACACTTTGGAAAAGGTTATTAATGGTGGTTTTGGTGGATATGTTGGTATAAGACATGTATGGAAGGGAAGAATTTGGAAAATTGTGGGAAATGGATGGAGCATTGCAATATGAAAGTGGGACATTATGGTAGGTGTAGATGATAGTTGGCAAATACGTGGAACATTCATAGGAGGAGTGATGATAGGGTGAGGAATACTTCCAAGACTAACATGTGTAGGATTGGTGTTTTGAATAGATTCTGTCATAATAGTTGGAGTATATGTAGGCTTATCAGGTAAGGATGTTGGAATAGGGAAATAATTGATAAGTAGGAGATACTTTTAAGGAAAAGTCAAATTGTGATATTGTTATCAGGATTCAATTAAGTAGTTTCTGTGTCAAACTCATTGGCTAAACTATTATAAGTAGTGTTTTACAAGAACCCATCTCTTATGAGAATAAATGGAATGTTTAGAACTCGTTGCATCTAGGTGATGTTCACAAAGGTGAAGCATTGAGACTTCCTAGGAGGTTATCCAACCCGGTTATACTTTATCTCAAGTACACCTAACCCCATTTGAAAAACCTTAAATAAGTGTTATACCTTATGAGCCATACACTAAGAAGACCCTTAAGCTCTTCAATTGATAACTAGGATACATTAAACACAATAAGTCAAATTGTGATATTGCTATAAGGATTCAACTTGGTAATTTTTGAGTCATGCTCATTGACCCATTTTTCATGAGTAGTAGTTCATAATTGTTGGAAATTATAATTGGAATGATTGATATGTTGTCATTGATGTCAAACCTACTTGAGAGACATTTACTAACAACATAGAGTGCCACATCAATTGATTGATGAAGAGGATTTGAAAAGAGAGATAACTATATGAACTAGTGAAGCTGTTGAGTGAAGAGGATAAACTATGAAGGATTTATAATGGGCACTTTATCAGTTAGTCTTTGACAATATGATATATTGTTTACTCAGTGTATGAAGTATAGAAGTGCTGAGTTAATCATAAGCAAAGCTTAGTAAACAATGTTCGGTCAATGAAGGAGATGAAATAGAAGATTAAGGAAATTAAGAGTTAGCCACACAAACAATATTAGCCGAGTGGTTGTTATGGCCGAGCAAGATGAAAAAGAAAAGTATTGTAGTGACTGAATGTAGTGTAGATTGAGTGAACTAGTGGAAGGCAAGCGAGACAAAATAATAGCATCTGAGCAACATAGTGATGACTGAGTGTCAACAAAGTTACAATTTGTGAAAGAATTAATTTTGAGGCCAACATAGTTGAATTTTGGATTAGTCAAAACACGTGGATGATAAGAATTGTTGAGTTGGCATATTTAATGCACAAATTGATTTTTGTTATGCATTCAAAGGCAAGGATTTAAAGAGAAGTTCCTAGAAGTATCAAGAAAGGAGTAGAAGATTAAAAAAATATATGGATAGATTCATTGAATCTAACCTAACCCTAAGATCTATAGTGATGTTTAAGTGATAACATATCAAACTTACCTATTTAAGGAGGCATAAGATATTTTTCCAAGGTTGGTTAGTTGTTGCTTGGTGATCTTAAGGAGAACTAGTGAACACAAAGTAGTAGAGTAAGAGTGGAGAGAATGGTGGAGTGTGATTTCTCGAAGGGTTACCAAGAAGATTAGTGATGGACATGTTAATGGAGTCCAGTCAATGAACCAAAAGTGAGCTAAATGGAGATCTAAATTTGCAAAGTGAGTTGTGTTTTACAGATCAAACCTGCTATTACTTTCTAACCATTGTGGCAGTCACAATCCTTCAATCAAGGTTGACCTAATAGTCAATTTGTAAATCCTTTAATCAAGGTGACATTCTAATGGAATGATCCAAAGTCCTCTAACTTGGCCACTCCTAACAGGGTGATTAAATCCTTTAATAGGGTCACACCTAACAATGTGTTTTGTAACCTTTAACAAGGTTGGCTCTTAACCGAGCTCAATTTAAAATAGTGAAAAGTGGTAGAAGGTTACTTGGTGGTTTTTCCCAAATTGGGTTTCCATGTTAAATCTTGGTTTCCTATATGTGTAAACGTTATATGTGTGATTCATGCTATTTATTTATTATTGGTTGACATATACTATACAGAGAACTAATTGAACAAAATGTTAAGTTTTTGACAAGTTGCTATATGGATCGAGTTATTTAATGAGACTATTTAAGTTGTTTGAAGTTGTTGAAAGTTGAATTGGTACATTTGGGCCTACAGATAACTGATTCACCCCCTCTCAGTTATTCTAAATATTCTAACAACAAGAACCTATCTCCCATGATAATTAATGGAACATAACAAACTTTTTATATCTAGGTGATTCTCATGGAGGTGAAGTATAGAGACTTCTTGAGAGGTCACTCATCCTAAAACTACTTTAGCTCAAGTGCCTTTAACAATAATTTTCTCTCTAAAGTTAAACCCAATTTTCTTCCAATTTGGAGAACCTTCAAGAATTTTTGTGTCTTATAAACCATTCATTATAAATCCCATTAATATCATCAATTCATGAATAGAAGATTTTTCTATGTATTGAGGGAAATCAAAATGGAAATTTGAGGATCTAAGGTTTACCAAAATGTAATGAAATAAGAAATGGTGGAATTATGATGGATCGTGTAGGTGTAGTGTTCATGAACTTATGGTAAATCAAAATGGGAAACTCATACTCCAATTTCATCACTTGTGAACATTACATTAAAAAGGGGAAAGTGCCCACTGGACATAAAAGAATTAAAGCATTGAATAAGTGTGAGTATTTATTCTTTGCCAAGAAGAAATTGAATAGAATGAAGAAATGAAGGGATAGGCATACATAGAGTAAAATGCAAGTAAATATTTATACAGGTGCAGATAAAAAATTGATAAGAAAATTTTGGCTAACACTGTACCAAACTTAAATACAAATTTTGTGTTTGAATTACTTGTTAAGGGTAATTTGGAGTGTAGGGAGCGATTGGACTTGCCCCTAATGGTGGAAGGTGTCCTTGATCTATCAAAAAGGGATAAAGAGGTAGTGGATATATAACATATGGTCAAACTTTCTTATAGTCAAATAGATAACTCTATCACCTATCACTTGGACACATAAAATGAACTAAATGTTGCGATAAAAGGGTTTGAGTTAGTCAAATCCTCATATAGGAATTAACCTTGAAATCAAATTGAATTTTCATAAATAAAAAATGTTCTATTAGTAGCAAAGGTTTGATAAGAAGTTATAACTTCACAAGTGTTGAATTTCTCATGAAGATCCTTGAAACTTGTTTTGATTTAGTCTTGACCTTAGATATAACATGAATACATTCACACATGCTAGGATTTAAACACCACTTTGTATCTTCTAGAATTGATGCTTGAATAACTCCTTAAATGCTTGAGTACTTGAATTGAATTTCAACATAAAGTAATAGATTTAATATCATATGATGGATTTGAAAATGAGGTAACCTTGTACTTATAGCTCACTTAGCCAATTAAAAGCTCAAATCTTGAAGTAGGCAAATATAAAATAAAATATATCCTAAAATTAAAATACCATCCTTCAATTTGAATATGGGACCCTTTTAACATCTAAGGGGTGACTCCCAAGATAGGGTTGACCAAAACAATCTTCTACATGTAATGTACATGTTCAAATACCCACTCAATTCAATCTTGGAGATGGAGGAGGCTTTCATATGGTGGTTGTAGATGCACATTAGAGGAGAGGAAGTCTTTCAAAGGGAGGTGCAAGTTGGTGTACGGTTGGAGGCAAGAAATTTGTACAACTGTAGATAGAGTGATGAAAGGGAGAAATGGAGAGAGCCAATGATGATATGTAGGGAAGAGGGGGAAATGTAGTGGTAAGACAGCTCAACATATGAGAAGAGGGGTAGAATATAATGCAAGTGAGTAGAGGGAGACTAAATTAGTTTGTATATAGATGGGGGGAATGGTGTTGGGAGCTTGCAGGCAGAGTGAACATGGTGAGAGGGAAGTGGCCTACAATGAGGTAATAAAGAGACCATAAGTAGAGACTTTGTACACAATAGGAATTCAAAAAGCACACAAAAGGAAGCTAAAGGTCATACAGAAGGGAGCCAAAGGTTGCACTATAGGAAGCCAAAGATTTCATAGTAGGAAGCCAAAGGTTACACAATAGGAAAGAGAATACTTACATGAATAAAGAAGGTTTTGTATGGGGTTTGAATCCGCTATACAGAAAGTATAGTGAATTCGAATGTTATATGCCATATAAGATAATATTAGAACAACATATGCACAAGATATATGCCAAACAAGAATAGATGTTGAATATAGATATTCACCATTTATATTCACAAACAAAGATAGTGTTTGAGATGTGCTAGACCTAAAGAAAATTAATACAAAGAATTAGAATAGGGTGAGGGTTTAATCCGACTGAAACCAAAATAATAAAGTAGGGAAGGTCTTCCACTTTTGAAATGGTGAACAATATTGAACTCCGATAAGAATTCACAATACAATAAAATAATCTAAAACTTCATACATACCACACTTAAATACCCCTTCAGAAAAAAAATCTTAAGGGTTTACAAAAGAATGCTCACACACCAAACACTTACAAATAATTAATAAAAATTGGGTCCCTTTATTGATTAAATCAATTAATTAAATAATTTGTAATGAACTTATGATATTATTTGATTTTCAAAACTATTTAATTAATTAACCTAATTAAAATATTTTATTAAAAATTGGGGACATTACAAACCCTCACTACCCAAAGATTGTTTTCCCTGAAGCAATCCATCATCAAATAGTTTTCCCACTGTAGCTCCAAGATCCCAAACCAAGCATGGATATTGATAGTTGTATCTACTAAAGTCTTCATGCCACATCATGATCATGTATGCACACTTGATATAGGTGAGAAAAGTAGATATCCATCAAGCTTTTGTTGTGTCATTCTAATATAAACATGTACATGCCCAGTCATCATGATCCCATTGAGACACCTAAATGATCAAATCCAAAGCCTTTATATCATCATACTCATAAATTTCTTTAGGGATCTCATATCTGAGGTACAACTTGTAGTTTCCATGAGTATGCCCCTTACATGAAGAGGTGGCAATCATGTATGCCTCATGCCTAGCCAAAGGCTAAATTCCATATTCAACCAAATGTAAAGATTGCTCCTACAAAGAGTCCTCAATCAAGTTTGTGTCACCTGGAAGTTGAACAACTACTGGTAGAACTTGTTTATTCGAAGTGTTGCTGGTAGAACCCATATTTTTATCCGGTTGATCATTGGGTGTTGGTTTGATGATATTTGTGCAAGTATCTTCCTCCATAATAGTTTCCTTGATCTTGGACTCGGTTACCAAATAAATTCTATCTTTGTGGTAAATGATGTCACCAACCACCATGTATTTGTCATCCTACACTTGACGAACCAAAATTTGGCATGCATAAGTATTCTTATAGTATTTGACCAATGGATGTGCCTTCCAATCGACTAGAGACCATATGGCATTGATGGGTTCCATATTATGATACAATGCCAAACTATTAGTTCTCCCAACATGTTGGAAAAATCCCTAGCTCTAATACCATTGTAATATTTTGAAGATTGGTGATCTTAGCCGGAGGTGATCTTTGTCTAAAGGCTATTTTGGTCCAAAGGTAATATCTATTCTTAATGGGATCTCAATCCAAAGTCAATCTCAGTCTAAAGGGGGTCTAAGAGTGAAGGCAATCTTGGCTTAAGGCTATCTTAGTCCGAAGGCAATCACAGTCTGAAAGGATCTTGGTTTGAAGAAAATTGCGATTAAAGGCTATCTTGGTTCGAAGACAATCTTTCTCTGAAGGCAATCTCAATCTATAGGAAATATTGATCTAAAAGGGATCTTAATCTAAAGGGATCTCAGTCCAAAGGGGATCTCATTCTAAAGGCAATCTTGGTCCAAAGGGGATACTGATCCAAAGGCAATCTCAATTTGAAGGGATCTCAGTCTAGAGGCGATCGCGATCGAAGGCTATCTTGACCCAAAGGTAATCTCAATCTGAAGGGGATCTCGATCCAAAGGGGATCTTGGTCCAAAGGAAATCTTGATCCAATGGGGATCTCATTCCAAAGGGGCTGTCGGTCTAAAGGCAAACTTGGTTTGAAGGCAATCTCAGTTCGAAGGGGATCTCAGTCCAAAGTGGATCTTGGTCTAAAGGAAATCTTGTTCTGAAGGGGACCTTAGCCTAAAGGTAATCTTGACAGAAGGCTATCTCGATTTGAAGGCAATCTTGATGAAGCCATATGACAGGTATATTGATCATACAGTTAGAATTGGATGCCTACACCTGAGATGTAAGTTAAAGTAATCATGCAATGTCTCTAGATATGACAATTAACTTGGAGATGCAAAACAAATGTGCATTAAGATATTAACTTAATGCCAAATAGAATAATTGTACACAAACAAAGATATTTTTCACAACACAATCTAGAACATCTATACAATAGATTCTAGAAATAGTCGCCAAACTTCTGTGATGCAGATAAATTAATTTCCAAATGATAGTACTTGATTACATAATTTGAACAAGATACGAGTAGTTACAAAGCAGTCAACAAATGTTGACAATTAGAAAGTATAGCACATGTAGTGAGATATCCAAGTGATACCTCGAATGACAGAAAAGGGTGGCATTGAACCACCAAAATTGCAACATGCATAACATAATAGGGAGGGTCTTCAAGAAATTGTGCACAACTTCCTCAGCCTTTAGCCTCTGGAAATACAAAGAGAAATAAAATCCAATCCATGATGCCTTCAATGCCAACGACAACCTTATAAATGACTTTGAGGAAGCTTCCCCAATTATTACAAATAAAACCTTGGCCGACAAACTTTAATTATTAATTTATTATTTCAACCTTTTATATATTAAATCAATTAATTAAATAAGTCCTTGTGATATTATTTAATTATAAGGATAATTTAATTAATTAACTTGATTAAAATATTTTTAAATTTTGGGGACATTACACTACACTTCAGGTCACCCTTTACGAGGCAGAAAGTGCCTAGATTTAGATTGGGGGTAAATTTTGATATGGGGGCTCACAAAATGTGCACAAAATAAAGGAATAATCAAGCATAAAAGTGATGAAAGTCTTGGACGCTAAAATAAGACCTAGCTAAGTGCTAAAATTATAAGTTCTTACAATTTAGGACACTGCACTTTCAAGGAAAAGTGATAAAGGAAAGTAATATAATTCATTAAAAGCCCATATTTGCTTGTAATGTCCCTTCACAATGCATTGATAAAACTTTTCCAAAAATAAAAAATTCTAACTTAATATAAGAATCACAATATATTGATAAATTTAAATTTGTCAAAATGGAAGATAATTCATAATAATATTCAACATAAATTTCTAAAAATGACTCAAGAGGTAAATTTTTATCTTCATTTCTACTATAGAGTTTCTATGGATTGTCTTTTCGAATATCAATATACTCAAATTAAATGATAACATCATCAATATTGGAAATAATACATCATCACATATTCCTCGTAAATATCATATTGTGACCACCTTTTAAATACTTGGAAATATCAATACTGTAAGAATTTTCCCGAGGCAATAATTTAATGCCAAGATCAAGAAGCTTAGAAGATAGCACAAGAGAGACAAATAGTGATCAAATGAGAATCTCAATAATGATCAAAATGATAATGGATATTAGATGAATACACACTAGAAGTGCCTAAATATAAAGGCAACCAGAATGACTAGGAGTCAACAAAGAGATAATCATCACAACTAAGCACTTGTCCACCAAGAGTGGATTATCCTCCATTGTGCATGAATGTACATGAAACAATGATAGGATAAGAATACAAAGGTGTATCTCATAAAGAGATGTAGTAGACAACATGTGCTCAATTGGAGTGCAAACAACTATGTTGTTTACATGACAACTCATATGAATATGCAAACTCCTAGGTGTTTACATGACAACTAATATGCTAAAGCATTAACCTAAGTAGACTTAAGTAAAGTGTAAATAGTAAATACTTATTTACCCAACACCCCCCCTAAGTGTAACTTAGGGGAATGCACTTAAGCTCACAAAAGCTAGATGGAAATGCATGACGAGTCTTAGCTACTAGGCCATGTTAGGTACCCATGTACAAACTGGAAGTGTAAAAAATATACAATGCAATCTCTCATAAAGTGGAGAAAGAGGGAAAACCACATGAGAAAAACCCCCTTCCAAAAAGAGAGATAATTACAATAAAAGAAAATGAGAGAGAAGAAGACCTCATGCGAGGAAATAATCCCTTCCATAAGAAAGAAGAGAGAAGTCAAGTGACTCCCCTTACTGAAATATCACACACACCCCAGAGATCTTGCAAATGGATATACTTGACCTCAGTGAAGGGTTTGGTGAAGATGTTTGCAACCTGCTCTGCTGTAGGACAATATCTCAATCTCAACTCAATGACTGCTCATGCATCAACTCTCTGATGTAGTGCATATGAAACTTAATGTGTTTGGTCTATTGATATTGAGCTGGATGTTTTGAGATCTCAATAGCACTTTGATTATCACAATGAATGATTGTAGACTGTGGAAAGTTGAACCCAAACTCCTTCAGGATATGTCGTAGCCATATAGCCTCTGTAACTATAGTAACAACCTTGCGATACTTAGCCTCAGTCGAAGAAAGAGTAATAGTATTTTGCTTCTTACTTTGCCAACAAATGGGGTTGGAACCAAGATGAAACATGTAAACTGAAGTAGACTTGTGGGAATCAAGATTCCCTGTATAATGTGAGTCTCTGTATCCAACTAAATGAAGTCTAGTACTTGTTGCATAGTATATCCCATGTGTATGTGTACCCTGTATGTAGTGCAAGATGCATATGGTGGCCTTCCAATGAAGCTCATGTGGCTCTTGCATGAAGCGAGAAACCATGCCAACTACAAAAGCTATGTCAGGGCGTGTATGTGTCAAGTAAATGAGACTCTCAACCAACTGTTTGTACAATGTAGCATCAACAAGTGGAGAGGAAAACTTGGCCTCTAACTTAACACTTGAAATAAAGGGAGTAGGTATAGGCTTACAATCACTCATGCAAAAGTGAGAAAGTAAATCAAGAGCATACTTGGGTTGAGAAAGTGTGATCCCAGCTAAACACTGTGTGATCTCAATACCAATGAAATAATGAAGTAAACCCAAGTCTGTCATAGAAAATCTATCCTACAAAGAAGTCTTGACAATGGCAATGATGGATGAAGTACTTCCTATAATGATCAATTCATCTACATAAAGCATGAGTATCAAGTGTGAGTCATCCCTCCAAAGAATGTAGACATTCAAATCTAAATGACAGCTGGTGAATCCTGCTGAGAGTAGGAAGGAATCCATCTTGGCATACCAAGCCCTAGGAGTCTGCTTAAGGCCATAGATAGACTTCCTCAACCTGCAAACCATAGTAGAATCTTGTATGAATCCCTGAGGTTGCTCCATATAGATCTCTTCAAGAAGATCCCCATTGAGGAAAGCACTCTTCACATCCATCTGATGTACAACCCAACCATGAGCTACAACAATAGCTAGTGTCAAATGAATGGAGTTCATCTTAGCTACTGGTGGAAAACTCTTAGTATAATCATTACCGGGAGCCTATGAGAAACCTTTGGCAAAAAGTGTATCCTTATACTTATCCACACTTCCATCTATTGCAAACTTGGTTCGATAGATCCACTTACATCGAACCAACTTTCTTCCCTTAGGAAGAGGAACTAAGTTCCAAGTGTTGTTTTTCATTAAAGAGTTATATTCTTCCTCCATGGCCTTGTCCCATTCAAGAACCCCTAATGCTTCCTTAAATGATTCTGGATCAGAAGCAATGGCAATAAATGCATGCGGAAATGATATGTGGCGTGCCCTTGTCCTCTTAGTATTTGAAGGATTCCCCACTAATCAACCTACTAAATCAAGTGTTTGTTGTGCCCAACGAGGTCTAGTGGAAGAAGAAGAAGGAATATCCTCAATTGTTTGTGGACCCTACAAATTTGGTGTCCTGCAAGTCAAAGTTGAAGGAATATCATCTTCCAATTCACTATCATCACTTTCCATGAAGAAGGAAGAAGGAATTGAAGGAGCCAAACTTGGACAAGTCTCTTCAAAGTGAACACTCCTCTCAAAGAAAATTTCATGTGTCTTTGGATCCATCAGTTTGTATGCCTCAAGATGGTTAGGATATCCAACAAATATACAAGGTTTACTTTGAGGTTCCAATGCCTTCCTTTTTTGTGGAGGTATTCTTGCCCATGTTGGAAAACCAAAAACTTTAAAATGTTTTACACTTGGTTTTCTTCCACATCAAGCCTCAAAAGGTGTAATTCCATCCAAGGCCTTATGGGGACTTCTATTTTGGATGTAACTGGCACAACACATAGCTTCTACCCAAAAAACTTGATCTAGAGACTTATGTTGTAGCATACAAGTGGTCATTTCCTTAAAGGTTCTATTCTTCCTTTCAGTAACACTTTTTTGTTGTGGAGTGTATGCAACTAAATGTTGAAGATCAATACCCTCATGAGTAGAAAAGTCTATAAGCCTTGAGTTCACATACTCCCTTCCATTATCTGTTTGAAGAATCTTGATGGCTTTCACTAATTGCTTCTCAACTTGAGCTTTGAAGGTGATAAAATTATCAAACACTTCACTCTTATGAGCAAGAAAGAAGACCCAAGTGTAGCGTGAAAAGTCATCAATGAAGGTGAGAACATAGCGAACATTTCCAAATGATGGCACTAGAAATGGGCTAGTTACATCACTATGAACCAATTCAAGAACAACATTAGCTCTCCAAGACTTCCCCTTGTCAAACTTCTCTTCAGGATGCTTGCCTGCTTCACAACCTGTACATACACGCTCTGAATACTTGACTTGAGGTAGACCTATGATCATATCCTTGTTGTTAAGTTGTTGAAGGTAGCAGTAATTGAGATGTCCAAACTTCTCATGCCATAGTTTACTTTGTCAATTTGAGTGGGTCAACAAGGCAAGAGAAGTGGACTTAAGCACAAAATGAGAAAAAGAATAAAGTCTTGTATCATGATTAGCCTTTCCAATTGTCACCATAGAATCATCCTTTAGATTTTTCACCACAACTAAATTAGGAAGGAACTCTACTTTGTTGCCACATCCATAGTGAGATATTTGGTAGATTGAAAGGAGGTTGTTGCTAAGGTTGGGAAAATGAAGAACATCCTTGAAAACTCCATTGTCCAACTCAACATTTCCTTTTCCTTCAACTTCTACTTGTGTGTCATTTCCTACATAGATGTAAGGTACATGTGATGGTTTCAAAGAGGAAAAATGCTCCCTTGAAGCACCCATATGATGTGTAGCTCCTGAATCAAGAACCCATTCCTCAGAATTGTTTGTAGTTGCTACCAAAGCTTGTCCCTTACCTTTTGAAGTGGATGAATATCCCTTATCCTTATAGGCATTTGGCACATCAATTTTATGTTTCCTCATTATGTTTAGCAACTCATCAATTTGTTTATCCTTTCACTCATGTTCATCATGACCATTCTTATTACAATAGGGACAAGTTTTCTTCTCCCTTTTGTTGAAGTTGTTCCCCTTATTATTTTTGGAAAAAGACTTGCCTTGTTGTGAGGAAGATTGATGTGAGGAGGTAGATTGATGTGTAGAGGAAGATGTTGTGTGTCATCTTGTGGCTTAGCGTTCCACTACTTTTGCTTCTTGTTGGAATTTTTACCACCTTGATTCCTTTGATTCCCTTTATTAGCTACCAAGGCTTTGGACTTGGAAGACTGGAGAATTCTCATGCTCACTAACTTTTCATGTTCTAAGACCAACATTCCTGAAAATGACTCTAGTGAAGGCTTAGTGAATGCACTTCCCATTGTTAACTTGTGAGTATTATAACTTGAAACAAAAGCTGCATATTCAGGAGGAAGATGAGTCATCACATGTTTGATCAACTTTCCATCCTTGATGGGTTCACCACAATCCTTAAGTTGTGCCCTATACATATCTACTTAGGTAAGATAATCTTTTATGGTGTCAAAATTCCTAGGATCCAATTTGAGAAGATTGTCCTCAATGGTGTAGGCCATATCTTCATCTACTATCCCATACAATGCTTCAAGTATATTCCAAAATTCTATTGGATTGGTAATGTTCCTGATGTGATATTTGATAGGATCTGAGATATTCTTTAGCAAGGTTCCTAAGACCATCTCTTGTTTTAATGCCCAGTCTTCTTTACGAGACTCATCAACATCATCATCAAGTTTCTTTGCAGCACTAGTTATGTAACATAGTAAACCTTTTTCAACTAATGGTTCCTTTATCTTTTCGTTCCAAGTAGCATAATTATGTGATGTTAACTTAGAAAAAGAACCCATAATGCAAAAGAAATAGCACAATATCAAGGAGACAGAAGATCACACGACACACTCTGCCTTTCACTCAATCAAATAACCGCCACCCCAAAAATGATGCTTGTGGCACTTTATATGTAGTGCATTTACAATTGGCCACTTGTCAAAATGGACAAAAGTGGACATTTGATTTTGATGGTTACAATTAGAAAAAATGAAGCTATAGCAGACTCAAATACATAAGACACTTGATCTCTCAAGGATCTAAACAAGTTCAAGTGCTAAAATAGGTCAAAAAATGACCAAATGTTGAAAGTACAATATCTACTTATAGTTGCTCCATTTTGATACCAATTCTAAAAAGTAGACAAAAAATATGCACTTTCAAAAAACAATGACACTTGAAAATGTCTTCTTATGAGTCTAAACAGAGCCTTTGAAGTTGCAAAACAAGGATTACTCAGCAATAGTCACAAAGATCTACCTATTCTACAAAATCTATCCACCAAAAGCAGAAAATAGCTGCACCACTAAAATATTTAGGAGATTCTACCCAAAATTTTAAAAAAATTATGCTTGATTTAGAGTTCAGATGAGTGACTTATGGCCCTTTGAAGTCAGACTGTCAAATAAAAAATGTATATGAAAAGGGGTCCCATTTACCAATAGCTGATGATGTCAGCAAATTGCAATGCTAAATTTGACGGTTTAGGTCCCGTCAAGGCAAATAAGAGAATGCACCAATGACGTTCCAGTGGGTGTTAAATTTTATGTAATGAATATTTGGCAAAAATGCAAACAAAAAATTACCAAAAATGACTGTATACCTTTCTCACTATAGACTTGCGCAATGTCAATGTGTAGAGGGTACATCTGATCCGTCAAAGGACTGGTAATGCACTCGTGATGGGCGGTGGTACTTTGACATGCTCCAAGTGCCAGATGCCTCTGCATGGATGTGCACAACTTCCAATGAATTCAAATACCCTTTCTATTAAATTGATAATGGCAGATCGTACAAGGCCAGTAGAAGTTGAACTCACAATCATCTCTGTGAAAGATTTGACCAATGTAAATTGGCGATATGGAGGTCTGTGTCCTTATGCAGTGATTTGGGTCGATCTGGTCAAAAAGGTTTTGACTCAGGTCAATCGAGAGGGTGACACAAAACCCTCATGGAACAAGAAGCTCATCATTCTGGTCACAAAGTTGTTGTACAATGCAGAGCTGAAGATCGATATTGGAGCTTGGATCCTCAACTATCCCAATGTGTGCTTGGGTGACGTTGTCTGCGGGTTTAGTGACTGCCGCTCCACAAAAAGTCTTGTTTAGTGCAAAGGTGGATCTATGTTTAGATCATGGAGCTCGTCGACAATCACCAAATGATGTGGGGCTTGCTAATGGAGCAATGGGATAGATTACTGTCGTGTATACTCAGAAGTTGCTCAAATACAAGAGCTTAAAACTGAGTGCTACTCAACTGATCATGATATTTTGCTTGATGCTGCGAAAGTGCTGAGAGTCTCTTTTTCCCAACGTTCATAAATCGGGTCCCGAAGGGTCTAAGACTTATCGAAGTTTTGGTCATAGGAATTTTCCATTCCGCTGGAACGATTTACAGCAGAGGAGCCACCATGTCGATGCCAAGAAGTTTGAAAATACTTCAGTTTGAATATACTACAGAATGTGGGTAATGATCCAAGACTCCAAAGACAAATTGATGGAATTCAGAGATCGCTCGATGAGAATGGTGGTGTACGGAGCAAGTCCCAATCGGAGTTTACGACAGGTTGCTCACTATCATAGATAACCATGCACTCATATCCAGAAGTCTAGCGAGAAGCCAAATCTATAACTATGTAAAATTGACAAAACATGCAGAGATCGAGCACCACAATACTTGCCAAAAATGATATGGCCATAAATTTTTTAGATCTGAAAACAATTGAAAATAGTGTTTTTGATAAAAACGACAAATCCGTATCGCAGCTCAAATTGAACCTCAAATCCAATACCGCAGCGAGCTTGAAGAAGATCAAATGTAATCCTCCAAATGGGCAAATCGGGCTTTCAAGTCTTATTTGCGAAAAAAAAAATTTGCCTCAAATTTGACTTTTGCCCTCAACATAGGCAAATTTATAGTCAAAATTTATGGAAATAGCCACCCACATGCAATGGTAAGGTCTGATCTTGCTCAAAACGCTCCTAATAACTGCGGATATCTGGATCTGAATCGTGGCCCTCCAAAATGAAGCAAAATAAAGCTCTCCAATGGCTATGCAATAAAGCTCCTACAACTTTGATTTCATGTAAGGATTTGCCTAAGGCAATAATTCAACACCAAGATCAAGAAGCTCAGAAGATAGCACAAGAGAGACAAATAGTGATCAAATGAGAATCTCAATAATGATCAAAATGATAATGGATATCAGATGAATACACACTAGAAGTGTCTGAATATAAAGGCAACTAGAACGACTAGGAGTCATCAAAGTGATAATCATCACAACTAAGCAAATGTCCACCTATCCTCCATTGTGCATGAATGTACATACAATAATGAGAGGATAAAAATACAAAGGTGTATCTCATAAAGAGATGTAGTAGACAACATGTGCTCAATTGGAATGCAAACAACTATGTTGTCTACATGAGAACTCATATGAATATGCAAACTCTTTGGTGTCTACATAACAACTAATATGCTAAAGCATTAACCTAAGTAAACTTAAGTAAAGTGTAAATAGTAAATACTTATTTACACCAACAAATACGCAGGTGGGTCATCCTTAATATTGTTGAGAGTATGTAAATGTGCATCTTTACAATTTCTAATTCATGGAGTGGAGGAGGAACATCCTCTTTGATCAAGAACAAGTGCACCAAAGTGGTCATCATCCCACCTCTTTGAACAAAAGAGTGGAAGATTAGTTGTCCATTCCATCTTTGATAGGTATACTCGATAAGAGCATCAAAGGAGGATCATCTTCTCACTTCTTGTGGACTTGGAAGGAGGTCTAGTTGCAAGGCAATTCCTTTTGATTCCTCAAGGAATCATCGAGAGTGTTTTGTATTCCTTGATTTCTCTTTATTATCATTTCTTCAATGATGGATGAGTGAATTCTTAAATGATGCCTAAATGTAATGTCCCCATTTTAGCAGTTGACCAAGTGTGTGTGTGTTAGCCTTGTTCTACATGGTCCTGAGGGCTAACAAAGGGTTTAATGGGACCCTGGAGTGTTTTGGCCTAGTCATTTCCAGTTTGGGCCAAAACGAAGTTGATTTACTCAGTTTCAGGCATACTTACTATTTTTAGTAAGTCAACAGGACACAGTGCAAGTCAATTTTGGTGATTGGATTCGATACTCCTCGGTGAGAGCTTTCCGATGAGCTATCACTCACATTATTCGGAGTCCGATTGCTAATACATTTTAATGTCTGAAGTTTTATTAAAGTAACGTCTAATTTAATTGTAAAATATTAAAGTGTTACTTTAATATTTATTTAATGGTGATGTGTACCCAAGGGAGACATAAGGGGTATTTTAATATATGTTTTATATATTAAACATCTTTTATCCCACATTGCCCATATGAGTTGAGCGGACCCTTGGAAATAGAATAAAAGGAAGCATTTGTGGCTTCATTAGGCAGGTTGAATATGAGAAGAAATTGGTGTGTGAGTTGCAGCTCCGTTCTTGGCATTTGAGGACGTCTATCCTCTCTTGTAACATTCTAGACGTCATTCCCTTGGGGTTTGGCCTTTGGAATTCTTTGTTATTGGTTTCATTATCAGGCAATTTAGTTGCATTTTCGGCTACAGGCAGATTTGATATTTTGCTCATATCTTCTTCACTACTTGTCCGATGCTTATGCCGCTTGGAGGGAATGGTATTATGAAGGTAGTGGACTGATTGAAGGACAAAGTATTGTAGCAGCAAGTTCGTAAGCATGGGCTGGAGTATTATGTCAATACTGCTGAAGTAATTAGTGAGTTGATAAATCTGCCATGTATTTGGTTTTATGAATTCTGAAAATAACATTTTATTAGCAGCAGTTCATTTCCACTTTGCATATCATTGTAGTTTCTTTCTTGTTTATGTTGTATGATACCAATTCTATGCACGAAACACAACAAACAATAAACGTTTGACTTCCGGAGTTATAAGGGGTTTAAAATGTTAAACGGAGAAAAAAGAAGTTGAATGCAAACTGTTTGACATAATTCCTTTCAGCAATTTGGTTTAGTTTTTTGGACATCTAGGGGTGCCCATTACACTAAATGAATTGACGATTGAATGGTTAATGTCTTTTTAATTTATATTAAAATGTGATGATGGGTACTCTACTTGCAAACCTAAACCCACAACAATAATAGAGGAAGAAATAGAAAAATAGGATGTCTCTAGAGATGAAAATTAACTTGGAGATGCCAAACAAATGTGCATTAAGATATTAACTAGATGCAAAATATAAAAATCATACACTAACAAAGATATTCGACACAACACAATCTAGCACTGAACCACCAAAATTGCAACAGGCATAACATAATAGGGAGGGTCTTCCACCTCTAAAATTGTGCACAACTTCCTCAGCCTTTAACCTTCAAAAACACAAAGGGAAATAAAATCTAATCCATGATGCTTTCAATGCCAATGACAACCTTATAAACAGCTTCAAGGAAGCTTCCTCAATTATTAAT
The DNA here is from genome assembly GCA_028749045.1 of Cupressus sempervirens. Lineage (NCBI taxonomy): Eukaryota > Viridiplantae > Streptophyta > Pinopsida > Cupressales > Cupressaceae > Cupressus > Cupressus sempervirens. The sequence continues at coordinate 878,722,551 of CM053783.1, read as the reverse complement.
TTATTATTTGGGCCTTTTATAATCAATTAAATAAGTCCTTGTGATATTTTTTAATTTTTAGGATCATTTAATTAATTAACCTAATTAAAATATTTTTAAAATTTGGGGACATTACACTACAGTTTAGGTCACCCTTTATGAGGCAGAAAGTGCCTAGATTTAGGTTGGGGATATATTTTGATATGAGGTTTCCAAAAATGTGCAAAAAACCATGGAATATTCAAGCATAATAGTGATGAAAGTCTTGGACACTAAAATTAGACCTAGCTAAGTGCTAAAATTATAAGTTCTTACAATTTAGGACACTACACTTTCGAGGAAAAGGTGAAAAAGGAATGCAATATAATTTATTAAAAGCCCACATTAGCTTGTAATGTCCCTTCTCAATGCATTAATAAAATTTTCCCAAAAATAAAATTTCTAACTTAATATGAGAATCACAATATATCGACAAATGTTATTTTGTCAAAACAGAAGATAATTCATTGTAATATTCAACGCAACTTTCTCAAAATAACTCAAAAGGTAAATCTTTGTCTTCATTTCTACTATATAATTTCTATGGATTGTCTTGTCAAATATCAATATACTCAAATTAAATCATAGCATCATTAATATTGAAAATAATACATCATAACATATTCCTAGTAAATATCATATTGTGAACTCCTTTTAAATGCTTGCAAATATCAATACTTGGGTGGGTCATCCTTAATATTGTTTAGATTATGTAAGTGTGCATCCTTACAACTTCTAATTAATCAAGTGGAGGAGGAACATCCTATTTGATCAAGAAAAAGTGCACCAAAGGTGGTCATCCATCCCACCTCTTGAAACAAAAGAGTGGAAGATTGGTTGTCCATTCCATGTTTGGTAGGCATACTCGATAAGAGCATGAAAGGAGGATTATCTTCTCACTTCTTGTGGACTTGGAAGGAGGTCAATTTGTAGGACAATTCCTTCATTTTTTATTTGATTGTTCAAGGAGTCATCTAGAGTATTTTTGATGGCTTAATTTCTCTTTATTATCATTTCTTCAATGATGGATGAGTGAATTCCTTAATGATGCCTAAATGAATTGATGATTGAATGGTTAATATCTTTGTAATTTATATCTAAATGTGATAATGGGTCACTACTATATTTGGGCCCAAATTGTGACAACAAGCCATCGCAATTATGACGATAACTTATTGCCCAACCAACATCAAGAGGAATTGGCTCCCATCAAATGGGCGTCAGACTTTTATTGTCACAATTTATGATGACAAGGGTGATAGTCGTAATTGCAACAGCCATAGGTGTCATAAATTGAGCTTACGTACTAGAAAACCATTCATTTTCACCCTTGTAATTGCAACTAAAATCTATCAAAGACATCATCACAATTTTGATATCTATGTGACAAAAATGTCATCAGAAACATCCATCGCAATTGAGGCAAGCATGTGGCAGGAATGTTCTAGGATCAATGGCTAGACATCAAAAGTTTCCATTGCAATTGTGACAGTGTGTTGTATTAATAAAAAAGTTAGTGGAAAAATTGAATAGCTATGATGCAATCATAGGTTAATATTGAGCTTCACTTGGTTTTGGGAATATTTTAATATTCTCTACTAATCAGGGCCTACCACATGAAGGTGGAAGCTCATTTGGCCCAACCTCCCTCCTAATATCTAAATTTCCTATTAACATCTAAAATATTTAAGAAATGATCAATGTTTAAAGTACAAAAAAAGGTTCCAGGCCTGCAAAAGTGACATGATTTTCCCATCTTCTTGTGCATCTCTTTTTTTTTTTGCATGCAAAGTAAGATTTTGCCACTCTAATTTGAGAATGCACGTGCAATTGCATTCTGTATGCATGGACAATAGAAGAAGCTAAAAAACCTAGCATGTTTACTTTTATTTAATAGGTCTATGCAAACCTCTAACAAAAATGCAAACTTGTTGGGGGGTTTTTTTAGCTCCACCTGATGTTGTATGCATATGAATTGAGATTTCATATTGAACTATGGTGTCCTTCTGGATTGCCTGAAACTAATAGGTTCACATAGTTAGTTGTCATACAATCATAGGTTAATCTTGAGCTTCACTTGGTTTTGAGAATAGTTTAATATTCTCTACTAAGTAGGGCCAACCACGTGAAGGTGGAAGCTCATTTGGCCCCACTCCCCAACATCTAAATTCTTCATTAACATCTAAAATATTTAAGAAAGGATCAATCTTTAAAGTATAAAAAAATGTTGCAGACTTGCAAAAGTGACATCATTTTCCCATCTTCAAGTGCATGTCATTTTTCCATCGCATCCAAAATAAGATTCTATCATTCTGAATCAAGAATGCATGTGCAATTGTGTTCAAATGCATGGACAATAGGAAGAGATGATAAAACACAACATGATTACATTTATTTAATAGGTTTATTAAGTTTTTAAAATTATAGACCATCATGAAGAATGTTCATGATGGTCTATTTAACTTAAAATACCTAACTAAAGACCTCTAACAAAAATGCAAACCTGTTGTATTTTCAACTCCACCTAATGTCGTATGCATATGAATTGACATTGCATATTGAACTATGACATCCTTCTGCATTGCCTGAAACCATGTGATTCACACAATTAGTTTCCATACAATCATAGGTTAATGTTGAGCTTCACTTGGTTTTAAGAATAGTTTAATATTCTCTACTAATCAAGGCCAAACACATAAAGGTGGAAGCTCATTTGCCCCCCAACATCTAAATTCCCCGTTAACATCTAAAATCTTTAGGGATCAATCTTTAAAGTACCTGGAATGTTATCATCGCCTCCTGCTACTCTCTGGGGAAGTCCATCTTCATTGCTCACGAGTAATTCATCACATGAGTACATCCAGGAATGTCCTCATGACCTCCTGCATAAAATGAATCCAATATTAAAAAATCTCTCGTAACAAATAATAGTTCAAGTGAAATAAACACATGAAAAATGAGAGAGAAAAAGAGGAATCTACTTACCAATAGGCGTTGCCTTCGCATCTGTGGCCATACTACCTATTGAGTGAGTTTTATTATTATTTTGTTGTGCCAAGATCTATCTGTTTATATACATCCATACATATACACATATATATACATATACATATGTATATATATGTACATAAATATACACATATATACATATACATATGTATATATATGTACGTACATGTATACATACATATACAAAGATCACAAGGTCATGACAACGAGATGCAGAGATCACAAGGGCATGATAATGAAATGCAACAATCACAAGGGCACATACATACATATATACATACATACAAAAATACATACATACATACATACATACATACATGTATGCATATATATGCAAAGAGATCTTTTTAAAGGTGCTAAGTGACTTACCTCAAGATCATCCACAAAAATAATGTAGATAAGAAAAATAGGCAGAGTTCACAAGAAATTTTACAAAAACATATCATAGCAAATATTTTTAGAAAGATACAAGCCATAACGTAGCTAAATGGGTCTAATTTTTTATTATTTGGGTTGATATATATGTATATTTAACTAGGTTATGGCTTATGTAAGGGAATGAGCCTCATGATTATGGCATTTACACAAAATCAGAACTTGCTTCTTCAACTCCTTACACTCAACTCTTCACTAAAGTTATTCTTCCAATAGTGAGAATAGCTACTACAAATTCCTAGAAGCCAAGGGACCTTGAATCTATGCTACATTTTCTGGAGACAGGGGAGAAGTTACTACCAACTTCATGACTTCATAACATTCTGGATCATGTGATGCCCAAATTAACAACAATAGTAGATACTTGAGATCCTTGTAGGGAGAGTGTGCTAATACATGCATGGTTACATCCTTGGCTTCCATTGTTGGGCTAGCATATGGAGCCTTTATATCCAACTATTCGTTATAAATTGGGGAATGTGTTTCATGCTTGAAATTCAAGTGATACATTTGCAAATGTAATTTTATCACCTTGAAAAATTGTATTTGATCTTGCTAGTTGGGAACAATTGATTGTTCATTTTATTGTACCTAATCTAATGATAGTTCTATAGGAATTTGTATCAACCTAGCTAATCAACAACTAGACCAATTTAACTAGGTTATGGCTTGGGCATGTGTTATTCAGGTCATTTATTACATGGTTGCAATGTTGGAGGCAACATTTTTTATTTGTGCAGGATATGGATGAAGAGCAGTGGTGTTGGCAAACATGAAAATTTAATAATGCAAAGTCACCTTGAGGAACTTGTGTATGATCTTGGCAAACATGTCATCAAAAACATTCATCATGACCTTTTTTGCTTCTACATGTTTTTGCATGGAGCCTTCACACACCTAGTGTTCACAAATGTCTACTTAAGAATGTATGCAAACTTGAAATGCATTGCTATGTGGTGAAATATGTAGAAAATCATATAATCCTTCATCACACAAGGTCTTTTTCTTTGTGTGCTCATTCATTAAGTTAAGCACCCAAGTTCACATTTCAAATCATGATTTATCTATTTTGGGCTTAAGAACTAGTACAACAACTTAGAAAGAGTACCTAACAAGAGATGGATCTCACATTAATTCATTAATAAAATATAGCATTCATTCATTATCACATAAAGTAAAAAACAATTATGAGCATCCATAAAATAATCTCATAATGTCTAAAGCTAACATCTAACATTAGTTCGTCATTTTTAACAATCATTAACAATAGCACATAAACACGTGATATTCAATAACATGTGAAATAAGGTATTTAAACATGCCTCAACCAATTATGATTTAATTTTGGATCACCTACCTGATCAGTTTGGAATTTTGTTCTCTTTAAAAATCATAAAATGTAAGAACTATTGTGCCAAAAAGAGCATAAAAGAATGATTTTCATGCACCAATCATATTTTTTTAGCTCTTTTGGCACAATCGTTCTTACAATTTTTTGGCTCAATCTCCAACTGGTCAATATTTGTTTTGAAAAATTATTCTTGGAATGTGAGTTAGGAAAAAGAGAAATATCAAACTTGAAAAAGATGTACATAAATGCAATTAATTTTTCAATTTTATTAACTTATAAAGAGAACCATAGAATTATAAGAAACTATTGTGGTCTGTACTATTTGAAAATTATAGTTACAAGTGATAAAGTTATATACCTTTTATTCAAAGAGCACAAATAATGGAAATGACCCTAACTATGTCCAAGGCGTCTGTACACTAGAGGCATACTCCACCTACTAGGCTACCTACATACCCGTATCCATGAGATCAAGACCCTTGAACTATTCACTCTAACAATTATGTAGTTATGGTTTCTAATTGTTTTTATATAGTTGTATTCCTATAACCACTAGTGAGCTTTACTCACCTAATACAACTCTTTGCCATCATACACCCACTTGGGCGAATCAGGTGGTTTTCTATAATTACAATACCGTAATACCCTAGTGCAACCTTTGTGTTGTAGTTTATAGTTAATGTAAGGTTGACCTATATACATCCTAACTCACTCCTTATATAGTTATGTTTAAAAGCTTGTGACAATACCCATGGCCATGCTACATGTTGAGTGAGTTTTATTATTTTTTTGTTGTGCCAAGATCTCTTTGTTTATATACATACATACACACATATACATAAATATGTATACATATACATATACATATACATACAAATATCACAAGGGCATGGAAACGAGATGTAGAGATTACAAGGGCATGACAATGAAATGCAGCAATCACAAGGGCATGACAATGAATTCCTAGATCTCCACTAATCTCTACAATCCACAAGATCTCCCTCTCTCTATATATATGTACATACATACATACATACATACATACATACATACATACATACATACATACATACATACATACATACATATATATATATATACACACACACACACACACACACACACACATACACATACATACATACATCTGCATATGCAATTTTATCACCTTGGAAAACTATATTTGATCTTGCTAGCTGGGAACAACTGATTGTTCATTTTATTGTACCTAATCTGATGACAGTTCTATAGAAATTTGTAATCAACCAAACTAATTAAAAGCTAGACCAATTTAGCTAGGTTATGGCTTGTTTCTTTCTAAAAATATCTGGTATGATATGTTTTTCTAAACTTTCTTGCCCATTCTTCTAGGTCTGCATTGTTTTTGTGCATGATCTTGAGCTAAGTCACTTGGCACAAGTTGAGTGAGTTTTATTGCTTTATTATTTGGATTCTAGAATATGGGCTTTGTTTTATCATTGGCTTTCGTCAAGTCCTGATTTTAATGAAGTAACAAAGTGGTTTTTAGGGTGGAAAGGACTATAAAATAAAGAGGAAACTTGAAAACTTGAATATTGAAATTTTGAAATAAAAGCTATCAAGGATCAAATACCTATAGTAGAGTTACAACACAATGTGAAGTTGATTTTAGATATAAACAAGAAAAAATAAAATACAACATAAATCATTCCCCATTTGTTTTGATTGTGGAGAGCTACGTGTGAAAGAGGGTGGAGAGCTCCAAATGAGGGTGCAGAGCTTTGAACGTTGGTGGAGATTTCATTGTTGTACCCTTGTGATCACTTCATTTCATTGTTGTGCCCTTATGATTTATGCATTTTGTTTTAGTGCCCTTGGCAAAGATCAATTGAGATCTAGGATTTTCTTGTCATGCCCTTGTGATCTCTACATTTTATTGTCATGCCCTTGTGATCTCTATGCCCTTGCTCTGTGATTTCATTGATGTGTCGTGCCCTTGTGATCTATGTGCCCTTTGCAACACTACAACATTTGGGGTCAAATTGTGATGGCACTATAATTTGTGGTGTTTGTAGTGCTTGCCCCTCGTTTGCACTTCTATTATCATTATCAATTTGCTTTAGGTTGATTTTATGCATTGATTAGTTTTAGAGATACTAGATTTGTAATATTATGATATTATTTCATGACTTTGATTACAAATGTATCAGTTATTGTTGCTTAGTTGATTTCATTCAGGTGTTGTTAATGATGTTTTGATGATTCCTAGTTAGTAAATGTGGTTTCTTTCATAAAAAGGTTAACATGATGTCTTTAATGATGATTATGTTGTATTGATAGAGATGCATTATTATATGTACGCATTTGATGTTAGACTTGTGATTTTTACGATACTTACCCCATACTTGCATGTGTATGGTGTACGTGTTTATTTTATCTTTCTATCTGACGTGTTTGATGTGGTTAGGGGAGGGATTCGTAGTCACCTGCTAGTCGGGATCTACACGATAAACCACTCCCTGCCATTGTCTGTTTAGTTTAGATATATTATATACATGTACATGCTCGTCTTTTACGCAGGATGCAGGTACCGGGCATCGACTTCCCTGAATTGCCAGGATGAGCGTGCCCTATTACAAATACTCAAATGGTGAGAATGGGAAGATAATGATCAGGTCCAATCCTAGCCATAAGCCTATAATACTTGTCCTGCAAGGAGGACTCGTAACAAACTGTCTACCCTTTTTTTAAAACCCGTGAGTATTTTGTGCGTATGTTGTTTTGTGAGTCTTTGATGAATTTTCTATTAATTAAGTCTAATTAATAGATTAAATTAATAATTTAATTTAATGGAGAATTATTATGACTTTTTCAATATTTAATTATATTTAATTAATTGAGAAATTAATTAAATATAAAGAATTGAATTGGAAGATAAAAGCTATAAGATTAAATTTAGAACATGATAATATTTATTTAATTTAATAATAATATATTTAGAGTTCATTTTTAAATAAATGCTAAATATTATTGTTATTTAAGTTAATAAATATTTATCAATTTAAACATTCAAAAATATATTAAAAAGGAAAAAGATATTAATTTATGGAAAAGATTTAAGCTCGCATGAATGAGTTTTAAATATAAGAGATTAATTTAAAAGATAAAATATGTGAACTTGATTAAGATATTTTATTATAGTGCGCATGAGATTAAAGTTATAAATTTATTGAAGTAAAGTAAAGTGGAAAGTTAAATAAAGTAATTTAACAATTCACTTAAAGTGCATGAAGGAATAATAAAAGAATATTTTAATTTAAAAAGGAACTCTTGAGGAATTGAAACTGTATATATATTTGCATATGTGTATTTGATGTGTATGTTCATATTGCTTCCGCATTAATGTTATCTTGATGTTGTTTAAACTTAGAAAAAAAAAAAAAAAAAAAAGAGTTCAGTAAACATTGTAACATGTTAGGTTTATTTCTCTTGGGTTCTCGAGCGGGGCGTTACATCTACTGCGATCCATGCAGGCATAGAAAACATGAAGCTGCCGATAGTATGAGAGGTAAGTCGGGGGTGGTGAAACCCCTCTCAACATACATTATATTATATTTAATAATTAATTACATATAGTATATTTTTATATATCCATGTTAATATGAATTCATTTAAAATAATATAATTTACTTAATTAAATTTATTTTTAACTCATTAGTCATTATTAATTTTTAATTAATAATTTTATTATTAATTATTTAATTAAGTGGTGAATTAGTAAATCTTATTTACAAAAGGATTTAATTCATACTTTAAATATTAATTATTAATTTGATTATTATGATTTATCTAAGAATTTTACCAATAACTTGATTATTAATTACTTAATAATGTATGCAATTATTAGAATAAGATTGAATTAATGATAAATATCAATTAATGATGCTAGTTATATTTATTATTTAATAATTGGATTATTAATGGAATTGGGAGTATTGAATTTAATAATCAATAAATTGTTAATTTAATAAATGATTACTATTGCTCTTAAGTTATGATATGATTTTCTAATTATAAGAACGACAAATAGGTTAATTGAAAGGGCTAAATGCGGAAACTTATTACTTGAAAATATATGCACTAGAACTTAAACCCTACTTTAATATCAACAATATCTTTTCAAATCAAACCCAAACTATGAAACTGTATTGTTTGCTTATACTGTCTATGCTTTGGGTTTTTGGAGTCGGTTAGATGTTGACCAGTCTAGGATGTACACCAGAGGCCTTGTGAGATTTCTTTGATACTATTTTAAGTGGCTGGATGTTATGATGAGTTTTTTTATTCATATTGGAGATTATATTTATGAGGTTTATCTTGTGGAGCATTTATGTGTACTTGGATGGGAGAACGATCTTATTATCAGGTTTCCTGTTAAGGAACCGAGTTTTATCTTTATGGGTGTTGTGGTATGGGACACAACTATGTTTTTATGTGCTTAGGAGAGGTTGTCTAGGTACGTGACTTGGGAGTGGCTTGCATAGGGGTCTGGGACCCAAAGTGGTCAGTACCAGGGTAACCTAATGCAAGTTATGTAATAAGTGATAATCTAGTAACTAAAATTTATGGGGGGAAAAATACACTAAAAAGATAAGTTAGAGATATTTGATCTACCCATGCCTTTAGTGCTTGTATAGACTAAGGATGGGAATGAGATGAGTGCCTCGTCTTTTTGAGAGGGCTTTCTAGTTTCCATATGTGTGATGTTGAGGGTCCGGGGTTCATAGTAACCAGTCCAGGGTAACTCAACGCTTGAGGGTCCGGGGTCTCTTAAGATATCAGTCCAGGGTAACTCAAGCAGCCATGTGATGACACTCCCTAGTATGTAGCCTGAGTCTCCTCTGTAGATTTTGTGTGTACCTCTGGTCGTGTACTTATTGTTGGTGGTGTATCCATTGTCGGATGTGTTTATTATAGTTACTTACTTTCATTGAGGATGATTGGTGATTCATGGATGTTGTACTTTTGACATGTGGCTTTTGACTTGAGATGATTATCTTTCGTTGACTTTATCTTATGATCTTGGTATTTGGTTTATACTTGGTTTGTGTATGATGTTTGGTTATGTGATGTCGGTATTGGATTGAGCGTTCTTACTTTTGGATTATTTTATCTTCTTGAGTAGCATGTGTTACCTTTGAGGTAGTTTTGGCTATTAGGGGTACCTTGCCTAGGAATGTTTTATGTTTGATAGCCGTTTGTGGATCGTTCATTATCTTCCCTGCACGGTGGGAGTGGAAGCCTGACTAGGTAACCACGCGGTCGGGAGGTAGTGCCTTCTTACCATTTGGGTCCCCCTTCACATTTTCAGCTGTTGGATGTTCGTTGCAGAAGATGTACCTTTATCATTCTTATTTCTTATCTTAGAGACTTCTTTTCAGATGATGTATATATGTTATCATGTATTCTGATTTATTGTATCTATTTTCACATACCCTGCGACATGTGCAGTGGATGTTATTTAGTGGATGTACTTTCATTGTATTGTTTATACTTATGCTTTGCTTATGCAATTATGTATCTGTTATTTCTTTATGATCATGAGACATTGTACTCAGAACTTAAACTAATTAATTTAAAATCATTAAATGTGACTCAACGTAAAGGAACTCTTGAGGAATTGAAACTATATCTGTAATTGATTATGTGTATTTGATATGTATGTTCTTATTGCTTCCGCATTAATGTTATCTTGATGTTGTTTAAACTTCAAAAAAAAAAAGTTCAGTAAACATTGTAACATGTTAGGTTTATTTCTCTTGGGTTCCCGAGCGGGGCGTTACAGTGTTCGGGCCTAAATGTAGTAGTGCTTGCTTTGGGATTTGCTTCAAGGGGAGAAGAATTACCTATTTAAATGTTATTTTCTTTTCCTTCTAAACATGTATCTCTTTATATTTCCCCCTATAGGTGATTAGAGAAGCTTCTCTTTATCTATATGTATGTGCATATATACATGCACACACACACATATGTGTGTGTGTCTATGTATGTATGCATGTTTGTATAAAGATGCTTCTCATTATGTATATGTATGTGCATATATACATACATACACATACATATGTGTGTGTCTATGTATGTATGCATGTTTGTATAAAGATGCTTCTCTTTATGTAAATATGTATGTGTATATATACAGACACATATGTTTTGTATGTATGTATCTATATACATAAAGATCTCTTTGTTTATATACATGCATACATAGACACACATGTGTGTGTATATATGTATGTATACATATATATATATACATACATTCAAACATACATATATAGAGATCACAAGTGTACGCCAACAAGATGTAGATATACATACATACATACATACATACATTTGCATACATAATTTTATCACCTTGGAAAATTGTATTTGATCTTTACTCAATCACCAAGAGATAATATAATTTGTAAGTATAGATTTTTTCATACTTCGTTATGAATAGTTTCAATTGAATTTGTCTGAGGAGAGTGAGTCTACTCATGATGATAATGGCTCCATGTATTGGGTCTTTAGAGGAAAGAGACTTATAGAAGATTAGATGTTATTTATGGAAATTGTTCATGGATATGGGATGATTCATTTGTGATGCCAATATATCCTCCTCCATATTGAATTTCTATATCATCAATTTGCTAGATATAAATCACTAAATTTGGTCTTTTGAAATGATGGGACTAAGTTATAAAACTCAAAAAAGGGTTGCGTGCTATGGTGGGATATGAGGAAGATGGTTGTGTGAATGGCTGATTGGGCAAGTTGCAAAAAATTAGGGTGTTAGTTGCAAGTAGTTTCATTAATTTGCTAAGGGAATTGACTTTGAAAGTGGGATGATCAAAATTTGCATGTCCATCCTTATGATAGATGTCTCTATCTCATAATAGAAAATTACCTCAAATGACAAGTGACAAACTATTAAATATATGGAAAATTAGAAGAATATTCACGTATAATATTTTTGAAGGGCAAAAATATAATAAAAATATAATTTGGTGGAAAAATCCATGGGCTATGTGGCTCCACGTTGTGGCTATTCCATTGTCCAGTAAGGAAACTCTTCATGTTAAATATGAAGATCTTGAAATTAGAAAAGATAACTATCAGATATCTATATTTGTGTCTTAGTGATAACAAATATACAGTTTAATTTTAAGAAAAATAATAGTCTTAAATGTATATGATTAAATAAAATAAACAAGAGTACTAGTTGTAGATGTATAATTCGTGTATTATTGATTATGTTAAACAAAATGTTTAATAAAATAAGTATGAAGTGACATAAATGGATCATCTACTTGATCCTATTATTACTTAATGCGAATGCATCTGATCATTCCTTGGATGATATTATGCACGAGATCTTTACTCAATCACCAATAGATATAATTATCTTTAAGTACAAATTTATGCATACTTAGTTTGGTATGAATAAATTTGATTGAACACAAGTATAATTGCTTGTGTGAATTGAAGACATGAATGATTAATTTAATTTAGTACAAGTACTATGCAAGTGTGTATGTATGCATGTAAAGTAGTTCACATAGTGAATTGATTCACATACACACATGCACATATGCATACAATCATCATAATTAGTTATCCTTGAATCTAGCCAAAGCTATTATATATGAACAAGAGATACATGTTTAGAAGGAAAAGAAAAGAACATTTACATAGGTACCTTTTCTCCCCTTGAAAAAAATTGCAGAGCAAGGGCACGAAGATCACAAGGGAATGATAAAAAAATCCTAGATCTCCACCCTCATTTAGAGCTTTCCACCCTCTTGTAGCTCTCCACAATCAATCAAAACAAATGGGGAATGATGAATGTCATTTTTTTCTTTTCTTTTTTGTTTATAACCTGTAATCAACAATCCACAAAATCTCTCTGTATACATACATACATATATACATACATACATACATACATACATGAAAACAACAATGCACTTTCTAAGAGTTTACAATTGTTCAACAAAATTAATGTTTTACAAGAAAATGCATCTAAAGAACTATTAACTCAGAAGCAAGAACATGGTGTTGAAACAGTACAAAAAGTGCTTGACACGAGAGGTCTGCAAGTGAGGGTGTTGAACAAAATTGAAAACTTGAATGTTGAAAAGAAATTTGTGGATGATCAAGCACCTATGCCAAAGTTACAATACACTGTGAAGTTGATTTTAGATAAGGTAGAGGTAGATATTCAAAAGTTTCATAATCAAAATTTAAGGCATGAGATCGAAGGAGAACGAGTGTCTTTAGAAAGAGAACGAGAAGGAGTGGCTTTAGAAAGAGATTGCATGACATAAACAACAACTAGACAACATAGAGGATAATTGGATAGAATCTAGGAAAGTGTTGCAGTAGGTACTATGACATTGGAAACAATAATTAAATTGGTGTAGTTACTGATTAACTAGGTTGATCACTTCATTATTATATGATCCAATGGTAATGTTAGTTATTATTTTGACATACATGAAAACGTTATTATTGTTCATTAGTATACATACATGCATACATGAAAACAACAATGCACTTTCTAAGAGTTTACAATTGTTCAAAAAAATTAGTGTTTTACAAGAAAATGCACCTAAAGAATTGTTAGCTCGTAAGAAAGAACACGGTGTTGAAATATTACAAAAAGTTCTTGATGTGAGAGGTTTGCAAGTGAGGGTGTTAACCAATCTTGAAAAATTGAATGCTGAAATGCAAGCTATCAATGATCAAACACCTATGCCAGAGTCACAACACAATGTGAAGTTGATTTTAGATAAGGTAGAGGAAGATATTCAAAAGTTTGATAGTCAAAATTTAAGGGACAAGAGTGAAGGAGGAGCGGCTTTAGAAAGAGACTGCATGACAGAAACAATAACTATACAACATAGAGGATATTACGGGAGACACTGGATAGAATCCAAGAAAGTGTTTTGGTAGATACTATGATATTGGAATTACTTGCAAGTGTCTTTGAGAATTTATAGTCCAAATATCAAATGCTTATAAGAGTGTTTCAAGCATTGACACAGTCTTCTTGGGATGATCCCAAGTATCAAATGCTTATAACGGTGTTTCAAGGTTGGGAGCCACTTCAACATCCTTTGCATGATTTAGAGGTAATGTCATTGTGGTAGAGGCTTGTACAAGGGAATGAACCTTGTGATTATGACATTTACACAAAAGCAAAACTTGCTTATTCAACTCCTTACACTCAACTCTTCATTGAAGTTATTCTTCAATTCCTTGCATATGTAAGTTTATCACCTTGGAAAACTGTATTTGATCTTGCTAGCTGGGAACAACTGATTGTTTATTTTATTGTACCTTATCTAATGAGAGTTCTACACGAATTTGTAATCAACCCAACTAATCAACAACTAGATCCATTTAACTGGTTATGGATAGTTTCTTTCTAACAATATCTACTATGATATGTTTTTGTAAAATTTCTTGTGAACTCTGTTCAATTTTCTTGTTTGCATTACTTTTGTGGAGGATCTTGAGGTAAGTCACTTAGTATGGGTTGAGTGAGTGTTATTTTATTATTATTTGGATTCTAGAATATGTATGTAGCTAGATCAATTTTTCTATTGTCCTAAGATGTAATAAGAACCTTTAAAAAGATCTCTAAATATACATGTTCGGAAGGAGATGTAAAGAGATACCTATTTAGAAGGAAAATAAACTAACATTTACATACCCTTAAAGAAAATCATAGAGCTAGGGCATGACAATGAAATTGCAAAGCAAGGGTATAACATAACAATGAAATTACAAAGCAAGGGCATAAAATGGCAACAAAATCGCACAGCAAGGGCACGACAATGAAACACAGAGATGACATGGACACAAAAAACAAATCATAGAGAAAGGGCATGGCTACGAAACACAGAGATCACAAGGGCATAAAAACCAAATTGCAAAGCAAAGGCATGGTAATGAAATGCAAAGATCACAACAACGAAATCACAGAGCAAGGGCATGGAAACAAAATGTAGAGATATATCACAAGAATTAAATGCACCAAGCACAAGGGAACAACGACATTCAGAGCTCTCCACCCTCGTTTGGAGCTCTTCGCCTTCTTTCACACACAGCTCTCCATAATTAAAACAAATGGGGAATGATTTATGTCATGTTTTCTTTTTTCTTTTTTATACTTACACGGTCATCGCAATTATGATGCTTATGTCGATATTGCAATCACATAAGGGAAAATTGCAAAAAAAACATGAAAATTACAACAAATTAGACCATTGTCACAAATTGGTTCTTGCGGTGATATTGAGTTGTAAGGGATTACAGATTGTAATAAGGTTGTAATCACTATTTCATAATAATATTAGACTTCTTGTTTGGTGGATGTCGCCTAGAGATTGGGTGAACCACGTTAAATCTTGGTGCCTTGTGTTCTTTTATGTGTGATCTATTATTTTATGTTATTGGTTATATTTGCATGTAATTGTTATTTCTGTTTGTGGTTTAATCCTAACAAGTGGTATCAGAGTGAGGTTGTGGGTTTTTTTTCAGTTATCCTCTGTAGGAAATTCTCACAGTTGAGTGGGAGTCTCACAGTCAAGTGGGAGCAATGGAAGACAAGGGTAAGTTGAGGGTTGACAGGTTTAATTGGCAAAAATTTCAGGTATGGAAGATGCAAATGGAAGACTATCTTTATTAGAATGATTTATGGAAGCCGTTGGAAGGAAAAACCAAGAATCGAGATCTATGTCAAATGATGACTTGGATCTTTTAGACAAAAAGGCACTTGGAAGCATTTGATTATGCCTAGCACTATCAGTGGCTTTTAATATTACAAAAGTGAAGTCAACAGAAGAGTTAATGAAAACCCGAGTGACACTATATGAAAAACCCTCCGCTTCAAAAAAGGTATTTCTCATGAAGCATTTATTTAATATAAAAATGGTAGAAGGTGAATCTATTACAGATCATTTAAATGAGTTTGATACTATTACTAGTCAGTTATCTTCTATGGGTATCAATTTTGATGAAGAAATTAGGGCTCTCTTGATTTTGTGTTCTTTGCCTAAAAGTTGGAATGGCTTGGTAATGGATATGAGTAATTTTATTCTTGGATCTAGTACCCTAAAATATGATGATGTGATTGGTGTTATTTTGAGTGAGAAAACTCATAGGAAATCCTCAGGCAAAACTACATCTGGAAGTGCTTTGAACACACAAAGTCGAGGCAGAATGACTGAGAGAGGAAGTAATTCTGAAAATTGTGGAAAATCAAGAGGAAATTCAAAGGGGAGGAAGTCTTAATTGAGAGGACCGAATGACTGTTGATACTGTGGGAAACCAGGGCATAAAAAGAAAGGTTGTTGGAATCGAAAGAAAAATGGAGGAGATAAACCAGATGAAGACAAGGAAGCAAATAAGGTAAGTAAAAAATCTGAAGAGGATGCTTTGCTTCTATCTTTAGAAAGTGTTGATGATTCATGGGTTTTAGATTCTGGTGCTTCATTTCATGCTACACCTCATAGAGGTTGTTTCATTGATTATGTCCAAGGGGATTTTGGGCTTGTTTATTTGGGGGATAATGAACCTTGTCAGATTGTTGGAAAGGGAAAAGTTAAGATTAAGTTGCAGAATGGGAATCATTGGCTACTACATGAGGTAAGACATGTTCCAAGGTTGAGTAGAAATTTAATTTCAGCAAGGCAACTCGGTGATGAGGGTTGTGTAGTTACTTTTAATGATAAAAATTGGAAGGTTTCAAAAGGTTCCCTTGTAGTAGAAAAATGTGTGAAAGTAGGCACCTTATATCTTTGTACAGGTCATATTGTTCCTTCTACTTTAATTGTTTCAAAGAAAAATGAATATTCAAGAACAGTTGCTGCAGTTGATCAGGGAGAACAAATAGCTGTTGTAAATTCTGATATAGCATTGTGGCACAACAGAATTGGGCACATGAGCGAGAAACATATGAAAGTACTTCATTCAAAGAAAGTTCTACCAGGTCTAAAATGTGTTAATATGGATTTTTGTGAAAGTTGTGTGTATGGAAAACAAAAGAGAGTGAGTTTTGTGAAGACTGGGAAGGAAAACAAAAAGGAGAAATTAGAGCTTGTGCATACCGATGTATGGGGACCAGCTCAGGTATCTTCCCTTGGAGGCTCTCATTATTATGTTAAATTTATTGATGACACAACTAGAAAGGAATGGATTTATTTCCTTAGATAGAAATCTGATGTATTTCAAACTTTTAAGAAATGGAAATGCTTGGTTGAAAATGAGACTGGTAAGAAATTAAAATGTCTCAGATCTGATAATGGTGGTGAGTGTTGCAGTCATGAATTTGAAAATTATTGCTCAACTAATGGTATTCATAGACAAAAAACTATTCCAAGGACTCCACAGAAAAATGGAGTGACTGAACGCATGAACAGGACTATAATGGAGTGTGCTAGAAGCATGAGGTTGCATGTTGGGTTGCCCTTATACGTGTGGACAAAGGTTGTTAATATTGTTGTATATTTGATTAATAGAGGTCCCTCTACTCCTTTGGGTTGTGGTATTCTAGAGGAAGCATGGATTGGTAAGAAGGTGAGTTATTCTTTTCTCAAAACCTTCGGCTATGAAGCATTTTCTCACATAGATTCTGAATATAGAACCAAGCTGGAAGCTAAGTCAAAGAAATGTGTATTTTTTGGATATGGCATTAATGAATTTGGTTATAGGCTTTGGGGTTTTGAATATTAGAAAATTATAAGAAGCAGGGATGTCATATTTAATGAGGAATTATTGTACAAAGATCTATTGTAGCAACATGAGAAGAAAGAAGATGATTATGTAGTGTTGGATGATGCTCCACAAGGTGATGTTCCAGCCATTCCTCATGATGTGCAACAATTGCAACAACAAATACCACACACACCAATGCATGTTAGATGGTCAACAAGGAAAATTAGACCTCCACAAAGATTTTCTCCCTCTTTGTATTCTATTTTATTAATAGATGTTGGTGAACCTAAATGTTATGATGAAGCTGTGTAGGTGGATACTAGTGGGAGTCTGCAATGAAAGACGAAATTGACTCTTTACTAAAGAATAAGACACAGGATTTATGCAAGTTACCTTTAGGTAAAAAAGGATTTATAGAATAAGTGGGTTTATAAGTTGAAAGAAGAGGAAGGAGGTAAGAAAAGATTTAAAGCCAGCTTAGTTGTAAAAGGATTTGCACAGAAAAAAAAGAATCGATTTTGATGAGATATTTTCTCCTGTTGTTAAAATGACTTCTATTTGTATTGTTTTAAGTATTGTGGCTATTGAAGATTTGCATTTAGAGTAGCTTGATGTTAAAACAACCTTTATTCATGGAAATTTGGACGAAGTTAATTATATGGCTCAGCCATAGGTATTTGTGGTCAAAGGTAAAAAGAACTTAGTGTGCAAACGGAAGAAAAATTTATATGGCTTGAAGCAAGCACCTCGGCAATGATATCTAAAATTTGACAGCTTCATGCATGAGCATGGTTATAGTAGGTGTTATTTAGATCATTGTGTTTACTTGAAGAGGTTGGATGATAATAGCTACATTATTTTATGTTTATATGTTGATGATATGCTTGTAGCTGGGTCTAACATGGATCACATTAAGGGGCTAAACCACCAATTAGCACATGCATTTGCTATGAAGGATTTGGAAGCAACAAAATAAATCCTTGGTATGAAGATTTGTAGAGATAGGAAGAACAAAACATTGAATCTATCTTAGGCTGATTATGTGGAGAAGGTGTTGCAACGTTTCTCTATGAAAAATGCTAAAGTTGTCAGCACACCTTTACTTGGTCATTTGAAGTTGACTAAGGAGATGTGTCCCAAGACACAAGAAGAGGAGGATAAGATGTCCAAGGTACCCTATGCTTCAACTGTAGGAAGCTTGATGTATATTATGGTATACACTAGGCCAGATATTGCACATGTAGTGGGATTTGTTAATAGGTATATGAGTCATCCAAGAATTGAGCATTGGAATTCAGTCAAATGGATTCTCAAATATTTGAGAGGAACATCCAATAAGTGTTAACACTTTGGGGCCTCTACTACTGATTTATAGGGCTATGTTGACTCAGATTTGGCAGAGGATATTGATACTAGGTGGATACTATAGGATATGTCTTTACTGTTGATGGGGCAGCCATGATCTAGGTTTCTAGGTTATAGAAGATTAATGCTCTATCAACTACAGAGGAAGAGTATGTTAGTGCTATAGAGGTAGCCAAGGAGATGATATGGCTTCAATTCTTCTTGGAAGAATTGGGACACCCTCAAAAGGATAATTATTTGTTTACAGATAGTCAGAGTACCATTCATCTTGCGAAGAATTCAGCTTTGCATTCAAATACCAAACACATACAGTTGTGATACCATTTCATTCAATCAGTTTTGGAGGATGGATAATTAAAGCTAGACAAGATACATATAGATGACAATCTAGTAGATATGTTTAAAAAGGTAGTGACAAGGGAGAAGCTGAAATCCTCTTCAGCTTCGGTTGGTCGTCTAGACTAAACTTGAATAAAAGAACAACAAAGTCTAGGGTAGTTTGATCTAGTGGGAGCCCCATGTGGTAGTGGTATTGCTACAAGATTAGTCTCCAAGTGGGAAATTGTTGTCTAGTGTGGAGTTTGATCAGTCTTCAAGTGGAAGATTGTTAGTTTATGGTGACTGATCAAGGAAGTACTATACATACTTCATAATTTCTTTGGGGTTTAGGGCATCGCCCCAAAAAAAATTGTGGGTTGTAGCTGACGTTGTGGCCAACATATGGCCGACATGTTGTAACCCTAAAGCGGCATAAAATTACTTGTATAAAAGGGCTTAGGGTTAGGTATTTTTCATTAAGTTGTGATGCAAAATTGGTTCTTGCGGTGATATTGAGCTATAAGGGATTAGGGATTGTAATCAGGTTGTAATCATTGGATCGTAATAATATTAGACTTGTTGTTTGGTGGACATAGCCTAGGGATTGGGTGAACCACGTTAAATCTTGGTGCCTTGTGTTCTTTTCTATGTGATCTATTATTTTTTGTTATTGGTTTTATTTGCATGTAATTGTTATTTATGTCTATGGTTTAATCCTAATAGTGGGTACTCGACTTGCAAACCCAAACCCACGAAAATAGTAGAGGGAGACATAGAAAAATACAACATCTCTAGAGATTGTTGAGCTGTTGTTATGCACGATGCTAAATGGCAGGAATTCTTTCAAACTTCTCTCTTGAAAAGTCAATCTTGTGAATCAACTCCAAGGTTTCAAGTGATCTTGTGACCTATTGGAATCCGCTCAGTTGAAGATAAATGTTTTTGTACACAAGGAGGGCTTTGTTGGTTCATTTGATTTCAGATGAGATGTAGAATTTGTTCACTGCTTCAAAATAAAACACGCAAAAAAGAACTATATTTTTGTATTTTTTATGTTTTCCAATTAATGCAATCTAACAATGCAACTAATATGAATTCCTAATTTAACAAAATGTTAGTAAAGAAAATAACAAGTACTTCAAAAAAAATAACGTAAAAATAAAATCCTAATGGACATAAGATATCGAAAACAACGCGTCTACGAGTTAAGCTTTCAAAGAAATCGGTAGGTAACCCATGAAAACAGGAGCAGCGCTTCCTTGATTTCACTGATGCAATCATTGATGGGAAACTTAATAACTATATGATGTTTCACTCTTCATCAAATTGTAAGGCCACAGAAAGTGCACTCATGTGAGACAAAGAGTTGTACAAGACAATTTGGTGATTTCATTTCGAGCTAGATATGTCAGCGAAATTCGTCATACTATAGCCAACACTCGAATTAAAAGATCTCACAACCATAAACAAAGCAATAAACTTTTACCTCAATCACAATTCCATGAACATAAATTCACAAAAAAAATGACACATTTAGGCAAGAATTATTACACTCCAAATGCGAGCACCAAAAGGATAATATTATTGCAAAATAACAGTGGCCCTGATTACATAATACAATGTTGTATTTATAAGAAATCATCTCCTCAATTTGTGTTGAGAATGAGAGATATCTTTGTGCAATAATATGCTTTTAATTTAATAAAACAAACTAATTATATACAAACTAACAATCTAATTGGTGCTTAATAGGACTCCATCCATTTTTATATTCATTAATTGGATGCATGAGCATTTACATGTCATAAAACAAATAAATTGAGAGAAAATAAGAAGAAGAAAGCCTTCAGTCAAACTAGAAGTGTCTAAAAGTGTCAAAAATAGAAGCTCAACCTCCACTGGGTGTCTGTCAGAGTTAAACTACTATCAAAATACATTTTCGATGTATGGAAAGCTCTAATCTTGGAACTAGCAGTTAACTGTTGATGCACCTCTAGAAAAGTGCACCTCGGAAGAAACGCATCAGTGCACCTTTGACTTCTCCAAAAATCTTCCAACACTTTGTAACCAAAAAGTGCACCAGCGCACCTCAAAGGTCCAAAAATGCAAAAAAGTCACCAAGTGTCAAAATTGAAATTCCGGCTTCTAGGTTTTGTCCCCCTTCATACCAGAGCTATGTCTAGATGCTTGACCTTGAATTTCTCCATAATCTAGATGACCTTGGCTACATCTGGTAGATCTAAGGTATTATATTTATCCTTGACCTTTTGCTTATAGATATCTCCCTCTATACGAGTCTCAGCAAAATTCTTGAGTTTAGTATCTAACTCTAGTAAGGCTTCTTCTGTCCTAAAGGCCTTCCAAATGTCATCATCAATAGAAACTTCTTCAAAAATATTCTTGAATTTCTCGACTACTACTCTACTGGTATGAATTTCTCCCGTGCATCGTCTTCACATATGTCGAGACATGCATCATTATAATGTTTCTCTGCTTCCAAAATTTGCTCTCGGGCTTGGTCCTTGAGCTGATAGATCTCCATGTGTAATGATTCCATTACTTTATTACTATATGCTATTTTCTCTATCCAACCATCAATAAAATCTAACTCTTTTGCAGTATATACACCCATAAGTATTCTGTGTCTTTAGCCCTTTATTGCCTATAGTACTTGTAAATCTTTCTACCAGGTACGTACCTCATCCATAATATTGAAATTCTACTTCAAAATTGCTACCATTTTATCCACATTTTCTTGCATAACATGAAGTAGCTTAAGATTTTGTTGGATGATCAAAACGCCCTTTTCTTCAAAACTTTTTTTCCATTGCTAACAAGCATTCAAAAATGGATCCAACTATACTCCTCTCACATCTCTTCTCTCAAGTGCAACATTTAGAGTCTCCTTGGGGTGTTCAGGATCCAAGGGACCAACAAATTCGGCTAAATATCCTTTTAGGATTTCATTTTTCCTAAAAAATGTCATTAGTTCTACCCCTTCTTGTTCCAAACTCCTAAACACCTCCTTCATCCCCATTGTAACCATCAACTTGGTTGTATCTAATGTGAGCTTCCCGAGCATAACCTCTCTTTGATAATCTTGTGGAGTCAAATCTTCTACATCAACATCAGGAGGAGGAATAGCTACTTGTGCAAATAAATCTTAATTTTGGTCACTATTGATGAATGTTAATTCTCTAGCCTCTTTTGATGGGGACTCAGGCTTCCTTAGAACCTTAATCAACTCAATCATATTATCTTTATCAGCATTGACTTGTTGCTTTTTACTTCTTATCATTTTTTTGTACAACCACCTTGGAACTCATTCCACCGAAGGCTTACCTCTTGAGGATGAAGGAGTTTGCTCTACCACCCCTTTTCCTTATCACTCCTTTCTATGGTCTTTTCTCTTTGTGAAGGTTCCTCCTCTATAGATTTTGTTTCTATGGAGCCCACAGTTCTTACCTTGGTGTCTTGGGGAGCTTGCTGAGGATATTGAACAATTTGCCCCTCCCTAGACACTTCATCGGTTGATATTTTTTGTGGTTCTTCCTCCTGTTCCTTTTGAATTTGTTCTTCTTCGATATTTGGTGGTAGGGGAGTAGTAAAGCCTTTATCCACAACTAAAACTTGCAATGGGGATGAAGGAGTTATTTCTAGACCCTATGATTCTGGTGGCATTTATGTCCAATCTTCTTGTTGGGGCTCATTTGTTGGGGTATCCCAGACCTTGTCTCCCACTAATTCCATCCCTATGGGCATAAAATCAAAATTTGACATCTTAAATATGCTAGTACCCTCCAAATCCTACTCATCAATCCATTGTTGCATTTCATCCTCTGATGCAGTTGTTTACAAAGGCTCTTCTAGGATTGATGGCTGTGTAACAATGGAACTTCTTCTTCTTTCTTGTTGTGTGGCTCTTGATAGCTATGCTCTTCTATTTAAAGGCACATTATCCTCATCATCCTCTTCTTCTTCTTCCTCTTTAGGAATATGTTCGGGGATCGATGGGATAGGAACCATTCTCCTGATCACCCTTTGCCTCTTCTTAATTGGAGTCTTGATCTTTCTTCCTTTCTTTGGGGCAAAAGGGGATGCTTGTTATGTCTACTGAGTTGGGGAAACCTCTTGAATCTCAAATTTCATCTCCATTTGGCTTGGTGTAATAGCTGGTGGAAGTTATGCATCAATCTGAACTTGTGGTGCCCCAGTATCCTCAGACCCTTGTACATTTGCTTCTTCTTGCTGTTGGGGTGTCAAGATTTCACCTTCCTTTGGCTTGACTCTTTGAGGAGAACTCCTCTTTCTTTTGCCCTTTCCTTTTCTCTCCCGAGGGTAATAGTATCCAACTGGTCTATCAAGTTGGTATACCATTTCAAACCTTATTGGTGATTGAGATGCAAAGGTAGGGATGTTGACTTTCTTCCCTCTACCTTTGGCCGAGCAGGCTTGTGCATGGAAAATTATTGTCTCAGGTACTGGAACAAGTTTAAATGGTTTCTTGAACCAATCCTGCATAATTTTGATGATGTTCCTTGCCCGATGGTTAATATCAGCATTCTCTTCCCTGTCAACCTCAACATTCACAATGGGTTGTTCCCCAATTTTATCTTCATTGAACAAAGGGTCAAGCAGCTCCCCAGAGTCTTATTGCAATATTTTCAATGGGATCTTTATTTTTAAGGCCTTTTCTACCAAATACAAGGTCATTCTACAATAATCCCCGATACAGGCATCATAGTCATCTATCGCATTCATCTAATGGTCTTCAATAGCTTCTTCATGTGTGAATGCTTTTCTTGCTAGATATTGTACTCTCTCGATGTTATCAAAACATGGCCGTGGAGAATTTTACTCTTCCAAAGGATACTGATCCCACTCACACTCAAAAGAAGGAATATCTTGCTTTCGTTTCATCTGAAAAGGTCCTATGGTTAAAGGCCATGTCCAGCAATGTTTGTGTTGTTTTCTGACCTTGTTGTATGTAGACTCAATTTTCCAAGCAATCTCCAAGAGGATGAGTCTATCACAAGGGTACCTTGGAAGCTTCTTTGGGTTAACAGTGATACCAGCTACCCTTAGATATGTAAATATTTTGAACTAGATGTAATATGCTCAGAGTACCGTTATCTATTCCACTGCATCCTCTAATAACCTCTTTGCATAATCTCCCTCTATGAATTAGATGATGGAAAATATGAATGCATCATTCACGATTTTGTACTCTTTACTATGCTCCAAGAGCTTCTTCTTCACCAACTGAGGGTAGACGATGTATGACCATGCATTACGATCTTGCATGCTACCTCTCTTATACAACCCTAGATAGTTTGTCGCCCTTGAGGCTAACAAGTACACCAAATATGATGTCATATAGAACTTTCTTTTTTCTTTTACTCCCTCCAACTGTTCACGTAAGTTTTCACTCAAAGTAGTGGCCCAATCAAGTGGCATCTTTGTCATTTTGATAGTCTTGATAAAATGTACCATGAAGATATTTAAGTGTTTGGCCATCGACAGACCCATTGCTCTAAAGTATGATTGAGTACCCAATGTCTTCATATATCCTCTAGTCATATATACTTTTTTGGTTGTCTTTCCCAAAGGAGTCTTCTCTATAAGGTAAGAAGATTGGATGATCTCAGAAGCCTCTTTTAAGTGTTCTCCTATACCACCTTTCTACTGCCTTATAGGTTATCCTAATAAATTGATCCACACGTGGGAGATGGAATAACCTCTCAATGTTGTTGGGCCAGAGATCAAGGAAAATTTCTCCAGTCACACTCTTCATCACCCTTTCCTCTAGGACCAAGTGTTTTGTAAGTGTCATCACGAGCTTTGAAGATTGTACCAACATTGGGTCTGAAGCTGCATTTACCAACCTTGATTGGATCAACGCAGAAACCATAGTAGACCTCTCAGTAGGTTTGTTACAAATCTTTAGGAACTCCCCCAAATTAGTGTGCCCTAAGTCTATATCCTTGATCTCTAAGTAGTCATCTTGGAACCTTGATTTTGATGGGATGCCTTGGAATTTGAACACAACAAGTTTCAGAGCCATTTTCTCACTCGAAGGAGTTGAAGAAGATGTCATTATATCATTATCTACACAAAAAGGATGTCCATTAGTTTGAGATTAAAAGAATATGGAAAATTCAAACCCTAGCATTAATACGAACAAAATCTGCAAAACGAAACTACTTGAAAAACATAAAACTTATTTTGTCACTCAAATGCAGTAATTTAGTGCACCTAGTGCACCTAATTAGGTGTGCTTGATGTGAATTTTTAAAACAAAACCTCCAACATATGAGGTGTGCACTAGCGCACCAAAAAATGGTATTTTTTTCCTTTTAAAAGTTTTTTGTTATTGATTTTTTAAAAAATGCTTTTGCTATATTTGGGTGTGCACTAGCACACCAAGTTAGCTGCACTAGTGTGTACCTACTTTTCTTATGTTTATGCATCCTTATTGTGAATCAAATTTGGGTGTGCACTAGTGAACCTAAATAGGTGCACTAATGCGCACCCAAATTTGGGGCATTTTGCTTGTTTTCTCTTTTAAGTTTATTTACTTGTTTGAAAGCTTTTGATGCATTGATGGTGCACATCAGCACACCCAAAGAGGTGTGTAGATGCACACCATCCTAAATACGTTAGGAGGTTTGGCAGAATAGAGGTGAGAGTGAGAGGTCACACCGCGTAGGTGTGGGACCTATGACAAAGAACTTGGGAGAAGACATAAACAAAAATTGGAGATGGACAAAGTGTAGTGATAAATAACTGTGAGGGCTGAAAAATTAAGGAGGGAAGGACCCCCCCCCTCCTTATATAGGCTTGGGGGTCTCTAGCACAGCTGCGGAGGTGTGCCAACTACATAGCTGCACCAATTGTGTAGTTGTGCAGTTGGGTAAAAACATTTTCCTAAGACTCAACGTACTAGTGCACCTTGGGAGGTGTGCCTAGTGCACCAAAATTCAACACTTAGCTTGCTTCTTGGATTTCTTGAATTTCTGATGTTTAGGATTTTTTGACAGGGTTTGGACATGACCTCAGGAACTAGGGGAGACCTCAAAATTGGCTCGAATCTTAGATTAGGAGTCCCAAAATCCCATAAGCAAAGGAGGGGGTCCCCATTTCTGGCAAGAAACGGGGCATGCATTGTGGAACCACAACAGAGATGACAATAAACTTGGAGATACCAAACAAATGTGCATTAAGATATTGACTAGATACCAAATATAAAAATCATACGCCAACAAAGATATTCATCACAACACAATCTAGAACATCTGCACACAATAGATTATAGAGATAGTTGCCAAACTTCTGTGATGCAAATACATTAATTTCCAAATGATAGTACTTGATTACATATTTTGGACAAGATACGAGCAGTTACAAAGTAGTCACCAAATGTCGATGATTAGAAAATATAGCACACATAGTGAGATATCCCAGTGTTACCTCTAATAACTAAAAAGGGTGGCATTGAACCACCAAAATTGCAATAGACATAGCATAATAGAGAGGGTCTTCCACCATTAAAATTGTGCACAACTTGCTCAACCTTTAGCCTATGCAAACACAAAAATAAATCAAATCCAATCCATGATGCCTTTTGTTAGAGTAATAAAGATTTTTATTATTAATTAAATCATAATGATTTAACTATAAGTCACTTATTGTCTCGAGCTTACTTAAGCTAAACTTTGGGCATATAATAATTAATTCTTTAATAAATTCTTATCATCCAACCTAGGTTAGATTTCTTTTAGGGTTTTGATCTCCTTTATAAAGATTGATCTCTCTTTTTAATTCATTCATTTACTTTTGATAATAGCAATTTCTCCTTTTGCTCATCAAGAATGTCTTGTCTGTGGATCTGAGAATTCCAACCTCCTTAGCTTTGCTTCTCTCTTTCTATGACAAGAGTTTGCATGCAATTGATTCTTTGGAGCTGTGGGTTGATCTTTCATCAAATTCAACATGGTAGCAAAGCACCATGTCTTCATGCCCCTAGTCTATTTATGAGAGGTTTTGCTTTGCTCTCAAATATGTATTTTTTCATTTAGAAGGTTTCATTTTTTAGAGTTATTTTGTATTGGATCTTGGGGTTCACCTTTTTTCGATGCACTATGAGCCCAAACGGATCTCACTATTGACCTCAGAGCATCTATTTTCATATATAATTTGTCCAATATGGACATAATTGGATTTGGGGGCAAAAAAAAAATTGCTCTCACATTGTGCATATTTCTTGAGGCGATAATTTTAACATTTTTTGGCGCAAAAATTGAGATATTTTGGCACATAAATCAATTTTTTTTGCTCGAAAAGTGAGATTTTTGCTACAAAAATTGAGGTTTTTTGGAAAAGAAATAAAAAATTTTGGCATGACAATCAAGGTTTCTTGCAAAAAACTTGAAATTTTTAACATAGAAATCGAGATAGTTTTTGGTATAGAACTGACATACTTCTTGGTGCAATTTTGGTATGGACTAGCATGCATCACTAGGTGATGTTTGGTATGAAACTTGCATGCTTCCCTATATTATTTTTGGTACAAACTAACATGCTTCCCAAGGTAATTTACATATTGATGAACACACTTTTCGATGTATTTTGACACAGATCTTGATGTGTTGAATGTTTTTTGCCCTTTTTGTGTTGGTCTCAGATTGGTTTTGACAATTGAGTGTCAACACACTTAAGAAATTTCTAAGTTGATGCTAAGTATAATATAGATGTTGAGCTACAGTATGTGTCAAGTCAACAATTCAATAGGTCCCGAGTTACAACAGATGTCGAACAGATAGACAATGTTAAGAAAGTTTCAAGTACCAAGTGACAATTGATGCCGAGTTAGTATATGTGCCGAGTAAAGTATAAGAGCCGGGCAAGACAGAATTACCATAGGAGCTGATCAAGACAAAATTCCTATAGGTGTCAAGGAAGACAAAATTCCTATGTGTGTTAGGCATCAACAATTAGTCAGTGCTGAGTAATACAAAATCAACATAAGAGTTTGTGCCCTGACAAACTCAGATGTAAACCATTTTTTAGCTGACTCAAGATGAATCTCAAAGGATCTAAAAGATAAGATCGAATCTTTTTAATTCCCTATGCAATCAACATGCAACCAATCAAAAAAATGAAAATATTTTAGTAGGAAAGATGGATGAATCTCAATCGAAGATTCATACCTAACCCTAAGTCTCGAAACCTTTTTTAAGGAGGTCGAAACCCCGTAATTTAGTATTGTATGGAATGCATGAGTGAATGGTAGCAAAGTTTGAAGGGAAGTGAAAGGGGTGAGGAGACTTAGAGGAAGAACAACATTACAGAATCAGTTGGTCAGAATAGAGTATCAACACTTCAAACGAAGTCATATTAGATCAAGAAGGATCAGATCAGATTGGATAGAACAAGGATCTAAAATTAGCAATTGAGGATTATAAGTTATTAGGTCATCACATTCTACTTTCTAGCCATTGTATTAGGAGAATGAAAATGCTATGAAGATGGGTTGGTGTTTGTAAATCCTTTAGATAGGTCACATTTAATAGTGTGTTGGAGCCTTTAACAGGGTAGGCCTTTCATAAGGCAGACCATTGATGATGGTCAAACTTTGTAATCTTAACCAGTTACATATTGCTACAGTGATAAGTTGTGGGTGTCATCCCCACCCTAGTTTTACCTTCTCATTTTGGAGGGTTTTTGGGTGATCAAATCTTATGTTATCTATTTTTATGCATGTCTTTATTTTCATGTAAATTAGATGTGTTACATGCATATGATTTATTTCAGTTAAATTTTTTATAGCTTAAAATATTGGTACTTCTAATTCACCGCCCCCCCCCCCCCCCCCACCAAGAAGTAAATCTTCCCACTTGTGAATTCCAACATCTTGCTCTTTTTTGACCCACTTGTGGTTTTTCTGTTGTAACTTGCTCATCCAAATTTCATTTTTCACAAATTAGATATCGTCAAAAAGTTGATTGTGAGCTCATCATGATGGAGCAATTTATTTGAAAATTTGATGTTGTTAGGTTTTCAATTTATGCAATCAAATTCATAGGCTCTATTTTGCATTCCAAGAGACATATCTTGAGACATTCTATTTTCAAAATTCTACTTTAGGCACATCTCATTCAGGTTTTTGCTTTTTTGCACTCTAGTGGATATCTTGGTTGTTTCAAGTTTGAGGATCAATTTTTTTGCTTCAAATGATTTTTCATGGATTGTACTATCTCTTGTATCAACCTTATGTCTATTTTAATCTTTGTTGACATCCTTTTGTAGTATTTTACAAACGCACTGAGATAAAAATGCCAATCTATTGCATTTTGGGCTCTTGCACATCTTTGTGTTTTCTTATACTCGTACTACATTATAAAGTGCCTTGGGGGGTCTCACGTTGGCCATATTTGTCATCTTTCTTTCTCAAGTGATTGTTCCTTCCATGACATTAGCCTCATGATGTGTCAATGTGATGTGGCATTGTAGGTGTTTGTACTTCTTTTGCACTCTTGATGTTCCTGGTTCTTCTTTCTACAGGAGTTCTTGCATTCATTTTGAGTGTTCATGTCTTACCTCTCAACATTATAGGGGGTTATGTTGGTTCTATTGCTTTCTTGGTTCAATGGAGTGAGCTATGCCATGATATGAAGAAATAGATGTCTTTTTTATCATTTTTATGAACATTTGTTTATAACATGCTAAACTTTGTCATCCTTTAAGTATAATATTTTGTACTTTTTGATGTATAAGTTATGAACATATGGCATAAAAGTGATAATTAAAATTATGTTTCAAAAGGTTCATTCTGTTGATAAAAATCTTTCTTCATGAATGTTGGGCATGGGTAGATCTTCCTGCAACCAAAGAGATTGCAAAGACTGTTAGTTGAATACTAATGCTTTTTCTTTATAAATTAATAAATATAAATAAATGTTTGTAGGAAGTCTTGTGTGCATTGAATGATGACCACAGGTATCCAAGCCAAGTCATAATCAATTAAAATAGCTCAAGCAAAGGTCTACCATTGTGGAATCACAAATACTAAAGGAGGTGCATTATGGTACCATTATAGTCAGAAACTTAGCAGCATAGAAAAGGGACCTATTCCAACAAAATAATAAGGGATCTAATGAGCTAGCTATACGACAGGGCAAGTCAACAAGGCAATCAATTAGTCAACATGCATTCATAATAAGGAACTGTTGCACGGTACCTAAATTCTTGGAATCAATAAAGTCATGTAGCAGAGCAGATCTAGCATCCACTACACTCTGTATTTATAGGAACTTAAGGAGATATCTGATGTTTCTTATCATGTTTCATGTTTGCATGAATCTTGAGCTGTAATGAACTATCCTTCATGAGGAAGTCATAATTGTAGTAATCTGTTATTTTCTTTTAAATAAGACCTTGTCTGTAAAAGGTTAGGAAGTGAATGAACAAATAGAGTTGGACGAGAATTATCAGTTATATTTTGTTGTTTTTCAAGAAAGTGTAATGTTGTCTATTGAATGAATACATGAGTTTACTGAGTTTCTACACTTCAGTCTGAGTTAATCTTTCTTTCACTCTTTCGTGGGGGCCCACGTAGAAGGTGGAGTTTACTTAAGCAATTAGGAGTTAGACTTAGTTTTCTAAGTTAAGTTTAGAACTATTGTTCTTGCAGCCACTGGAAACAGAACCAGTTATTGTTCTTGCAATAGTAGGTGCTTAGGTGTATGGTTAAGTGGTTATCTGAGCTTCTTTCCAATCATAAGATAGTTGTCTTTCTTTTTGATAAAATAGGTTTCCATAATAGTTATTTTATTCAAGGTAATAGTGACTTTTAGTAGAAGCTAGAGCATATACTTTGTAGACATCATCTCAAGTTCACGCTCCCAGATTGATATTTAATTAGATGTATGGTTAAGCAGCTATATGAGTTTCTTTCCAATCATAAGATAGTTGTCTTTCTTTTTGATAAAATAGATTTCCATAATAGTTATTTTATTTAAGGTAATACTGACTTTTAGTAGAAGCTAGAGCATATACTTTGCAGACATCATCTCGAGTTCACGCTCCTAGATTGATATTTAATGAAGACCAACATAGTACTTTGGTAGTAAAGGATGTCTAATCCTTCAACTAAAAAAGTGTTATATTGGCTCGACATTTTTGGCATCGCTACAGGGGATGGTGTCAGTCTAGTGTTTACTATCGAGTCACCTAGTTAGTTTCATTCTTTAGTATTTTACATGCATAGGAGAAGAGACTAGCTTGAAAGATTTCTTCCCAATCTCAATCAGGAAGATTCCTTTCACCCTAATCCTAAAGAAAAAGAAAGAGAAGAAGAAGAAGAAGAAGAAGAACTATTTGAGAACGTCTTTGCAAAAGTACCTAATCAAGTACAATCACCGACCACATCTGAAGAATCCTTTCATTTAAATGATCTTTTTACTGAGCCAAATTATCAAGATAATCCATTATCTTTAGTCATTTATCAACCACCACCACTAGGAAATCCACAAATGGTAGCTACTCAGCCTACCTTTCCCTTTCCAATTCCCACTTAGCAGGGTAATCAAAATCTAAAAAATATACCCTTAGCTGCCCTTCCAAAGTTCTATGGCCTCATTATTGAAGACCCAAAAACATTTCTCTTTGAGTTTGAACTTCTTTGCCAAAGTTATGATTACACCATAGATGCTCATAAACTGAAATTGTTTCCATCAACTCTAAAAGAAGCTACCTTGAGATGGTTTATGAGTCTAGGTGCCAATGTTGTGGCAGATTGGCTAACTATGAGTAACTTGTTCCTTACTAAATATAAAGAATATTGCAAGGGCCATGACTTAAAAGGGGATGACATTTTCAAAATGTCACAAAAGGAGGATGAAATCTTGGAGGAATATGTTGCATGATTCATGTTCAACTTGCAGCGTAATACGTAGCATCAGTTGAACAAGGAGTCCTAGAAGCATCTATTTTTAAAGGAGTGCATGAAAGGAGTATGTAAGTCTTAGACTTAATGGTTGGAGGTGACATTACATAGAAGATGTGGGTTAAAATCTGGAACATTTGCTTGAATTCTTCTAGAGCAAAAATTAAAAAAAGGATGAGGCTTGAGGGATTTACTCCAAAAATCTCTTGGTTTAGGAGTATCTAAGATAGAGCTGTCAAGCCTCTTATCAGATTTCAAGCAAGACATCATTAATGATGTTGCTACACAACTGGACACCATGCAAGCATAGAGGAAGGAGGATGTTGACATTATGTTAGTAGAATATTGCCTTCAATGTAGAGAAAAGAAATGTAACTGTTGGTGCAAGCCTATTGCCTATCTAGAGTCACAACACGTGCCTACTGAATTCAAGGCAATTGATGAAGATAAAGAAGTCCTCTATGTTGCTCAACAAAGGCCAAGGGCTCCAAGATTAGGTATTCCCCAAGATCCACTTCATAATTATAGTGGTAATAGTCAATGGAAACAACAACAATATGGTGGTTATAATAATTGGCAACAACCTCAGCAAGATTGGTAGCAACCTAACCAGGGTTGGCAGCAGCCTAGCCAAGGTTTGCAGCAGCCTAACTAGTGTTGGTAGCAACCCTAGGAAAGTTGGCAGCAACCTAACTAGGGTTGGCAACAACCCCTCCAAAACAACCACAGTTGCTTGCACAGCCTACGCCTAATCCCAATAATGCAAAGCCTTCAACTCAATAGCAAAGCTATTCCATCACCTTAAATGACATTCATTTACGGTCTGGGATGACACTCACATCACCTTAGCAGCCCATTTTGCTAAGTTAGTTCAAGAGCCTGTAACCACTGTCTCTCCTGTAGCAAAGAAACCACCATTTCTTGGTAGGTTAATGGAGCAAGCTCCACCAGTTGAAAATCAAGTTGCACTAGATTTGCTTGAGCAACTCAAGCAAATGATAGTAAAAAAATTTTTGCTAGATGCAATAAAGGAAGTAGCTATGTATACAAAAGCTATCAAAAAAACCTATACTAAAACTCCAGGTAGGAAAAAGAAGGACCCAAAGACTATCGATGTCCTTGGCCAGCTTTCTAATCTTATACTTGATAACCTTAAGATACCCAAATATGCAGACCCTGAAAGTCTTGTAGTAACACTTGCCATTCAAGGAATATAAGTGCAGAATGCCCTAGTAGACTTAGGAGCATCCACCAATGTAATAACCAAGGAAGTCATGTCCAAATTACATATCACTGGTCTCAGAGAAATGCCAACAATTTTGCAATTAGTAGATAGTTCGACCATTATTCATAATGGTATGTTGGAAGATGTCACTGTTACACTACATTCATGGGATTACTTAGTTGATTTTGTGGTACTCTCTCCAAAATCAAG
Source organism: Cupressus sempervirens (assembly GCA_028749045.1). NCBI lineage: Eukaryota > Viridiplantae > Streptophyta > Pinopsida > Cupressales > Cupressaceae > Cupressus > Cupressus sempervirens. The sequence continues at coordinate 878,688,927 of CM053783.1, read as the reverse complement.
TACTAGAGGATATCCTATAATTCCAAGGTGACTATGGTTAGCCAGAGCATATGCTTATATTGCATGTCGATCATGAAAAATGACCATTTCAGATGGTATGAACACTAAACAATTAACCTTGCATTCCCCTGCTCAGCCTTTGCTACAGGATGATCAAGTTGTTTGGCCAAATTTAGGTGATTCTAATATGGACATAGATTCTATTAAAAAATTGATGATGATCTCAAGGGACTCATTTGTAAGCACTAAAGAGGAGGAGGATGTCATTTTTTCTATCATATTGAATGAGTACAAAATGCAACCTAAGATATCTTCCAAAGAGGATTGTGTTTTAGAAAATATTCTGCCATTACCATGTGAACTTCACTATTCTGAGTCTGCACAGCTTCTACACTTACTCCTACCACATGAAATAGACTCACCACTAATTACTTAGATTTCAATGGCTGAAAAAGTAGTTAAAACAACAATTGCCCTAGGTAGAGAACTAAACTTAAGCATATCCTTATCTCAGGCACAACATCACAATATTATGCAACTATTACAAAAACATCAAGATGCTTTTGCTTGGGATTATACAAATATGAAAGGTTTGGACCCAACACTCTGTACTCATAGGATCTATATAAGTCCTGATTGCAAACCTCTAAGACAACCTCAGCATAGGATAAACCCAACATTATGAGATATTGTCAAAAATAAACTCCAAAAGTTGCTCAATGCTGGCTTTACCTATCCTATTTTGGACAATCAATGGGTTTCACCATTGGTTATTGTTCTAAAAGAGGGGGGGAAATGGTGATTCTATATAGATTATAGAGAACTCAACTAAGCTACCAAGAAGGACCATTTCCCATTGCCATTTGTAGATCAGGTTCTTGATAATCTTCCAGGAAAGAAGTACTTTTCCTTCTTGGATGGGTTTAGTGGCTACAATCAAATATAGATAGCACCAGAGGATCACGACAAGACCACATTCACGTGTCCATGGGGAATGTTTTCTTATTTAGTCCTACCATTTGGTCTATGCAATGCACTTGTAACTTTCCAAAGAGTCATTCTTAGTATTTTTTCTAACATATCTATAGATTGTTTGGAGATATATATGGATGACTTCACCACATATGGGAAGTCCTTTGAAGAAGCTCAAGAAAACCTGGAAAAGGTTTTCCAAAGATGTAAAGATTACAACCTGTCCTTAAATAGTGAAAAGTGTTTCATGATGATGCAGGAAGGTGTGGTGTTGGGACACTTTATTTACCCCAAAGGAATTGAAGTGTATCCAGCAAAGATAGATGTTATACACACATTGTCCCTACCAGCTAAATTGAAAGATGTCAAGAGTTTTCTAGGACATGTAGGGTACTATCTGCATTTTATCAAGGATTTTAGTCAAATTGCAGCTCCTCTGTATAATCTATGAAAAGATGCAAAGTTTGTATGAAACTATGATTGTACAAAAGCCTTCCTGCAACTTAAGGAAGTCCTCTCAACAACACCAGTCCTTTGAGGACCAAATTGGGAGTTACATTTTCACATACATACCGATGCCTCACATCATGCCATTGGAGCAGTGCTTGGCCAAAAAATGGATTTAGTGTAACATGCAATTTACTATACCAGTAAAAATCTTAAAGGAGTTGAGTATAATTACACTGTAATCGAGAAATAATTGCTCATTGTAATTTACGCTCTAAATAAATACAAACATTATGTTATAGGCTACCAAATATTTGTACATACAAATCAATTTTCCATCAAGTATCTGATGAATAAACTGGCAATCTCTAGATGTTTGGCTCGATGGTTATTGTGAATGCAATAGTTTGAAATTACCATTATTGACAAACTAGGTAAGATGTATGTTGTAGCTGATTTCTTATCTCATCTTAAAACACTTGATGATTCTGTAGCCATAGAAGACAACTTTCCTGATGAGCATCTCTTTCTTTTGTCAACACAAAACCCTTGGTATGCTGACATTGCCAACTACCTAACAACTGGTAAGACACCTTCACATTTCTGTGCAAAGGAAAGGCGATTATTGACAGAGAAGAGTTTCAACTTTTCATGGATCTCTGGGTTCATGTTTTATACTGGACCAGATCAGGTGACATGAAGATGTCTTAGAGAGGATGAGACTTATGATGTTCTCCACGCTTGTCATGATGAGCCCTATGGTGGCCACTTTGCTTCCAAGAGAACCGCATTGAAGATTTTAAATACAGGCTACTACTGACCCACACTACACAAGGATGTAGCTCAATATACTAAAAGATGTGACAAATGCTAGAGAATGGGTCGACCAACAAAAACAGATGAAATGTCCTTATAGCCATAGATAGTGGTACCACCATTTGATAAATGGAGGATTGTTTGTTTGCCCTATTGAGCCACCTTTACAAGGAAAGAGTTACATTCTGGTATGCATTGATTATGTCACCAAATGGGCAAAAGTGAAACCAATGAAGCACCCTCATGATAATAATGTTGCAAAGTTCCTGTATGAATTTATCTTTACAAGGTTTAACTTTCTAAGAGAATTACAATTAGATCAAGGCCCTCAGTTTACATTTAATTTGATAGCTGCTCTCATGGAAGAATACAAAATTGAACATGGCAAATCCTCCCCGTATCATCCACAGGCCAATGGATAGGTTGAAGTGAAAAATAGATAGTTGGAAAACACACTCACTAAAATAATGTCTTTGCATAGGAAAGATTGGGTAGCTCAACTTTCTGAAGCCTTATGGGCATATAGAACAACATGGAAATCTTCTACAAGGTTTATGCCTTTTGAACTCCTATATAGGAAGATCGCTGTCATGCCCATTGAATTTGAGCATAAGACTCTACAAACAGATTTGGAACTTGATATTACTCTTCTTGCAACACAATAGGATTGAATTTTGCATCTCAATGAGTTGGACAAATGGCTGAAGTCAGCCCTTCACAACACAAAACTAATTCAGAGTCAGCGGAAGCAGTGGCATGACAAATTTATCAAAGATAGAGAATTCTCTGTTAGTGATTGGGCACTCCTGTATGACTCTAGATATCAACATCATCAAGGGAAATTTCAGACCAGATGGCTTGGTCCATATGAAATTGTAGCAATTTTTAAGAATGGAGTAGTTCAACTATCAACAATTGATCTGATCTAGTTCAAACTCCTGGTTAATGGTGTAAGAATTTGCCTAGGGAAAAATTCACCCAGGAACTAAGAACTCAAACACAAGCACAACTGTAGACCGAAAAGAGAGAGTATATTTGACGATATAATAATTCAATATGCATTCTCAAAGTACACTAGGAGTACCTGTATATAAAGGCCTCTGAGGTACATCTAGAATGCCTCAGAATCAACACCATGATAAGTCATACAACCAAGCACATGCCCACTAGATATGGGTTATCCTCCATTAAACATGGAAGTAAGTGTGATGATGAGAGGATAAGCCTACAAGGGTGTAACACACAAATTAGTGTTGTAGACACCATGTGCTAAAATAGGGTTGTGTACTTCTATGTTGTCAACATGACATGTCAAAAAGGTGTGCAAACTCCTAAGTGTCTCACAAAATAAACTAATAAAATAATGCATTAACCTTAGTAAACTTAAGTAAGTGTAAATAGTGTGTATGTATTTACACCAACACCCCCCTTAAGTGCAACTTAGGGGAATGCCCTTAAGCTTATGAAAACTAGGATGAAATGCAAGATGGGTCCCAGCTACTAGGCCATGTTAGGTACCCATGTAAATAATTAAATGCAATCTCTCATAAAGTGGAGAAAGAGGGAAAACCTCATGGAAAAAACCCTCTCCCAAAAAGAGAGATGAATAGGGATGCATGGATGGATGGAGCAATCAAGACCCCCCAATTACAACATACATCCAATATATACATAAGTGATGAAGGAGAGAGACAAAACCTCATAAGAGGAAAAAGTCCCCCCCATAAGAAAGAAGAGGAAGAGAGACAAGGTAGTCCCCACCAAAATTAAGAATGCCTATCAGTGAAAGCTACTCCAAGGAAGAAGCTGGTCCAAGAGTGCAGAATGATGTTCCTCCCTTTTGGAAGAAATAATGGCAAAGGTACAATCCTAAAGATGTATGGTGACCCTAAAACCCGCTCAAGTATCCCTATGCTGATATTGATGTTCACCCCTTCTAACAGTGCTGAAAAGAATGAATGCAGATCTGGCAAGGATGTCTGTTGAACCTATTCCAATGAACCATTTGTCTCCTCGATTGATTAAGAGATCTTTGATAGTTATTATTCATAAGGATCCACAATCACACCAACCTGTGAAGATTGATCATGTAGAGAATGGACATGAGGGTCAGAGTGATCCCTCGCAACAACTATAGAAGGATCACCTTCATCAAAGAGAAGATGAAAATCATCAAGTTTGTCTCCCAAATATGCGATGTGTGACTCCAAAAAAAAACCTGCAATGTCTGCCATGTAGTCATCAACTGAAGATGGAGTTGGAAGACAACATGTATCCTACTATGCCAAACCTTTCACTATGGCAATATAAGCATCTGGACTGGATTGATGACATGACCTCTCACTACAACTGTCGATAGAATCCCACATGTCTGAATCTGTTGAAGCATTATCTTTGGTGTCACTATTAGTTTCCATTGTGTCTGAAGTGCTGAGAGGATTAGAGGATAAGTTGGGTGAACTTTCCTCAAAATGAATATCCTTCTCCACAAGAGTCTCATGAGTCTCTAGATCCATAAGTCTATATGCCTTAGCATTATCTTTATACCCAATGAAAGTACAAGGCCTAGGTGTTGGTGCCTTGCATCTCCTTGAAGATAGGTTTGCCCATGCTGGACAACCGAAGACTCTAAAGTGACTCACAACTGGTTTTCTTCTGCACCATGCCTCAAAAGTAGTCTTCCCATCTAAGGCATTATGAGGAGACCTATTAAGTATGTGAGTAGCACTGCTAATGGCTTCAACTTCAAGTGTAGGATTGAGAGACTTGGATTTTATTATGCAACTTGTCATGGTCTTGAGAGTCCTAATACTCAATGCTGCAACATCTATCTTGTGTGGATTGAATGCTAGTGGGTTCTGAAGATCAATTCCCTCATGTCTACAAAAGTCCCTAAGTGTTTTTTCCACATATCTGTTCTCATTGTCCACTTGTAGTACCTTGATGGCGTTCATGGATTTGTGTTCAACATGAGTCTTAAAGTCTTGAAGCTTATGAACCACTTCATCCTTAGCTTATGAACCACTTCATCCTTATGATGAATGAAGTAGACCTGTGTGAATCTTGAAAAGTCATCAACAAAAGTAAGGATGTAGTGGCCTTGGTTGATAGAAGTCACTGCAAACGATCTTGCTAAAACCATGTGAACCAACTGGAGAACAACTGGTGCTCTAGAAGACTTGCTTTTATCATACTTCCCCTCGAGATACATATCCACTGAATGTGATGAACTCTCACCCTAAGAAAAGTTGATGTTAGGTAGACCTTTGACCATGTGTTTTGAGCAAAGTTGTTGAAGAGAGTGGAAGGCAAGATGACCAAACCACTCATGCCATAATGTGGTTTGTAAAGTAGAGTGTGTTAACAAGGCTTGAGAAGGAGACTTAGGCACAAAGTGGGAGAGGAGTAAAGCCTCTTGTCATCACTAACTTTCCCCATTGCAACCATTGAATCATATCTAAGACTATGCACCATCACTGAATCTAGAAGGAACTCAACTTTATGACCATCTCCAAGGTGAGTGATTTGGTAAACTAAGAGGAGATTGGAGCTAAGGTTTGGAACATAGAGAACATCTCTAAATTCCCCATTATCCATTTCCACATGTCCTTTTCCTTCAACTTCCATTTTAGTATCATCTCCCATGAAGATGTGTTGTACCTTTGATTGCTTCAATGAAGAAAAATCTCCCTTTGAAGAACCCATATGATAGGAGGCACCAGAGTCAAGTATCCATTTCGAAGAAGAACTTGAATTTTCCATAAGTGCTTGCCCTTTACCCTTTGAAGAGGTTGGAGTTGAATCTTTGCAAGTATCTGGCACTTGAATCTTGTTCTTCTTGAGTAGATTTTCCAACTCATTGATTCTTTTAGTTTTGCAATGATGCTCGTCATGATTTGGCTTTTGCAGTATGCACAAAAAGTTTGTCCTTTTCATTACTTCCCCTCTTGTTGGAAGAAGAATTGCCTTGCTGTGAGAAGGATTGTTATGTCTCAGATTGTGATTTCTACTTCCATTTCTTCTTCTTCTTGTTGCTAGAAATTTTCCCTCCTTGACTTGATCAGTGCTCATCACTAGCCACCAAGGATTTGGTCTTTGATGTCATGAGAAGTCCTAAATCCATCAAGTGAGATTGTTCAACAATCAACATCTCTACATATGCATCAAATGTAGGCTTTTGGTAAGTAGTTCCCATGGTCAACCTGTGAGTATTAAAACTCAAAACAAAGGAAGCATACTTTGAAGGTAGCCTCTTTAGGATGTGATGAATCAACTTGTCAACCTTCACGGGATTTCCACAATCTTTAAGAAGTGCCCTATACTCATTGGCTTTGTTGATGTAATCTTGAATTGTGTCAAAGTTCTTTGGATCCAAGATAAGTAGATCACCCTTAATCTAAAATCCCTTTTCTTAATCCACCTTACCATACAATGATTCAAGTTTGTCCCAAGTTGGTTTGGATTCCATGAAATTGGCAATGTGAAAGAAGAGATCTCTATGTACACAACTCCTGATAATTCCTAAAGCTTGTTGGTCTTGTTTTTTCCATTTAATGAGTTCTTTAGCATCAATAGGTTTGGTAATTGTACCATCCACATAAAGACTGTAACTTTTTTTCATTAATCTACTCCATGCAATATCTTTTCATATAGAATAATTGTGTGAAGTTAGAGGTGGACATTTAAATGAACCCATGATGCAAAAAATGAAAAGAGCATAAAAGAGAGACACAAAACATAGTACACCCCCCGCCCCCCTTTTCATTCAATCAAAAGACCCCCCCAAAAAAGATGTTTTTGGCACTTTATAAGTAGTGCGTGTACAATGGGCCACTTGTCAAAATGAACAAAGTGGACTTTTTGATTTTTCTTTTACAACTGCCTTTTGAGGCTCAAATCTTTCACTAAGCACTGTAGCTCAGATGTACAACAATTCTGAAAAGTAATCAAAGCTTTACAATGTAGAAAAAGTCCTAATTCTAAAAGTGAGAATTCTGTCCACACAACCCTAGAATCTAACTATAGATCTGGAAAGTAGACAAAAAATAACACACTTTAAAAAAAAATAGAACCTAAAAAAGTTAACAAATGAGCCTGTACGAAGCGTTTGAAGTTGCAAAATGTAGGATTAAGTAGGTATAGTCGCCAAAAAATGCAATCTCTGAAAAATCTTGGCACCAAAACCTAAAAAGAACACCACCATTGAAAAGTTTAGGAAATTCTACCCAATTTCAAAAAACATCACACCTGAATTGGATTTTGGATGACAAGTTATGGGTCACAAAGTCAAGCTACCAAATCTAAAAGCAATCTAGAGAGGGGTCTGGTAGGAAAACTGCATGCTTAAATTTGATGGTCAAATGATCGTCATAGTAGTTATAAAATGCCCTAGTTTTGATAGTCAGACAACTGTCAAATTTAACCTCATGCCTAGATGATGTTGACAACAAAATGACCACCTGGGCTAACGTGGTAGTATAGCTACTGACATCACTACTATACAGACGTATAGACTATATAGATAGGTGCAGACATAGTAGGCGTAGTGTCAAGCTGACATGTCAAGAAGTGCTGACTTAGATTTGTCCACGTGTGCAAGGCTGATGTGGTTGTGTCTGCATAGGTTGAACCTGTTGTTGTTGCGTGTCCTATGTTGGCTGTTGTTGTGAGTTAGGGTGGAACATGTGCCATGCCCAGTTGGCATCTTGTGTGGAAGTCGTGTCAGCAGTTGAGCTAGTGCTATGCATGGAAAAAAGTCCAACTTGTTGGTGCAGAGTTTTCCATGTGTCTCATAGGAGTCTATTCGCATGCACTATTTTGGATGTCGCATGGAAAGCACATTGAACTACACGTGTCTCCATAGTGTAGGATGCTCGACGGTCAAAAAGTGTGCACAGTCCTCGAAAAAGGGTTTTTTCGCACTAGAAAACAAAAGTGCGAGACCAGATGTATAATTCTTGTGCCAGAAGCTATGTGGTTTAGTCCCACATTTAGTGGGAAGGCACATTTGAGGTGTTTAAAAAGAGAAGGCTGCAGATAAATAAACAAATAACCCGCTAGTGGAGACTTATCATCAGTAATGTTGTTAGGTCTACCGGCCGGTTGGAGGATTTTGGTCAACTCACCGAGAAATATGTGAATAGCCAGTCTGGTTACTGATTATGCCAAATTTGAATGTCGACCAAAAGGTAATGGAATATTCGCCTGTATTAGAGAATATTCTCTTGCATAGGGCTAGGATCTAACAGCCTGGTTCTGCAAAAAAAATTCTCTACAAGCTGCCCAAAGGGAAAAAAAAAAAATCTTCGAAATACCCAAATTGAAAAAATAATGTAGAGATTAAAAAAAAATCAAATTTGAATTAACAAATTGTAGATCTAAAGACCATACCCGAACTGCAAATTGGGGCCTCTGGGTGCCGATTTGCAAATTTTTTTTGCCTCACGATCGACTTTGGGCCAAGGTAGCCAAGTTTATAGTCAATCTTCATCGAATTAGTGTTTTGGATGCAATGGCAAGGTCAAATCTAGCTCTAGACACTCCCAATTTTTGCAGTATTCTGGATTCGAGTTGAGGTGCTGAAGCAACAATGGTCTCGAATGACTATGTGATGATAAAATCTCCAAGTTGTGATACCATGTAAGAATTTTCCTTAGGAAAAAATCCACTCAAGAACTAAGAACTCAAACACAAGCACAACTATAGACTAGAAAGAGAGAGTATGATCAGAATGACGATATATTCGTTCAATATGCATTCTCAAAGTACACTAGGAGTGCTTGTATATAAAGGCCTCTGAGATACATCTAGAATGCCTCAGAATCAACATCACGATAAGTCATACAACCAGGCACATGTCCACCAGATATGGTTATCCTCCATTAAGCATGGAAGTAAGTGTGATGATGAGAGGATAAGCCTACAAGGGTGTTACATGCAAATTAGTGTTGTAGACACCATGTGCTGAATAGAGTTGTGTACCTTTGTGTTGTCAACATGAAAACTAAAAAAGGCGTGTAAACTCCTAAGTGTCTCACAAAATAAAATAATAAAATAATGCATTATTCTAAGTAAACTTAAGTAAGTGTAAATAATAAATACATATTTACACCAACAATGGGCATCGCTTGAAGATATATCACAAACCAACAACTCGAGAAGAATTTCTTCAATAGTTTAGCATAATAGAAACATTACTTCCTAAATCCACTTTGTCTGAGTCTTCCACTTAGATACCTACAACACCTTCAATTCATTTCAAGGCATTCATAATTAAATTTTGCATTTTATGTGAAATCCATTTCTTTTTCCGATTCACCCCATCTCATCTTCTTGTCTTTTCATTACCACTCCACTTCATTAATTTCTCTACTACGATACTACTTGGAGCACGCTTCTTATCGCATATCAAGTCGGTTACACTTGACCCCTCTACACTTATTTAATTTATTATTTATTTAGAAAATTGTGTTATTTCAATTTTCAACATTTGCAATCTCTAAGGTCTGGTGGGACCCAGTCTCTGATAAGTTGGGGGGAGGGAAAATTGAAATCATAAGTTGATCTTAATTTGGCATGTATGATCTACGGGGGAAAGACCACCTCAGTGATGAGTTGGTGATCCTTTGTACTTCTGTGGTGTGCAAGAAATAATTTTAAAAATAGCCATTAAATTATGATTTAACACAAAGTACATAACTCCTCATTAATATGGTGTATGTTTTGGGCATGATCTTCATCTTCATTATGTTTTGGTGCTTAAAATATCGTCATGCAGTACTGAAGGATATGGTGTTTTGAAGTGCTTAAATTTTTTTTTCTTTCCCAATATGCCATTGTTTAAACTGAAACCCCTATAGCTATTTCTGCTCAAAATTTTCAGTCACCTACAGTTGAACTCATCAACTATAGCATTCTTCAAAGGATAGCATGGGTGGAGAACCTCAGCAACATGAACCAATGAATCACATAGTCTTGTTGGCAAACCCAACTACATGCAATTTGTTTCAATAGCAGGGTTGGTTAGCTTATTGCCTCAACCTTAAGAAATTTGATGAAGAAATTGCATTGCAATTTTATAATACACTACAGGATGGGTATGCAAATGTCAAGGGTATCAGGATAGAATTTATAGAACAGGTGGTGGTAGAGGTTACTGGTCTACCTACAAATGGGGAACGATGGACAGAAGACATGGATGCATGAGCCGCAAAGGCATAATTCATAGTGCATGGAGACCCTCTGCTAGAGGAAAACAAGAAGCAAGGTACATTACAGTTATCTCTTCCCCTTCAATTCATTCAACCTGCTGAGTTTATCATAAGGTATTTTACCTGTGAAGGGTAGTATACCTATTTACACGTTGTTCATTTCAAGATTTTGAGTGGTCTACGACATGATAACTCTCTTGTAAATCTCCCTAGTTTCCTTTACAATATTGTTAAAAGGCAAGCTACCTATGTACAACAAGGTAAGACCCAGTCGGTGTCCCACAACTACTTAATAAGAGTCATAATTGAAAGGGAACTGACTAGGCAACATCTAGGGACATGGGATGATTTTGTAAAAATAAAAACAATGGGACCCTAAATGGGTGGACCTAGAGGGCAAGGAATTGGGATGAGAGAAAAAATTGTCATAGGAGTCAGAAAGGTAGTATATAGAATGGATCAGGAAGCTTCAGCTTTCGTGTCCACACCCAAGACTATGAAAAAGAGAACTCCACTTCTGGAGGCTTCAACCTCTAAGAGGAGAAAATCACACACAGATACCAAAGGGAAAGATTCCGAGGAAGCACCTCTAGTGCCACAGGAAACCATACTTGACCTTAATAGAGGAAAATTTGTTGATAATAAGGGTAAACAAACAATCTCTACCCCCACAGTTGTTGATTTAGAATCTCCAATGCATATGCCTACACAATCTCTAGAGTATGCAATTCATACTCTCGAACATGAAAATGCTCCTAAGAAAGCTTCTTCAAAGCCAAATAGCCCAAATATTAGCTTTGCTAATATTGATAGTGACACAGACTCTTCAAAGGAAATGATGTCTGGTTTTGAACAACAAGCACAAGAGGCCAAAAATTTGCCACTAGAAGAATACTTATCATTTGCACAGGAAACAGTTCAAGAAATTTTTAAGAAATTCCAAACCAATACGGCTATGGTTCCCAATCCTACAACCATTATGCCTTTAGAAAAAGATGACAACACTGTTGCTCATCATCACACAAATGTTCCTGCACCTAAGCACACTATTATACCAGAAGTCACTGAGCCAAAAATCACTCCATTAATAGTTAGTCTTAGTTTGTACCAACAATTGCTATGGGAAAAGTCAAACTAGGACCTGGAGAGAAAACAATTACTCATAACTATAAAAGAATAGGCACAACAAATTGAATAAAAAGATAGTGAGATCACGGTCCTGTAGCAACCTGTCACAAAGGTGACAGAGCTCATTCTAGAGCTTATGAATTGTAGATCACCATCCCTAGTTTACACACTGCTCTTAAAGGAACAAATGATTAATTTTCAATTGTCCCAAATTGTCTAGGGGTTAAATCCTTCTTTGCACACTCCCCATGATTTTTATGTAGCATTCAAATCAGTCCCAATGGCTCTGTAGAATCTCCTCTATGAGCTATATGTTTGTATCCTTGTTGTTCCAGATAACAGGGATTGGAATTCGTTATTGTATGTGGGGGATGTACAGTTTAGAGCAATCATGTCATGAATGCAGAATGAAATCAATTGAGAGGATCAGGTTGCCCCTTATAAGGAAAAAGAAATGTTGGAGCCACTATACATTCGGCCTGAGGCACAAAATACTTGCAAGATGTTCTTTGATTGGCTCTCTATTACTAATAATGCAAGTGGTGCTACTAAGATTTACCTTGTCTGAGAACAAGCATTTCTAGATTGGGAATGTCATTGTTCCAAAATTGCTCCTGATGCCATAAGGGCTTCTACTCAAAGATGAGTCTGATTGTCACAAGATCTAAAAACAAGGGAGTTACACTCTCCTCAAAATTTGGAGATGGCTATTAACAGGATGCCCAGGTATATGTTGCTAGGCAGAAGTCAAAAGAATTATTAGATTCCTCTTTGTTTCCAACCACCAATACTCCTGCATCCTATGCTTGGAAAGCATAATTCTTTTGTTGATTATAATATGGCCATTGAAGATCAGAAATGCAGAAGGTTAAAGCAGAATTACAAATACTTTAACCACAGGGCTAATGAATCAGGTGAAAAGATCACCAATGATCTTAGACAACAGATGAGAATTAGAAATTTATAAATGTTGAAGGGACCAACATCAGATTGGTTGGGGGGAAAAATGATGACATGAAGAAATAGATGTCTTTTTAATCCTTTTTATTAACATTTGTTAATAACATGTTGAACTTTGTCATCCTTTAAGTATAATATTTTGTACTTTTTGATGTATAAGTTATGAACATATGGCATCAAAGTGATAATCGAAATTATGTTTCAAAAGGTTCATTTTGTTGATAAAAATCTTTCTTCATGAATGCTTGGCATGGGTAGATCTTCCTTCAACTGAAGAGATTGCAAAGACTATTAATTGAATACTAATGTTTTTTTCTTTATAAATTAATAAATATAAATAAATGTTTGTAGGAAGTCTTGTGTGCATTGAATGATGACCGCTAGTATCCAAGCCGAGTCAGAATCAGTTAAAATAGTTCAAGTGAAGGTCTAGCATTGTGGAATTGCAAGTACTAAAGGAGGTGTGTTACGACACCATTATAGCCAAAAACTTAGCAGCATAAGAAGGGGACCTATTCCAACAAAATAAAAAGGGATCTGATGAGGCGACTGTACGAGAGAGCAAGTCAATAGAGCGATCAATTAGTCAACATGCATTCGTAATAAGGAACTCTTGCACGGTACCTGAATTCCTGGAATCAATAAAGTCATGTAGCAAAGTAGATCTAGCATCCAATACACTCTATATTTATGGGAACTTAAGGAGATACACAATGTTTCTTATCATGTTTCATGTTTGCATGAATCTTGAGCTATAACAAACTATCCTCTATGTGGAAGTCATAATTGTAGGAATCTATTATTTTCTTTCTTTTAAATAAGAGCTTGTTTGTAAAAGGTCAGGAAGTGAATGAATGAATAGAGTTGGACGAGAGTTATCAGTTATATTCTGTTGTTTTTCAAGCAAGTGTAATGTTGTCTATTGAATGAATACATGAGTTTACTAAGTTTCTAGACTTCAGTCTAAGAATCTTTTCCTCACTCTTTTGTGGGGGTCCACATGGAAGGTGGAGTTTACTTTAGCAATTAGGAGTTAGACTCAGTTTTCTAAGTTAAGTTTAGAATTGTTGTTCTTGTAGCAACTAGAAATAGAACCAGTCACTGTTCCTGCAGTAGTAGGTGCTTAGATGTATGGTTAAGTAGTTATCTGTGTTTCTTTCCAATCATAAGATAGTTGTCTTTCTTTTTGATAAAACAAGTTTCCATAATAGTTATTACATTCAAGGTAATAATGACTTTTAGTAGAAGATAGAGCATATACTTTGCAAACATCATCTCAAGTTCACGCTCCCAAATTGATATTTAATTAGATGTATGGTTAAGTAGTTATCTGAGTTTCTTTCCAATCATAAGATAGTTGTCTTTCTTTTTTATAAAATAGGTTTCCATAATAGTTATTTTATTTAAGGTAATAGTGACTTTTAGTAGAAGCTAGACCATATACTTTGCAGACATCATCTCAAGTTCACACTCCTGGATTGATATTTAATGAAAACCAACACAGTACTTTGGTAGTAAAGGATGTCCAATCCTTCAACTAAAAAAGTGTTATATTGGCTTGACATTTTTGGCGTTGTTGCCAGGGATGGTGTCAGTCTAGTGTTTACTATCGAGTCACCTAGTTAGTTTCATTCTTTAGTATTTTGCATGCATAGGAGAAGAGACCACCTTGAAAGATTTCTTCCCAACTTCAATAAGGAAGATTCCTTTCACCCTGATCTTGAAGTAGAAGAAAGAGAAGAAGAAGAAGAACTATTTGAGAACATGTTTGCAGAAGTACCTGATCAAGTACAATCACCGACCACATCTGAAGACTCCTTTCATTTAAATGATCTTTTTGCTGAGCTAGATTATCAAGATAATCCATTATCTTTAGTCATTTATCAACCACCACCACTAGGAAATCCACAAATGGCAGCTATTCAGCTTACCTTTCCCTTTCCAATTCCCACTTAGCAGGGTAATCAAAATATGAAAAATATACCCTCAGCTACCATTCCAAAGTTCTATGGCCTCATTATTGAAGACCCATAAACCTTTCTCTTTGAGTTTAACATTCATTGCCGAAGTTATGACTACACCACACATGCTCATAAATTGAAGTTGTTTCCATCAACTCTAAAAGAAGCTGCGTTGAGATGGTTTATGAGTCTAGGTGCCAATGATGTGGCAGATTGGCCAACTATGAGTGACTTGTTCCATACTAAACATAAGGAATATTACAGGGGCCATGACTTAAAAGGGGATGATATTTTCAAAATATCACAGAAGAAGGATGAAACCTTGGAGGACTATGTTGCACAATTCATGTTCAACTTGCAGCGTAATACGCAACATCAGCTGAATGAGGAATCCTAGAAGCATATCTTTCTAAAAGGAGTGCATTAAAGGAGTATGGAAGCCTTAGATGTAATGGTTGGAGGTGACATTACACAGAAGATGTGGGCTAAAATCCAAAATATTTGCTTGAATTATTCCAGAGCAACAATTAAAAAAAGGATGAGGCTTTAGGGACTTACTCCAAAAATCTTCTGGTTCAACAGTATCCAAGATAGAGTTGTCAAACCTCTTATCAGATTTCAAGCAAGACATCATTAATGATGTCACTACATAACTAGACACCATGCAAGCATGGAGGAAGAAGGAGGATGTTGACATTATGTTAGTAGAATATTGCCCTCATTGTAGAGAAAAGAAACGTAACTGCCAATGCAAGCCTATTGCTGGTCTAGAGTCACAACACGTGCCTACTGAATTCAAGGCAATTGATGAAGATAGAGAAGTCCTCTATATTGCTCAACGAAAGCCTTGGGTTCCAAGATTAGCTATTCCCCAAGATCCACTTCATAATTATAGTGGTAATAGTCAATGGCAACAATAGCAACATGGTGGTTATAGTAATTAGCAACTACCTTAGCAAGGTTGGTAGCAACCTAACCAGTGTTGGCAACAACCTAGCTAGGGTTTGAGCAGCCTAACTAGAGTTGGTAGCAACCTGAGAAAGTTTGGTAGCACCTAACCAAGGTTGGCAGTAACCCCAGCAAGGTTGGTAGCAACCTAACTAGGGTTGGCAACAACCTCAACAGGGTTGGCAACAACCCCAAAATTGGCAGCAGCAACAAAACCAACAAGCTTTGATGCAACCTTCTCAACAACAAGCCTTAATGCCTCCTACAACCAATACAACCCCTCCAAAACAACTACAGTTGCCTGGATAGCCTACACCTAATCCCAATAATGCAAAGACTTCAACTTAGTAGCAAAGTTATTCCATCACCTTAAATGACATTCATTTATGGTATGGGATGACACTCGCATCACCTCAACAACCCATTATAACAGAAGTTGATGATACCTCTATTGAGTTAGTTCAAGAGCTTGCAACCACTATCTCTCCTACAACAAAGAAACCACCATTTCTTGGTAGGTTAACAAAGCAAGCTCCACCGGTTGAAAATCAAGCCACACTGGAAGTACCCATGTATATAAAAAAGATCAAAGAAGCCTATACTAAAACTCCACCTAGGAAAAAGAAGGTCCTAAAGACTATCCATGTCCTTGGCTAGCTTTCTGATCTTATACTTGATAACCTTAAGATACCCAAGTATGCAGACCCTGGAAGTATAGTAGTAACACTTGCCATTCAAGCAATACAAGTGCAGAATGCCCTAGTAGACTTAGGAGCATCCATCAATGTAATGACCAAGGAAGTCATGTCCAAATTACATATCATTGATCTTAGAGAAATGCCAACAATTTTGCAATTAGCAGATAGTTTGACCATCATTCCTAATGGTATGTTGGAAGATGTCACTGTTACACTACATTCATGGGATTACTCAGTTGATTTTGTGGTACTCTCTCCAAAATCAAGTACTAGAGGATATCCTATAATTCTAGGGTGACCATGGTTAGCCACAATAGATGTTATATTGCATGTCGATTAGGGAAAATGACCATTTCAGATGGTATGAACACTAAATAATTAACCTTGTATTCCCCTGCTCGACCTTTGCTATAGGATGATCAAGTTGTCTGGCCAAATTTAGGTGATTCTGATATGGACATAGATTATATTAAACAATTGATGATGATCTCAAGGGACTCATTTGTAACCACTAAAGAGGAGGAGGATGTCATTTCTTCTATCACATTGAATGAGTAAGGAATGCAACCTGAGATATCTTCCAAAGAGGATTGGGTTTTAGAAAATATTCTGCCATTACCATGTGAACTTCGCTATTCTGAGTTTGCAAAGCTTCTACACTCACTCTTGCCACATGAAATAGACTCACTACCTATTGCTCAGATTTCAATGGCTGAAAAAGTAGTTAAAATAGCAATTGCCCCAAGTAGAGAACTAAACTCAAGCATATCCTTATCTCAGGCAAAACATCATGATATCCTACAACTCTTACAAAAATATCAAGATGCTTTTGCTTGGGATTATACAAATATGAAAGGTTTGGACCCAACACTTTGTACTCATAGGATCTATGTAAGTCCTGACTGCAAACCTCAAAGACAACCTCAGCGTAGGATAAACCCAACATTACGAGATATTGTCAAAAATGAACTCCAAAAGTTGCTCAATTATGGCTTTATCTATCCAATTTTGGACAGTCAATGGGTTTCACCATTGGTTATCATTCCAAAAAAGGTGGGAAAATGGCGAGTCTATATAGATTATAGAGAACTCAACTCAGCTACCAAGAAGGACCATTTCCCGCTGCCATTTGTAGATCAGGTTCTTGATAATCTTGCAAGAAAGAAATATTTTTCTTTCTTGAATGGGTTCAACAGCTACAATCAAATACAGATAGCACTAGAGGATAACAACAAGACCACATTCACATGTCCATGGGGAGTGTTTGCTTATTTAGTCCTACCATTTGGTCTGCGCAATGTACCTGCAACTTTCCAAAGAGTTGTTCTTAGTATTTTTTCTGATATATCTACAGATTGTTTGGAGATATATATGGACAACTTCACCACATATGGGCAATCCTTTTAAGAAGCTCAAGAAAACTTGGAAAAGGTTTTGCAAAGATGTAAATATTACAACCTGTTCTTAAATAGTGATTTTTTTTTGATGATGATGGATGAAAGTGTGGTGTTGGGACACTTTATTTCTCCTAAAGGAATTGAATTGATCTGGCAAAGATAGATGTTATACACACATTGTCCATAATAGCTAAATTGAAAGATGTCAGGAGTTTTTTAGGACATGCAGGGTACTATCCGTGTTTTATCAAGGATTTCAGTCAAATTACAGCTCCTTTGTATAATCTGCTTCGAAAAGATGCAGAGTTCGTATAAAATTCTAATTGTACAAAAGCCTTCCTATAGCTTAAGGAAGTCCTCTCAACAGCACCAGTTCTCCGAGGACCAAATTGGGAGCTACCTTTTCACATACATACCAATGCCTCAGATCACGCCATTGGAGCAGTGCTTGGCCAAAAGATGAATTTAGTGGAACATGCAATTTACTGTATTGGTAAAAATCTTCAAGGAGCTGAGTATAATTACACTGTAATTGAGAAAGAATTGCTTGCTGTAATTTATGCTTTGAATAAATTCAAACATTATGTTATAGGCTACTAGATATTTGTACACATAGATCACTCCACCATCAAGTATTTGATGAATAAACTGACAATCTCTGGATGTTTGGCTTGGCGGTTATTGTTAATGCAAGAGTTTGACATTACCATTATCGACAAACCAGGTAAGGCGAATGTTGTTGTTGATTTCTTATCTCATCTTAAAATACCTGATGATCCTATAGCCATAGAAGACAACTTTCCTGATGAGCATCTCTTTCTTTTGTCAACACAAAACCCTTGGTATGCTGACATTGCCAGCCACCTAACAACTGGTAAGACACCTTCACATTTTTGTGCAAAGGAAAGGCGGTTGTTGGTAGTGAAGAGTTTCAACTTTTCATGAATCTCTGGGTTCATGTTTTATATTGGACCAGATCAGGTGACATGAAGATGTCTTAGAGAGGATGAGACTTATGATGTTCTTCGTGCTTGTCATGATGAGCCCTATGGTGGCCACTTTGCTTCCAAGAGAATCGCATTGAAGATTTTAAATAGAGGCTACTATTGGCCCACACTACAAAAGGATGCAACTCAATATACCAAAAGATGTGACAAATTCTAGAGAATGGGTTAGCCAACAAAAACAAATGAAATGCCCTTGCAACCACAGATAGTGGTAGCGCCATTTGATAAATGGGGGATCGATTTTGTTGGCCCTATTGAGTCACCTTCACAAGGAAAGAGTTACATTTTGGTATGCACTGATTATGTCACCAAATGGGAAAAAGCAAAACCAATGAAGCAACCTTGTGATAATAATGTTGCAAAGTTCCTATATGAATTTATCTTTACAAGGTTTG
This sequence comes from Cupressus sempervirens, assembly GCA_028749045.1. NCBI lineage: Eukaryota > Viridiplantae > Streptophyta > Pinopsida > Cupressales > Cupressaceae > Cupressus > Cupressus sempervirens. The sequence continues at coordinate 878,669,988 of CM053783.1, read as the reverse complement.
GCATTCCAAGAGAATTACAATTAGATCAAGGCCCACAGTTTACTTCTAATTTGATAGTTGCTCTCATGGAAGAATACAAAATTGGGCATGGCAAATCCTCCCTGTATCATCCACAGGCCAATGGGTAGGTTGAAGTTACAAATAGAGAGCTAGAAAACATACTCACTAAAATAGTGTCCTTGCATAGGAAAGATTGGGTGGCTTGACTTCTTGAAGCCTTATGGGCATACACAACAGCATGGAAATCTACTACAAGGTTTATGCCTTTTGAACTCCTATATAGGAAGATATCTGTCATGCCCATTGAATTTGAGCATAAGACTCTATGAACAATTTTGGAACTTGATATTACTCTTCTTGCAGCACAACACGATCGAATTTTGCATCTCAATGAGTTGGACGAATGGCAGAAGTTAGCCCTTCACAACATAGAACCAATTCAGAGTCAGTGGAAGTAGTGGCATGACAAATTTATCAAAGATAGAGAATTCTCTATTGGTGATTGGGTGCTCTTGTATGACTCTAGATATCAACATCACCAAGGGAAATTTTAGACTAGATGGCTTGGTCCATATGAAATTGTAGCAATTTTTAACAATGGAGCAATTCAACTGTTAACAATTGATTTGGTCAAGTTCAAACTCCTGGTTAATGGGTGTAAGAATTTTCCTTAGGGAAAAATTCACATACGAACTAAGAACTCAAACACAAGCACAATTGTAGACTAGAAAGAGAGAGTGTGATCAGAATGATGATATATTCATTTAGGATGCATTCTCAAAGTACACTAGGAGTGCTTGTTTATAAAGGCCTTTGAGATACATCTAGAATGCCTCAGAATTAGCATCATGATAAATCATACAACTAGGCACATGTCCACCAGTTATGGGTTATCCTCCATTAAGCATGAAAGTAAGTGCGATGATGAGAGGATAAGCCTACAAGGGTGTAACACACAAATCAGTGTTGTAGACACCATGTGCTGAAATAGAGTTGCATACTTTTGTGTTGTCAACATGACAACTCAAAAAGGTGCGCAAACTCCTAAGTGTCTCACAAAATAAAATAATAAAATAATGCAAAATAATAAAATAACGCATTAACCTAATTAAAATTAAGTAAGTGTAAATAGTAAATACGTAGTCATCTGAGTTTCTTTCTAGTCTTAAGATAGTTGTCTTTCTTTTTGATAAAATAATTTTCCATAATAGTTATTTTATTCAAGGTAATAGTGACATTAGTTGAAGCTAGAGCATATACTTTGTAGACATCATCTCAAGTTCATGCTCCCAGATTGATATTTAATGAAGACTAGCACAGTACTTTGGTAGTAAAGGATGTCCAATCCTTCAACTAAAAAAGTGTTAAATTGGCTCGACACTATGTATTCAATATTTGATCTTATAGATTAGGCAATTGTAGTGGCTAGATACCTAGGCATTTCGGTGAGATGGATCATTTACCATATAGACATTCTTTCATTCCTAATTTTGGAGGCCATGAATATACCTTGCATCTTTGATTGATCAGCTCTTTAGACCTAGTCTTCTTTACCTGGTAATGTTCTATTCAGTGGAGGTTCTTCAGATCAATAGTTTGGTAGTGTTTGCAACTTCATGCTTCAGTGGTGTTCTTCATGATCATCTTTTGTTCCTGTCTTTTGGGACGTTCCCTAGTTTGGAGGCTTCTTCAGTCCTTCACTAGTTCTTTTTATAGTTTTTTCCATCTCTTTTTGGAGTAGGGTTTTTCCTATGTGGTTTTCTCTATTTCTCCTTTTTTTGGAGATTTGGTTGGGCTTGGGTACCTCATCAGACTTTTTTGTTAGGACTCAAATTTCTTTCATTAGTAGTTTCTAGGTTTTTAGCTACTCCCAAAGTTTATCTTGGGGGGGTGCTAGAGTAATAAAGTTTTTTTTCTTATAAATCAAATCGTATTAATTTAATTATTAAGTTGCTTATTATCTCTAGTTTACTAAACTAAACTTTAGGCATATAATAATTAATTCTTTTATAAATTATTATCATGCAACCTAGGTTAGATTTATGTTAGGGTTTTGATCTCCTTTATAAGGATTGAGATCTCTTTGTAATTCATTCATTCACTTTTGATAATAGCAATTTCTCCTTTTGCTCATCAAGAATGCCTCATCTGTGGATTTGGAAATTCCAACCTCCATAGCTTTTGCTTCTCTCTTTCTGTGATAGGTGTTTGTATGCAAGTGATTCTTGGGAGTTTGGGGTTGATCTTTCATCAACTTCAACACCTTGAATGCCAATGACAACCATATAAACGGCTTCGAGGAAGCTTCTCCAATGATTACAAATAGAACCTTGGCCAACAAACTTTAATTATTAATTTATTATTTGGGCCTTTTATACATTAAATCAATTAATTAAATAAGTCCTTGTGATATTATTTAATTTTTAGGATAATTTAATTAATTAACCTAATTAAAATATTTTTAAAATTTGGGGACATTACACTACACTTCAGGTTACCCTTTACGAGGCAAAAAGTGCCTAGATATAGGTTTGGGATAATTTTGATATGAGGGTTCCAAAAATGTGCACAAAATCAAGGAATAATCAAGCATAATAGTGATGAAAGTCTTAACCACTAAAATAAGACCTAGCTAAGTGCTAAAATTATAAGTTCTTAGAATTTAGGACACTGCACTTTCGAGGAAAAAGTGAAAAAGGAAAGCAATATAATTCATTAAAAGCCCACATTTGCTTGTAATGTCCCTTCACAATGTATTAATAAAAATTTCCCAAAAATAAAAATTCTAACTTAATATGAGAATCATAATACATTGATAAATGTAATTTTGTCAAAACAAAAGATAATTCATTATAATATTCAATGTAAATTTCTAAAATTACTCAAGAGGTAAATCTTTGTCTTCATTTCTACTATAGAGTTTCTATGGATTGTCTTGTTAAATATCAATATACTCAAATTAAATAATAACATCATTAATATTGAAAATAATAGATCATAACATATTCCTCATTAATATCATATCGTGAACTCCTTTTAAATACTTGGAAATATCAATATGCAGGTGGATCCTCCTTAATATTGTTGAGAGTATGTAACTATGCATCCTTACAAATTCCAATTCATCAAGTGGAGGAGGAATGTCCTTTTTAATCAAGAACAAGTGCACCAAAGGTGGTCATCCATCCCACCTCTTTGAACAAAAGAGTGGAAGATTAGTTGTGCATTCCATCTTTGACAGGCATGTTAGGATTAACCACAGACAAAAATAAAAATTAGATGCAAATATAAACAATATTAACAACTAATAAATTGCACATAAGAGAACAAAAGACACTAAGATTTAACGTGGTTCACCCAATCCCCGGTCTACATCCACCAAACAACAAGTCCAATATTATTACGATCTAGTAATTACAACTTGATTACAATCTATAATCTCTTGTAGCTCAATACCGCTGCAAGAAGCAATTTTCACATCACACCTTATGAAAGATACCTAACCCTGTGCCCCTTTATACAAGTATTTTTTCCACTTTAGGGTTATAATTAATTACAACATGTCAGCACAAAACTCACGATAAAATAGGCCCCTATTTTTTTTTACAGTACTTCCTTGATCAGTCACCACAAACTGACAATCTCTCACTTGGGGATTGATTAGGCTCTACACTAGACAAAAATCTCCCACTTGGAGACTAACCGTGTAGCTATGTCGCTACTCCATGAGGCTCCTAGTAGATCATTGGTCTCTGCTATTCTTTTATTCTATTCAATCTAGAAGACCAATCAAAGTTGAAGAGGAGTTCAACTTCTCCCTTGTCACTACCTATGTAAACATATTCGTTGGATTGTCATTTGTATGTATCTTGTCCAACTTTAACTATCCATCATCCAAAATTGATCGAATGAAATGGTACTGCAACTGTATGTGTTTTGCCTTTAAATGCAGAGCAAAATTCTTCGCAAGATGAATGACACTCTGACTATTTGTAAACAAGTAATTATCCCTCTAAGGGTGTCCTAATTTTCTAGGAAGAACTGAAGCCATATCATCTCCTTAGCTGCCTTAGTAGCAACAACACACTTTGCCTCTATAGTGGATAAAGCGTTAACCTTATGAAGTATGTACAATACTTCCCTGATCAATCGCCACAAACTAAGAAGACATACTTGATAAGAGCATCAAAGGAGGATAATCTTCTCACTTCTTGTGTACTTGTAAGGAGGTCTATTTGCAAGATAATTCCTTAATTTTTTTATTTGATTGCTTAAGGAGTCATCTAGAGTATTTTTGATTGCTTGATTTCTCTTTATTATCATTTATTCAATGATGGATGAGTGAATTCTTAAAAGATGCCTTAATGAATTGATGATTGAATGGTTAATGTATTTGTAATTTATATTTTAAATGTGGTGATGGGTACTTCGCTTGCAAACCCAAACCCATGACAGTAGTAAAGGAACACATAGAAAAATACAAGAAACAAATAGTTTCTTTCATTTGTCTCAATGAAAGGAAATCATGACATTCAACGAACAACATGTACAACTACATGGGTAACTAAAGCTACCATTTACACAATCAAAATTGTCCTACATAACTCTTATTTGTCCTCTCTCCTTAGAATCTTTTGGAGGATGTTAGCTCTTTGATTTGTGATTGACCACTTTTCTCTCCTTTTTCTCATATTAGAATATGTCAGAAATATGTTCATATTGGACTTTGATATGCATTAGAGTATTTTGGAAATATTTTGATGTTCCTTTCTAAAGTAACACGACTTCAAGAAGCCATAACTTTTGTCCTAAGAACTCGATTAACCTAGTTTTTTTTTAATTTTAAATTATCGATCTCAAAGAGATCTATGTAATATTTTTTCTAAACCATAATTTGATAAGACCTTCATCAAGGTCCCATGTAACCATTTGAGTGTCATAAATTCAAGTTGAACATTTTATAGAATTTCTGAATCTTGAAACATTAATACCTCCCTAATGATAAAAGATATTGATACAATTCATTTGCAAATCGTTATAGTTTCCCATTTAACTCAATAGAGTCAATTTTTAGGTTTAATTATACATAATTAAATAGTTTTTAAAAATAATATCTACTTTTTTTCAATCCTCATTAAAAACAAAACAATAAGTGTGGCAAGATTGCTTACCTTAGATGCTCCTACATTAGAATGGTTGGTACTTGAATAATTGATGTCAAAACAATAAACATTTGTAAATTTGATTGATTGAATGAATTCATGATTTACAATGACAATTTATTGATTGATATTCTATTTGATTTGATATTTAATTATTACTTTTGATTAATTCATAAGTGACAATTGAGTGTAGATTTAATGTATTGGTGAGTGCTAATTTGATATATTGGTGAGAGATGATTAATAAGCATTCCTTGGATGCTCAAAAATACTCCATTGGTGAAAGTGTGACCACCTTCATAAGACTTAAATGACCAACCTCCAATGCTACCTTTAGAACTAGATTATTTTCTATTTTGATATCTCTTACATGTCCTCAAAGGAAACCTTATTCCCCTTGTATCTTCCAATATGAGGGACAAGTCACACCTCTTCATCATGTTTTCCCTTTAGGAAAGTCACAACCTTCTACACTTACCAACCTTTGAAATAGTCACTTTATGTTGTTCCCATTCCTTTCTATTAATACTTGATTTGTATGTTCAATTGTTTATTCATTACTTGATGATCTCATCCCAAAGCAATGCTCTTCCAATTATGTCTCATGTTTGAGGGAGCCATAACTCTTCATTTCAAGTTTATCTTAATTAAATTTTAATTATATGTATACTTCAATTTTGAAATATATTTTAAAATCTCAATAATTTCATTTATTATTGCTTGTTATTAAACCCCCCAAAAAGGAACATTACAAGAGATTTTGTTAGAGAGATACATGCATGTTCATTACCAATCTTTATCAATGAGAAGATTGAAACCACTTGTTTGAGTTATTTTTTCTCAAAAACTTTAATAATTCAACAAGAGGAGCCGAATTATTGAAAAATTGGGAGCTATTACGATAGAAATTTGTTTGAGCAAGAGGATGAAATCAATCCAATTTGAATCAATATATGTAATTTTTTAAATTCTTGTTGTTAGAGTTCTAAAGTAGACCTACATAATAAACAACATTAAACTAACATGCAAAACAAGAGAGGCAAAATAACAAACACAACAACACAAAGTTTTAGCACAATTCACCCAATGTTGAGAGATAAAAGAGTTGTATACTTATATCTTTCACTTTACACAACAACTTATTTATAGACCATAAATGAAGTTCACAAAGGTCAATTTACATGCCAAAATAATAGATGACTCATTTACTTAATAATAGGCAATGTTTGTTTTTCTTATATATGTAATTTAAATGCTGTTCAATTTTAATAGTGGAAATTTATTTTAAAGGGTTTCTATTTTTATGGTAAAATAGGAAGAGTCAACATTGTTAAATTTCTCAAGATTAAGCCTTTTATTAACAATTTTTTATCATCTAGTTCAAATATATGCAAAAAAACAAGTTACACTACATTATTCCCTAATCCACCTTCAATATATCACAAATGAAAGATTTCATCCCTAATGTGATTTGAACCTTAATGACCAAAACAAGAAAATAACAATTTAATCATCACAACACACCACTAGTAACAACGACCTTACTTTCTCTTTAACAACAAACCCTAAATATATTTTTCTACCATTTTTCTTCAACTACGATATAATAAATTTTTTCCATCTAGCCTTTAATAACAATCCCTAAATAGATTTTTCCACCATCTTTCTTCAACTCAATTAAATTATTTGATATAATATGATTTTTTTAAAGACTAAAGCTATTTTAAACACCATCATATCCAATAATATAAATAGTATCAATAAGTGGTGCCTATCCCGTTTATATGAATGAAATTCTCTATATGTACATCTTGAGTTTTATTTATTTTTTAAACATTTTATAGCATTTGTCTTCGAAAACATCTCCATCGTCGATCTTCATTCATCAGAAACCCTAATTTATGTTTGATTCTGTAGCTCATTCTAAAACCCTTATTCAGTCCAGTTTGGCAGTCTGTCGCTCGTGAGATTGGAGAAGAGAAAGGTCAGTTTATTCTTTATCTAAAAAAATCTCTTATCAGCAATGCATTTAGTGGATTGAAATTGTAAATCTGAGCCTAAAGTCGTCTGTTTCCATTATTAAATCATGTAGTTTTAGATATGAGATCTTGCTATTGAGACTGCAACTTTTTCTAATTCTTTTGGTGGTTAAACAAGATTAGATCGTTTAATTTCTGCTTTCTAGGGTTTATATTGTTTGGAATGTGAAAATTGCGCAGACTACGAGTATTCAAGGGTTTATTGAGATCTGTCCATCAAGATGTCGCACAGCGAGCTTGCCTGCATCTATGCAGCTTTGATTTTGCACGATGATAACATTCCCATCACTGTATCCTTGAAAATGATCCTAACTTAAAGGTCTTTGTAAATTATTTTCCGTAAAAAGTTGCTATGCTAAATGGCTTGTCGCATTGTTATTTGCTGAACAGAGGCTTTTGGTATCAAACTGTCTTATGCTGTTGGGTAATTTTGCTTTAATTAGAGTTTTATTAAGGTAAGGTATTTGAGAAAAATAGTAATGGCTAATGGTTGCCGCGAGAGTGTTCCTTCCTATTGTAAGCAATGGTACACGTAAGGTATTCAACCTTAACTCTATTGATAGGCTGAGAAGATTACCACATTGGTGAAGGCTGCAAATGTGCAGATTGAATCTTACTGGCCTGGATTGATTGCTAAGTTGTTGGAGAAAAGAAGTGTTGATGATCTCATTCTCAGCGTTGGATCAGGTAAGCATATGTACCCGACATTGTAATACTTGTGGTTAGGTTTCTAATATTATTCTATCAAGCTCGTTTTGCCCGAAGTATGCGGTTTGTTTATATTCACGCCAAATCTATTGTATTTTCCGGAGCAGTGGTGAGCTTTGGTTAAAATTATGAAAACAATTCTTTCAAGGTTTAGGTTTTCTGAAATGTCAACAAGCTATTAAAGATTATACCGGTTGCGTTAATAGTTCATACTTATCTCTTGCGGATGGGATAATGGTAGCATGCATAGTTGGTCCGTTTTTTAGCTTACCCTTTGACTTTAATGGTTGGGGTAAGATCCAAGTTGGACACTACCCTTAATGCCTTTACACACAAACATCAAGGGACATGAGCACTTGTTCCACCGGTCTTTTGAAATTGAAATACAATGTGATATTTATCGCCCATACAAAATTTTGGGAGAAAACGGTTAGTTTTTAATAAAAGAAGAGTTTACCTGGATTTCACATTTCATTTCCCAAATACTGCTGCCACCTAAACCCCAAACCCTTGACACATCATCAACCCTACTCCACGGAACATATATAACCCTACTATGCAAAATGGGCTCATAGGCCAGGCACTATACCCTCCATGCCATCAAAATTTGAAGCCTCATTTGGCCATCATCTTCTCTTGGGATTCGTTGAGCATGATCCCACCAACAGTTTCTACCTTCGACTTCTTTTGACGCCAGAACAGGGCATTACACCTTGTGAGGGATTTCCTCTGCTTTATGTTCATGGACTTTATTGGTAGTGTGTTTGCACTTTCGTTTACTCTCCTCTGCCAACTGCCGCTGGTTGGCCTACCACTGGTTCATAAAAGCCAGCAGCTCCATCCGCGCTGTGCATGCTTCACCAACTTACTGCACAATTGGCAGCATAGTGCTGAACACCATGAAGGGCTTAAAGCCTTCCCTTGTACCTTACACATGACAGACACAGGCTCTGCGTTGTATAGAATCCAGCGCTGATTTGCGCCCTGTCCAGCTATTTCATGACACCCAGGTGCCACTCTGGCTCAATACATCTTCCACCATGTGCTGGGCTTCTTCCTTATCCTGGGCAAGCAAGAAAGCCCATGTGCAGAAGAGTGAATGTTTGTACGTGGGCAAAAGTCTCCCTCAGTGAACTCCCTGCCAAAAAGATTTTCAATGGGATAATAAACTCGTCCTCATCAATCTTGAACGCCTTCCCAAACCTGTGTGGAGTTATCTCTAATCGAAAACCAGGCATCTGCATCTTCTTGGGGCACTACAAATGAAAGTTCAATTCCATTGTTTCACAGTCCAGCAATGCCTGCACACAGGTTGTGCTAAAAATTACTAATCTTGCTGCATTTAAAGCAGGGGAGATCCCTCAGTAGGTGTCAATTTCTTTCGATCCAGAACAGGGTGCGACACCTCCTGAGGGATTGCGACATCTGCTTGCACAACACCCAAAATCATGAATACATGGTATTCAGGCTTCCGTCATTCACTGCTAGCCAAGTGACTTGCATGCCCCACCGCAACCATTCACCATATAATGATATGTTGGATTCATTACAATTTCATCCCAATTTAACACAAGTTTACAAGGGGAAAAGTCATCTACCATCTATGTTTTTTCCTTCAACCTCATCCCACGTTTGCCAACTTGTCCGCCAATTGGTTCCCTATACATAGTGTGTGAGAAACAGAAACAGCAAATTCATCAAAGCTTTCCAACGTTTTCCTGATGTGTCTAATATGTTTATCCAAGAACCATGTTTCCATTTTGCCCTTCACTATTAGTATTCCATTTACAACAATTTTTTAATCTCCTTGCTGATGGATTTTCCTGTGACCTTTATGCTTTGCCACTTGAAGTGTGAAGATGGCAGCAGAACCTCTGCTACATTGTCGGTCCTTTCTGGAAGAGATTTTTCTTCAATTGAAAGAATGTTGTTATCTGGATCTAGAATAACACAGCCCGCTCAACTCTTCCTCGGATTATCTTTTGATGCTCCATCGATCTGCACTCTGAACCATCCCTCTTCAATTTTTCCATCAAATTTGCACTTCCCTTCTTCCCTATATGAAGGATCAGCCCTTGGAAGCCCCTAAACGGGCCTTGTTTTTGCTATGTTAATTGAATTTTAAACAGAGTATTTTAAAAGTATAAAGCTCCGCCCTATTGTAAAGATCAATAGAAGATCACAAGTTCCAGTCTGTAAATGTGTCCACTGATTACCGGGCTGAATATACAAAATGCTTTATGACAAATAATTTTTGGCATAATTTCGGTAGCTAACATTGTTTTAACTTTTAACAAATGTATAAGAGTGAGTGCATTTTAAAAATAATTCAGGGATATACATTTTAATTTTGGTAGCTAACATTGTTTTAACTTTTAAGTGAAGAATGCTTACAAGTTACAAATGCATAATAGTGAGTGCATTTAAAAAAAATTCAGGGATACACATTTTATGCTAATATTTCAAGAAATTCACATCTGATTATCCTTTTAGTTACTGATGTTTATTGAATTGTCTCCAAAACTCAAAATATTGTAAATACTCAAAATATTATATAGGTAAGATAATTAAAAAATTGATTTCTGCAATAACTTGAACTTTGTATTGGATAGGTGGTGCTGGTGCGGTGGCACCTGTTGCAGCAGCTCCTGGTGCTGGTGGCGCTGGCGCAGCTCCTGCTGCCCCTCCTCCAGAAGAGAAAAAGGTATCTTGTTTACCTGGATGTTATTTTGCCCTCCTTTTAGCTTCATATTGTCTAATGTAGGATTTAGATGATTTTCCTAATTGTGCCACATGGGTTTTAATCTGGGAATTAAAATTATCCATCTGTGATCAACAGGAGGAACCCGAGGAGGAAAGTGACGAGGATATGGGATTCACTTTATTTGACTAGACCTTATTTTGGGAGAATGCTTCATTTGGAATCTTCATAGCGTAGTGCGTAGTAGGTTGATGTAGGGTATACGATGTTGCTTCTCAGCATTTGAATTTTAATGATTCAGATGGATTTTTTAGGTTGATGTAGGGTATACTGTATTGCTTCTCAGCATTTGAATTTTTATAATTCAGCTGAGTTTTTTAGGGTGATGTAGGGTATACCATGTTGCTTCTCAGCATTTGAATTTTTATGACTCAGCTGAATTTTTAACTTAAGAAATATTTTTGTGATTTAGCTGAATAGAACTTAAGAAGTATTCTTGTGATTTAGCTGAAAGGCAGGCTTGACAATAAGTTATTTATTTTGTTGAATTATGAGTGAAAATAATGAAATGGTACATTTAGCTGGTAATAGACACAAAATAGAATTGCGATTTGTTCACTTCGGAGAATGCTGATTGCAGCGTTTTTGCTGTTGGCAGTGAGAGTATAGAAGAGATTGTACTTAAAATTTTATGCGGATACTCATAACCAAAATTTACATTAGTTATAAAAAAAGTCACATGACATTTATTGAGGTTTAAATTTTTACTTGAAACAGTTGCAGACAATATTTTAAAAGCTCCCCCACTTCGCTGATATGGTTTATTTAATGACCTCTCTCTTTAAAATATGCTATTGAGTATCTGAATTAAGCCACTCAACATGAATTAATCAGCAAATTGGTCTTATGTAGAGATCTCTGCACTGGCAGCTGACTGTAAACTTAAATCAGTTGCTGTTGCACACCCTGGTTAAAGAAATGTGAGAATGACCAACATATCTAGATTCTCATTTAATGGAGTTAGAGGGAACTGTTAATATAAATAGTGGATACTCCACTCTTTGTGACTTATTGAGTCAAACCTGGCGAGCAGACTTGGCGAGAAAACTTAAAGAGTCGACTTAGTGAGGCGACTTGGCGAGCAGGGCTTAAGAGGTGACTTGGTGAGGTGATGCAGGAAGCTCCCCTTAATACCATAAACTTATAACAGAAACATAGAAATAATAGAAAATGCGAGAACAAAATGTGGAATTCTTATTTGCACCGCAAATGCAGAATTACAGAATTCATGAGTACAATATGCTAAACCCACACGGGCGCCTTCACTACAACAATCTGCAAGACAAGCTGCCAGCTATCACCTAGAGCTGTCCTTCCACTCTGACATGTTTTGAGTCCTTGGTTTTAAACTCCCCTTATTTGATATCAGCAGTTTTAAGTTAACCTGGCAGTTTTCATTGACATCACACAGATATGATGACAAGTATCCTTGAGTTCTTGAGGTTTTGTATTGTTATTTGATGGATTTTCCCTTGTTTGATATGGACAGTTTTAATTAGGCTCGGGAGTTTCCATTCCGACATTAGATGAGATCTCTGTTTCTCAATCTTCTTGTAGAAATAGTTTGTTTACCCTCAATATGCTAGGGGATTTGTATTGCTAGTTGTTGGGTCAAATTTCTACCTCGAACTTGGCCACTTTATTTTTTTGATTTTCAATCAGTAGTTGGATCTGTGGAACTTAATATGACCAGCAATTTCTATTGTGATACGAGAAGAGATCTTTGGAACTTTATATGTCTCATCTTATAGAATAAATTCACTCTTATGGTTTTGGGGTTTGCTAAGATTTCCATCTCAAATGGAGTGAATTGGCTCTTTTTTGGATGATTGAAGTAAACAGGTTATAAGATGAGGCAAATTTGCCTGTTGAGTGGGAAATTATACACACGTGCACTTGTCTAGCTTTTATGGCGCCCCCTTTAAATTTCAAACCTAAGTTGAATATTGTGACTGGTACCAGGTGCAAAGCCGAATATATATGGCTGTCAATCTATTTTGAAAACTTGGCATTTCACTTTAGATTGTTTGACCATTAAGTAATGAATGCGGTGTTCTAATTTATCAGGGGACAAAGGGTAATGTAAACCTTAACTGAATTTGTAATTTAGATATGCATTTATCAATTAACTTTTAATCAGTTAACCTAATTTTCGTCATCCTCTGTAGCCTTTATTTGCAAACAAGTTTTTATGATCAATAGATGTTTCTTTGCTTTCATTAATTAGAGAGTATTATTCTATATTTAATGTGCTTTCCAAAACGAGTTTATACATAAACTGGCCCTATTAAGTTTGTATATTAACGCACCGAACAATTAGTTGTAAGACTTCACATGTAGAGTTCTTTAGCCGATCTGCCGACTGTAATTTCAAATCATATGCTGTTTTACACCCTGGTAAAAAGAAACTGTGAGAAAGATAATGATGTTTAGGTACTCTATTTACCCGGAGACTCGAAACTTCTAATTTAAATAGTGAGTGGTTTCCTTCCATCATGCATTTTATTTCTATTTATACGTTCACATGGGTAATAATTCAATAGCATGTGCATTCTGTCTTGATCTTCTTATGATATAATAATAATCTCCATTTGACACGAGTCAAGTTCACGAGTAGGAGATATCTTTCTTAGCAAGTTAATTTTGATATTTTGCTATTGAGTTGAAATTTGATGTTGTTGAGTCAAAATCCATTTGACCTATATTTCATGAGTAAGTAGTTCTCAAGAATTTATATCTTGTGAGAATGAATGGAGTATGCATACATTGCATTTAGGTGATGTTAGTAGAGGTGAAATGTTGGACCTCAATGATGCTTGTAGAGGTGAAACATTAAGACATCAGTGCATTGGAACTTCTTGTGAGGTTACCCATTTTGATGCTACTCTAGTTAAGTGTGTTTGGTCATGAAGTTTTCTCCCAAGTCAAACCTACTTCACTTGCAGCACTATTTGCAAGACCTTTATTTTAAGTGTTGTACCTAATGAACTATTGATCTTTAAACTCTTCAATTGAGAAGGAGATGTTTTTCACAAGTCAAATTGTGATATTTATAATAGGATTTTATTATGTAGTTAATGTTTCTAACTCGTTGACCTATTTTCCATGAGTAGTGTTTTGAGAGAACCCACCCCTCATGAAAGTGGATGAAGCACTTGACATTTATGAGCGATGCTCACAAAGGTTAGCCATTATTATACTACAATTCAAAGCATGCTTATAAATAGACTCCAACTCAAAGCATACATATTAATAGTACAATGCAAATCATGCTTAATCACAAAAAAGATTAAATGTGAAACATTTTCTTAAAAATTTATTTATGTTTTTTTTTTGAAAAGATGCTAAATGAGACTAACTTCAACAATGATAGACTTGAGCAAAAAAATAGAAAATTTATTTTTTGACATTTTATGCAAGAGTTCACGTGTTAGGAACTCATTTTGAATGAAAACCTAACAAATACAATGTGTTATTGAAGAGATGAGCAAGGATAATTTCATTTTACATGGTTATGTTGCTAGTTTTTATCTAGAATGGAGCAAGATTAGTTGTAAAGGTTTTCCTCTTGTATATTTGAGTTTCATATCATGTCTCATTCTTCTAATTCCATAATTGTAGAATATTAATTATGTATGTCATAATGTTGTTGAAATTTGTTAGATATGCAAGTTGTAATCACTTTCCTTTAAGGTTTTAATTATGGGAAATCAACTATGTATGTTTATGCTTTTATAGTATAGTAGTATGTACTTATATATCTTTTTACTATAAGTTATTCAAAAATCATTGGATATACTGATGTGCATACTGATCTTGGATGAATTTTTTGGGTGTTCTCATTTCACTTCAATTTGATATTAGAGCCTACTTATGTGAATTGCATGTTTTTGGGTATTTTTTCTATTAAGATTCTCAGCGTGCAGAGCTTGGAGAATTTGTTTTGAAGGAATTTTTTGATGAGTTAAAGTCTTGTAGTTGTTTTAGTGTTTTAGGAGATATTTTGAAGGATGGTGAAGATAGAGAAAATAGAGTTTGTCATATTGAAATGACATTAATTTGGAGCTCTTGGTTGACAACATAATAATTCTCAATGCATCTGTATTAAAAGATGTCTCTTTTGTTACATGGTATGAAGTTGATCATTAGATGATCTGGAAGCTTATTTAGCCTATCTCTCTCAGATGCATGTGCTAGTAGTGGTTGTGGAGTTGGTCTATAAGTGGGCTTGGAGTTCTTGTACTGATTTTTACCTATCAGAGGCTTGTACTTGCATGGCTTAGATTCTTGTTTGTTGGATATGAGGGGTTTATAGAATTTCCTTAAAAATATATGGTGATGCTAATCTATGACATTGCATTGTTTTGGGTTCAATTGTTTAGTGTTATTTTAGACCTTGAGTCTTCTAAATGAGAAGTGGGTGTGGATGTGCATGGGTGTTCTTGAACATAACGCTTTTGCAGGTCTTCATGGATGAGATAGTTGTACTTCTACATGCATGCATGCTTTGTGCATGGTGAGAGGACTTACATTTCTTTCTTTGGATGGAGATATTAGTACATGATCAGTCACTCAACATTCTTATGGCGATGCCTTTTTGGATTCTTGGGCTATGGTTCTCAATGTAGACATAATTGACAAATTGGATATGTTCTTGATTTGGTGCTTGATTCATGTTGTCTACATGATTGTTCTCTTTGATCTCTTTTTACATGCCACTAATGTGACATTGGGTTTGCATGTTGCAATGATTGGATCTACAAGTTATGTAGATGGCGGGTAGGCCACCCATTTAATTGTAGTGAGATAACTTGGATGTGGATTGTATATATCCACTAGATTTGATTTAGTGTTGGTGCAGGCTTGTTAGCTGGCCTTGTTTGTGGTCACTTGTGTATTGCTATGGTTGACTTGGGATGAGAGGATGATAGATAAGTGAGTACTTGGATATTCAGTAATGGTGTCTTATAGCATGGTGATTTTCCTTAGTTTGGAAATCTTGGTTTCACTCAATGTTATGTGTGAGCCTAGATAAATCTCAAATTTGGGGGATGGTGTGTCATGTTTGGAGAGCTCGTTATCATGATTTAGTGGGAGCTTTAGTAGTGACTATAAATTCATCACATGCTAACGGGTGACCTTCTTTAGTGTTGTAGATGTTGGAGGTTGCCTTAGATCCTGTTGCTATAGAAGAGTCTTTCACATTTGTTGGTTCACTAGTTGGAGATGGTATCTTCATTTGATTGAGGATGTTGACATCTTTTGGATTTAGGGGTTCCTTAGTAGAGATGTGGTTTATGCTTTCCTTTGATACGTTAGCAAGGTGACTTTTATGTCATGGTTGCTCTTAATTACCAGTTCAGGGTTGTGACATGATACTGTTATTTAATATGATCTCATGGAACATGTTATCTCTTTGGAGGGGATGTTTCAAATTATGTTGTCATGTTTATGTTCTTGGTTACATTGTTGGAGATTTGACATTGATCTTGGTTTAATTTCTTGGTATTGAGTACTTTGATCATTTGCTTGATACTTCATGATAGTGCCATGTTGCATGTTGACATTGATTGATTGATTACACGTGGTTGTGGATACTTGGAGACTTAGGTGAGGCTAGAGTTCTCTTGATTTGAGAGACATGTTGAGATGTATACTCTTGATGAGATTTCAATAGAAAGTCTGCAGAGCCTACACCTTGGTCGGGTGTGACTTTAGTAGAGACCTACGAAGAGATTATTCTTGGACAAGTCATTGTGACTTGCATATCTTGGAGGAGGATTCTCATTCCCTGCTCTTTGTCTACTCAACACTTCATCACTTGAGAGTTATTGTCCAATGTTCCTTTCAAGTGCTTTAAGTTTTCAATCTAGAGCTACAATTAGATGGTTTTGGAGGATTCACTATGAGGGATAACATAGTTGACTCCTTCTGGTGTATTTTGATTAATGATGATAGTAGGAGATGGTAGTGGGTTGCTTTCCTAAAATGAGAAATGAAGTTGTTTGATCTTCTTTGAGAGGCTTACATCCACGTAGATTCATGATATCATGCTATGTTTGATCTCTTAAGGTTGAATGGTTTTGGATATTGTGGCAACTTTTCTCTTGGGGTTGTGAATGAGATCATAATTTGCACAACCAACATTTATAAGTGTTTTGTGGAAGGACATGCTACATGCTTCTAATCTACAGGTTCTCTCTTTGGTTTTGAATATCTTTTTGGATGTTTGAGATCACATAACATTGTTCTTTTGAGATCTTAGTTGGAACTATGGAGATCACTCTTTTATGCTCATATGTTATCACTTGTACTTTATTGTTTTTTTGGTGATGACATGGTAGTTCCTTTATCTTGTTTCTTTGTTGGATGTGAAGAACATGGGAGAGTTGGAGACTAGATGGGAGAAATGTTTCTTGCAACAAATCTACTCCAAGATTTGCTATCAAACTTTCTAATGTCTCTAGTCATGTGATGAGAACATCCACTACCAATGATCCATGTGTCATTCTTACTAACATGTGAAATAAGAGCCTTTCCATCCTTATACCTTTCCTCTTAAGGTCTTCTTTAACAACATATACCACTTCTACTCCTTTGTCATCTTCAGTGTTCAACTCGATGTGCTCTTCCTTTGCAATGTAGCATGATTTCTTCCTATTAACCTTGTAGTCTCTGTTCATTCTATATTTGTGATCCTTCTTATCATTTATGTCACTCCTTCTCTTGTTAGGACATCTTGCAACAATATGACCTACTTCATTTTACCTTTTAATTTACCTTTACCTCTCGGTAACCTCCTTGCAAGCAATGCTTCAATATCATCCATATTATCTTCTAATTCTAACTCACTTTCATCATTACCACTCTTTTCTTTCTTTGAACTACCAATGGTTAGTGAAGTCTTGAAATAATTCCCAAGTGTATACACACTATTATCAAAATTACTTAATTCAAATATAGTCAAATGACCAACCAAACCATCAACAACAAGATAATTACTAAGCATAATTATGACTTCTGAAATTGCAAATACTTTTATAGCATAAATAGGTAAGAGAGTTTAGAGAACTTTACATACAACTTCTGTATCACTAATGACTCCTCCATTATATTTAATAACACTCACAACTTCCTTGATTTGGTTCACATATTGCAGAACATTTTCACCTTATCTCATCATATTTGCCTCTCAGACTTTATACTCTTGCTTTCAATACATTGTCATCACGACTATGTACAAGTGCCAACTTGTCCCACATTTCTTTAGCAATAGTACAATTCCTGACATCATCAAAATCAACATCATTCAAGGTAGATGCAATCTCAATCATCAGACTATTATGCTCTCTCTTCTAAGCCATCTCTTCCACAACCATAGGAGGGCTAGGAACAACATATGCATTGTCTAACCAATGTGTATTATTTTCTCCAATTCTAAACAAATGTAATTTCATCCTATTTTTTCACAAGGAGATATTTTCCTTGTTCATCTTTGGTACCACTTTCTTATACATCTTTGGATCTTTAGCTCAAGTCCCTTCAAACTTCTTTTAAGGCTAGCTATAATACCAATTGTTAGATAACTAAGAGGGGGGTGGGGGTGAATCAATTATTTCCAATTATCCTATAGGACTTTAAAACACTTCTATACCAATTCAAACTTCATAAATTTCATATCAATAACTTGGTAACCACATCCAACTTCTCAAATCAAACTTGTATTCTCTTTGCTTCAAACTGTTATCTTACTGTTCCTTAGTATACTAAGTATTAGAGTAATCGCTTAGCTTATACCAAGTTACAACATTAAACAAATAACATGAAAATAAACTTTGTAACGCATAAGCATTCGCATGCATTTGACACATATATTTAACATGAAAACCCTATAAAGGAAAAAACCACATAGGAACCAATAACCCAAATAATTTCACTCTTTTGAAGTAGGCTTTGTTAGGAGTCAACCTTATTAAAGGCTACATACACATTTTTAGTGTGATCTAGTTAGAGGATTTTAACCAAGTATCATCTAGACCTTATCACTCATTGACATTTCTAAAGAGTAGCTGCTCTAAAGGACTTACAAATATCACTAATGGATGCTACCATATAGGATTTCAAATACTTGTTAGGTCCACTCGATTAAGAGATTTTTTCTACTATAATGGTAAGAAAGTAAAAATCAAGTGATCTATTAGGTTTAGCACTACCTTGCTTGTTCATATCTCTTCTTCACTCTGTCTCTTTCTTCTAATCTCTTACTAGCTTATTTACACACCTCCTCTTTCACTTAGCACTTCCTCTGCTTGATCTTTCCACTTCTTTTTTACTTGGTTTATCTTTTGTCTTCTTTTTCCACTTTAATTCACATAATCGTCAACAATCAACAACCAAGAATAATCTTGTTCATCCCTTCAAATAGTAAACTTTTCCATTTTAAAATCTTCTAGGTTTTTCTACTTAATCATGATCATAGATCTCAGATTTTTCCAAATGTTTTGAATCTAGAAATTCGGTAAATAGTTCCACCTTGAACTTTGTGCTTATATCCATTCTATTAAATCTCTGTATATGTGAAAAACCTAATATGTTGGGAGCACACATAAACAAGCAAAGGTTAGTAACATGTGCATATAAAATATCTAAACAAACAAACTTAAGTTTCACTATGCTAATACAACCAAAAGAATGAGTCCCACACAACCTCAGAGAAGCTAAACAAGGGCACCCAAATGGACTTTTTTGGTGTTCTCAAGATTGAGGGATGTGGATGTTCTCTCCTCAAACACAACTATTGAATCGTAAGATTGATAAATGATATGTAATATATATGAACCTATGCTAAACGAGTGAAGAATACCTCAAGAAATGGATATGAAACAACTACTCTTGAGAGCATTCAAAGGATGTGAGATGGATGTAAGTAAACAAAACTAACAATGAAAAACTACGATAGAAATGCAAGAGCAATGCAAGAAATGAGACAACTAGGTTTTAGATAGGATTTAGGATTAGATTAAATAGGATTTCATTTAATGGTGGATTTAGAGAATTTTAATCATGTGGAGTATTTTAAATAAATATAATTTATTTAAAAGGGGATTTATGGAGCACTTTTTATTAATTAAATTTAATACATTAGAGGGATGTATTTGAATTAAATTAGAATACTTTAAGGAAGTGAACCTATTTAGTTAAATATGTAGAATAGTGCAACAAATATAGTTAATTATAATACTACAAGATATATTAAATAAGTTAATATAGTGTTTGGGACGATTTTAAGCATCTACAATCTCCTTCATTAGATCTTCATTACATTTTCCCAATTTTAGATCTCATAACTAACTTTGAATTTATTCTTTGAACTTCTCAAACATTATTAATTTTCATCAAATGTTGACATCAAATGAAATATTTTCTTAACTTGTTCTTAATGTTCATACTCGGTGAACATAACAACTTTACTTAGAAATACATCACTCAGTTAACACTGAAAGTAGTTGGTTGACACTAAACTTTAACTCTTCTTTGCCATGCACTCAATGAACACTGTAGTAACTTGGTTTAAATTGTATTTCTTCATTCACTTTGCAATTTGGTTGGTGAAACTTGTCTTGCATGTACATAATCTTCATCACTTAATCACATTATTACATGATTAATTATATTGTTGTTAAGGTTGTAGCTTCTATCGGATTGAATTGACCTAGAGATAATCATTAGTTAATCATAAATTAGACAAGCAATAATATATATCTACTTATATATTATATATATATATATATAGACATATTATATTAATATTGTTAACTAATAAATTACCAAAGAGACATGTCTCTTCAGAAGATATGTCTCTTCTACGGATATTTATAAGTCATTCAAATCTACATTTGGAAGACACCGATAAAAAGGGAAGTGATCACATTTACAAAAACAATCATAATTTCACAACATGGTATCAGAGCTAGGCTCCAGATGACAAAACACTAGCAAGCCCAATGGAGGAACCTTGATGGGAGAGAGAGTGACGGGTATTGAGTGCTAACAGTAAGAATAGAGGAAAGGATCAAAAACACTTTCAAAGAAAAATTATAGTAAATTACATCTGAGATTCTTTTGTCACTATTTGTCATACCTTTAAAAGGGAATATCCAAGCAAAAACAGTGGGAACTTCCTATTGCTAAGGGATATAGAATTGGCTAGAATTGACAATTCTTATCGTGTTTGTGAATGAAAAGAAAACTATTGTGGTGCATGTTAGAATTGATATTTGGTGCCAAAATGACATGTATGGAATTAATCATAAATGTTATACGAGTCTATGGCAGTGAACAATATCACATAAGTGACCCAACTTATTTTGCAAAGCCAAATACAAGTTGCAGGAGCCATTAATGCTGGTTGTACAAGTGTCGCATATGGTAATAAGCTATTGTCTACAGAGCAATATTTCATATTCTATCAATTGTATCTACCCATTGTAACTGAAGGCCTGTTTGGCGAGTGGAACACAAGCGGAATAGGCATATGTAAATTCCAAAAATTTTGAATTCCTCGTTTGGATGCACCAAAATGGAATTAGAATACGAAGTAAAAATGGAACAGGTATTCCATTTTTGGTCCAAAAATGGGGTTTTGCAATTCCACCAAAATAGGTGTTATTGGAATACGTATTCCTATTCCATTTTTTTTAATTTTAGAAAACATAAATTTTGAGGTCCTCGAATTCCCATCAAATATTGGCTGAACCAAACGGAGAATAGGAATATGTAGCCCCATTTTCTATTCCAGAGTACGTATTCCTATTCCCGCAGCCAAACAGAGAAATTCCAGAGGCACCCCAAGTTGAAGACACAACAATAATTATTGCAATGTTACTTTCATTATTACCTAAAAACAAAGCTTTGGTGTAATTGACCGATAGGTAGCTTGTTAAATATTAATGCCATGAATACTAGATGGGAGTTTGTAATTAGCATAAAGAGGCCAACATTGAACATTACCATGAATACCATCCCATGAATACTTCACAGTTTAAATTATTACCGGCTTACAAGATTTGAGATTATCATTAGCTGAGATATCTAGCATCATGGATGTATGATTTGTCTGCAAATGTCATTGGGAGTGTATTCAAACTGCTAACAGGGCATTAACATTCATGAAGACTCTGCGAACAAGTTGAACGGGAACTACACACACAATTATAATAAAAAATAAATAAAAATCATGTGGATAGTAGGTATGTGAACGCCATTGGTGAGGAAACATTGGAGGCCATAGGAACTTAGAATAAGTTGTTACGAGAGAAGCTTAGCTAAGTAACATTTCAGAATATTTGGAAGGTGCTGGGACAGCCCTTTTAACTAGTAAGAGATGAATTTAATGTCCAATGCTCTAGGTGCCATGACTGATTGAGGTGAGGAAGTGTAAAATTTGGTTAAGAATCAATGAGGAATCGAAACCTACATAATTCAGACATTCATTATTAATTGGGATAGTTCGCATTGCTTTGATTAAGGAACTCTCACTGAGCATTATATAGTGTTATTTAGTTGTGAATACATCAGACAAATTAAAAATAAAATAAAAGAAATGAACAACATTATGCAACCTCAAACTCTTCATGAGTGAGGCATAACTGAAATATGGATAGAACTAAAACATAATAGTTTATCATCGTGGTTTATAGCCAAGCTCACGGCCTCTTGCACTGGTAGAGATGACTGTTGCCAACTAAGACAAGGATTTAAAGCCCACGTTGATAGGAATTAATCGATGGTCTAAGACCAAATTGAGTGGCAATATTTCATCTACCATCATTAAGAAATTAACTTTTGATGATGAACAAATGAATTAACATTATTGTTGGAGGAGAAGATTCATGGTTCATGAGTCACTAACTCTATGTTATGACAAAGGATAATGCTACGAAGATCACACGCACTAATTTACAAAATATAAATTGAACCCAATAAACAAAATAATAATATTGGCATAAAGAAAAGGAGATTGTTGATTAAAGGATGACTCAGAAAGGAGATATACCATCAACTGAAGCTCCATCGAGCATTGATAAGAATATTGTCAATTATAAGCATTAAAATTTAAATCCACTCCTTTTTTAATTATCGAGATAAAAGATTGTACATTTTCGACTATTCCAATTTATATTGGTATAAGTTTAACAAAGGCAAGTATCTGGCATCTGAGTTTAAAGAGATCCACTCCAACTGTCATAGAATCGAACAAGAGACACTACTCTATTTATTCTAAAGTTTATGAGCTATAATTTGAATATTTAAGAAAAGTGCTCAATGATATATGTGGGTATAAACAAATTTTTTATTGCTCAACATAATGAGACTGGGATAGTGGAAAAGATACAAATTATACAAATTAGAGACTTTACAAATTTCAAATGTTATAAGGATTTAAATTAATAATAGCATTGTAATGTTGGTTTGATCATTGTTGGTTTGGTCATTGTGGGTCCACCTTACATCTACAAGCAAAGAAATAATATTTGACCTTAGAGACTCTAACTTGTATCATGGAGACAATATGGAGAACATATTTCTCATTACAATAAAGAAGATTCTGGAAAAGTTGGGTGTTTCTTACTTTGTCAGGGATTGATGTTACTTTATCTTGCTTGTGGGTCCCCAAATTAAATATGGCGACATTACAAATTCATAAAATGTTATGAATTGGTAATCAAGAAGGCACCTTGAGGAGCTTCATTTTATGTGAAGTTTGAACTACAACATATTTTCCACAACAATGTAATTTTTTGAACCCTTGTAAAAGTGGGCATAGAGTTTGACATGGAAATGACTCTGGTTGCTCCTATCAAGTCCCTCTCATAGTACAAATAGACTAAGGTTTTGAGATCTATTAAGCAGAAATAAGTTTGATGCAAAATTGTTCAACAATATAAGAATGCGAAT
This sequence comes from Cupressus sempervirens, assembly GCA_028749045.1. Taxonomy (NCBI): domain Eukaryota; kingdom Viridiplantae; phylum Streptophyta; class Pinopsida; order Cupressales; family Cupressaceae; genus Cupressus; species Cupressus sempervirens. The sequence goes on along the minus strand of CM053783.1, from coordinate 878,646,361 downwards.
TTTACATTGCGGGAGAGAATAATAACCAATGTTGCATTCTCACTGTTTACCAAATGCTTATATGGAGGCATTTTCTTATTTGATACATATGGACCTTCATTGGAGCAACTTGTATTAAGGATGTTCATGTGCAGATAAGTATTCTTATAATTTATCTACTTATTGTAGTCTCTCTCCTACTTGTAATTCTATACATACTATAAGAGTTATTTTCCTTTATGTTTGAGGATGTTCTTGTAGGAGAAGAAAGTCGGTGCTTTACCAAACATTGTGTAGACTCAATATTATGACAGTAGCTCTACAAAAGATGTGATCTATAATTCATTAGTCATCTAATGACCTAGCTAGATAAAGTGAGGCTCTTGAAGTGAATATCCTAGATGATTAAGATTATGAGTATTCCTCCACGAAGATGGGGTCTAAGACTTCTTCAAAGGCAACATAGGGGCTCAGAAGATTGATACCATATTCAAAGGGAGTTTGGTTGTTTATCATAGTCATCCTTGGATGAAGAGCAAAGAAGCCATAACTTGAGGGAGTAGTTAGAGGGCTTGACTTCCTAGGATCATTGTTTAGAGGGAGAATTTTGAGATATGGTCCCTTGTTAATGATCTCTTCTCTATGAGGGGGAAGTTTGAAGTGAAATCCTTTGAAATGCACTCTTCTTCGTGATAAAGAAGTTGAGATGAAAGCCCTTGTTTAACCCTCTAAATTGGTTCATGGTGGTTACTATTTTGTATATGTGGATTATGTCATGAAAGGTGACAATCTTTTATTGATGTATCTGTGAGATCGCTATTGGAAGGTAACAATCTTAACAATAGATTGACCTATTATCATGATTGACTACATTGAGTTGATGTCCCTGGGTGCTAGATATCATGATAACAAACATATCATGATAGACTAAATTAAGTTGTTGTCCCAGAGTGACAAAAACCATAATATTTGTCATGATGTAGATCATGACATTTTTTTGACCTATTATAATGATTGACTACATTAAGTTGATGTCCTGGAGTGCCAAAAATCATGATATTTGTCATGATGGAATTCATTACATTTTGATTATTTGTTATCATGATAGACTACAATAAGTTGATGTCTTAAAATATGCTAGAGATCATGAAAACAAATTTATCATGATAGAATACATTGATTTGTTGTCCCAGAATGTGTTGGAGATCATGATACTATATTTGTTGTTCTTGTGCTCTTGCTCTATTATCTGATAGACTATATTCAACTGTTGTCCCATAGTCTGTCAGAGATCAAATAACCCATATCCTTTAGGATATAAAATATTCCTTTGGTAGGCATTATGACCATGATGCCAATGCACATATTGAGAGAATATAAGTATGATGAATATCATATGATTGATATTTCTTGTTGAATCATACTTTGGATGATATTGAAAAATAATATCTAAGTTGATGGTTATATGTTGATATCCTTAAATATGTCATTCTAAGAATATTGAGAAGATACCTCTTTATATGCTTGAGAGCATAATGTATTCTATAACAATCATCCATAGCTAAGAGGGAGTGTTAAGGTTGTAGCTTTTGTCAGATTGAGTTGACCTAGAGATAATCATTGATTAATCATAAATTTGACAAGTTTTAATATATATCTACTTATGTATATATTTTATATATAGATAAATTATATTAATATAGTTAATTGATGATCAATTAATAAATTATCAAAGAGACAAATCTCTTCTACGAATATTTATAAGTCATTCAAATATGCATTTGGAACACACCGATAAAAAGGGCAGTGCTATTACATTTGTAGAAAATGATCATAATTTCACAACAATTGTCATAGTCCAACTCATTCAAGTACCTAGATTACATACCATACTTATCAACTCTTTCATCATCATACTTTCTTCAAATCCTCTTCGTCAATCAAATGACATGGCACTCTACTGAATTAGCATAACATCTAACAAACTAAGGCTTGACATAAATGAGAACATAATAGCTAATATGACTCTTTTATATACAATAACAATATTATCAGTTCGGGCTGACATTTGGTAAACAAGGATAAAAGCTAAAAATCCTTGATTTAAGCCCTATATATAATCATGAGTTCATAACATAAAGAGGCATATGGTTTGAAAACATGGAGATTGATATTGGGGGATATGACACAAACTACTCAAAATTTTGTAGAATAACAAAATCCTTAAGTAGTCTCACATCAAAGAGGTTAAAATCAACCCAAAATTGAGTATATTCCTCTATGGAGTTTGAAGGAGAGATTTTAGAGTGGGAAGGAAATCTTGGGATCCCAAAAACCATAGAAACTCAAAGGATGGGTACAAAAGAAGATAATAGAATTGGAAATCATTAGGAGCAAACACAAATAATATTAAAATTGAAAGCTTTATTCAATGAAACCAATAAGAATCTTGTTAAAATAGTCTCCAAAATTAGGGACTGTATATGTATCAAGATTTTGGGAGCCTATTAAAAGGCAGGGTGGAATCAATGATTTCCCTCAAGTCGAATAGCTCCATAGAGGAAGACAAATTTTCCCAAAGCTGTGTCAGTGCAAAGCTCCCAAAGCCAAGGTATCAAATTCAATACAAAAAGATTGGGGAAAGATAAAATCACCAAATTGGCAATTCAAACAATGAGAGCTAGGAAGGAAATTGCTTGAACACATAATTGGAGGTACTTTGTGAGTTCATGGAAATTTCCTTGACCCATATGCAAGAAGATAAGGTGATTCAAAAATAGAAATTAAAATTAGTTTAGAAGATCATAGAGCTCTAAGAGATGGAAGGTTCTCACAATGGGGTTTTTCATAGCAAGGAAGGAGAAAAATATAAGTCTAGGAAGGCTACAAATTCACTAGATTCCTTTGAGTTAAAAATAAAAGAATGGAAAAAGATCTAATAAAAAAGTTTGGAGAAAATCCTAACAAGAATTTAGAATTGGGAAAGTAGAAGGGGAACTTAAAATCAACTCTCTTTTGGATTCAGAGATGGGAGGCACCCTCCCCAAGAACCATGATTCTTGTATCATAGAATATTAGAGACTTAATCATTCCTAATAAAAGGCACATATCAAGCAAAGGATCAAATTGACTAAGGCATAGATAGTTGTGATCCAAGAAAATAAACAATTACAAGATGAGGTAAAATTGGAATTGAGGAGCTTTGAGTGCTAGAAGGTAGAAGTAGTACACACTGATGTGGTGTCTGATGGTCTAGATGTATGTGGAGTTTACCTCAATGTTTTTTGACATCATAGTTGTGTGCTAAAATGTTGACACACTTCTGTGAATCATTATATCCAAGATTTCTCAAGAATGAGGTCTCAAATGATGACTCATAGCTCTCTATTCATGGAGTGCAAGGGTTTATAATGGAAGCCCTCAGTTTAGACCTAGTTTGTGCCCATGCAAGTACACCATAAAATAATAGATTCAAAGAAGACAAGAGAGTGGCAGTCTCCATGATCATCAAATATGCATGCAAATGAAAATGGAAGTTATTCTATATGATAACAACACATGAAAGAAAATTAATCTATGGAAGGAAATACAAATGTAAGATTATTCTATGAAAGGAAATATAAATCTAATCTAACATGCAAGTGCAAGAGTAATCTAAATGGATTGCCATGGATGCATGAGAGAAGAAAACAAGAAAAGAGAAGTTTAAATGTCCAAGCTCAAGTGGTCAAGCTCTCCTCCAAAATTGCTCTCCAAACCAAAAACATAAAAATAAAATCTTGATCTATGAAAATGAGAAGGAGAGGGCTCCTTATAAAGGAAAGTGTGGAGAGGAATGTATCCTCAAGAGCAATGTGGGAACACATCCAAGAGACCAAAGCTAATAGAGTTATGCCCCCTAGACAAAGACAAAGACCAATTCCAAACCAAGGCAACAAGGACAAGGCATGATGGAGAAAGGCTAAGTGTCGAGGACACAGCCTAAGAAACAAGGGTGCAAAGGCCTCAAGTAGCACCCGTTTCCAGGTTTTCACCACTTGGATTTTATTGCAATTTTTTTTTTCATTTTTCATTTTTTGGAATATATAATTTTTTTGGAGATAAATCAAAGAATATATTGCTAGGTTTTCACTAAGATGGTCATTTTTTTAGGGGGTAAAAGTATAAAGCTGGGTCACCTTTTAGGCTGACTTATCAGAATGACTGAATTTGAGTATTTCTATCTAAAAAATAATTTTGTTCAAACATATGATCTTGATAAATTTATTTTAGCTAAGTTATATAGGGTCTCACACTTTTCCAATTGGAAATGTCTATTAAATGCATGTTTTATATTAATTAGTATCCAATTACTAAAGAAATACAATTATTTCATAAAACTAATGTTTCAATAACTCTTACTATTTTTTATAATATTTTTTTAATCATATATAAACACCATTTTATAGAGTTCAAAGTCAATAATATCATCATATAGAGCTCATAGTGTTTTAATTAGATATAGTATATTGTAATTAAAAAATTCTACAAGTACGTATTTTAACACTTGAGAAAATGTCAGTTTTGAGAAAGAAAAAAATACTAAATCATATTAAAAAAATAAAAATTATATGACATTCTAGAGGTGAGAGTCCTTTTCTAGAATCTATAATTTTTCTTTTGGTTGGAATAGATTTATTTTGAAAAATATGGCGGGAGATGAAAACTATCGATTTGAATAAGTTAAAATTTGAATCATTATAAAAGAGAAAATATATGTCTAAAGCCAATTATTATCTTTGATTTTTCTAGCTACATATGTTATCTATAACATAATCTATGATCAAAGGGAAATACTTAGTTTATTTCCATGTAGTTTTGTGGTGGGAACTAGACCCCTAATTTCCAACATTTTTCAGTAACTAAAAGTTATCTTTAAAAAATAGGAAAATATATAATTTATTATTCCAAATAATTATTAAAAATTAAAATCCTAAACTTCATCCATTTCTACACATTTCATTAGTTTACTTAATTTTCAAATTCTAAATAATAATACTAGTTCTATGTCATTGAAGGTGAACATCTATACTTTTGTTAGCCTTTTCCTTTGTAAAAAGGTGACACAGGTTTGTACTTTTATCCCAGGACTTTTTCTGATTTTTAGAATTCTTAACAATATATCATTTTTTGGGGGATTTTTTTAGGGTCAATAAGTATGTACAAAGGATGCCCCTAGATAGAATGGGCATCAAACTCCCAAGCAAGATCACATCGTGTAGTCCCAATTTCTAGCAAGGTGGAGGACAAGAGGGATTAAAAAGATGGTAGAAGAGATGAAAGACAAGAGAATGAAGGAGAATGAAGAGAAGAAATTCTCAAGGGAAAACTCCTCAAGAGTACCTGAGCTAGGGAAAAATTGTCATGTAAAGCACATTTGGACAAGCAATGAAAGGCCAACATAGGATAAGTCACGAAAGTGTAATGCAAAAGTAGGAAAGCATGTAGTCCAAAGGAGTATAAATGTCAAGAGACTTCATAGCATCGTGTTTTACTCTATTTTATTAGATGAAGACCAAATGAGAAAAGGATAGCGAAAAGGCTAGAATGAATGGAGGAAAATAGATATGAAGTCTAAACATGAAAGGAATGAAAGCAAGATCATTGTAAGATAGCCAAATGTTCTTGTATAGTTCAACATTATCAAGATCAAAGAGAGACAACAGAATGGATAAAAGATGTAGAAGAACTAGGCAGGATACTTAATTGTCAGATTTTCATCATGGTACTTAAGCTAGGTCCCACAAGGGAGTGGTATTCACCATAGGAAAAAATTATTTCTCTTTAATTTTTCTACCATGGTGCCTTATCACCAGGTTTTCACCAAGGCACACTTTTAATATTTTCAAAATTTTCTCTTTTTTTTTCAATTTTTTTTGAATTTTTTTGGAAGAAGGCAAACTTTTTAGATAATTCTCCTTGAAAGAATAAACCATGATATGCAAAGGATTCAAAATGATGTGCTCAAAGATGCAAATAGGGAAAGGAAGATGGAAGAGGAAAATGAAGGATAAGGTTTTATGCAAAGCAAGCGAGGTTGGAAGATAGGAGGAATAAGAAAATGAGAAAAAAGGATAGAAGGTAGAAGGGTAGTGAACGGAAGGATTGTGAAAGGGTTAGACAGAAAGGAAGGCAAGATCAACGTCAACACACACCTTGAAGGGTGGCGAGAGGATGGAGAAAATGTAAATGAAGGAATACATGAAGGAATATGGTGAATGGATAGAAGAGGTTGTAGTTTAGGAGCATGGAATGGAAGAATATTTTTGGAAGAAGATGAAGTGGAAGTCTTTGGAAGCTTGAATGTCAACTTTACTTGTCGCTCAACATTAGATTTTTTCAAGAGAGACTTTAAAATCCATATAGCCGTAGGATTTTCATTTCTTTTTGATGATTTAGAGAGAATATCTTTAATGATGTATTTTTGAACCCATACTTGTTTTATAGTTCTCTTCTTAGATATCTCTTTTGAATTTATGACCCTATGTGGATTAGAAGAGACATGGTGATCTTCTTTTTTAGTTTCTTGTATTTCTTCTTTTTCTTGTATTGAACATTCAAGTTACTTCCAAAAGACTTGGCGCTTGTGAAAGAAGAAGAAGGATGATTGGTTTAGATGGGTGGGTGGATGAAAAGGACTCAAGGATATGCATCTACATTGATCTTGAGGAAAGATACGAGATGTAGGGATGTGAGGACCCAAGATAGATGACAAATTAGGAGAGTTAGGAGGGGAAAATGAAGGGACATAAGGACCCAAGATGATAGAAAGATGTGAAGCCCTTGGTATTGGTGGAGGAAGTCCAACAATGGATGTGAAAGATGAGAAAGGATAACCAATAAGTCCATCAACATCTATATAACAACCAAGGACATCAATATCTTTAGAGTGGACATTAGGATTTTCAATAGGATCATGAGCATCTTGAATAGGAGAAACCTCTTTGATAGGATTTTTTGGAGCTTGAAATAATTTAGGAAGAGTGGAATGTGGAAGCGAACATGGAGTGGTAGAACAAGAAGATGTAATAGTTTGATCTTGACAAGGATCTTTGGACATCATAAGTGTAGAATCTTTCTCTTAATTTTCAATAGGCTCAACATTGGAAGTAACAACACCATTTTTAATAACCTTAATGGAAGTATCATCTTTGGAAAGTGAAAGTGTAGTAAGGTTATTTTGATTATCGATAAGCTCAACGGTGTAAGTAGTAGCTTGTTCTTTCTTAGGAGAAGACTTAGACATGGTGAAATGAATGAGAAAGGGCATGTAGGATCAAAAGAACCATGAAATAGATAAGAGACATCATGAAAAAGATTGGATGACATGGAGGGTTCTTGATCTTGATATTTCTTTATGTTATTTTCTTTATCATTTTTAGAGTCCTCTTGACATGAAGCCACTTCTAAGGACAAGGAAGCATATTGGAATTTTATAGAAGACTTTGGAAGAGATTGTGAAGGACTAGCTGAAGTAGGCATTATAGTGTGTGACAGCTTAGACTCTTTAGGTTTAGCATTATTGAAAGTATTTGCAGCCAAGTGAAGACTAGCTTGAGTTTTTTTAAGAGGTATCCCTTGAGGATAACTATAGGGAACTAGATGAAAAATATTAGGACCTTTATTGGATGAAGTATTTGTGAAAGATTTAAAAAACTTGAAAGCTTTAGCAGATGTATCGGTATTGGAGGAAGTAGGGGATGGAAGGGAACCATCACCATACAAAGGTTCATCATTGACATGATCTTTCTCAAGAGTGTAATCTTTATTTTCAGCATGAGAGTTTTTAGAAGAGATATTCTTATAGTATTTATGTTTATAATCAATGTGGAAAGATTTCTCTTCCTCAATAGAAGTATATGTATCATCTAGGTATTGTTGACAAAAATCATCAAAGTCTCTTTCAAAATTAGAGTCATATGGATCAACATCATGATCTATCCAATGTGATGACCCATTTCCAGTAAGCATGAGCACATGACTAGAAAGACTCTTAGGAATAGAGGTGTCATTGGTATCACTACATTTTCTATTTCATAATCATCAAAGATGGGCAGGTCACTCTTCATGGAAGAGGTATCACAAGGATTGTCATGTTGCTCATTATGACATGTCTTGAGAAGAGAAGTAAGACACTTGGGAGAAGTAGAAGAGGAATGAGATTATGAAGAAGAGGAAGGTGAAGACCTAGTGGAGGAAGAAAACTTGGCTGATGAGGAATGCAAATGATGTATAGAAGAGTCATTGTAAGACTTGGAAGATGAGGAAGGATGAGAAGACTTAGAAGATGCAAAATGTTTGGAAGAAAGAGATCGTGACATGATCATGCATATGGTCCTAGAAAATGTGTTTGATTTAATCAAATTTTCTTATTTTTTTTCATAAATCTATCACCCACGTATCTAGAAGGATTAGTGTAAGAATAATACTCTTCAAATTGAGTAATGAGTTTGAAATCATCTATTTTCAAGAGAGGTTCCATAAAAAGATAGTTGAAATTCATGGTTTTGGAAGAGGAGGAATCAAGCATGGAAGTGACAGAAGAGATGAATAAAAGGTAGACTAGGTAATAAGAGGAAAAGAATCAAGAAGACATGAAGAGTTTAGGAAGAAGAGGAAGAAGAAAAAGGATAGAAATGAGAGAATAGGAAGATGTGGAAGAAAGAAGAACAAGAGTAATTTTCTGTAACTTGATGCCATTTGAGTTCATTTGGATGTTGAGAAACATGTCATAGAACTTTTGAGGATATCTTTGAAGTTTGGGAAACTTTTATGACAATAGGCATTGGAGCCTCTTAGGGTTTGCTAGGTAAGTGTGACTTTGAATGGGTCCACCAAACATTTGGGATTGAATCTAACAAATTTGGTTATAGATTTGGATAGAGGACCGAGTTATCTTTCCAACTCCTTTTGAATAATTTAGAACAAAGATCAGATGCAAATGTTATGGGAATTTCAACATAGATCATTTTTTTCTAAAATAAGGGACGAGCTAGGATTGTATAATGAGACAATAGTGCAGGACAACAATTTGACAAAGTTGGTTTTTATCACTCGAGAACTGAGATTTGTTTGTTTAATTTAACCAACTAAGTTCATTAACAGATTTTTTTCATCTTGTACCAAGCACACAAGACATCAATCAGGGAGTTCAAGCAAACAATTATCTTCAAACAATTAGCAAGGGATAAAGCAACCTTGCGCATGAACAAGAATAGTGATGTAGTAGTCTACTCCCTAGGGACTCTACTTGTGTATGTTCTCAAAATGTTTTTCAGTCATGCACATAGTCCTAGAAAAGAAAAAAGTTCATTGCACTACGGTTTGTAGTAATGGTCAACTCTACAACTCTTGCAATCTTGACTAGGTGAAATCCAATCCCAATGCACTTAGGTTTTGACACAGTCCAATAATTTAATTAATCAAGAGCTGCTAAGGAGATCTAATAGCTCAACAAGAGACCACACCTATGGAGATTTCTTTCATCAGGACATTTATATAGCAGTTGTTTCTCCATGATAGGAATGACTAATACCACTTGAGGTTTTGTCCACATGGTTTACCCAATAAAGGTAGTGTCCACTATGGTTAACCCTCTCTAAGAAGGAAGACTCACAACATGAACCACATGTGGACTTAGCTCGGATTCAAGGGTTCCAAGTTTTTGATGTGCCCAAAAGGGAATGGAGCATACTCCTCTAGCCTCTTCACCTCACCCAGACACAACAAATAGATTAATTGACCTACTAAATTGCTAATACCAACTCAAAATTTTTTTTCTACTGATAATGATTTTTGTTTCTCTCAAGAGAGAACATACTTTTAGTTGCCAAAGACTTGACAGTGTTTGAACCTAGAGTTGAACAACACCTTCCCTACCTAAAAGTGGTTCCGTCATCAAGAAGAGCTTGAAGCCCACTCTCTCAAGATCCACAAATAGTGTTCATAGGGCCTAATTACTATGTGTAACCGATATGCAAGAAAATAAATCTATGTTCATTCTTTTAGAGCAGAAATTGAAATGTGATCTATGAAAGTAGGAAATCACTCAAGTAAGACATGTGAGAGGTTCATTTTACTGAAAGGAAACCAAATGTTATAGAGCTTTAAATAGAATACCTAGCAATCCATGCAACACTCTTAGTATATTTTACCTCATTTTTATTTTTGTTGAGCTTTTCCCTGCAAGCAGGCCACAAGCAGCAAGTCAAGCAAACAAGAAAACAATATATGCAATGTATACTCAACTTATGCAAACCCTAGGATTAGATTTGAAATCCAATTTTTAGGAGCAATAATAACTAACAAATAATCCAAATGATAACTCATATCATGCATTGAACAATGTGAATAATAAGTGCAAGCTAATCATTAAATTCTCTTTTTTTTAATTTTGATTTTTGACCTAGTCTACACGATTGGACCTATATGACATGAATTCGGATCCCAAACCCTAAATGTAGAAAAGAGACCCCTATTAAAAAATAGAGAGATTTCTAAAAAAATTATAATTTTAAAAAGATCTTTTCATTTATGTCCTAGGGAGTCATTTTCCCAAAATAGACTAGTTCTCATAAATTGACCAAATGAGCTATAATATTTTATCCAAATTTCAAACACAAAGAAATGACCCCCTTTAGAATTTAAAAACCTTTCCAAAAATATGTTGATTTGTGTTGAAAATCAAATTTTTATGAAAAATAAAGAAAAATTTATAAAAAATTCACAATAATTTGAAAAACTCTAAATTTTTTTTTATTGAAGCTTCCCTGATATGTCTCCAACCTACAAAAAAAAATTCAGACCGAACCTCTGAGTCATTTGGTAGATATGATCAAATATTTGAATATCTAGGGTTTTCATCTCCAAACAAATCTGTACAAGGGGATTAGCTCCAAAAATAACCAAAACCAACATGTAAAGGTGGGTTGCCCCACGGTGGGCACCAAAAATGTGTGCTAAAATGTTGACACACTTCTATGAATCATTATATCTAAGATTGCTCAAGAATGAGGTCTCAAATAATGACTCATAGCTCTCTATTCATGGAGTGCAAGGGTTTATAATGGAGACCCTCAGTTTAGACCTAGTTTGTGTCCATGCAAGTACACCATAAAATGAGAGATTCAAAGAGGAAAAGTAAGAGTGGTAGTCTCCATGATCACTAAATATGCATACAAATAAAAATGGAAGCTATTCTATATGATAACAACACATGAAAGCAAACTAATCAATGAAAGGAAATACAAATGTAAGATTATTCTATAAAAGGAAATGTAAATTTAACCTAACATGAAAGTGCAAGAGTAATATAAATGGATTGCCATGGATGCATGAGAGAAGAAGACAAGAAAATCTAAAAGATAAAATAAGATAAAATAATTTAATTAAAAGAGATATTTTAATTTAATAAGATAATTATTTAATTAAAAGAGAGATTTTCTTTTAATTAAATAAGATTATTTTTTATTTATTTAAAAGGAATGTTTTCTTTTAATTAAATAAGATAAGATTATTTAATTGAAAGAGAAAAGAGAGATTTTTTTTTGATAGGTAAACGACTGAAGCCTAGGTTATTTATTATTATTATTAAGATTAATTATTATTATGTGTTAATTGCGAGTAGATTTGAACCCAAGACCTCTCCGATGAGAGGCTCACAATTTACTGATGTGTTGTAGGCTCTTGCCTACAATTAAAAGAGAGATTTTAATTAAATAAGATAAAATTATTTAATTAAAAGAGAGATTTTCTTTTAATTAAGATTATTTTATTTATTTAAAAGTGATGTTTTCTTTTAATTAAAGAGGATTATTGATGAAATGATCAAACCTTAGGAAATATTGAAATAATTGAATTAATTACGATTTGATCAAGAAAATTGATTTGAATTAAAAATATTGTAAGGCATTGATTTAGGAAATTGATAAATTGATTCTAGCATTTGATAAATTGAAGAATGGGAGCCCATAGTCTAGGTAACCATTTTAGGGTGCATACAATAGTAAGTGATAGGTATTGGATCAGAGGGAGAGACACACTTATTATCCAACTCGCATTTCATTTTGGTTAATGTTTATGGGCCAATTTAGTTTCTCAACAAAGGAGCACTATGGGTTATAATCAACACTTTCTCAGCCACTCTTTCGTCATAAAATTATATTACCGGGGCAGATTTTAATGCTATACTTTATAGACATGACTAGAGAGAAGTAGATGAAAGATTAAGGCAAATGTAGAAAACTTTGAGGATTGGGTATCTAGAAATAATTTACTAGAGATTAAATTAAAAAATGAAAACTATACTTGGAATTATTGAAGATTGGATTTTAGCAACATTGCTAAAAAATGGACATTTTTTTGGTGGGGAACAATCATCATTCTTATTTATCCTAGAAGGAGCAATTCTCCCAAGTTTTGGCACCGACCATTATCCAATTTAGCTTGATATCCTAAGGGAAGAAAAACCATTAAGACCCCCCTACAAATTTGATGAAAATTTCCTGACATTGATTGAAACTTGGTGCAATGAGGTAACCTTTGAAAGGTGTATGTTTTTCTTCATTATAGATAATCTTAAGATAGTCAAGAAAATATTTTTAAAATGGAATAATAAGGATTTTGAGAACACATTTGAAATCAAATCAAATATTGAAGAAGTACTAAGAAAATTAAATGAAGAAATTATCAAGAATGGAGTGCTAGTTGAATTCTTTTTGAAAGAAAAAGAGCTTAGTAAAGATTACAAAGATGTTAAATTCGAATAAAATTAGTGGTTTTACATCATGGAATTAAGCATAAAATGGTAAAGAAGGGTTTCCCTTCATAAAGATCTAAAACTGGGATATGCCCCTTTTAAGTATGTACTTTGTATAGGACCTTGGTCCCAGGCTAGACTGGAGATTTTATTCTTTGTTCATTCCTACCAGTGCACGCTTGAACGGAGATACTTGTAATTTTATTTTATTAATATAATCTATAAGGCTTCGGTCGTTTACCAATAAAAAACAAAAAAGACTACAAAGATGTCTTGGCCAAGGAAGAAATGTTTTGGAGACATAAATCTAGAGAGTCTTGTATTGTAGTGGGAGATAGAAATACACAATATTCCATAACATCACAAGTCAAAAGAGGGATCTCAATAATATTTAAAAATTGGAGTTGGACAACAAAATATTAATTGATGATTCTATAAAAATAAGGGGAAAAATAATGGCCTTCTCTACTCAACAATTTTAAATAAAGAGGTGGTATCGAATATTTATGATGAACAAGAGCTTCTAAGTTATATCTCGAAGGTCATAATTGAGATGTTAAGACATTGTAGCTTTAGTCAGATATTTAGGTAATGCATTATATGACTATAATTTTATCACCTCATAGTAGAATCAAAACTCTATCTACACTTATTGATTCATGAGTATATATATCTTCTCTTAAACATGATTGTATGAGTAGATCAAATAATGCCATTGATGAGCCTCTTTGTGATCAAGAAAATGATCTATAAGGCTATAGTAGATCAACAATTTTCCTAGAACTATATTAGGCAATGTATTAACTAAATAAACTAAAGATTACATTAACTAAGTTGTGATATTGCTATCGGGATTTAACTGTGTGATTTTGAGTCAAACTCATTGAACCATGTTTCATGAGTAGTGATTCAACATGAATCCATCTCTCATGAGAATAAATGGAACACTTAGCACTCATTGGATCTAGGTGATGCTCATAGGGGTGAAGCACCGGGACTTCCTAGGAGGTCACCCATCCCAATACTACTCCAGCCTGAGCATGCTTAACTACAGAGTTTCCTCCATGGTTAAACTCAAAGCTTAAAACTCCATTTGAAAAACCTTCACCAAGTGTTGTGCCTTATTAACCATTCATTAGAAAGCCCCTTAAGCTCATCAATTGATAAGTAGGAGATAATTTCCATAACAAGTCAAATTGTGATATTGCTATCAGGATTTAACTTTATGATTTTGAGTCAAACTCATTGACCCATGTTTCATGAGTACTGATTCAAGATGAGTCCATCTCTCATGAGAATAAATGGAACACTTATCACTCATTGGATCTAGGTGATGCTCACAAGAGTGAAGCACTGAGACTTCTTGGGAGGTCACCCATCCCAGTACTACTCCAGCTTGAGCACACTTAACTAAAAAGTTTCCCCCATGGTTAAACCAAAAGCTTGCAATACCATTTGAAAAACCTTCACCAAATGTTGTGCCTTATGATTATTAATTAGAAAGCCCCTTAAGCTCATCAATTGATAAGTAGGAGATAATTTCCACAGCAAGTCAAATTGTGATATTCCTATTAGGATTTAACTGTTTGATTTTGAGTCAAACTCATTGACCCATGTTTCATGAGTAGTGATTCAACATGAATCCATATCTCATGAGAATAAATAGAACACTTAGCACTCATTGAATCTAGGTGATGCTCATAGGGGTGAAGCACCGAGACTTCCTAGGAGGTCACCCATCCCAATACTACTCCAACCTGAGCGCACTTAACTGTAAAGTTTCCTCCATGGTTAAACCCAAAGCTTGCAACCCCATTTGCAAAACCTTAACCAAGTGTTGTGCCTTATGAACCATTCATTAGAAAGCTCCTTAAGCTCATCAATTGATAAGTAGGAGATAATTTCCATAGCAAGTCAAACTGTGATATTGCTATCAGGATAAATATCTCCTACTTATCAATTAACTAAGTTGTTAAATATAAAGCCATGTCAGGAGAGAACATGAGATATGTCCACTCATGACATGCATTTTCCAATCATGCTTCTTTGAGGTAATATTAATATCAAATTGATCAGACCAAAAGAGAACATCAAAATCAATAAATGTTCTGCCTTGTTGGGGATCGAATAAACACTAATTCAGTTTCAAACCTGTGAATCTATATTCAATATTTTTTTAATATTGATTTAACATAGTACTCATCATGATATCAGAGTAGGTTCTCCAAAACCTATGAAATTTTAAAAATAACAAATTCATTTTTCCCCAAATTTTGGGGACATAGTTTCCAATATGTATGTGGCTTGAATTTAATAGGATGGTTGAATGAATGTCATGCCTCTAGTTACATAATGACACACATAATAGTGAAGAAAATTAAAAGCCCAAAATTATACTTCATTTCTAAGCATTGTGGTAGTTTTTCTTAAAGACACAAGAGATCATTTGAAGTTTGAATAAAAAAATCATATTTCCTCATCTTCTTCTCCGATCAACACAAAAATTCAGAGGCAAGGAATTTGATCGTCAACTAAATAGATTAGATTATCATGGTTGAGGAATCAAGATACTCACAAGAAATTAATATATGATGATTGTTTGGTCTTGAACAACAATATGGATTATGGTGTACAGTTTAAAGATATTTCACCAGAGCCTTCGTCTGATTCTTTGAACAATAAATAGAAATTGCATGGGAAAATAGTTATATCTAAACAACAGCGAAAATGATACACATGAGTGAGTTTGAATGCACATGGAGAGAAGTCTATTTTTTCATTTGGGAATGAAGACAAGCATTACTATGTTTTTTAATTAATTGATGATTACAGCAGGAAGCCCTTGTGTGTGTATTCGATACTAGTATGAATGTTGTGTATAATAGTAGTATTAATTCAAGAGATAAAACTCGATGGGATATTGTTACTATATTTGGTGTATGTCATGGTCTTTGAGATGATGACACCTATTTCCAATAGAGATATGTCTGAATGCATGCCTAGTAGGAGATATTAGTTCATATTTGGAAGCCCTAAAGTTTGATCTAAAGCTATAAAGTCTCTTGTTTCTGAGATTAAGGTTACAAAAACAACTCTTTGTCATTAAGATATCAAACTACATATTAATATTTCATACTTCTTGAGAAGGTCATGGATTATAATGAAGTTAAAATACAACTCTGCATTGCTATTTTGATGTATTTTTTCAAGCTATGGACTTAATCTTCCATTTTGTAGAAGCTCATCAAGGAAAGAAAAATTATTGGAGCATGCAAACAAGTCTGACTTCTATGCTTATATCAGTTGACTAAGGATAGACCAAGTAATATAAAGAGATAAGTATTATTTATGGTTGATCAATGCTCATGTTGTTATTAACTAACGCCAATAGTGGCATGTTGTGATGGTTAAGTTGTTGAGCTTTTATCCTTGCTATCAAGGTTCAAATCTAATGGGGATGAAGTCCCCCGTTTGTGGCCTCACTGTTGAGATAATGGGTGTTGCACACATTGCATAATATTGTTATTTTATTATTTTATTTTATTATGTAATGTTGCACCTAGATGGACGTGCAACATGTAAAGATTCCCATGGAATATTCTTGATGAGTTGTATTGTAACATTGTGAAAATATTTCATGTAATTATTTAATATTGGAGAAAAGAATTAAATGCCCAATATTAAATGTGGGGTCAGTGGGTTAGGTAGCACATGGTTTTAGCACATGGTTTATGTAATACCACTTGGTGGTTTTGTGGGACTTGTACTATATAAGAAGCCACAAGGGTAGTTGTTGTAAAGAGAAAGAGTGTAAGAGAGTGACAAGGAGAAGACAAAAGGCAAGAGTCAAGCGGGACAAGGCTTGACAGGTTAGCCAAGGGAGCATTTGTGAAGGTTGAAAGCATGGCATGGGATCTGTGGATTCATGCTTGTTCACATAGTTTGCTCGGTTGTGGCTATGGCCATGAAGGCTTCCACAGTTGTATGGAAATGGTATTTTTTGCTGAATAATACATGATGATGGATGCTTTTGGAGGCTGGGTTTTTCCCTCAATGAGGGTTTCCCAGGGTATATCTTGTGTCACAATTTTGTGGGTATGTTGTCTATTCTCTTGCATGTGGATTTTAATTCCGTGTTTATTTTAGATCTATTATGGGTTATGTGGAAATGGTTATATTATTTGTTGTCAAGTTTCCTTATATTCACTGGTTCATAGCTCCAAGTCAAAGCATTTACCCCTCTTTAAAAAAAAAGTAGTTATTAACTAATGTCATAGTATTTGGATAGTGAATCATGTATGATTCAAGAATTGATATTTCTTTTAGATTTTTATTAATTTGTGTGAAAATCTTTTAGGATGACACCAAGGTTAGAGTATCATATGTGTCTAAGAATCCTTTTACCAAGTAACAATTTCTTTTCATAAGAGGATTCAATGGGAAGATGAGAGATCGTGTAGATTACCTTCATTGATACATTTAGTTGTATCCCCTACCTTCTATAGAAAGTACAAGGCAGATCTATCCTCTGCGAGTATGCAAGATGGTGTCATAGAAAGAATCCATGATGTTCAAAATCACCCTCTAAGAGTGTCATGATATTTTGAATAATTTGAAACCTCCCTAGCTACGAGGGAGTATTAAAATTAGTTAAGTCAGACTCTAGCATATTAAAATCTAATGTTGCATGAATTTTGTCCCTATTGAGAGGGAGACAACATTAAGATGGAGGGCGACACATCTATCATTGGTAAACTTGAAAGTCAAAAGATATACACGAGGATTTAGAAAGGAGTAGCAAGAGGATCTAATTCAATTGATCTTCAAGGATAGATGTATACTTAAACGCTTATAGTCATGAGACTAAGTTGATGGTTGAAATGTTTTTTAAGAAGAGGAAAATAACATTATATTAGAAGAAACCTTGGGCGAGGAGGTCAAGAGGTTAGCAAATGTACTTGGAGCTTTAGAAGGAAGCCAAATTAGCACAACTACCCGATGTATCCAAATCTATGGATACATCTATATTACATTCACTCGTGTTACAACAGAATCAAACAAGTATATGTGTGTATAGAAAGTTGCTTTTATAAAAATAATAAATCATGTGCCTATTTATGAGTCCCTTGAACAAGATATTTTCCATGATTGTATTATATGAATAGGACATGCCTTTGTCATAGAGGGAGCATCTTAAGGATCTACATTAGTTGACATTCAATTATATTGATTCAGAGGGAGTAAACTATGATGAGATGGTGTTGGTGTAAATATGTATTCACTATTTAAACTTATTTAAGTTTACTTAGGTTAATGCATTATTTTATTATTTTATTTTGTGACACTTAGGAGTTTGCATACCTTTTTGAGTTGTCATGTTGACAACATAGGAGTACACAACTCTATTTTAGCACATGGTGTCTACAACACTGATTTGTGTGTCACACCTTTGTAGGCTTATCCTCTCATCACCACACTTACTTCTATGCTTAATGGAGGATAATCCATATCTAGTGGACATGTGCTTGGTTGTATGACATATCATGGTGCTGATCATGAGGCATTCTAGATGTATCTCAGAGGCCTTTATATACAGGAACTCCTAGTGTACTCTTGACAACACATATTGAATATATCGTCATTCTAATCATACTCTCTCTTTCTGGTCTACAATTGTGCTTGTGTTTGAGTTCTTAGTTCTTGGGTGAATTTTTCCCTTAGGAAAATTCTTACATGGTATCAGAGCTATACCAAATTCTTGCAAATGGTTTCAATAACTTTCAATTAAGGTACATTATCACTGAAGAACAAATGACTGACATTCTCATGGATCCTCGTGCTAGAGAGAAGTTTTTTGTACTTTTGGGATAAGATTGTTATGTTGGAGGATGAAACCTTAGCTAAAAAATGAACTTCATTATTAATGATCTATTATTTTCATTCTTTCATATTTCTTCTTTAAGAGAGAAGTTTGAGGCGAAGTCTTTGTTTTCACCCTATAGATTGAGCCATAATGGATCCACCCTCTAATATGGTTCATGGTGAATGTCATGTGTGTGATGTCATGGCATCACTATGTGAGAGTCAATGATTACTTTGTGTAAACTCTTTTTTTATATGTATGACTCTTTGACTTTATGGGCCCCTCGTATACATTACTAAAAGGTGATGATCTTTTTGATAATGTACACTTGTATTCAACATTGTAAGGTGGTGAATTAAAATTATTCACCACCATGATGAATATCATGTGGACTTGATATTCATGGAAATGTCTTAATAGTTAATATCTCTTGGAATTGTTCATAGATATCATGTTGATTTGATATCAATTGTATATATTCTTTATGAGATAATCATGGTGGATATTATGTGACGTAATATCCATAGACATGCCATGATATGTTATGGTAGACATCATGTGATGTGATATCAATGCACATACCATAATTAGGATATAAGAATATTGTGTGACTTGATGTTCTCCATATTCCTTGATATCACAAGTTAGGTGATATCTAAATTGAGTTATTCTTAGTTATATTTCATAGCTAAGAGGAAGTGTTAAGACATTGTATCTTTGGTCAAAATTTGGGTAATGAATTATATGACTATAATTCTATCACCTCATAGAAGAATCAAAAATCGATTCGCACTTACAGATTCTGTGTATATATATCTTCTCTCAAATATTATTGTATGAGAAGATCAAATCATGCCATTGATGAGCCTCTTTGTGATTGGGAAAATGATCTATAAGGCTATAGAAGATCAACAATTTTCATAGAGCTGTATTAGGTAGTATATTAACTAAACAAACTAATAATTACATTAACTAAGTTATTAAATATAAATTCATGTCATGAGTGGAAATGAGATATGTCCACTCATAACATGTATTTTATAATCATGACTCTTTGAGGTAATATTAATATAAAATTGATCAGACCAAGAGAGAACATAAAAATCAATAAATATTCTGCCTTGTTGGGGATCAAGTAAACACTAGTTCATATTCAGACCTGTGAATGTATATTCAATTTTTAAAAATATTGATTTAGCATAATATTCATCATGAGAATATGAATAGGATGTAAAATGACAAGTTCAATACCAAAAAAACAAAATTTCTATATTTCAATTTAACTTGGATAAGGTCCATCGGCAACATGGCTTCCTAACTACCTTTTTCCAAAAGTGTTGGGTTTTTATCAGTAATGAGCTTGTAAAAGCCATAGACACTACTCGGAATTTAGGAAGGGTATTGAAAGGAGTTAATACCACCTCTATAGAAATCATTTCTATGAAAGAAAATGCAACAAAGAAAAAATATTTTTATCCCATTTAACTTTTCTATGTAGTATATAAGATACTGAGCAAGGTGATGGCTAACAAGCTTTAGAAAGTCCTCCCTTATATCATATCAAAAGAACATACATGATTTGTCCACAAAAAATCCATAATTTATTGATGCAGGAGCATCTTGGGTTTATTTTCTATCTTGCTTGTCTTTGTTGTGTTGGTTGAGTCCTATAATGAGCTGAGATTGAGTTTAATGTTGGCCAAGTTCTAGTATTGGCTAAGTTCAAGTTTAGTGTTGTCTGAGTTCTAGTGTGTGCTAAGCACCAGTATTCACCAAGTGTTGTATTGGCTAAGCCTATTTGGTGGTCATTTTTTTCTGATGCTTAGTCGTGTCTTAGTTCTTCTTTGGCCAAGTTTATTTATGCATTGGTTCCTTTATGAGATGACCTTTGTATTTATTTGGTAGTCCTAAATTTAATTTAAGGATCGTGCATTGTGATGTGTGCAAAACTTTATGTGGTCGACCTTCTCTAATGTGAAGATCTAGAATCTTCTATAAGTTATTTTGGCTAATATAAATAAAGATGTATAGGATTAGGTTAGGCAGTCCTTAGAGAGAGTTGGCAGAGGAGTCGAGGGATCATAGAGGATTAAGTTTAGGGATAAACTTTATAGTGAGATTGTGGATCTTGATTTTAACTCGTAAAACTTCTTGTTGGCCGCAATTTAGAAGGCCTTATAGTTGGGCATCTTTGTGGATCATTTGATGAATCAATATGATATCGTTCTCTCTCTCTCTCAATGTTTTTCTTCCATTGTTTTACTCAATAAGATGGCTTGATAGTTAGGCGTACCTCTGGCTTTAATTATCTGATCTACCCTTGTGTCATTGATGGAATAATTATTTCCAAGAAGCAATACATTCACTATAAAATAATAATGAATTAACGATGCTGATATAACTTGGCATAAGAAAAGCCTATGTCAAAGTGAATTGGAAGTTTCTCACAAAAATCTTGGAAGCCTTCTAATTGAATGTGCAATATAAAAATTGGATTTTTGCATGCATTTAAACCCCAAGAATCTTAGTATTAGTTAATGAGTCTTTGGAAGGCTTCTTTGAAGTAGCCAGTGAGCTTAGATAATGAGATCTCTAAGATCCACTATCTCATTTTCTTTTCATCACAAAAACCAAAGCTCTTGGATGAGAAATCAAGCATAGATCCCTATCTAGATTAATCAAGGGAATTAATATCACCAAGAATATTAGGACCACTCATCAAAGTTTATTTTGTGACATGATATTGTTTGGGATGGTTAAAAGAATAAAAGATAGACAAAACATGAAGATCCTATCTTTGTATGCTAAGGCCTCTTGTCAAAGAGTAAATCAAAATAAATCTAAGATATTCTTTATTAATATCTAACCTAGGAAAGAAACTAAAATATAAAGCCTGCTCAATTTTAGAACGTGCTCTCTTCCATACACATATTTGGGCCTTCCTCTGTGAAAGGGTTTAAGAAATTCCATGCCATAAGATCATCTAAAATAAAAAATGGAGAAACAAATTTCCTCTTGGATTTGAAGATGGTTAGCATGGGTAGAAAGGATCCTAATGTTAAAGATAATAATTTCTTCATTGCCTATATGTCTCCTATCATATCTAACTCTCTCAGCTAGGGCTAACAAGTCATTCATTCAAAAAAATAATGAAGTTTTTAGAGAAAGGAACATTAGACAAGGATAAGGTAACTCTCATTACATGAGATAAATTTGCAAGATAAAATAATATGGAGATGTTGGGCTTTAGAATCATCTATGAAAAAAAAATATTAGTAGAAAAATTAATATGAAAATAGTAAAAAATGAGAAAGAACAATAATGATATAACAAGGATTTTCAAAAGAGGATTTAGAGTATATAACTTTGTGCTAAGTTACTTGGTGACAATCTTGAATCATTTTCCATGGGACAACCATAATGGAGGCAACACCCTCTTTTGGGAAGATTCATGGTGCAAATATCTTAGGATAAATAATTTGATAAATTTTGAGGAAACCAAGGAATATATTTAAATGAATTGGGGAAGAAAGGTCGAGAACTACATTAAGCCACATTATAATAATATAACCCTTGGATGATATTGGAAGGATTTCAAGTCCCTTCCTTTTTCAATTAGAAGATTGTTGCGAGTGTTAAAAGGGAGTGAGGATCAAAAGATAGGTATACCATAAAAACTATGTTGGGACAAATAATGTATGCCTAGATAAAGAACCTTTACATGGGGAGCCTTATATAAAAGACTGTTAAGGAAAATAAGTTCAAGAGGATGAGTTTTGAGGTCCCTTAAAGATGCATCTTATGCAAAAAGAGGTAGAATCAATAAACCACATCTTTATTCAATGATTATTATTTTTAATTTGTTGGCAATAGATATGTGGTACATTAGGGAAAATTACTACACACAATGAAATACCAACCATTTTATCTAAGTTGACCAATAGGCAAAGTGAGACTTATTAGTTGCATATTAAAGATTTTCCCCTCTCTTGATATTGAAAATATAGAAAGAGGAGAACCAAAGAATTCTTGAAGAGAAAGAAATAGCCTTATCCTCCTTTTAAAACAAGGTGGAGGATGTTGTGGTAGAGGTTGATAACCATTTTTCTTCCATCGACTCTATAAACCATGCCACATTCATAGAATGGGATAGTCAATGAGACTCAAATGGACTGGATTGAGAATACCATTATTTGTAGCCATTTTAATAAAAAAAGGAAGCATACCTAGAATTTTGGCCAATTAGACACCTCCCAAGTTTGGTTGGCATAAGATAAACTTTGACAAAGCTTCAAGAGGTAATCTAGGTCCCTCTGGGGCTAGATCAATAATATCTCTATGCTATGGTGAAGTTGTTAGTATATTAATAGTTCCCCTTGATGAAAATACTAAAAACATTGTTGAATTTAATGCCCTAACATAGGGTATTCAATTCTGCAAGGACTTGTCAATAGAGAGTGGAGATCAAAGGGGATTCTACCTTAGTATTCAATGAAATAATACAAGACACCAGTGGAGATCAAAGGGGATTCTACCTTAGTATTCAATGAAATAATACAAGACACCACTACCAATTCAAATTTCAATGCATTACTTCAAAAGTTATTAGAGCTATTTAAGCTCTTTAGATTGTGTAACATCAATCACACTTACAAGGAAGAAAGGTAACTTGACCGATAAAGTTATTGATGGGAATGCATTTGGAGCTAGTGAACCAACATAGAATCTATGACTAAGGAAATAAGGATGATCATTATCATAAAATACATAGTATTAGTTTTTTAAACTTTTGAACATATATCAACTTGTAAAAAACATTAAACAAAGAGAAAGCATGTTTAGAATGTTGCTGGTATTCCATCAAGCTAGCAAGCTCGATAGATTTCATTTTATCAATCGGGTTACAAAATATACTTCGTGAATATAAAAAGTCATAATAATTTGCTAATCACCTAGCATGAGTAAGGGCTATCAACATAATCTAATATATTATATCAATATATAATTATCATTCATAATTTTTAGAGTGTTAGATGACTCTACAACACCCACAAGATCAAATGAAAGACTAATATAACTTCCACAAGATAATTGCATTCAGATAATTGCATTTAGATGGAAGAGTGATATTATTATTAATGAACATCAATGGATTACATGGACTTGATTGATTGAGTCCACTAGATTGATTAAAAAGTACATAAAAGGTCTCCTTAAATAGGAAAGATGATAAGAGATAATAATAATAAGGAAAAGATGACATATCACCTGCACATGGTGGAATCACATGTCACCAAAGGTAGATTTTCTTCTATTTACAATTAAGTTTGTGCAATGATGAGGATGATGATATAATTTTTTCAGTAAAGGGAATGAGATAACCATTATCACTACCTAGAGTGGAATTCTCCTACACTATGTATGCAATTGAAGTGAAAAATCCCAAGTGTCTCAATGACAAACTAATATGGAATTCATTATCCTAAGTAGGCTTAAGTAAAGTGTAATAAATGAATATTTAATTGTAGCAATAATAATTAAAGGATGAAATGGAATATATAATCACTTGATGACATGTCCTAATAATGAATTGGTGATGTATATACCATTAATAACTCAAGACAATATATAGAAAAAATAATCTTATCAAGCGAAGTTTTTCTAATAATTATACTTGATAATGACAATCCTCAAAATGTTGATAACCCCTTATACATGTCGATGAGTGGATGAACTAGGGGAGAGGAACCAATATATGAGTTGTAACTAAAATATGTTATAGCTAATTAGTCAGTAGATGAAAAAAACAAACCTATAGTGATGCACTAACAATGTCCCATCATTGAATATTTTCAAAAGGAGAGGAAAATGTTTGAACAAAAAAAACCACTCATGTGGTGTCACATAAGCTTACAATTAAACATAAACACATGCATACTTATTGGTCTTACTTATTTTTGGACCATTTTTGTCACTTTTACCTATATAAGCTTGTTGGCATGGAAAAAAATGACTCAAATCCATAAGTTTTGATTTGGAATTACATTAAGGTGAAGAAAAATTTAAAAATTAAGGTTTGGGGGCCCATGTAGTGATTCATATGGATGCCGAAACCTAGGGTGCACACCTTGTGGCTCCTCTCCTCTATATTAAGTGTACCATCTTAAAATGGAAGCACCCATTATTTAAGACCTTTTAGATCCTATCTTTAGTGGATTTATGGACTATGGATGGATTTTTTATGAATCAACTCTTTCTTTTGCTCAGTCCCATTTCTTCCATTTTTAGGTATCTAGTTTCTAAGACCTTGGGGTTACCCCTTCTTAGGATAAACCTAGAATATATCAACCCAAGTTAACATATATTGGAATAGGTAAAACCAAGATGACTTATCCTTTGGGACTTTGGGTCCCAAGGCCAAATTTGTCTTGGGAATTCAAATTTAAAATCAAGTGACCCTATCAACTTGCTTTGTTTGCACACCATAAAACTAATATAAAAGGAAGCTTAGGCACCTCATTTTCACATCATCATTAACACTCTTACAAAAAAATATAATCCCTTTGTTGGAAATGATTGAAAAGATCATGAATGAAGAGAAATGGAACTGGTAAAGAATGTTTCAATCATTGTTTTGTCATTGATGTCAAACTTGCTACTGGCAGGAATGACAATTGCTTAAGTGATCCAAATACTATCAATTGGTTGATTGACTTGGAGGTGGCAATCAATAAGATGTAACTAGAGTACCTAGAGAAAGGTTGAAGTTATGATGTTGTAATGAAGTATAAGGATCAACTAAGTCATTGATGAAATAGTGTATTGATGACATACTCTAAGATATAAAGGATGGACACACTGAGACACATCAAAGATGTAAGGATTAACTAAGTTCATTGGAGAGAGCTAAGCTAGCTAGTCAGTGCCGAAAAAATTCTCAATTGAAGCCAAGCAAGTTCAACTTTAGTATGTACCGAGTGATCTTCAAGTGCTGAGTGAAGATCAAGTGCCGAGTGACTTCATGTGCCGAGCAAGATATAGAAGCCGAGTAATATTCAAGTACCGAGTTTCACAGAATTTTTTTAGGTGCCAACCACCAATAAGTAAAAATAGAAGCCGTGTAACATAGAAGGAGCCAAGCATCAGTAAATCAATGATGCTGAGTTGTTGCATTACTTGTTAAAGTCAAAGATTCGCTAGATCAGCAGCGATAAGTTTGTTCCATCAAATTTTGTGAATTAGTTGGATGATAAGGATGATGAGTAGATGTCACATAATTCTATGTAAACCATGCAAACCAATTCAAGATGAATGCTAATAGATTTATCATGAAGTTTCTAGAAGAAGCAAATTGGAGGGGAAAAAATGCCATTTTCTCAAAAGATTTGAGCAGGAAATCGAGAACAGAACTTCTTTATAAGGAGTTATAGGTCAGAGATCAAATGCACATGCATGAGAGGGAGTTGGTAATAAGTGTGATCATGCGAAGAAGCCAAGAGGAGTAAGAATAGAGTATCAAGACTTTGAGTTGATCAAGTGACCAGACAATGCATTGGCATAACAAGTGAAAGAACTCGAGGAGATAGATCTTGAAGGGTGAACAAGTTGTCAGTACTGCAAAGGAGGAAAGCCAAGAAAAGAAGAGAACTAAAGAGTGATAAGAAATATGCACAGTTAGGGTTGCAATCTGTATCAGGTCAAAACACTTCTAATACTTTCTTACCATTGTATTAGATATTGAAATCCTACATTGCTAGGTTAGCTTAATAGCTAGGTAGATAAGCCTCAGGAAAAGGATAAAGAGATCCCCAGGAGAAGGACAAAGAGATCCTTAGGAGAAGGATAAGGGATCCTTAGGAGGAGAATAGGAGATCCTTAGAGAGGGATGAAAGATTCTTTTGAGAAGGTGAATGTAAATCCCATGGACTTGGGTGAGCCTAATAGCTCTATGTAAATCCTTTAACAGGGTGACATTCCAAGTTGAATGTTCTTAAGTCCTCTAACAAGGCACACTCCTAATAGGGTATAGAAATCCTTTAACAAGGTCACATTTAACAATGTGTTGTAGCCTTTAACAGGGCAGACCATCAGAAGTGGTTGAAATCAATTGCACACTTATTCAGTGGGCATCATCCCCACCCCAGTTTTACCTTCTTATTCCTGGAGGATTTTTGGGTCATCAAAATCCCTAGTGTTATGGTGTGATGCATGTTTACTTTTCATGATTTTTTAATGTTCAATTGCATGCATGATAATTTCAGTTATGTGCCATTAAGGATTAGAAGAAAAAGTTGTATTGGGCATCATTAGACCTTGGATAACTGATTCAAACCCCCCCCCCCCCTCTCAGTTATTCTAAATAATTCTAACACCCTTAAGAAACTTCAAGCACTTAAGAAAGGATACTCATAAGACATTTCAAGCATTCATCAAACATTTAAGATTCAAGGATTCTTTGTGAGCATTTCCTCTTCAAGATCTAGCCCTTTTTTGGCCATCAAGGGATAAGATCTACATTATGGAATTCATATTCTTCTTATTTGTCACACATTTACATCCATTACTTAATGATGTGGTTTTGGTAGATCTATTGCATTTGTAGAGATTTCCGACATCCTTTATTGCAAATTCAACATAAACAACATTCAAGTATTACAAAACCCTCATTGACAAGGGTTTTATCAAGAAAAGTGAATATTTACATTTTTATTGCTTCCTTTCATGATTTAAATTTCATTTCATTTCAAGGTTTACTTCTCAATCTAGGGCTTAACCAAGGCAAGCCCTTCCCCAACAAATAAAACCAATTTTTCTTGTGTGTAGAAGCAAGATATTAGAATTGTGACTTCGGATCTAAAATATATTCACTAAGGGCTTTCAGGAGAACTAGGGTCAAATTTGCTATAGTTCCTTGGGAAAATGTCCAAATTCCCATAGACCTTTTAGAAGGTTTTCTTTATGTTGACCTGTTCTTGGAGATCTAGGAAAATAAGGGTTTTTTGAGGTATTTTGTCTTGATTGTAGATTCACGGGGGTAGAACTCTAACCAATAAAACCTTTTAACTTTGAAACATTGCATGCATAAACACATAGAAACAACATGTAAAGAAAATCCATCCACATAAACACTTGACACCAGATATGATTACCCAGAAACCCTCCAATGAGGAGGTAAAATTTGGGTGGGGATGACACCCACAATTCTTCACTACTGCAGCAATAAAGTTCACCTATTAAGGTTACATATTTTAACCATTTTCATGATCTGCCCTATGAAAGGCCTGCCCTGTTAAAGGCTTACTGAGGATTGTTAGATCCTACCCTGTTAAAGGATTTTAACACCTTGTCAAAAGTGTGCTTGGCTAAAGGACTTTAGAACACTCACTTGGAATGTCACCCTATTAAAGGATTTCTCAATGATTGTTAAATCAACCTTGATACAAGGATTTCATCCTGTTGATATAGTTGTTAGAAAGTACAAAAGAATTTTTGATTTGATACACTTACAATCTTGTATTGCTGATTTCAGATCCCAATTCAATTCATCTTAATCCTCTCTGATTTGATATGAAATTGTTGTAACCTTGATCCTCTGTTTTGCTAACTAATTCTGCAATTTAGTCATTCTTCTAAGTCACCTTGATTGTATGCTGATCAATTCACCTCTTTCACTACTATCATCACCTTCTCGCATGCATTCTCTAATGCTCACACTCATACACATTATGAATTATGGGGCTTTGTCTCCCTTTAAAAAGACTTCAGTGGCTCAAGGTAAGGTATGAATCTATGATTGAGATTCATCCAAATTTCCCGCTCAATTTCCTCCATTTTTCTAATTGGTTGCATGTAGATCACATAGGGAATCCAAATATATTTGATCTTATCTCTAAGCTTCGAGATCTATCCATGAGTTGGCATGCAAATGGTTTACATAATTGTTTGTGTCTTCACAAACTCTTATGTCAATTCTGTGTTCCTTGGTACTTGTTAAATACTGATGCTCGACACTAACTAAAATTATGTTTGGCTCGAGACCTAAACTTGCTCAGCATCCTTTGTTTTCTGAACACTTACTATAATTCAAACTCAACACCTATTGTAACTCGACACTTGTATATGTTATACTTGGCATATATTGCTAGCTCAGCATGAACCTAGCAAATAGCTTAAGTGTGTTGACACTCAATTGTCAAAACCATTCTAAGATCAACAATCTCCCCCTTTGACATGAGTGTCAAAAACACTTAACTATACATGATGAGTCTATCTCCCTTAAGTATAATACAATTATAGTTCAGTATATACAAAAAACTTTTAAAAAATTCAAAATTTTGTGAAGGACTATATACCTCAAAATTTTGTGTCTCCCCCTAAGTTGACATGCCTTTTTTTGTATCCAAAATTATACTCCTTTGAGTGGATTTTCCTTATACTGATACTCTTTGTCTGATATGCCCTATTTTCTACTTTTCTAATGTTTACTTCCCCTTTGTTTTGTTTGCTCTTCTCTTTCACATCTTCTCTTTCACATGTCTCCCCTTGTAGATTGTCTCCCCCTTTCTTTTATCTCCCTTTTATTTATCTCCCCCTTTTTTGACACTTATGTCAAAGGGTCTATATATTGTATTTAGCTAGAAAGTTCCTAATAACTTTCATGAAAATCTTCAGAGTAGCATCCCAATTTTGTATAGCAACTTCTAGGGATTTAATTTGTATTGTTGTCTCTACTACAAGGTGAACTAAGCTATCTAATGTTGAAAGATTAAGATCTTTCTTTAACACTGTCTTAGCATAGGCTAGTTCCTTCTGTAGTATCTCCATGTGAGGGGTAAGGGTGGCTTGTATTTGTACTAGCTTGGCTCTAGTATCAATCTCTTTTTCTGTGAGTACATCTATTTCTTTTTGTGTTTATAGCATGGTATTGAAGTGCTTTTCACTCTGAGCTGGGTTTTGTGGCAATTACATGCCTGATACTTTCAAATTTCTCTCCAAACTCAAAATTCTTTGGCTTATTTCTTGTATGAAGAGTGTGGGGTCACACAATTTAGTGTACAGTGAGAATATCAAGTACCTTCTTCACTTTTTCAATTTTATTTGCCAGCTCTACTTGAGATAATGCTATCTCACTAGATATCTTCTCATTGACCTTTGCTTGAAATTTCTTTTTTGACCATTCCATAAGTTTAACATTAGCATCTTGGTCCTCATTTTTCACCTGGTCAAAAATATCTATCAATTTTTCTAATATATTATTTGCTTCATCAAGTGGCTATAAGTTGAAGGCATCTAAGAAGATGTCATTAATCTCATGTAATGCTTGCTTTTGTTTATACTCATTTCTGAGTATCTCCTGATTCTTTTTCCTTTCCAATGCCTCTTGCATGATATTTATTTGTTCAAGTGTAATGTTTTCATAGTCATATTTTGGAATGACTATTTCCTCATCTAGTGTAGGGTCTCCATAATGAAGTACACTTGCAACTCTTGTGGAGATCAAGCCTGGTGCAGAGATTTGTAGTGGCATAACATTAGTGCTCACCTTCTGAAGCATTCTTGTAGGAGTCCCAATAGTTGGTAGATTTATCAATTTTTGAATTGCATTCTGCTCCTTTTCCTTTGAACTATCCTTGTCCTCTTCTAATTTATCTTTATCC
The DNA here is from genome assembly GCA_028749045.1 of Cupressus sempervirens. NCBI lineage: Eukaryota > Viridiplantae > Streptophyta > Pinopsida > Cupressales > Cupressaceae > Cupressus > Cupressus sempervirens. The sequence continues at coordinate 878,616,066 of CM053783.1, read as the reverse complement.
TCTTCTAATTTATCTTTATCAATAACAATTATTTATGGTGGTGCACCTTGTACTTGTGCAATAGGTACATAAATATCCATCTTTCTTGTTTGTTCCTTTGTAGGCTCTCTTTCCTCTATAGTCTGAGTCTATTGTTAAATCATCATGAGTTTGACTATGTTATCAACCTTGGTTGATGTATCTATTGATGTTTTCACTATAGGGATTACAAAAGGTGGTTCTTGTGTGTTGACCTTGTCCCTTGTTAAATCAGCTACAACTTTCTGTAACTCATCTACACTAACAATATAGGGTTATCACATAACTTTGCTTGTAACGTTGATTGGTCAAGGATCTTCTTTAGATCCTTTGCAGTGAGTGGGTTGATGTTCTAAACTATGCTATTAGAAATATCCTTTACTTTGATCATCTTTGTAGGTGTGTTGATGTCATGTGGAGGGCTAAGTGGTGGCAATTGTATGTCTGGCACACTTTGATCTATTTGTTGCTCCTTAGTAGTTGCCATTTCATCTTTTCTTTGTTGTGTCTCCTTCACTATGTTATCACCTTTTTCTTTCTCAGTTTCCTCTTCTTTATCATTCTCCTCCTCTTCCTCATCATTCTTTCCCTCAAAGGGATCTGTCTCTCCTAGTTTGATAGTGGTTAGGCCATATATTAGCTTCCACATTTGAGTGGACTTCTTGACAACATCTTCAATCTTATTTTGAAGTATGTTGAAGGCCCTATACTTAGGTGAAAATTTTCTACCATGTTTCTTATTAGCTTTTTTTATTTGACCTTTTGATAAGTCTGGCATCACTTGTGCCAATATGGACTCCCTTATTTCCTATATAAATCCTTAGGCATAGTAGTGTCAAATTCAAGTGGAGTATTCATGAATTTTTCCATCATGGCATACATTGACTCCTCAATCTTATTCTAATCCTCTCTATTCAATTTATTGAATTAAATAGTTTTCAAACTAGTCAAGTCTACATTATCGCTAATATTTTCACAAATGTTATCAATATTGGACTTGGGTGCATTACTTACCACTTTGAACTAGTTGTTGTCATCTGACTTGGTCCTTTCTTCACCAGAGTCAAATTGTGCAACATACTTTTTTCTTAATTTCTTCTTTGTTGTACCTTGCTGCTCAATAGCCTTCTTCTTTTCTTGCTCCTTAGCCTTTTGAGTTGTGGCCCTTCTGATGGCTCTTGTAATTGGTGTAGTAGGGTTTGCAGGGCTTGGTTTCATAACTTTCTTACCCTTTGGCTGATCAGTAGGTTGTATCTTTTCCTTTCTCTTCTTGGGCTCTGGTTTAGTTGGTGCTTCCTTAGCTTGTTCTTCCTCAACACCTTCTTCTTCTTCAACATCCTCTCGCATGCCCTATGTCAAGGCAAGTGGCTCCTAGCCCTATTCTTTTGTATCGCATCTTCATCATCTTCTTCTTTCTTAGCAGTTCCCTCTCCAAATTTGACCTTGAGTTTCTTGACCAACTCGTATTTCTTTTTCAATTTTGATGCTATTTTCAACTCCATTTCTATTTTTGATTTCACAATATCATAAGTACCAAAAGGTTTTTCTGCTTTGTCAATTTCCTCTACTAGCAATGTTGTGTGACATTGATGCTTCGTCAATGTTTATTTTATATCCGAGTGGCCTTAGCCATCTAACTCTTGGCACTGTTTCTTGAGTATAGGTGTAATCAATATCAACTAGAAAGAAAATATCATTGATGTGTTTCTCTAATAGGGAAACTAGAAGTCTCAATCTTTGCTTCACGGACTTCTTAAAGTCCTCAAAATAGCTAGTCATTATGGTTTCAAAATTGGCTCCCATTTATTCTATGTACTGATTAATTTGTATAGCTATAGACCTATTGGTCTTCCATCTTATCTTTTCAAATGATGGAAGTTCATTTTGAACATAGAAAAATGTACATATCAAAATTGAACCAAACTTACACTGAGCACTTTTGGATCTTCATATTGCTCCCAAATTTTCCATAATTTGTTGTAATTGAAGCTCTGCTAGATCATATGTATGATCTTTCTTCATAATTTTGTACCCAACATCAACATTGTTTAGTTAGCTAGATTTTTAGAATTTGTGAGATATGACCCTCATAACAAATTCTAGAAGTGGATCCTTGATGGTGTCAATAGTCATTCCCCTTTTGTTCAACTTTGTCCCTGTATTCTTCTTAATGCCTTCTTTTGAGTCGCTCCTTAGGGTATTTGGCCGATCTAGGGTTGGATATCCTATAACCCTATGCATGATTCTCTTTGACAATTTAATAGGCTCTCCTTCCAACCATAATCAACCATTGTGAATCCTGCTCAAAACTATTCTAATCCACTCTATTTTGAAGACCGTAGGGAAATCCAGGGCATGCATTAGTCCCTTTTTCTCAACAATGTTGAATTCCTCTTTTAACACTCCATTTTTGCACAAATTTTTCATACACCTAGTGGATCTCCATGTCACTAATCCCTCCAACTTTATAATTGTAACATTTCCTAACATCTTTTACCATCACAACCTTTGGTGGAATAACAGATAAAGCTCCTGTTGGATCATTCTTGTATGCAACTTCAAGAATTGGCCTAAAATCTAGTTGTTTGACCTCATTGCTAGCTGAACCTCAGACGGTTCCTTATCCTTAGGGTTTTTAGAACTAGAGGCCACTTTTGTAATCTAGGGTTTTAGCAACTTCAAAAATACGTAATTCGGCACTTGAGAAATACCTTGAATCGATGAAATCACACTTGATTACCACTGAAATCTACTCAAATGCTTTGTTCTTCGTTTAAAATTTTCCTCTTCACTTTGCTTGCCCTTGTTCTTTGTTTCTAATGATGAGAAATGAGCAAAAAGTCTGCCTTATACCCTTTCAATATGTTGCATTTAATGCTTGGTGCTTATCTAGTTGTAAACTTGGCTCTTATGCAATTTCTATTTCACTCAGCTTCCATTAGTTTTCTCATCACTTAACAGCTATTAGAATTGCCTTTACTCAGCTCTAACAAGAATTTCCTTCACTTAGGAAAAACTAACATTAATTTTGCTTGGCAACAACTATTCATTTGGCTCCAACTAGTCTTGGCTGACAACTTGACACTCATTATCATTCACTCGACATCTAAAGGCAACTTTCCTTACTCAACAACAATGTGAAAACTTAAAGATTTAATTTTTGATTTTTCTCATAAACTTGCATCTTTATTCATGCTAATTTACCCTTTTCAACACTAACTTACCTTGGAACTGATGTAAGATGAAGCACTTTAAAGATCAGTCCCACATACCTCCTTCTGCTTAGTTGGATGAAATGTTACCACTTGACCTTTTAGGTGAAGTGATCCCTTCATTTGATGTGCTCCATCCATCTTTTTTCTTTCATGTCTTATTCATCTCTCCTTTGATGTGCTCAATATCTAACTTTCCTTTTCCTTTGTTCAATTCTAAATTAGGTGCCTTTGTCTGTGTTACATAGTGCTTACTGATATGTCTAGTCTTCAAACAACTAAAGCATGTAGTTTGACTCAACCATCTATTGTAGCTTCCACTAAAATGTGTTCTTATGCAATTCTCAGGGATGTGTCCATACTCTTGACAATAATGATAGTTGTGCCTTGTGTTGTAGTCCTAATTGTAGATATTTTCATGATTTCTTCCCTTGTTTGATAACCATGTGGTCTTGAATCTGCATTCAAAGGCTTTGTGTCCAAACTTCTAACAGTTGTAGTAGCATCCTTCAAATCTTGGTGCATGCATGGTTCTTGTTCTACATTCATGTACCTGATGACCTTGTCTATTGCACTTGTAATTACAATGTGTCATGTTCTTTGGCTTGGCATTCTTGCTCCTACAAACATTAGAGGTGTGTCCTTTCTTACCACAAAAATGACAAGTGGGTTTTGAGTTCTTACCTTTGTCATTCCTTTCTTCAATAGTCCTGGATGTCTCTCCTTCTTCAATGCTTGTGTAGCCCAATCCTGATGTGTCTTTACTAGATCTAGGGGATATCAGTAGTTGCTCAAAGTACTTGATGGCTTCATTTAGCTTGTTGAAACTTTCAGCAAACTCTTTCTCTCTTTTTAGGTCATTCTGCAGTTGCTCATTCTATAATTTCAATGTAGTTATCTCAATGTCCTTAACATTCAACTCATGATGGGCATTCATCATTTGGCTTAGGGTGTCCAACTGTAAGTTTGAGATCCTAGACAGCTCTACTAATTTTTCTTCCAATCTATTTGACAAGATTCTTTTGTCTTCTTCAATCATGACCTTGTCTTCTATAGCTTTCTTCTTTTGCTTAGTCACCTCACATAGTAATATAGCTTGTGATTCTTGCTCCAACTTGAGATTTCTGATCTCCTCGGCTTGTGCTTTGTTCTTGTCCATGAGATCTGTAATTGTTACATCAAAGTCACAAGAGTTACCATCTGCAAATAACTTTGTGGTGTCAATCTCCTTGTATTGAGTGTCATTTTCAACTATAGCAATTTCTTTCCTTCTCTTTAGCGAACTTCTCAAGGCATCTCTGGCTTCATCTAATTGTTGTAGTAAGAGATGTATCTCAATCTCTTGATTCTCAATGGTCTTTCTCAACTTATAAACCTCCATCTCAAGATCTTTTCTCCAAGTTGTAAGGCTTCTCCTGATGAGAACTTAGCTCTGATACCAATTGTTGGGATTACAAATGGGAAATGTAAGTACTAAACTCTAACCAATAAAACCTTTTAACTTTGAAATATTGAATTCATAAACATATAGAAGCAACATGTAAAGAAAATTCATCCACATAAACACTTGACACCATATATGATTACCCAAAAACCCTCTTATGAGAAGGTAAAATGGGGGTGGGGATGAAACCCACAATTCTTCACTACTGTAGCAATAAAGTTCACCTATTAAGGTTACATATTTTGACCATTCTCATGATCTACCCTATGAAAGGCCTACCCTATTAAAGGCTTACAAATGATTGTTAGATCCTACCTTGTTAAAGGATTTTAACACCTTGTCAAAAGTGTTCCTGGCTAAAGGACTTTAGAACACTCACTTGGAATGTCACCCTATTTGAGGATTTCTCAATGACTCTTAAATCAACCTTGATACAAGGATTTCATCCTTTTGATATAGTTGTTAGAAAGTATAGAAGAATGTTTGATCTGATACACTTACAATCTTGTATTGCTAATTTTAGATCCCAATTCAATTCATCTCGATCCTCTCTAATCTGATATGAAATTATTGTAACCTTGATCCTTTGTTTTGCTAATTGATTCTGCAATTCTGTCATTCTTCTAAGTCACCTCGATTGTATGCTGATCAATTCACCCCTTTCACTACTATCATCACCTTCTCACATGTATATTCTAATGCTCTCTCATACACATTATGAATTATGGGGCTTCATCTCCCTTTAAAAAGACTTTGGTGGCTTAGGGTTAGGTATGAATCTATGATTAAGATTCATCCAACTTTCTTGCTCAATTCCCTCCATTTTTCTAATTGGTTGCATGTAGATCACATGGGGAATCCAAATAGATTCGATCTTATCTCTAAGCTTCGAGATCTATCCATGAGTTGGCATGCAAATGGTTTACATAATTGTTTGTGCCTTCAAAAACTCTTGTGTCAATTCTGTGTTTCTCAACACTAGTTAAATATTGATGCTCGACACTAATTGAAATTTTGTCTAGCTCAACACCTAAACTTGCTCAACACTTACTATATTTCTGACTCAACACCTGTTGCAACTTGACACTTGTATATATTATACTTGGCATATATTGCTAGCTTGGCATAAACTTATTAAATAGCTTAAGTGTGTTGACACTCAATTGTCAAAACCATTCTAAGATCAACATAACCTATTTCAATATCTTAATTGGGTTAATTGCATACATTTAGTGTCTAGATCTATTTTACTCTCATCATTAAACTGGTTCAATTTACATTCATAATGCACATCTTAAATTAATTAACATTGCATGAAAGAGGTCTTTCTTGCATACTTTCTTCATATGATTTGGGTTAAGTATTGACATCCCTTCATCCTACTTGGGTTTTGCTAATCTAACTTGAGTTGTATTGAGATTTATGTTTGGAGGCCCCTCTTTCTCTTGTATCAAATGGCTTATCAATAAAGTGGTTAGTTAATGAATTTATCTCATCTATTTTATATTGTTAAATTAATTTCTTCCTCTTTCTCCCTAAATATTTTGGTGATCCCAACATGTCTCTTGTTTTCGAATTTGGTGTTAGATCTCTTGATATCTCTTATTTCCTTCTTAGCATTGGGTGTTCATCTTCTTTTGGTGAACCTAACTTATGCCCCTTTCTTTTTGGAGTTAGATTTCTTCTTTATGTATTCTTCTCTTTTCATGATTTGTGGAGTTGATTTGGCTATCTTGTGAGGTTAGATCTGTTTATCTTTTTATACTTCTTGTTAGATTGCAATTTGTTATACCTTGTTTACAGTTAAGATCTCATTAGAGTCTCCTTTTGTGATCTCCCCTTTTATGATCTTTACCGCATTAAGTCCAACCTATAGCATCCCTATTATGAGGTTGTAGATCATGGACTCTTTTTATTGTGATGTGGAGCCTAATTAGACTTGGAGGTTAATTTTCCCCCACTTCATTTGGTGTGGTTTCCCCCATATTTTACCTATGGGGGGTTGGGGGTAGCACCCCCAATCTGTATGGGTCAAGGTTCAATGCCCCTTGTGGGTTCCTAGGGAAGCACCCTAGGCAGGGTCAAGGGGAAGCTTCCCTTGCAAGGTCTTGGGATCGAGGGGAAACACCCCTAAAGCCAAAAATGGATCTAATATTGTAAAAAGTTTTGGGAGTTATATTTTTCTATTGGTCAGCTTATTCTAGCCCTAATTTGTAAGAAAAAAAAAATCTTGTATAAAATGGCTTAGGGTTAGGGATTTCATAATATATGATGATAATGTAGCTTCTTGTAGTGGTGTTGAGCTATAAAGGATTAAAGATTGTAATCAGGTTGTAATCACTTGATAATAAGAATATTGGACTCGTTGTTTGGTGGATGTAGCCCAAGAATTGGGTGAACCTTTTTAAATTTTTGTGTCTTGCATTCTCTTTTGTGTGATTTATTATTATCTAATATTGGTTATATTTTCATGTAATTGTTATTTATATCTCATCAATCCTAACACTTTTGATCATGATTCCTCCTTCCTTCCTATGATCCATAAATATACCAACATTTTTCCTCAAGATATCAATCCTATCATGGAGAATAGATCTTCGCACTTTTCCCATGATGAAGTTGAAGCCTCAAGAGTTTTGTTGGTGTTTAAAAATGTTACTCGTTTCCAATTACCCTGATGAGAACAAAACATATCTAGGGGTAGCTAACTCCCATTTTCAACATGCCCATTCAGACACCAGGCCAACTATAAGGCATGACCCTTCTTCTTCTTCAGGCTCTGCAAAACCTAGGCGGGTGAACCTCTTTAGATCTGACTATGTGACCAGTGCAATAACCATATTCAGGATCTATAAAAGAAGATGAAACCCCTAATATCTCCTAGTGGTTTATGAAACAACATAGATTCTACAATAGCTAGGTGCAAATCGATATTATTCATAAACTGAGTGAGGGTTTAAATTTTTTATGTCCACTTCAACATGAAGGGAAAAAGATTGATTTATATTGAGAAAAGACAGCATGTTCAATATGAAACAAAACTTTAATGATCCTACAAATGACCAGTGCCTTATCCATTAGGGAAATCCTACACTCCAGAATTATGCATCCTTGAACATCAATCAACATATGGCATACGTTAAGACATTCATATTCAATCTGTTCACCTTGTGAATTAGACAACAATATCCAATATAACCCCATACTTTCTCACATCCTTTTTAATTGAATCTGCAACCTTGTCTGAAACCACAAGCAATTATCTGACTCCTTGAGTTAAAGGCAAGAAAACTTAAAACATACAATCGGGCAATTGCAAATAGGTTCAAGATCTTTGTTCTTGAACATATAACATTACAAACTCAACAAGAAAGGAGACAAAATTATATTGAAATTCAAAACCTTCTGCACACTGTATTTATCTCCTTGAAATAAGTACATTAGGAATGCATAAAACAAGATACAAGATCACACTACTATATCAAAACTATCTATGAAATCCATATGCTGTTCATACAAGACATGCTGGGTATGTGGCTTTCACAGCCTGAGCAGAGCTCTAGGAACTGGAAAAATAGAAAACCCGACCAACAACCCCCCCTTTCTCTAGCCTTGGGATCTCACTTAAATACTGTGAGATGCAATAAGCTTCAGGCATAGAGAACTGACAAGTGTCCCTTACAAAAGATATCACAAGTTTGTAACGGAAGAAAGAAGAAAAATGATTAACAAAACATCACGTTGATCAAAAATTCTCCTGTAAGCTCCTTTTCTGTTACCACTTTTTGCTGATTCGGCTCTACCACTGATTTGTTGTGTGCGCAATTGCTAAGACCGCCCTATCAATGAAAAAATCAACTCTAAAAAATACGCATCAACCTAGGCCCGTGGGTTTTGTCAAGATGACTACTGAATGAGAATCATCTTTACTTCCCACTCTTTACTGATCATGCTAGGCTTTAGAAATAACAAAATCATTACTTAGCATGCAGTACAGAAGTCGAAAAACAATGTGGTTATTAAAAATAACAAAATAGGGATGCTCTGATCCCCAACCACGTCTGCTTCCTTAACCAACTTCTTGCCAAAATTTTCCATCTACTGACACAAAAAGGGGGGACATGCACAAAAAATGAAAAAGACTATACCCTAGGGTATAAAATCTTCCTCACCCTCTTCCAAAACTATGCACAGGGTCTCCAATATTTCTGCTACCCTGGCATCAAACTAAGATGCTTTGAAAATTTGTTTAAAAGATGATGTTTCTGCTGAAAAGGTTGTTAGCTTACAAAGTCTATTCCTTGTTCTTCTTACCACCTTGGTGACTTGACTATGACACCTGATTACTAGCTTTCCTCTATCAAAAAACCATACACAGGCATACGAAGCTAACCATTTTCCTTTTATGAACCATCCTCTGAAAATAAATAAATCATTTTTCAAAGTATCAGTGTCCCAGAACCAACTACTCTTAACGAACAATCCTTCCACTATCCATACCCTCAGACTTAGTGAGATTTTTAGAAACATCTTTTGAATAAATCACCAGGACTAAAAAATGCAAATACTTTGGTATACAAACTTACCTAAAGCCTTTTCTTTTATCTCTGTAACTTCTCCATTTTATCCTTGAGCCAACTACTTGATACTCGTGCCAAATTTATCTCAATCCCAACAGTAATTTTTTCTGTTCAAAGATGACTCACGAATTTATACTTGCACAAGTTGATATTGAAAAAATCTCACTTGTTACACCTTGTTCTTTACTTTCACACGCGAAGGTTTTCATGTCTCATTAATATGCATAATGATACCACCTTCAATAGTAAAATATGCACCGTCGATCTTGAAGATCTTATAAGTTGAAAATGTGAGCATGACGGCTTTGAAATCCACTAGGCAAGCTGGTCTGGAATAACCCAATCAAAATTAGCCATGTGTGCAATTTATCTTTTAGTGGGCGCTTCTTACTTCTAAGAAATGCAAACGCGCAAGAATCGCAGATCTGAATTGAGTCAACGACCTGAGTCCACCCCACATGTCAGGCTTGTGCACTCCCGCATTTCTTATCTTGCGAGCATGTTGATATAGTGGGCTAGTGCCTTCTATCAATCTAAAGAAGATCAACGGTTGATTAAGAAATTCTTGAATAACCATTGCACTGTTCCTTTATCACAAAACACATGACACTTCAAAATGGCATGATTTGGTTGATTGCGACATGGGTCCGCAATCCTTTTACTCACATTATCAAATCATATGGAGATAAAACAATGAGGGAAAATGCTAGCCCTTGATGCTGGCTTAGATCGACGGTGATTCATAATTTCAATAATAGGCGGCCCATCACAATGATCCTGACCAATGAGAAAATACCTTGTATTGCACGTGTTCTGACAAACTTGACCGCGACATTCAAAACTTGGGCGCCCATGACATTGTTACTTCCTCACATTTTGGTCCCACTGTGCCATGTGTCACAAAGTGGCACACCCACAATATTTATCTGCCTCTCATCTTGAAAATGCGGGTATGCCTCATTCGCCGATCTCACACAAATCGACGATGTTCATAACTTGTCCTCTTCGCTCATACAAACATCTCCTTGTGTCTTCATAAGGGACAGATGTCACTCATGCGCTTGCCCACATTTTGTAACTTCCTCACATTTTGAAAATGCGGGCCAGTGCCCTCTATCAATCTGAACAAGATCTTCAATCGCCGAGACTTGCATTGTAAGTTTGAAAAGAAACTTTTTGGGATTTAAAAACGTGTAAACCCTGATTACCTTAAACTTAAAATAGATTTAATCAAAACATTATTTCAAGTTTTCCTAAGGTTTAAAAAGGCATGCCTTGAGAAAGAAAATGAGAAGGAGCTAAAGGATTTCAAAGGATGTGGTGGATTTGTATAAAGTAATAGGTTCTTGACTGATTTCTGCATATTAAATGGGGTAGAAAGCAGATTTAGGATTTCTTCAAAATAAGACTTTGTCATATAACTCAGAATGACAAATTATCATCATGGAAGGCTTAGGCAAACTGAATGAAAAGTGTCATAGATATTGAACATCTTAAGGATCTCAAATGGACATCCAAGTGCACATTCAATTATGAGCATTCATAGGGCTTGATTTTCTCAAAATTTGAAAAGGATGCTCAAAATGGGAATGCAATTTTGAGCGCCAACAGTGGCTCTATCTAGGGAAGCATGTCCCTTGTGGGCATGGTAAGATTCTAGATCTCTAGGAGAAGCAAACCACATACCTGAAACAAGAAAACTTCTCTCGAAGAGCTTATTGAAAGCATGGAAACAACTACTTCTACTATTTACAAATGATGACCCTGGGCCACCGAACTTCAACAAAATTGTTTACCTCTGTCATAAACATGATTCTCATCTGAACTTTCATGAGGTAAACTAAAATTTCTTCTCCTATCAGTTTCACCAATCATATTATCATTATATAACAGATCACTTGGCAAAACAAAATCATCACTCTTACTTTCATAATGCATATAAAAACTTGCTTCGTCCTCAACCATTTGCTCATTGCGAAAGTTCTTATCAGCATGCTTAAACATATCCGACTAAAACTAAAAACTCTCTTTATTTAATGACTCATGCATGCTATCATTTTCGAATATGAAGGCTTCATATTCAACTTGGGGAAAAAGATCACACATACCTTCAAACTGTGTATCCCTTTGCATAACTGGATAGGAATCAAATGAACAATCTAACTAATACTCACATATGTCATCAATATCAACATTTGAAACTAATCCGAGATCTTCAAATGATTCTTTGAGATCAGCAAGTGGATTAGTCATCACAGTAAAATATTCATCATAAAAATCATTGCAAGGTATAGGCAAATTTTCAATAACCGTCTCATCAAACACCTTGTTATCATAATCAGATGCAACATCATGATCATATTCACTGTCAAACTTGGAAGAACATTATGATCTCTTACAACATTAAGACAAAGTATCATCATAAAACTTATTCTCTACTAAATCTGAATCGTCCATGTGCTCTTCAAAAAGAGGATTGATAATTCCGTGCAAAGTGCCGTCATAGACATTAGGACAAGTGATGTGCTGATCAACATCAAACTCCTCACCATATAACAGATTAGTGAAAACTTTAAAACCATTTCTAACATCACTTTCATGGACACTTTTAGCATATGAAGAAGAAAAATCAGAATCATATGAAGACTCAACATCCACTCCGTCAACGAAGCATGTAGCATACAAATCAAAGTTACTTTCATTGTCTCCATATAGGTGATTCAAATGTCTTGCAAGAAAATAATCGTTTATCTTACTAGTAGGTGCTGATGCATTAATCTTAGGATCAATCACATACTAATCATCACTATATGCATCTTCAAGACATTTTTCTACATAATTAGGTAATATGTCCTTATAGATAACCTCTTTGTCTTCATATTGTGTAGACACATTTTCTTCATAACTTTTAATCTCAAACTGATTTACACAATTTTGAAATGGAAACTCACTTTCAGACTTAGAAATAGTACTCATACCTTTACTAGCAAGAGAACACTCACTTCTATCATTTCTCTCTTGTTCCCAATCAACATCTGATTCACATGAAGACACATATGTACTATCACAATCCTCTTCTTGACCTGAGCAAAAAGTGTCGCCATTGTCTTCACATGATGCTTCTTCACAATAGGTCGGATCAGCAATTTCATCTTTATCACTTGATGCATCACTTCCAGGTTCTTCATTCTCATACTGAGATAAATACCTTTCCTCTTCCTGATTCGTTATGTTTTCAACACAATGCGAATCATCAATAGGAAAATGAATGACTGGATTTATATCTTGCCTGGATAACTCATCAAATGAATCAATTCTATCATTCGCTGTTGTAATACCATAAACATGTGCATTCAATTTAGCACTAATGCAATCATTTCCCTTTTGCAACAAAGAGATATCATGTTCACATGTTTTTATTTCTAAATCTTCAATAAAACTATTTACAACAACAGGAGTGCTTATTTGCTGACCTGAAATTAAACATTCTATATGACATTGATTTGTTCTTTGCACCTCATCTTGCTGAAAAACATTTCTAGAGAAGTGACTCCGAGTTAAGCCATATTTTATGTTATTCTCAATCTCTATTGCTATCATGAATGCTTGATACAAAGTTCTAGGTTCCTTATCTCTCAACAGATAGTTCATCTTTTTATCAAATGCATCGAGATAAACTACTAAACACATTTGATCATCCGACTTGTAAATTTCAGGAATTTCATTTAAAATCTTTGCAAATCTGATATTAAATTCAGGAATTAACTCACCATTCCTGATTTGAATTTTCAAAAACTTATCAAAATAGTCAGAGATGCCTACTCTTTCCCCGAACTGCATCATGAAGGCTGACATTAATTCATCACAAGATGAAACTAAACATGCTGGTAAGAACGAAAACCAGTCCCTAGCATCATCTTCTAAAGTCTGAACAAACAATTTTATCTGAATGTCTTCATGAGCAATTTCAAAATCACCAACCAAGTCACTAAACAACTTAACATGATGACTGGCTGAAAATTCATGGTTTCCACTAAACTTAGGTAAATACTTTCTGAGGTCATAAGGCATAATATTTGGAAAACCATGAATACCATTAAAATTCAATGGCATATACCTCCTGGTAGAGATGGATCTAGGAATTTCACTAACAGGCTGCATACTAGATGAGATGAAACTCGAGATTCTTCAACTCAAGACTCATTCATCATTAAATACTTTCAGAATTCATCATTTGCAGTAGATCTTCACAACCCTCTACCAAATGAATGCTTCAAATACACTTCACAACTTTAAAACAACAATTGAAACCAAATCCAGCGAAATGTATAAAACATAAAACTATTCTTCTCTTCTTAGTGCTTAAACTTTGCTTGATGGAGAATACATATGTAGAACTAACTTTCATGGGAAAGAAAAATTGCATGAAAGTATAAAATACCTCAAGTGTTTCTGTATGAAACCACTGATCTGTTGATTAGCCTGGTGCTAATATGAATTCCTCACACCACTGATCATAACCTTACAGAGTCGCCATCTCATTGAAGAGAGAAATGAAATCATAGATGTGATTCATCTTTATCATTACAAATTCTTGCGACAACAGATCAAACAACACTTCCAAATTTATTTGTCAGAAACTTATAATAGATCTCTCTTCTTGCTTGCAAATTCATCTAACTTTCAAATTTGCTTGATTCCACTGAAAACTCTTGAAAACAATTTATACATCACTAATCTACAATGATTTAGAGATCCTTTAGATAGAGTCGCCACTCACATAGGTGAGAAATATTTTAAACATGATTCATAACACTACAGATCTGAATTGAAAATTCAACTTGAAAACTTTGCAAAACTTTTAAAAACATTTAAAAGAGAGAAAACATCTTTCACTAATTCTGACTCTGAATTACAACAGTATTCTAAAAATAACAACCGGTTGACATGATTGAAGATGAACACTCTTAGCAACACAATTTTTATTCAACCTTGAAAAATACTGCTGTAAATAGATAAAACTTACTGGGGTGCATGATTTGGAGTAAGAAAATTGAAAAGAACATTAGAGAACTTACTAATGAAACTTTTTAATCCACTTCTCCTGCTGTATTGAATCTCTTCTTTTCAAATTCTCAAGGTTTGTCTTAAATCTGATTCAATACATTCCCCAGTAGAGTCGCCATTTTGTTGGTGTTTGAAAATGTTACCCGTTTCCAATTACCCTGATGAGAACAAAACATATCTAGGGGCAGCTAACTCCCATTTTCAACATGCCCATTCAGACACCAGGCCAACTATAAGGCATGACCCTTCTTCTTCTTCAGGCTCTGCAAAACCTAGGCGGGTGAACCTCTTTAGATCTGACTATGTGGCTAGTGCAATAACCATATTCAGGATCTATAAAAGCAGATGAAACCCCTAATATCTCCTAGTGGTTTATGAAACAACATAGATTCTACAATAGCTAGGTGCAAACCGATATTATTCATAAACTGAGTGAGGGTTTAAAACTTTTATGTCCACTTCAACATGAAGGGAAAAAGATTGATTTATATTGAGAAAAGACAACATGTTCAATATGCAGAAAAACTTTAATGATCCTACAAATGACCAGTGCCTTATCCATTAGGGCAATCCTACACTCCAGAATTATGCATCCTTGAACATCAATCAACATATGGCATACATTAAGACATTCATGTTCAATCTATTCATCTTGTGAATTAGACAACAATATCCAATATAACCCCATAATTTCTCACATCCTTTTTAATTGAATCTGCAACCTTGTCTGAAACCACAAGCAATTATATGACTCCTTGAGTTAAAGGAAAGCAAACTTCAAACATACAACCGGGCAATTGCAAATAGGTTCAAGATCTTTGTTCTTGAACATATAACATTACAAACTCAACAAGAAAGGAGACAAAATTATATTGAAATTCAAAACCTTCTGCACACTGTATTTATCTCCTTGAAATAAGTAAATTAGGAATGCATAAAACAAGATACAAGATCACACTACTGTATTAGAACTATCTATGAAATCCATATGTTGTTCATACAAGACATGCTGGGTATGTGGCTTTCACAGCCTGAGCGGAGCTCTAGGAACTGGAAAAATAGAAAACCTGACCAACAATCCCCCCCTTTCTCTAGCCTTGGGATCTCACTTAAATACTGTGAGATGCAACAAGCTTCAGGCATAGAGAACTGAAAGTTTGTAACGGAAGAAAGAAGAAAAATGATTAACAGAACATCACGTTGATCAAAAATTCTCATGTAAGCTCCTTTTCTGTTACCACTTTTTGCTGATTCAGCTCTACCACTAATTTTTTGTGTGCACAATTGCTAAGACCACCCTATCAATGACAAAATCAACTCTAAAAAATACGCACCAACCTAGGCCCGTGGGTTTTGTTAAGATGACTACTGAATGAGAATCATCTTTACTTCCCACTCTTTACTGATCATGCCAGGCTTCAGAAATAACATAATCATTACTTAGCATGCAGTACAGAAGCCAAAAAACAATGTGGTTATTAAAAATAACAAAATAGGGATGCTCTGATCCCCAGCCATGTCTGCTTCCTTAACCAACTTCTTGCCAAAATTTTCCATCTACTGACATAAAAAGGGGGGACACGCACAAAAAATGAAAAAGACTATATCCCAGGGTATAAAATCTTCCTCACCCTCTTCCAAAACTATGCACAGGGTCTCCAATATTTCTGCTACCCTGGCATCAAACTAAGATGCTTTGAAAATTTGTTTAAAAGATGATGTTTCTGCTGAAAAGGTTGTTAGCTTACAAAGTCTATTCCTTGTTCTTCTTACCACCTTGGTGACTTGACTATGACACTTGATTACTAGCTTTCCTCTATCAAAAAACCATACACATGCATATGAAGCTAACCATTTTCCTTTTCTAAACCATCCTCTGAAAATAAATAAATCATTTTTCAAAGTATCAGTGTCCCAGAACCAACTACTCTTAACGAACAATCCCTCCGCTATCTATACCCTCAGACTTAGTGAAATCTTTAGAAACATATTTTGAATAAATCACCAGGACTAAAAAATGCAGAGACTTTGGTATACAAACTTACCTGAAGCCTTTTCTTTTATCTCTATAACTTCTGCATTTTATCCTTGAGCCAACTACTTGATGCTCATGCCAAATTTATCTCAATCCCAGCAGTAATTTTTTTCGTTCAGAGATGACTCACGGATTTCTACTCGCACAAGTTGATATTGGGAAAATCTCACTTGTTACACCCTGTTCTTTACTTTCACATGCGAAGGTTTTCATGTCTCATTAATATGCATAATGATACCACCTTCAATAGTAAAATATGCACCGTCGATCTTGAAGATCTTATAAGTTGAAAATGTGAGCATAACGACTTCGAAATCCACTAGGCAAGCTGGTCTGGAATAACCCAATCAAAATTAGCCATGTGTGCAATTTATCTTTTAGTGGGTGCTTCTTGCTTCTAAGAAATGCAAACGCGCAAGAACCGCAGATCTGAATTGAATCAACGACCTGAGTCTGCCCCACATGTTAGGCTTACGCACTCTCGCATTTCTTATCTTGCGAGCATGTTGATATAGCGGGCCAGCGCCTTCCGTCGATCTAAAGAAGATCAACGGTTGATGAAGAAATTCTTGAATAACCATTGCACTGTTCCTTTATCACAAAACATGTGACACTTCAAAATGGCATGATTTGGTTGATTGTGACACGGGTCCACAATCCTTTTACCCGCATTATAAAATCATATGGAGATAAAACAATGTGGATAAACGCTAGCCCTTGATGCTGGCTTAGATCAATGGTGATTCAGAATTTCAATAATAGGCAGCCCATCACAATGATCCTGACCAATGAGAAAATACCTTTTATTGCACGTGTTCTGACAAACTTGACCGCGGCATTCAAAACTTCGACGCCCATGACATCATTACTTCCTTGCATTTTGGTCCCACTATGCCACGCGTCGCAAAGTGGCATGCCCACAATATTTATCTGCCTCTCATCTTGAAAATGCGAGTATGCCTCATTCGTCGATCTCACACAGATTGACGATGTTCATAACTTGTCCTCTTCGCTCGTACGAACATCTCCTTGTGTCTTCATAAGGCACAGATGTCACTCATGTGCTTGCCCACATTTTGTAACTTCCTCACATTTTGAAAATGCGGGCCAGCGCTCTCTGTCGATCTGAACAAGATCTTCAATCTCTGAGACTTGCATTGTAAGTTTGAAAAGCAACTTTTTGGGATTTAAAAACTTGTAAACCCTGATTACCTTAAACTTAAAATAGATTTAATCAAAACATTATTTCAAGTTTGCCTAAGGTTTAAAAAGGCATGCCCTGAGCAAGAAAATGAGAAGGGGCTAAAGGATTTCAAAGGATGTGGTGGATTTGTATAAAGTAATAGGTTCTTGACTGAATTCTGCATATTAAATGGGTTAGAAAGCAGATTTAGGATTTCTTCAAAATAAGACTTTGTCATATAACTCAGAATGACAAATTATCATCATGGAAGGCTTAGGCAAACTGAATGAAAAGTGTCAGAGACATTGAACATCTTAAGGATCTCAAATGGACAGTCGAGTGCACATTCAATTATGGGCATTCATAGGGCTTGATTTTCTCAAAATTTCAAAAGGATGCTCAAAATGGGAATGCAATTTTGAGTGCCAACAAGTTCCTCCTTCCCAAGTTGATAAGTTCTTTCATGAGTTTGATAGTTTGAAAATTGGCTTGTGCAAGAGAATCAAACTCTTGATACTGGTGCCACTATTGAGTCTACTAATAATCTTATTAATCATGATGATAATAACATTTCCATTTTGAATGCTATATCTCACCTTATTAATACACATTCTAAGTCTTTGACAAAATATTCTCAAAATTTATGATATACTCATCCTTTTGTAGCCATTGAACATTCCATCCCTATTCCAACTTTCATTCTTAGCATTCCCACTTATGTGCCACCTCTCATTATGACTTCTACACCAATATCTAATCCTCTAAGTGTTTGTCTTCCTAACCCCACACTTCCCATGATTATTCCTCCTACTTCTATACCTTCTTTATTACCTTTTTATAATCTTATGCCTTTTGTATATTCCAATCCTATTTGTGTACCTTCCAATCCTCCACCAAAATCTTTACATATTACTGCCACTTCCTACAATAAATTTTATAACACATCTAATGTGTATGTTCCTACTATTGCATTTTCTAATCCCACTATTTGTATCTTAGTTCATATTATCACCACTTTGCAACAATAAGAGGTTGAATTTACTCAATCTAAGTACAATGTCCCTACATGTGACATTGCTAATCCCCTTTCCTTAGAATACTTCATGTTTTTATCTAGCAACACATTGAGACACTTCATCTTGAGACTTATCATGGTAAGGGTGACCCTACTATTCATGTTAGGACTTTCCAAATTATATGTATTGAATTTTTTCATGGCTATAGGCTCAGGTCTAAGTTGTCTATGCCCACCTTTAGGGATGAAGATATGCAATGGTAATTCTTGTACCCCCTTATTCCATTGATTTATTCAAAAGATTGCCAATGATTTCATTCATCAATTTCAAAAAAATATTGGTCCTCAAATTTATTTAACTAATCTAGTGCATTGTAAACATACTGTTGATGAAAAATTTAGTGGTTTTAGTGGCAGATTCAAGCATTTGTATGCTAAAATATGTTATAAATGCTTTAGAATAACTGGGGGGGAGGGGTGTGAATTAGTTATTCAAGCTCCAACATGTCCAATTCAAACTTTTCATTAAGTAAAGTGTGCCCATCAAACTATTCATTCATCCAAGCTTTAACTTTCCTATTCAGCAAGTTACTGTAAATCAACATGCAAGCATAACACATAACATAGTGATTTACGTGGAAACCCAATTTGGGAAAAATCACCAATAACATGCTACTCAATTCTCACTCTTCTGAAGTGATGCCATGTGAAAGGCCTACCCTATTAAAGGCTTAGAACACACTGTTAAATGTGACCTGGTTAAAGGATTTAACCACCCTGTTAGAAGTGGGCCTAGTTAGAGGACTTTAGAACATTCACTTGGAATGTCACCCTGTTAAAGGATTTACAAATGGCTGTTAGAAAAACCTAAGTCCATAGGATTTTCCTTCTATCCTAACTGATACAATTGCTAGAGAGTAATAATTAGGGGTTTTGACCTGATTACAGAATACAAATCAACTTGTAGATCTCATCTCTTCTTCATTTGCCTAGCTTTTAGTCTCTGCAACTCTTGACAGCTTGCACTCCTTTTGAGTTTAGTCTCCTTGAGTCTCCATGCTCAATGTAGTAGTGCAATCATCTCTCTCTGACCACTTCTCAAAGCAGAGTCTCTGTGCTCTATTCTTCCTTCTCCTAGATGTCTTCTCCTTGACACCTTTCTAACCACTTCACAATTTGGCACTTCAATAGCTCTTGCTTCTTGGTCTAGAACTCCTTAAATATAAGTCTTGGATTTCCTTTCCCTCTCAATTCTTCCCTCCTTTAATTTCAATTCATATGGATTAGGTAGAATTCATTGTATCTAACCCATATTATGTTTCTTCTACAAACATCATGAAGAATCCTTTTGAATTTTCTCAAAAATGGTTTACACAGAATTCTGTGCCACCAGCTCATCATCCTTATCCTCCAACTGGTTCAAAAAATTCAAGGTAACAACTTTGTTGGCTCAAATTTGGAAAATCTTCATCATTTAAAATAATGCAGCAACTCGACACTATTGAAATACTGGTGCTTGGCACATACTGTGTTACTCGACACCAACTGTGTTTCTACTGATGCTCAGCACCTGAAATACACTCGGCACCTACTAAGATTTTTTGATGCTTGGCACTTGTTACTTTTCTCAGCACTTGAACTTCACTCAGCACCTAAAGTTCACTCGGCACACACTAGATTTTCCTTTTGCTTGGCTCCAACTGAGAATTTTCTTGACTTCAACTAGCTTGCTTGCCACCCACTGATGAACTTAGTTTAGGCTTTGCAGTCACCCTTGTTCTAACTTATAAATCTAGTGTTTCTTAGTGTGGCCAACCTCTATATCTTCAAGTATGTTACCAATACATTATTTAACCATTGTCTTAACTGATCATTGCACTTCATTACAATATCATAACTCAACCTTTCCCTTAGGTTCTTTTGTTACATCTTATTGATCAAATACTCTTCATCAATCAACTAAGTGATAGTACTTGGATCTTATAAGAAATTGTCATTCCTATAAATAGCAAGTTTGACATCAATGACCAAACAATGATTGAAAACATTCTTTTAACAACAATCTCCCTCTTTGATCTTCAACAATGATCTTTTCAATCAGATTTCCAACAAAATATATTATCTTATGCCTAATAATAATATTCAACATATTTTTATTTTCGATTTACAAAAATACATTAGAGATTGTTGGAATAATTAGGAGAGATAGGATGCTACGAGGGGGAGGGGGTGAATCAATATCCTCTAAAACTTTTAACCTTAAACAAATTTAGAACTTTTCCTTTTCCCCTTTGTAACTCGATAATCACTAATATTTTATCACAATGCTTTGTAAATAAGAATATCATAACTAATTTAATATTTATCAACTAAAATGCATACGCTCATTCAACATAACACATAAAACATTCATTTGGTAGCATGTAAATCCTTAGCTAGAGGGAAAAATGTGATGGGGATCGTACCCACAAATTCATCACTATTGTAGTAAGAGGGTGCCTTGTTAGGACTACAATGCTTAGTCACTTTTGATGACTTATTCATTTAGGAGTATACATTAAGACCTATAAGGATATACCTTTTTCAAGGATTTTACAACACTCTTATAGTGTGTCCTTGGTTAAACAATTTACATATAAGACTATTAAGTCCACCTTTTCAAGTATTTAGACATCTACTATGGTGATTAGAAATTAGAAGCAAATTATCTTTACAGTAGCAACTTTACTTGATTATATCCCTCTTATACTCTCTAATTATCACCTTCTATGATAGATCTGCAATTCCTCTCAATATTTTCCTTATCTCTTATGTTGACCTCTATTCTGACCTTTAATATATCTTTGCTACTTCAATACCCTACTCAGTAGCAACAAACACTTCACTATCTCCTTAACAACAATAACAATAAAATTCAATGACTACAAGAACCCAAACTTTGTCCTTGATATGTCCTTTTATAGTTTTCCTTTTTCCTTTTTTTGTTTGACCTAATTAGTGTTTTGGAACTTTCTAGAATTCTTCATTGATCACAATCGAGGGTTATAATTGTATATCATTGTATTCTTCTTTCATATTTTATTATCTTTGGTCCTTGCAACCTTGAAATCAGAAACAATTAATTTACATTCTTCAAGGAAATCATTTCAAATCATTACCTCGATCAGTGTAAACCATTTCTCCTACTTGGTAAAATTGTGTTGCATTAGGTTTTGTGCCAATTTGGACTTTGATGTAATCTATATGTCACTTAGTGAATACAATGTTCTAATATATTGTCGCTCGATGTACTCTTTTTTTAGTGTCCTCTGTATAGCTTGGTAGTCTCTGTGCTTGGGGTCATTGTCTGACTCTTTGACTTGGTACAAAAAGAATCACTCAGTTAATACTTGAGCTTAGGTGTAATAGTAAGACTCATTCAACTCCTCCTTCATTTCTCAGACAATATGGTAGCTCAATTGCTATGCATAGTTTTGACAATAATTGGCAATATTATTACTTGTAGGAGTAACATTCTCCTCATTTGACATTAGTGGAAAAAACACTATGTACAGAATAATTTGACCTTTATACAGACTCCCCCTATACAAATACTTCCTTGGTATAGCTATTGTATTTTTGAAATTTTTTTTTGTTTGTAGTATATATGTGTAATATCTCCTTATAACTATAAAATACATACAAACAAACATATAGACTAAGATGAGAAACATATATTTTCCTCCTTTTTTGACACTTATGTCAAAAGAATTCTTGGCATAGAAAAATACTTACTTTTGATATAATCCAAAGTGGTCTAGAAAATCCTTATGATTCTTCAATATGATCTCCAATGTATTGTCCCAATTGGATCTTATCAACTCTATAGTTTGCTTCTTAACTTTGAGTTAAGTTCCAAGATTAATCATGTGATCAACTATGGAAATACTTGGGGTGGCTATGAGAACCTTGGTATCTTTAATATGAGTTTGCATAACCTCAAGATGAGGTAATCACAATGCTTAAATCTTATTTATCTTGGTTCTCAGATTTCTCTCCTCCTATAATAACTCACATTGAATTCTTGTAAGAAATATCACTCAATTATAGTGCAAGAATGATGCAATTGGATCGGTTTTTAGCTCATCTACACTTGTTGGAAACTATAATTGAGACAATTGCTATGTTGTCATTGATGTCAACTATGATTGGTGAGACAATTTTCTATCTAATTTGAGTTTCATATCAAGATGATTGATGAAGAGGATTTTAGAAGGACATAAAAAAGGACCTATAGAAAAGGTTGAGTTATGAGGAACTATAATGGGTACTTGATTAGCTAGACTTTGACAAGATAAAGTGATTACTTAATCATAACCTAAGTGAAGGAGACAATTATATTGAAGCCTAGAAGAAGTGATCAAAGAATGACCAAATGCATAGGCTTGACCGAGCAAAAGAGCATAAGATTTTGGAAATGATTGAAAAGATCATTAGGAAAGTTGTTGGAATGATATATGGAAATGGTAAAGAATGTTCTCAATCATTGTTTTTTCATTGATGTCAAACTTTCTATTTGCAGGAATGAAAATTGCTTTAGTGATCCAAATACTATCAATTAGTTGATTGACAAGGAGGAGGCAATCAATAAGATATAACTAGTACACCAAGAGAAAGGTTGAAGTTATGATGTTGCAATGAAGTACAAGGATCGGCTAAGCCATTGATGAGAAAGTGTGTTGATGACATACCATAAGACATAGAGAATGGGCACACTGAAACATATAAAAGATGTAAGCTTTTTAACTAAGACATCTGTAAAGCCTAACTAAAGTTCATTAGAGAAGGGAGCTGAGCAAGCTAGTTGAAGCCGAGCAAGATCAATATCAAGTGCCAAGTAAACTTCAAAGTGCTGAGTAGATATAGGTGTTGAGTAACACAAAGATGCCGAGCACCAGTAAAACAAATAGTGCCGAGTAACACAGAGATGCCGAGCACCAGTAAAACCAATAGTGTTGAGTAACACAGAGATGTTGAGCACCAGTAAAAACAATAATGCCGAGTTGCTGCATTATTTTGAAAATCGAAGATTCGCCAGATCTAAGCTGACAAGGTTGTTATCTAGAAGTTTGTAAATTAAATGGAAGATAAGAATGATGAGCTGGTGGCACAGAACACCATGTAAAACATTTTTAAGGATACAACAGATGAAGTTTCTAGATGAGAACAAGATATGAGGTAGATACATTGTGTCCTACCTAATCCATTTTGAAACCCTAAAATTAGAGAAGAAGAATTGAGTGGCAAAGGCAAAATCAGATTTCTATTTAAGGAGTCATAAGTTCATGAGAGAGAGAGAGAGAGAGAGAGAGAGAGAGAGAGGTGGTCAAGCATGAAAGCATAAAATGTTGAAAGAGGTGCTAAGGAGAAAAGAGAGCATAGTTACTTTGTTTCAATAAGAAGACCCCAGATATGGATGCATTGGCATGATGAGTAAGAAGACTCAAGGAGATGAAGCTTGATAAAAAGACAAGCAATCAAAGCTGAAGTGATTGAAGCCAAGCATAAGGATTGAACTGAAAGTGTGATCTAAAATCTACAAAGTATGTTGTAAGTTAATATCAGATCAAAAGGCCATTATCATTACTTTCTAGCAATTATAACAGTTAGTTTAAATCCTATGGACTTAGGTTGGTTTGATAGCCATGAGATAAATCCTTTAACAGGGTGACATTCCAAGTGAATGTTCTAAAGTCCTTTAACCAGGCCCATTCCTAACAGTTTGGTGAAATCCTCTAACAAGGTCACATTTAACAGTGTGTTCTAAGCCTTTAACAGGGCATCACTTTAGAAGAGTGAGAATCAAGTAGCATGTTACTAGTGGTTTTTCCCAAATTGAGTTTCCACGTAAATCATTGTGTCATGTGTTGATCTTGAATGTTTCATCTCTGCATGTTGATTTACTGTAACTTACTAATATGGTTGATTTAAGTTTGGATGGATGAAAAGTGTATGGATTTATTAAAAGTGTAGAAAAAGTATTATTAGGGCATTTGGACCTTGAATAACTGATTCACCCCCCCCCCCCCCCCCCCCCCCCCCTCTCAATTATTCTAAAGAATTCTAACAATTGGTATCAGAGCTAAACCGCTGATTCAGTTTAAAGGAACTATAAGCAGAAAAGATCAAAATGCCTAAGAGAGAAGTTCCCAAGCTCAATAAAGACAACTTTGTTGCATGGAAAAGTTTGATGAAGCTACATCTTGGATTCATAGGATATTATGCCCAAAATTGAATTGTCACTGAACATGTAGATCCAACTGGTACTCTTACTGCAGAAGACATGAAAAACAAGCAGGAACACAATCAAACAATGCTGGAGATTGCCTCTACACTCAACTATGCTGAATTTGATGATATCAAAGGATGTGACACTACATTCAAAATGTGGAAAGCCCTGTCAGACATCTGTGGAGGAGATCAGAATGTACAAAGAGCAAAAAGAGAAAGTCTCAAAAGAAAGTTTGATGATATGAAAATGGAGGAAAATGAGAATGGTGCTCAGTATGGCACAAGAATAAAAGAAGTGGTAAGTGTAATAAGATGCTTAAGTGGTCAACTAGATGAAGATACTATTAATAGTAAGTTCTTAAGAACCTTGCTCCCTATCTATGCTATTAGAGTATCAGCAATACAAGAACTAAGATGTATACCAGGAAAAAATCTAAGTTTTGAAGGTATAATAGGTAGACTCACTGAATTTGAGTTATCTAATTTTGACAACTACAGACCAGAGAATACTGAATCTGCCTTTAAGGCCAAGTTATCACTAAAAGATGTTGAATAGGTGAAATCAAAGAAAGGAAGAAAAATGAAGTATGTATCCAGTGACAGTAGCACTGATGAGGAAGATGTGGAACAATTGGAAGCATTACTTGCTAGAAGATTTCAAAAAGGTAAAGGAAAATTCAAAGGTAAGATGCCTATCATTTGTTTCAATTGCAATGAAGTAGGTCATATTGCTGCCAAGTGTACACAGAAAAAGGATTACAAGGAAGGCAACAAAAACAAATTCAGAAGAGATGATGACAAGAGATATTACAAAGAAAAAGGTAAGAAGTGTTATATTGTTGAAGAAAATTCTGATGACAATGATGATGAAGTTGTTTATGTAACCATGAAGGATCAATTTGATGAAGAAGAGCCCACATCACTGGTAACATGTATGAACAAGAATGGCAGGTGGATCATAGACAGTGGATGCTCATATCACATGACAGGAGACAAAAGTAAGTTTGTTAACTTTACTCAGTATGATGGAAATAGTGTTAGATTTGGTAATGATGCTCCATGTCAAATCAAAGGAAAAGGTTCCATTAAGCTCACAGAACAAATTTCATGTGATAATGCATACTATGTTGAAGGATTAAACTACAATTTGCTGAGTGTCTCACAGTTAGGCAATATAGGATGCAAAGTAGAATTTGGAAACAAAACCACAAAAATCTATGATATTGATGGTAAACTGATAGGAAAAGGAGATCAAACAAGGAGTAATCTATTTTACCTTGATATGGATGATGTTTCTTGTTTTATTGCAAAATTTGATGATGAATGGTTGTGGCATAGAAGATTATGTCATGTCAACTTTGACAATCTGGTCAAGATCAGTAAAATGAAGAAAGTCAGAGGTTTACCAAAATTGAAGAAGCCTGATAATATCATGTGCAAACAATGTCAGTTAGAAAAGATGATAAAGTCAAGTTTCAAAAGCAAAAACTATACATCCAAAGAAGTACTTAAACTAGTTCATACTGACTTATGTGGTCCAATGGAAGTACAAAGCTATAGAGGAGATAAATACATAATTTTGTTTGTTGATGACTATTCCAGGATGATGATTGTTATGTTCTTAAAACAAAAATTTGATGCTTTTCAAATGTTTAAATGGTATGTGGCTAGAGTTGAAAAGGAAATAGGAAAAAGCTTGAAATGTCTAAGATCAGACTGAGGTGGTGAATTCACATCAAATGAATTCGAGATATTTTGTAATGATAAAGGAATCAAAAGACAAACATCAGCTCCTAGAACTCCCCCACAGAATGGAATTTCTGAAAGAAGAAATAGATCTGTGATTGACTGTGCCAGAACATTAATGATGGAAAACATTGTTGCTCTAAAATACTGGAGAGAATCTGTAAGTGTAGTTGTTCATACACTGAACCGAGTACAAGTCAAGAAAGGTACAAATACAACACCTTTTGAATTATGGTATGGTCACTCACCCAATGTAAAACATTTCAAAGTATTTGATTGCAAATGTTTTATCCTTAAAGATGCTAGAAATGGAAAATTTGATGCAAAAAGCGATGAAGGCATATTCCTTGGTTATTCCACTAGAAGTAAGGCATACAAGTGTTTGAATACTAACACTAATAAAATTGTGGAAAATGCAAATGTAAACTTTGATGAACATACAGAAGTGCAAGCTAAAGAACTAAAAAGAATGGATGAATACATAACCTTTGTGTATTCTTATGAAGGAATGACTGATGAGGATGATGTCAATCAAATTAAAACTCAACAACAAGTTTCAATTTCAACTGACTCACAACTAGTGAATGCCGAGTTGCATTTAGAAGTCGAGTTGTTGAATGAAGAAAATGCACAATCTGATTCTGAAGTCAGTACATATGAAAGAGATGAAGAACAGCCTGAAAAATCAGTACATAGTGACCCTGAATCAGAAATATCAAACATGGAAATAAGGACAGAACCAAGATTATCCAAATATGTAAAAAGACATCACCCTGCTAAACAGATAATTGGTGACAAAGATGCAAGACCAATGACAAGGAACAGACTAAGACATGAATCATGTCTAATCAACAAATTTGAACCTAAGATAGTATATGGTGCATTACAAGATGATGACTGGTACAAAGCTATGGGAGAAGAGATTGATCAAATAAAGAAGAACAAAACTTGGAGTTTGGTTCCCAGAACAATTGACAAGAATGTGATTAGCACCAAGTGGGTATTCAGAAACAAGGTAGATGAGAATGGTGAGATTACCAGAAACAAAGCTAGACTTGTATGCAAGGGTTATGCTCAAGAAGAAGGAATAGACTATGGGGAAACATTTTCCCTTGTTGCTAGAATGGAAGGAGTAAGAACTTTACTTGCATATGTTGCATATAAATATTTTAAAGTCTATCAGATGGATGTAAAATCTATTTTTTTTAAATGGAATATTAGAAGAAGAAGTCTACATTGAAAAACCAGAAGGATTTGTTGATGAAAACAACAGGGATATGGTTTGTAAGCTACATAAAGCACTCTATGGTTTGAAACAAGCACCTAGAGCATTATATGAGAGACTTCACAAGTATCTAATACAAATAGGATTTGAAAGAACTGATGGTAACAACAATAAGTACATCAAAGTAGGAGAAGGTAAAGACATTATTGTATCTGAAATCTTTGTGGATGACATAGTGTTTGATGGAAAGGAAGTGTTTTGCAAAGGCTTTGCTAACAAAATGAAACATGAATTTGAGATGTCTATGTTTGGAGAAATCAAATTCTTTGTTGGATTGCAAGTACATCAACTCAAACATGGTATATTTGTGATACAATCAAAGTACATCAAAGAAATTCTTAAAACATTTGGACAAGAGGAGTCCAAACCGGTCAACACACCAATGGCAATAGGAAATAAGCTGTCCAAAAATGATGAATAAGCTAAAGTCAATCAAACAATGTATAGATCCATGATTGGAAAACTACAATATGTTGTACATAGTAGACTAGACATAGCATTAGCAGTTGGAATAGTGGCTATACAGATGCAGATTGGGGAGGAAACATTGATGATAGAAAAAGCACAAGTGGAGGTGCATTATTTCTAGGCAAAAGGCTAGTTACCTAGACTAGCAAGAAACAAACATGCACATCTCAGTTCACTGCAGAGTCAGAATATGTGGCAGCAACAGTCAATTGCACAAACATTGTGTGGCTCACACATATATTGGAAGGAATGAAAGAAGAGGTAACAAAACCTATGATATTGTATTGTGATAACACAAGTGCTATAAACATATCCAAAAATCCAGTAATGCATGCAAAAACCAAGCACATCGCAATCAAGTATCATTATGTTAGAGAACTGGTAGAAGACAAACAAGTGAAGTTGAAATACATTCACACAAAGGAACAAACTACAGATATGTTCACCAAAACATTGCCAAAGGATGCTTATGAATATCTTAGAGGCAAGTTGGGGGTAATACCCCTAATTCAAGCAGTTTAAAACAGCAAGGAAGCTGCCCTGCATCACTAGCAATGAATCATTGAAATATTAGAAGAATGATGCAGAGGATAACAACAGGAGCAGAAACTCCAAATCAGTCACAAGCATGGTGACAGAGGGAGAAAACAACAAGAAGCCAAAGCTCATATTTTGCATAATAAAGATGCTACATCTTTGGCATTTATGTCAAAGAGGGAGAAATGTGAAACTTGATCAATACAAAGCAAGAGGGAAATATATATGAAAGAGGGAGATATATGAGATCAGCTAGTAAAGATGAAGCCAACAAAGAAAAGTAGCAGATAACGTATACAATCTTGGTGGTAACTAAGTTGATCAATTGATCAATTTGGTTTGCCATCAATGCCAAAGAGGGAGATTGTTGGAAATGATTGAAAAGATCATGAGGAAAGTTGTTGGAATGATATATGGAAATGGTAAAGAATGTTCTCAATCATTGTTTTGTCATTGATGTCAAACTTGCTATTTGCAGGAATGACAATTGCCTTAGTGATCCAAATACTATCAATTAGTTGATTGACAAGGAGGAGGCAATCAATAAGATATAACTAGTACACCAAGAGAAAGGTTGAAGTTATGATGTTGTAATGAAGTACAAGGATCAGCTAAGCCATTGATGAGAAAGTGTGTTGATGACATACTATAAGACACAGAGAATGGGCACATTGAAACATATCAAAGATGTAAGGTTTTTAGCTAAGACATCTGTAAAGCCTAACTAAAGTTCATTAGAGAAAGGGAGCCGAGCAAGCTAGTTGAAGCTGAGCAAGATCAATATCAAGTGCCGAGTAAACTTCAAGTGCCGAATAATATCAAGTGCCGAGTAAACTTCAAAGTGCCGAGCAGATATAGGTGTTGAGTAACACAGAGATGCTGAGCACCAGTAAAACCAATAGTGCTGAGTAACATAGAGATGTCGAGCACCAGTAAAACCAATAGTGCCGAGTAACACAGAGATGCCGAGCACTAGTAAAAACAATAATGCCAAGTTGCTGCATTATTTTGAAAATCGAAGATTCACCAGATCTAAGCCAACAAGGTTGTTATCTAGAAGTTTGTAAATTAAATGGAAGATAAGAATGATGAGCTAGTGGCATAGAACACCATGTAAAAATTTTTTAAGGATACAACTGATGAAGTTTCTAGATGAGAACAAGATATGAGGTAGATACATTGTATCCTACCTAATCCATTTTGAAACCCTAAAATTAGAGAAGAAGAATTGAGTGGCAAAGGAAAAATCAAATTTCTATTTAAGGAGTCATAAGTTCATGAAAAGAGAGAGAGAGAGAGAGAGAGAGAGAGAGAGAGAGAGAGAGAGAGAGAGAGAGAGAGAGAGAGAGAGGTGGTCAAGCATGAAAGCATAAAATGCTGAAGGAGGTACTAAGGAGAAAAGAGAGCATAGTTACTTTGTTTCAATAAGAAGACCCCAGATATGGATGCATTGGCATGATGAGTAAGAAGACTCAAGGAGATGAAGCTTGATAAGAAGACAAGCAATCAGAGCTGAAGTGATTGAAGCCAAGCATAAGGATTGAACTGAAAGTGTGATATGAAATCTACAAAGTATGTTGTAAGTTATATCAGATCAAAAGGCCATTATCGTTACTTTCTAGCAATTGTAACAATTAGTTTAAATCCTATGGACTTAGGTTGGTTTGATAGCCATGAGATAAATCCTTTAACAGGGTGACATTCCAAGTGAATGTTCTAAAGTCCTTTAACCAGGCCCATTCCTAACAGTTTGGTGAAATCCTCTAACAAGGTCACATTTAATAGTGTGTTGTAAGCCTTTAACAGGGCATCACTTTAGAAGAGTGAGAATCAAGTAGCATGTTACTGGTGGTTTTTCCCAAATTGGGTTTCCACGTAAATCATTGTGTCATGTGTTGATCTTGAATGTTTCATCTCTGCATGTTGATTTACTATAACTTACTAATATGGTTGATTTAAGTTTGGATGGATGAAAAGTGTATGGATTTATTAAAAGTGTAGAAAAAGTATTATTAGGGCATTTGGACCTTGAATAACTGATTCACACCCCCCCCCCCCCCCTCTCAGTTATTCTAAAGAATTCTAACATAAGAACCTTATGCCGAGTGATGCTAGTGTCAATCGAGCGCTAGTATAAGCTGAGAAAATTTAGTGTTGACTAAGCATCAGTATTGACCAAGCATCAGTATATGTGATGAACATGAAATTTAGTAGCGACTGAGTAATCCAATGATGAGCCAGTGTCAAAACACAATGTTGGTTGAGGGACAACATTTGAGAGATTATGAGAAAATCATGATTTCCAGCTGACACAATTGATTTCTTGGAATATGTAAAGTGTGTTTAACATAAGGATGGATGAGCTAGAGAATTTAATTCAAGGGAAACTATGTTTGAGCATTTCTATTCAAGAGTTAAAGGAGAAGTTTCTAGAAGAGAAAAGATGAGAGATCATGATGGAAGGATTCAATGAATCTAACCAA
The DNA here is from genome assembly GCA_028749045.1 of Cupressus sempervirens. Taxonomy (NCBI): domain Eukaryota; kingdom Viridiplantae; phylum Streptophyta; class Pinopsida; order Cupressales; family Cupressaceae; genus Cupressus; species Cupressus sempervirens. The sequence goes on along the minus strand of CM053783.1, from coordinate 878,584,723 downwards.
ACCCTAAGATCTATGGTGATGTTTAAGTGATAAAAGATTGGAATTCCCTATTTAAGGAGGTGTAAGTGATAACCTAAGTATGAGAGGTTGGAGATATTGTTGATGCTATTGATTGGAAAAATTGAGTAGGAGGCTAAGAAGAGTTGAAAAGAGTTCAAGTGTAATTGCTTGGAGGGTTACCAAGCATATCAAAGACTAAGATGAAAATGAAGGATAGTCGGTGGATCAACATATAAACTAAATTGTGATTTATATTTGCAAAGTGAGTTATATTTATCATATTAACCCATTGTTAGTTTCTAACCATTATATTAGTATTGAAATCCTTAATCAAGGTTAACCCAATAGTCACATGTAAATCCTTTAATCAAGGTGGCATTCTAGTAGAATGTTCTAGAGTCCTCTAAAAAGGTCACTCCTAATAGGGTGATTCAATCATTTAACAAAGTTACATTTAACAGTGTATTTTGTAACCTTTGATAGGGTTGGCTCCTAACAGAGCTCAATTCAAAAGAGTAAAAAATTAGTGGCATGTTACTGGTAGTTTTTTCCAAATTGGGTTTCCACATTAAATCTTAGTGTTATACTTGTCTAGATTCCATTTGAGATGTTTTACTATTAATATTTTACATTTTATAAGTTTGTTACTATTAGTACAATGGACTACAAGTTTAAGTTGTTGATTAGTTTCTATAGAGACCGAGCTATTGAATGTTTAGATATGAAGTACTTGAAGTGTTAAAATTTCAATTGGTACATCTCAACCTTGGATAACTTATTCACCCCCCTCTTAGTTATTCTAAATCATTCTAATAATTGGTATCAAAGAATTGGTGCTTGTAGAGAAAATTTTGAAGGTACTTGGAGCTAAATATCAAGCTGTACAAAACGGAGGTGCCAAAGTTGAACAAAGAGAAGTTCCCTACATGGAAATGTTTGATGAAGTTACTTCTAGCAGGAATTGGAGATGGCATGATATACTATACAAAAGATGCATATGTGAAAATAACAATAGTTCCTCTAACAATTCAACACATGAAAGAGAAGCAAAATCACAACTAGGTTATGTTGGAGATTGCATTAGCCCTTATCTATGTCGAGTTTGATGATATAAAGGTTTGCACTACTATTAAGAAAATGTGGGATACAATTTAGACCATCTATGGAGGAGACACAAATGTTTTGGGAGAAAAATTAGAAAGATTGAGAGGTAAATTTGATGAAATGAGAATGATTGTAGGTGAGAATAATTATGGAAGAATCAAAGAGGTGGTAAATTCTATAAGAGGAGAAAATGGAAAGATTGATGATTAGACTGTGATCATCAAGGTATTGAGAACTCTACTTCCTATCAATGTCATTAGAGTTTCTATAATACAATAATTGAGATGTACCCCTAGTAATAATCTAACTTTGGAAGGTGTAATTGGTAGGCTTGCTGCTTTTGAAATGTCAAATTTTGATAATTTCCCTCCTAATTCTATTGAATCTACTTTCAAATCTCAATTGGTTAAAAGGAAAGTGTGTGAATAGTGACAATGATGCTTTTGATGTTGAACTTGATGAGCTTGAAGAATTGATGGCTAGAAGACTTCCAAGAGGTAGAGGAAAATACAAAGGAAAACTTCCTATAATATTTATTTCATGTAATAAAGTTGGCCATATTGCTGCAAGGTATCTTGAGAAAGGAGACAAGGATGAGAAAAGGGAAAGCAAGTACAAAGGTAGAAGATCCAACCAATAAAATAGGAGAAACAAGGACTAAAAAGACAAAGGTAAGAAATCATGTTGCATTTCTAAATAAGAAACTCATAATGAGTCTAATAGTAATGATAAAGAAGTTATCTATGTTGTTATGAAAGAAGATTCTGACGAGGATGAAAAAATTCACATTAATTTTATATGTGAGTAAAGGTGATAGATGGATAATTGATAGTGGTTGTTGACATCACATGGCTGGTGATAAAAGTAAGTTTGAAACCATGGAAAAATAAAAAGGTAGTTGTGTTAAGTTTGGTAATGATGCACCATGTCTTGTGAATTGTAAAGGATCAATATAATTGACTGAGAAGATCAAGTGTCAATGTTTATTGGGTTGAAGGACTTAAGTATAAATTGTTAAGTGTTTCATAGTTGAAAAAATCAAGATACAAAGTTGAATTCCATCACAAAAGACCAAGATATTTGATGCTCTTGGCAAACTGGTTGCAAGTGGTAATCAGAAATGAGTTAACTCATTCTATCTAGATTTATCTAATGAGACATGTTTGTCTACACAAAATGAAGATTTATGGTTATGGCATAAGACATTATGTTAGGTGAACTTTGATAATTTGATAAGTATTAGTAAGATGAAAAGAGTAAGAGGATTGCCAAGATTAAAGAAACTCGATAATGCTATGTATAAACAATGTCAATTGGAAAAAAATGACAAAGTCTAGTTTCAAGAGCAAAACCTATACATCTAATAATATTTTGGAATTGGTTCATATTAAAATTTGTAGACCTATTGGAGTGCAAAGCTACTATTGTGACAAATATTTCATTGTATTTTTTGATGACTATTGTAGAATGATGACTGTAATGTTCCTTAAATAAAAATTTGATGCTTTTCAGTTGTTTAAGTGGTATTTGGCCAGAGTTGAAAATGAAACATGTAAGAGTTTGAAGTTCCTTAGATATGATAGAGAGGAGAATTCATCTCTAATGAATTCAATATATTCTGCAATGATAAAGGAATCAAAAAGTTGATGTCAGTACCTAGGACCCCTCCCCAAAATGGAATAGTTTAAAGGAGAAATAAATCAATCATAGGTTGTGCTAGAACACTAATTATGGAGAAGAATGTGTCATAGAAATATTGGAGAGAAGTTGTAAGTATAGAAGTTTATACTTTGAACCAAGTGCAAGTCAAAGAAAGGTACAAATGTTACACCCTTGAAGTTGTGGTATGGGTATGCACCTAATGTGAAGTATTTTAAAGGTTTTGAAAGAAAATGTTATATATTGAAAGATAACAAAAATGGAAAACTTGATGCTAAAACTGGTGAAGGCATATTCCTAGGATATTCCACTAAGAGAAAACATTTTAAGTGTTTGAACTCTAACACTAACAAAGTTGTGGAAAGTAAAAATGTGAAAGTTGATGAATATGCAGAAAAGAATGAAGTTGAATGTGAGATAGAAAGTGAAGATTACAACACATTCATATATGTCAATGAAGGTGTTCCCTTCACATTACCTGAGCAAGAGAAAAAAGCTACCTAGTAAAAATGAATAGTAAATGTTGAGTTATAGTAGTAGGCTATCGAGCAACAGGCTGCAGGTGTCGAGCATTAACAGAATGATGCCAAGAGATATATAGAAGATATCAAAAACCTGGAAGATAATATTGAGAAAGCATAATTTGAACCAAAACTAGAACTAGAGATAGAAAATGAACTTGAGCTTAATTTTAAAGATGAACCTGTGCAAGAAGAAATAAGAAAATAACCTACACTAGAAAAGTATGTGAGAAGACACCATGCACTTGAACAAATTATTGGAGAAAAAGATTTTAGAGTTATGACAAGAAAAGACTTAGAATTGATACATGTTTAATTTTTGAGATTAGGCCTAAATTAGTAAAAGATTCTTTGTATAATAAATATTGAATTCAAGCAATGAATGAAGAGATTGAATAAATATAAAAGAACAAAACTTAGACACTGCTACCTAAACCAAAGGATAAGAATGTTGTTGGAACCAAGTGGGTATTTAAGAACAAGTTGAATGAGAAGGGAGAAGTCACAAGGAATAAGGAAAGATTGGAATGCAAAGGATATGCACAAGAAGAAGGAATTGACTATGGGGAAACATTTGCCCCAATTGCAAGATTGGAAGGAGTTAGAACATTACTTGCCTATTTTGCTTATAAAGGATTTAAAGTGTACCAAATGGATGTCAAATCTGCATTTCTGAACAAAATACTTGAAGAAGAGATTTACATAGAACAACTATAAGGATTTTTGGATCTCAACAAGAAGAACATGGTATGTAAACTGCACAAAGCTCTATATGGATTGAAACAAGTCCCTAGAGCATCATATAAAAGATTGCACAATTATTTGATAAATATTGGATTTGCAAGAACTGATGATAACAATAATTTGTACTTGAAGACTAGAGGTAACAATGAGATATTGCTATCTAAAAATTTTCTTGATGACATCATATCTAGAGGAAAGGATGCATCATGCAAATCATTTGTGGATGAGATAAAGAAAGAATTTGAAATGTATATGTTTGGTGAGATCAAATTCACTATTGGTTTAAAAGTATATCAGATGAAGAAATGTATCTACATTACTCAATCAAAATACATCAAGGAAATACTTAAAAACTTTTAGAAGGCTTAAGACTAGTCAACACACCTATGGCTATAGGATATAAACTAAGAATGATGATTCAACTGATGTGAACCAAATGTTATATGGATCAATGATTGGAAAACTACAATATATTGTTCAAAACAAACTAATATTGCATTGGTAGTTGGGATTATTGCAAGATCTTTTTTAAACCCTAAGGAGAAACATATGATGATAGTGAAAATAATACTAAGATATCTAAAAGGTGTAGACACTTAAATCTGATTACACAATAGGTAATTGTATTTAGTCATCTCCTAGGACATTATTGATTAAATATTTACTATTTAATTAATTAATCTTCATCCCGTAGTTAATTTATTTATTTAATTAACTATAGTCCAATTGATAAAATCAAATGATCACCCAAAATCAACTTATCAATTAAATCCCTATTTCTCTATTAAATTGAATAAATCCTCAAATCTATTCAATTTAATTCCATACCCCCATTTTATTGAATAAATCATTTAATAAAATATCTAAAATCCTAAAAGCCTTCCTAAACCCTATCCTAACCCCTAATCCAACCCCTACACTCATACTAACCTCACATATCCACCTAACGAACCCATCCCATCAAAGCTAAGCTACTTGCCCTCCTAACCCCCTTTTTAAGCTAATCCTAATCCCCCTCTTAAGCATGTAAAAAACTTTAAGAAAGGGTTAAGACTTGATAACCCAAGCTAAAGTAAAAATATCTCTTACATCCCCCTTTTATGACTCTTACAAAGCATTTATGGAGCCCTTATCTCTTGAGCCTCCTTTGTTGACCATCCACCTTGCCTTCCCTTCATCCAATCACCCTCTGACATGTGTCACCTCCTTATTGGTGCTAAACAAGCACAATCCATGTGCTCTCTTCTCCTTGCATCCTAGCCCTCCCTCACCATCTCATCATCTTTGCATCCTGACCATCCATCTCTCTACCCCTTGGCCTATAAATGGAACCCTCTCCCTTCACAAAATGATTCACCTTTCATGCAATGTTATAATGCTATTTTGAGAGCTTGAGAACTACCAAAATACCATCATAATGCTGAAATCCCTCCATATCTCCATTATTTGAAGCCCTCATCCATACACACATTTGGTGAAACCCCCCATCCTTTGGAAGCTTAAGCACAATGTGAGCATACATCCCCTCTTATCAGGGACAAATCCACTTCATCAAAGGGTTATGCCATAAGGAGCCTACCATTCTTGGTTTTCTTCCTTTCTTGGTGATAACCTTTATCCTATCATAAGTGTTGGCTTGTTTAGTATTGTTAATGCTTTCATTTAATAGTTAGTATTCATGTTGCACTACTAAATCAGGTGATACAAAAGGAACATAAGACTATGACTTATATTACAAGAAGAATAACAATTTTGAACTAAAAGTGTTCCCTAATTCAAATTGGGTAGGCAATGTTGATGACAAAAAGAGTACAAGTGGTGGATCTTTTTTTCTAAGAAAGAGCCTAATGTCATGGACAAGCAAGAAGCATAAATGTATTTCACAATCAACAACTAATGTTGAATGTGTGACAGAAATAGTGAATTGTTCAAATTTTATAAGGATCAAGCAATTACTGAAAGGGATGAAGGAAGGGATCATTGATCCTATTGCTATCTATTGTGGAAACACAAGTGCTATAAATATATCAAAGAACCTTATAATGTACACAAAGACCAAGCATATTGATATCAAGTATCATTACTTGAGAGAGCTAGTTCAAGACAAAGAAGTAAGATTGGAGTATGTGAACACTAAGGAGAAAATAGTTGCTATTTTCACTAAGGCTTTACCTAAGGATTCTCATGAGTATGTAAGAGGTAAATTTGGGGTGATTCCACTAGACAATGATACTTAATCTGAGATGGATCTTTGCATCAAATGAGTTTATCAGAATATCTTACAAGTTGATGCAGAAAGTCATACTTTAGGAGTTGCATAAAGTAATGAAGGAAAGAGAACAAAATGTTATATCAATAATAAGAATAGATGATAGATGGTGAATAGGATTCAAATGTACCAACATGAAGATATCTACATAGTGAAGATGTATGTGAAAGATGATGTGTCTTTGGCATTGTTGTCAAAGAGGGAGAGTATATTAGTTACCTATGATGTAACAAGAAAGAAGGATAGTACGTCAGTTACCATGAAAGATGAAGAGATGTCATACATGACATAGGGAGGGATAGTTATTCAACAAGAGATGCTATAGAGTAAGAGAATATGGTATTTTTAGTAATACAAGAGAGCCTAATTGATTTCATGATTTGATATGATAGAGGGAGTATATATGTGTTGCATATCAAAGTTGCAAGGATGAGAATCAGAATGAAATTGAAAAAGAGAGAGAGTGTTGGACACTAAAATGAGAATTAGAATGAAACTAAGGATATTAATGAAGATATGATACTAAACTTAGAGGGAGATGCTCAAAGAAATACATGTTTTAGATTGTATGGTAACAAGAGGCGGTGTCATCAATACCAAAGAGGGAGATTGTTGGAAACTGCAATTGAGACAATTGTTATGTTGTCATTGATATCAAACCTTATTGTTTTGACATCAAAGAATGACCAAATGCATAGGCTTGACTGAGAAAAAGAGAAGATTAAGGAACTTTAAGCTTATGTCGAGTGATGCTAGTGTCGATTGTGCACTAGTATAAGCTAAGAAAATTTAGTGTCAGCTAAGAATCAATATTGATCAAGTCTCACTATATGTGATAAACAAAAAAATTAGTAGCAACCGAGTAATCCAGTGATGATTGAGTGTCAGAACACAGTGTTGGTCAAGGGAGAACGTTTGATAGATTATGAGGAAATCATGATTTCCAGCCAACACAGTTGATTTCTTGGAATATGTAAAGCATGTTGAAGATAGGGATGGATGAGATGGAGAATTTAATTTAGGGGAAATCATGTTTGAGTGTTTCTATGTAAGAATTCAAGGATAAGTTTGGAGAAGTTTCTAGAAAAGAAAAGAGGAGATGAAATGACAGAAGGATTTGATGAATCTGACATAACCCTAAGATCTACGGTGATGTTTAAGTGGAAAAAGATTAGAATGACCTATTTAAGGAGGTGTAAGGGCTAACCTAAGTGTGAGAGGTTGGAGCTATTGTTGATGATATTGATTGGTGAACTTGAGTAGGGGGATGAGAATAGCTAAAGTGTGATTGCTTAAAGGGTTTCCAAGCATATCGAAGACTAAGATAAAAATGGAGGACAATCAGTGGATCATCATATGAACCAAATTATGATCTATATTTGCAAAATGAGTTGCATTTGTCAAATCAACCTATTGTTACTTTCTAACCATTGTATTAGTATTGAATCCTTTAACCAACATTGACCTAACAGTCATATGTAAATCCTTTAATCAAGGTGGCATTCTAATGGAATGTTCTAAAGTCCTCTAACAAGGCCACTCCTAATAAGGTGATTAAATCCTTTAACAAAATCAATTTTAACAGTGTGTTTTGTAACCTTTAATAGGATTGGCTCCTAACAAAGCTCACTTTAGAAGAGTGAAAATTTTGTGACATGTTACTGGTGGTTTTTCCCAAATTGGGTTTCCACATTAGATCCTGGTGTCATACTTGTGTGAATTTCATTTGAGATGTTTTACTATTAATGCTTTACATTCTGCAAGTTTGTTACTATTAGGACAATGGACTGCAAGTTTATGTTGTTGACTGTTTTCCATAGACACCGAGCTATTAAATGTTTAGATCTAAAGTACTTAAAGTGATTAAAAATTCAATTGGTACATCTAGACCTTAGATAATTGGTTCACTCCCCCTCTTAGTTATTCTAAATAATTCTAACACTTGTCATCATGTCCTCATTGTATATGAGCAATGTTAGTATGCTAATAGAAACCAAATTTAAATAAAGCTTCTACAAACTAAACAAAATTCATAATCTTCAAGATAGACTAAGATGAGCGCTCAATTGAAAATATGAGCCATTAATGGGCTCTCTCAATGAGAAGCTCTCTTGTTGAGTGGCTTTATCTAAATGGATAGGATGTATGCTCAATATGCTTCCAAAGGCTTCAATGGATGATTGTGGATTTTTGGTGTGGATAGATGGCTTTAGTATGGATTTGGCTCTCAAAATAGCATTATAACTTTACTTCATGGATTGTGTTATTTTGAAAAGGGGAAGGATCCAATTTATAGGCAAGAGGCTTGAGGGATTGAGGGCTAAGATGCAAGGATGGGAAAAAGCTCATGGAGAGCTTAGATTGCATGAGAGGAGAGCACATGGATTGTGCTTCCTTACAACCAATCAAGGAGTGACACATGTCACATGGTGAGAGGATGGAGGAAAGGGGAAGGATGAGTCAACAAAGGAGGCTCAAGGGATAAAATCTTCATAAAGACCCTCATAATGACTTGTAAGAGCAATAAAAGGGCTTGGAAGAGTCATTTATGGCCTAGTGGGCTTCATAAAGTTTTATGGTTGAGATATTTTGAGGGAGATGAGAGCAATTTTGACTTGGACTTGATTAGGAGGGTTTTAAGCTTGCTTAATCTTGTGCAAATGATTAGAGGATGGATTAGGATGGTTTAGGATTAGCTTAGGGATAGGCAAGTGGATGGCATTTAATGAGGGTGGGTGAAGGAGGAGATATTTGTTAACTTTGGCTTGGGTTAGTAATTCTTAACCCATGTTTAGGGAATGTGACAAGGTTAGGAGGGGATTAGGATTAGGTTTAAAGACATCTTCTAGAAGAGTCTAGACTTTGGATGAGGATAAAGACTTTCTAGAATAGTCTAGAATTTCCTAGGATGAGGATGAAGACTTTCTAGAAGAGTCTAGAACTTCTTAGGATGAGGATAAAGTAGATTTTTAAGAAATAAATAAAGTTTTATTTATTTCAAGGGTTTGGGTTGAGGAGATATTTATTAAAACTTTTTCAATAAACATGAGGATTAATATTTAATCTTAATTAAATATTTTGAGTTGGGATTAGGGGTAGGAAATGATGGGATTAGTCTTTAATTAAAATTAAAGAAGGATTAGAAGATTTTGGAAGAGGTTAGTGGTCTTAAGGAAATTGGCCAAGTTTTGGGCAAAAAATAATTTTTTTATTTATTTTGGGTTTTTTGGTCAATTTATTAATTAAATAATTAATAAATAAGGAAATAATGTTTAAATAAGTTTTAAACATTTTTGGGAGGGATTCCTTAATTAAATATTTTTAATTAAGATAAAGGGATTTAATGGCATAAAAATTAATTAATTAAATAATTAATTAATAAATGATGATGTCATCAGGACTTTTTCAGAAAATAAAAATACTTTATTTTCTAAAAGTTTTTAGGTGTCTACATTTTGCCCCTCTTTTATGTGATGCCACAAGTGGCATGGCATAAAAGATAAGAAAATAAGATGCCCAAGGCTAGAGCAGAAGAGGAGAGAATGGACTGTGAGATGCCCCCTCAAGAAGGCGGTGGGGAGAGAAAGCGAGGCTCGACGACTTCTTGAAAAGTACAAAAATTCGAGATGAGCAAGAAGACTCAAATTTGCTTAAGAGAAGAGGTTTGGTTAGCTCAAACTCTCACTACGGGAGAATGATAAAGGGAGAATCAGAGGCACAAGAGGAAGCAAGCTTAAGATATCAGGGATTCCAGAGGATGAAGGAGCGGAGCGCTATAAAAGGAATCCAGGATGGGGAGATGGATGAGGGGATTAAAAAAGCTAATGCAATAGGATTTCAAAGAGTCAGATTGGCGGAAGATGGGTTTCGGAGATCCCTAGGACTAGGATTGTGGATCTCGAAAGATGAGGCTTGGTGGATTGATTTGGATTGGTGGATCCCTAAGACTAGGATTGTGGATCCCTAAAGCTAAAGGTGAGGAGTGATTCAAAGAGATACTGATGCATAAGCTGGGGTAGGAGAGACGGATGCTGGATATGGATGGGGGATAATGGAGATGAAGGAAAACCATTGAAGCTTTTTGAGCGGGGGGATACTTCAAAGAGAAGTACCACCATGTAGTTGAGCACTAGATTTTCTATAGGACTGTTGGTTAATTGCCAAGGTTACCAAGAACATCAAGGCCTTTTCACCAACTGTCCAGAGGACTGACGAACTGACTCAAAAAAAACACGCAAGGATTACCCCAATATCACACATGAATCCCAGAGGAAGCAGTGTGGAAACAACACTGGGTAACCCACAAGCAGAAAAGAAAACAAGAAAAAGACATGATCAAGACCTTACGCTCTGATTGCCCCATTCGTAGTATACCATGATATGGAAGATCGTGGAAACCTTGAGGAGGGAACAAGGAGATTGCTTGGAAAAGATATTTCAAGACCCAACAGGGAAGAGTCCAAATCAAAAGAAAGCGAAAATCCAAAAGAGAACCGTTTGCCAACGAGATGGGTAGGACGAGGTACTAACGGACCAAGATCAAACATGAGGAAAGCTATATCCTGCAAGGACCTATCGAAGAGCACCTAAGCTGGTGGATTTGGATGAGTGATGCATTTGGCAAGCTGAACTAAAAAAGATAGCACTTTGGTGATAGGAAATCTAGCTAAAGGATGCATTGGAATAGCTAACCAAGGGTTGTGCGATGTGTGCAAGATGTTGATCAAGGAGGAACTGACACAAAAGCTGGATTGATACAATGGTACTAAGCTAAAGAGGAAGTACAAGCTGACGGACCAAGATATTTACAAGCTGAAGCTGACCAAGATAGTTACAAGCAGGCAAAAGCTTAGGATGATAGAATAGCGGGATGGTTCGATGTTGTGCAAGATGCAAAAGCTAAGGGTGGGGTGATAGCGAAAGATATGGATTTGGCAGGATGCATCCAATGATGATGAGAGATTTTGTGACCAAGGATAGCTAGAGGAGCAAGATGAGATGGCTGGATAGGATGGTAGATAGCTAGGATTATGATGGATATAAAGAGATGACATTGGGTTTGCATTAGGATAGCCTAGAGCTAGATACCAATGACAAGGGAGGATGGACAAGACAAGATCTCCAAGGAATATAGTGCCCCCAATTAGAAGATGACATGCGAAAGGAGGTCTTACGATAGATGTGATAGGATTGAAGCTAGGATGGAAAAGCTGAAGGCGCTAGGGAGATGGATGATAACTAGGATGATGGGGTGAGGTTGCAGAAGATAAGTGGATAGTGATAGATAAAAGCTGGAGGATGAAAGATAGGTGGATAGTGATAGATAAAAGCTGGAGGATGAAAGATAGGTGGATAAATTGGAAGATGGAGCTGGATGGCAAGATGTGACCAAAAGCATGAGGATGATAGGCTAAGCTGGGGATGGCTAGATTATGCATGATGCTTGTTTGCCAAGTTTTCATCATGGTACTTGTCCAAGGCGCTTGAATTGCCAAGTTTTCACTAGTGGACGCTTTATTTTTCTTTTCTTTTTTGACTTTTTGACTTTGGACTTAGCTGGAATGATTTTGGCTTTCTTCAGCTATTTTGGCTTTTTTGGGATTTTTCACTGGCTTTTGGAATGTTCAATTTTGTTGCTAGCTGTTGGTACATCGGATGTGTGATTTATGCAATAGATCGGATTAGATGGGATTGATGGTAGGAGATGGAGGGATGAAAAGGTTGGAAAGGAGCATGATATGGGGATGCTTGCAAGAGCAACATTGGCACATGTTGGGACGGGTGTGAAAAGAGCATATGGGGGATAGATGGTAGATGCGGGTGTGATGGAGGATTTGTGGAAGCGTGCTTGGGGATATAGGCACCCAAGATGGAGTTAGGAGATGGGGGACATGAGTCACTAGATGGGGGATTAACAATGGTGGATGCCATTATGCATTGGGTTTCAAATTTTTTCTTGGGGATCCACATGGTTTTGGATTTTCTTTTCATAGGCTTTTGCATTGTTTTGCATTCTTTGATTGGATTTTGCCTTTTTGGAGTATGTCTTTTAGAATAGACATATGATTTCCTAGGATGTGGATTTTTAGCTTTATGCATTTTGAAGTTGGCATTCACATTGCTGTGGTAAGCTTTGGGAAGATGGTTAGGAGAAGCTTTGTGAGATGGAGAGGATATGAAAGAGCATGTAGGGGGATGATGATGGATGATGTGCCCTGATATGTGCCTTTGTTGATCTTGCATAGAAATGGATGGAATAGGATTTTTATGATGGCTGATAGGAGGATGGAGGATGGTAGATTTTGGGACATAGGGACCCAAAATGGATTTAGTGGATGAAGGGGGGATATGGTAGGTTGTTTTGGGTTGCAAAGATGGTGGAGGGGGGATGACATAAAATTTCTTGAAGGAGTGATGGGAGGCTGGCATGGTGGGCTTGGAGATAGGCTTGGTTTGGGGGTGTGGTGTACCAACACCTTTAGATGGTGAGCCTTTGGATACAAGACCATGAAATCCTAGATTTTTTTGTGCAATAATAGGCTCTCTGATTCCTTGCTCTTGTGGTCCTAAACCTTGACCTTGATAATGCCATCGATTGAGCATTTGAACAACCTGAGGAAACTTTTTGCTTGCAAAAAATGGTAGAAGTGATTTATTAGGTGTATTGCAATGGGGAGATACTGTTCTTAATTCTTCTGCTGAGAGAGGGCCACCGTGGATGAATGTAAGTGAACCAAGAGGGTAGATTATAGATGGTGGAATAGCTTGGATAGGTGGTAAGATGGAAGCATGGAGCGGGGGAGATGGAAGGATAGGATCTTGATGTAGCTGGTGGAATGAAAAGATATCTTGTAGTGGAGGAGATATGGCTGGAGGTTTTGGAGATGGAGGAGATGGTGACTGCACTATGGATGGAAGACATGGTACAATGATATCTTCATTTATGCTTTGGGGGATGCAAACATGCTTTTGGGCAGGATCTTGATAGGATTGGTTTGGAGTGGATGGTGTGATAGGAGGTGAAGGGATGGATTCTTCAAAGGCAGCGGATGGATAGATGGGAGATTCAGTAGTGGAGATGGGTGAGTAGAAGATGGATGCATAAGGGTCATTACGAGAGATTTGGGAAATGCTTGGAGGCGATGTGGATAGGATTTGGAGGGATTTGATAGGTGGTGGGATTTTGATGCTTGCGGGAAGTGGAAGGATTTTAAGCAATTTGATGGATGGTATGGGGATGATAGCTATGGGAGATGGAGGTGATATTATAGATGGGGAAGCTTCATCACTGACTACTTCACATGGTTGGATTAGATGACATGGCTTATCAATTGTTGGAGGCAAATTTTCTTGTATTTCCTCTAGGAGATTCCTTGGAGACTCGTGTGTCGAAGGTGGAGGTGGATTGACAGGAATAGCTAGTGTGATGGGGGTGGAAGATTGGAAGCTTGGTTGATGGGGTGATGGAGGGGAAGCTGGAATATCAGATGGCATGACTAGATAGTTTGGAATAACTCTTGGATTTTGGGGGATGCTTGGGGGAATGTTTCTAAGGCTTTCAATATACCCGTCATAGTCAACAAGATTTTCATCATCATTGGAATAGGAGGTGGTGGGAGCAAGGACAATGCGACCAAACACATCATGATAGGATTGGTACTTCATGCTTTGATGATGAGTTTGATGGGGATGGGGTCTTGCATATGGATGAACACAGAAGCTCATGGTTAGATTTGGGTTAAGCACATATTTTGGATTGGCTAATGAAAGATTTCCTAGGGAGAGTCAAAGTTGTATGACAGACCTAAGCAGGATTAGCTGGAGATTTTTGGCTTTCTTGTGGGTGGAAGACTTCAAGGGTATGCTATCAAAAAGTGAGAGTTTTTCTTTCCTATGTGCAGGATTCGTGGTGATTGTGTCAACTTAAGGATAGACTAGTGATCCTATGGCATGACACGAGATTGACCACTTGTGGATCCCAACCTTTAGCTCAAGGTGATGAGGGATACAAGTGACAAAGCTGGATTACCCTAGACAATGCTCTGTCAAAGGGATAACCTTGGTGAGATTGGTTGATTGGTAGGATTGATTGGATAGCAAAATCTAGCAAAGTGACAACAACTCTTTAAAGGCTTGGGTGATTTTGGATTGGGTTGCTAGCTGGATTGGGGGATGATTTGGATGGACTTTGGATTTGGGATTTTTATAAGTCAAAGAACTAGATAGATTCGGTTGCATCGGGGAAGCTTGGATGATTTTCTGATAAGGCAGTGACTACGCTAAGTATGCCTTGAGTTGGGAGATTTTTGCTTTTCTGGGATTTCCACCAAAATTGGAAAACATTCATTCAAAAGCTATGAACAAACAAGCAGACAAAAGTTTTGAGCAAGCACGTCAAACACACCAACATCCTAGGAAGCTTTCTACAAGGATGAAATTTGGTTTAGCTAGGGAGTCCTCGATATACGCAAGGTACGTGAGGCCCAAATCCATAGATGAAACCAAAAAGATGTCACATCGCCGAGAGGAGCGGTAACCCACTTCTCCTCTTTCACTTCTCAAGGGTATAAAGTTCCTTGAGGCTTAGCTCGAGTGACAAAATTTTGATCCCAAGAGAGGTGTCTTTGGATTCACCTCCCGATCTTTATACTCCTCTGGAACGCTAGAGTTGAGGTTGTCCCAAGGGGTGATGAAATCCCCAATTAGGCCTCCTAAAAAGCTAAGACAAGATTTTGGATCCTAATCTTATGCACCCAAGATGGCCTTGAAAGACGACAAGGGGAGAGAAGACTTGGATGATCTTGGGCTAAAAAACACGCTTGTTCTTTTACCAACTGACGCTTAAGTTTTCTGATCTAGACTTTGCAAGCACTCATGTTTAAGATACAATGTTTATTCCAACTTTGAAGCATCGACAAAAATAAAATTGATCGAAGAATGAGAACAAGAAGAAGAGTTAGGGTCAACAAGAAGGTAAACCCGTGCGCCCGGAGGCCCTCCACGTCAATTATCGATTGATTTTTCTTTAAGGCATTCAAGATTGAGTGTGAGTTTATTTTAATCCCAAAACAAAGGTGTGTGAGATTTGATTTCAAGCGCGCGCCCGGAGGCCCTCCACATCAAGATTTGTCCAATTTTTATGCCCAAATGAAGTGTGAGCGAGATTAATGCGCATTCAAGGAATTTTCTAACTTAGAAAAACCACTAAAAACCCAAGTGAGTGGAGTTTGATTTGCGTGGAGCACTTAACACCCTCTTAGGTGGACCCATCCCCATAGATGGCACTGAGATTGCAACCAATGGTTAAATTGATGGGTGATTAAAGAGGGTGAGTCCAACGACAAACTCACTCAAAGCATTTTAAATTATTTTTATAACTTAAAAGATTACAAAAATGTAGATTCTTTTTATGCTCCAAAAGATGATTATTTGATCTATGGCATTCAAGATTGGATTTTTTTTTTAATCATGCATTCATAAAAAAACAAACTTTGATTTTAATCCATGGCACTCAAGAGTGATTTTAGCAACATGCATTCAAAGACAAGTGATTAAACATTCAAGTTTTTTTCTTTCAGCATTCAAGATTGAGATTTTGTGTGTTGTTTTAAGAACTTTGAAGTGCTTTGTTTTAACCTTAGATCATTCAAGATTGTTTTTGGACTCAAAAGTGAAAATGACTCTTTGGACTTTGCTTTTCATTCAAGATTTTGTGTTCTAGTTTGCATGTTTTAAGCCCAAAAATGATATTCCTAGATTGTTTTGATGCATAAAAAACCTAAGAAACATTCAAGATTTTGCAACAAGACATTTGTTTGGAACAAATAACAAAGCTTTTTAGGACAAGTTTGGCAACCATTTAGGACTCTTAGTTTTCATGAAATTTAGGATTCATTAATGGGCTCTCTCAATGAGAAGCTCTCTTGTTGAGTGGCTTTATCTAAATGGATAGGATGTATGCTCAATATGCTTCCAAAAGCTTCAATGGATGATTGTGGATTTTTGGTGTGGATAGATGGCTTTAGTATGGATTTGGCTCTCAAAATAGCATTATAACTTTACTTCATGGATTGTGTTATTTTGAAAAGGGGAAGGATCCAATTTATAGGCAAGAGGCTTGAGGGATTGAGGGCTAAGATGCAAGGATGGGAAAAAGCTCATGGAGAGCTTAGATTGCATGAGAGGAGAGCACATGGATTGTGCTTCCTTACAACCAATCAAGGAGTGACACATGTCACATGGTGAGAGGATGGAGGAAAGGGGAAGGATGAGTCAACAAAGGAGGCTCAAGGGATAAAATCTTCATAAAGACCCTCATAATGACTTGTAAGAGCAATAAAAGGGCTTGGAAGAGTCATTTATGGCCTAGTGGGCTTCATAAAATTTTATGGTTGAGATATTTTGAGGGAGATGAGAGAAATTTTGACTTGGACTTGATTAGGAGGGTTTTAAGCTTGCTTAGGCTTGTGCAAATGATTAGAGGATGGATTAGGATGGTTTAGGATTAGCTTAGGGATAGGCAAGTGGATGGCATTTAATGAGGGTGGGTGAAGGAGGAGATATTTGTTAACTTTGGCTTGGGTTAGTAATTCTTAACCCATGTTTAGGGAATGTGACAAGGTTAGGAGGGGATTAGGATTAGGTTTAAAGACATCTTCTAGAAGAGTCTAGACTTTGGATGAGGATAAAGACTTTCTAGAATAGTCTAGAATTTCCTAGGATGAGGATGAAGACTTTCTAGAAGAGTCTAGAACTTCTTAGGATGAGGATAAAGTAGATTTTTAGGAAATAAATAAAGTTTTATTTATTTCAAGGGTTTGGGTTGAGGAGATATTTATTAAAACTTTTTTAATAAACATGAGGATTAATATTTAATCTTAATTAAATATTTTGAGTTGGGATTAGGGGTAGGAAATGATGGGATTAGCCTTGAATTAAAATTAAAGAAGGATTAGAAGATTTTGGAAGAGGTTAGTGGTCTTAAGGAAATTGACCAAGTTTTGGGCAAAAAATAATTTTTTTATTTATTTTGGGTTTTTTGGTCAATTTATTAATTAAATAATTAATAAATAAGGAAATAATGTTTAAATAAGATTTAAACATTTTTGGGAGGGATTCCTTAATTAAATATTTTTAATTAAGATAAAGGGATTTAATGGCATAAAAATTAATTAATTAATTAATTAATTAATTAAGTAATGATGATGTCATCAGGACTTTTTCAGAAAATAAAAATACTTTATTTTCTAAAGGCTTTTAGGTGTCTACACTCATTGATCTTGTGCAATTTATTCTTCACATTTTTGGTGATAGAGGGAATATCACACAATTTTTGAAACAACATTTAGCATATCAAAAATTTATACAAATTGATCCAATATAAGGGCTTTGTCATTCAATTCAATTTCTAGCACAACCTCAATCAATATATCTTTGACATCATGAAATACCTATTTTTTCTTGTGCTCTCCTCAATCTAGCTTGTTCTTTCTTTCTTTCACACGGCTTGGTGTAATTTTTCATTTGGTCATCATCCAAAGTGTTAGGATCCTAGCTTAGAATGGAAATTTCCTCTTCGATTGTCACTAATTTTGACCCAAATGCATGAGATTCCTTCTTCCTCTTGAACTTCTTTCCTCTATTGGTGCTCGATGAGATGTTTTGTGGCATGGGAACTTGAATTTCTAGATTTTGTAGTGTGGTTTGAGTTTCTTTTTGTGGTCCTTCTTCATGCTTCATTAGATACAATAAGTGGTGGTACAAATGGTACTATATCCATTCTTTGTAATGCATTCACTTCTTCATTGTTCATATTCTCCTCACTCGGTAGCTCCTACACCTTGACTTTAGGTAATCTCAGAATTGACATTTATAGAAACATCAGATTGATAGAAAAATTGATAATTGACTTAGAAAAGTAAGTCCTCCAGTGTTTTTTTCCTTTGCAACAATTAATTTCCCTTGCCCAATAATTCCCTCGTAGAGGTTCATGGGATGTACTTCATCGCCTATAGAAGAGATATATGCATTGTGCTCTGTGGAGTCTCCTCCAGTTTGAGCATGTTCAACATCACTGTTTTCATTTCTAGTATTTTCTCCTTATCCACCTTATTTATTTTGAGCATGTTGTTCGGTATCTACATTCATTTTTTGTCCCTTAGTATTCATAGGAATTGTATCTACCAAAATAAGTAAAGAACCAATCAAAATGTCACTTACATCTTGTTCTTCTAGCTTGAGAGATGTTTTGATTTGCTCGATTACTAGATCAAATCCAGGTATGTATGCATGTGTTGGCTCAATAAGTGATGTCCTCTCGATGTCAAACTCAGTTCCTACATTGATATATTCATCCTTTTTAAGTTGTTCAATTAGATCTTCCTCTGATATATCTTCGATGGTTATAGCACCTTCTTTTCCAATGATATCACTAACCATTTCACAAATAGATTCAACTATATCTTGTGGAGAAATCGTATCAAATACATCATCTTGATTTTCAATTTCAACATTGTGCTTGGTTTGAGTGTTTTCAACTTCAATGGTTTCATTTGGATCCTTGATATTGTAAACTTGCCTCCAGATTCTCTCTTAATCTTCATCTAACAATTACAAATTACTGGATAAAATATAAATGTCTCTATTCTTGTACTACTCCAAATCTTCAGTGATAGCCTCCAAACTAAAATCTGGCATAATCTTAGCCAATGCTCTACTTCTCATCTCCTTCTCAATTTTGAGTGTATATTTCCACTGAACATCGATTGTTTGATATAGTTCATCAGGGACTTGATCTTTGATTTTGAGTGGCATATATTTTAACTTTGTCATCATAATAATTAGAGCATCTTCTATTTTCTTCTTATCCTCATCATTCATCTTTTCATACTTATAATATTTGAAATTTTTTAGATCACAACTTTCACTAAGAGCACATAAAATTTCATTTATGGTTTTAGGCCCTTTTAATGTAGCAGCTTGTGTATTACTTGCCTTATAAGACTCAGTCCTCTCATTGTCATCAACATCATAATCATCATCTTTTATTATCAACTTTATTCTCCTTTGAGTAGATGTCTTAATCTATTTTCTTGATGACTTAGTAGCTTTCTTCCTTTTATGATATGTTTTGGCCTATTGTAGAGTGGGCTTTGTGATTTTAATAGTCCTCTTCTTTAATGTTGGAATACCTTCGTATGTAGCCCAAGTTCTAGATCTTGTATTCTTTAGGCTTATGGGGGTAGTTGCAGATATTTTCTTACATTTTACTATTAGTGACTTGGCAACAACAATTTCTTTGCCTTTACCCTCTTCTCCTACATCATCTTCATCTTTCCCTATAGTGATCATTAATGGCTTGTCAAATTTACTTCCACTGAATGTACTCTCAAGGGTACTCAACATATTCTTAAATTTATTACCAATTTTAGTGACCATTATGTTTTTTTGTATCTTTTCCTTGGGTTCCTTGTATGTCCCAAATTGTGGGGCATCCTTGTTAGCTAGATCATTCAACAAAGCTTCAATGGCCTTGGTAGCCTGATCTATGTCCACCTCATAGTCCATGGGTTTAAGCCATGCAACCCTTAGTATTAAAACTTTAAAAAAGCATATTATCAGTGTCAACTAGAAAAAAAACATCATCATGATATTTTTCAATCAATGTTGGGGATATCCTAAATCTTTCATTCAGTCTCAACTTGAAATTCTCAAAGTATTCATTCATAACACTTTCAAAATGATCTCCCGGTGCCTAAATATACTCATTAATTTAATAAATTATTGGGGTATCTGTCTTCAATTTCTCTTGACCAATAGATGGAAAATAACTTGGCATATAAAAGAAATTGAATACCAGATGTGAACCAAACTTTCATGTATCTGACCTAACAACTTGAATAGCCTTCATGTTTCTACCAATTTCTTTAGTTGTAGCTCAACAATATCGTACTTATGTCCTTTCTTCATGATTTTATTTAGCCTACTAAATTGAAATATTTTGTATGCAACCACATACACTTCTAATTTTATCTCCAAATTAGATATGTTGTTCACTTTTAGACCTCTTCCATCTCATTGTGCTTTACTATTCTCTTTAATGTCATTCTTTCACGTCATCCAAATGGTTTTTACCTTTTCTATAAAAAGGTTGGTAGTGACCATATGAATAAAATATTTTGTGATTTTGATTGGCTTATCTAGCCACATGTGCATATCACACACTCTTCTCAACGCTACCCTAATTCAGTTTACCTTAAATTCTTTTGGAAAAAGTAGGGCATGAACAAGACCAGGTTTTTCCTAGTTCTTATACTCCTCAAATTTCCATCAACACACATTTCCCCATGTACATCATGTAGTTCGTGATCCATGACTTCAGCAATTATACAATGATAAAAAGAATGGATATCATTAATAAGAAGAACCCTAAGTGGAATTGAAGATAGGGCAGCCAGCTTGTCTGTTTATGTGGCAATTTTTGGGCATAACTTATATTTCATCTCTTTACATGCATCAGTCTAAATCAAATTAACATGATTCACCTTTGCCTTAGTATGTCATTTGACACTGTTAGAACTTGAAGCCATTATTGTTAGTGGGGTTTCAACAAATACTTTACTCTTCACTCAGTTCGCTTCCAAATTTATTTGGTGTACAAATTTGCTGATAAATCCATACAACACTAAGCTTTTGCAAGTGATTCTTAGCACAAATTTCTCAAATTTTCTCTTTACTCTTTGAATGTAGGGTAAAATAATAAGAATTGAAAGCCCCAATATATATATATATATATTATAAAGTTACTTTTATGACCCTTAGGACATATTAAGTGCATCGTACTCCACATTCTACTATCTTTAATGAGCTCGGTTGCCACTAGTTGCTTAGTCGCTTCACATTTCCATCATTACTTAGTTAAAGTGATAAACTTGTGTCAAACTCAGGTAAAACACTATCACACCTTTAGTATTTCTAGCTTAGTTACCAACAAATGTAGTAAAACTACCTAATTGCAAGATTTCCAGACTTCATGAGTTGTCCTTGTGCATCAAATATTATGTAGATATGGACTTCCTTATACTTCATTCTAGTAACTTGTGTGAGATATATCTTTAGTAATGTAGTTCATTTCCTTCTCCTAAGCCTTAGTTGGAGTTGGTGGTTACACCTAATCCATTGGATGAGGTGTCACCAGTTGTTGCATTTGATGTCTCATTCTCTTCTAACTTCCTTCTCCATGTCTTATTCATCTATTTACAAATTTCATCCACATTTATTTTACCTTTACCATTTAGATCTTCTTTCGGTGCTGACACTTGGTTTTTATAGTTCTTGATTAAATGATCAACCTTGTGACAATGATAACACGTTATTCTAGAATTCCTACAACTATGAGATCTTCCTCAAAGGTGTAATATTATGCAATTTGCAGCTATATGACCATAATTTTCACATGTAGTACATGAATACCATGTATTTTAATCCCAATTGATTGTGTTACCTTTCTTCCCCAATTTCTAGTTAGAATTCATCTATGTTCTGCAATCTTGTGCATTATGTCCAAACTTATTGCAAGTATAGAAGTAAACATTAAATGCATACTTCTTAGATGATTTACTAAAATTGGATCTACACTCATATGCTATATGTCCATGCTTATTACAATGATAACAATAACCATTAAAAGTGGGAGTAACATTTGTTCACAAGGAAAATGACACCAATTATAATGATGCAAACAAGACTAAGCAAGTTGAACACTTTCCCCCTGAGACATTCAATAAAAGAGAAAGAGGGGCTTCCAAGAATAACTCTTGATAATCCCTAAATTTGATTAGCAAGACCCCAAAGAGGATAAAGGGGTGCCAATGCAAAATCTAGAAACTTGTCAAGGAAGTACGATAGCAAGTTGTCTTTCATCTAATGTAAACAAGAGATGTGACAAATATAGATCTAAAATAAACACAAATAGACCAATAGAGATTTGAAATCAAATGTATGCTAAGAGGGAAAATAAAGGATAGGATACTCACATCAAACTCTAAAGAGGAAGTTATGATTTCTCTTCAAAACCCATAGATTTGAACTATTTCTGAACTTCCAACTATATATCCTAGAATAAAATGATGAATGGAACAAAACCCAAAAATATCCCCAAAAATGAATACTAATGGACTAGGTCAACTTGGGAAGATGTCGTACAACTAGGTTGACATAGTTCGATGACTTGAAACTAACTTCTCCAAAAAGTTCCCAAAAAGTAGGTTCCAAATTTGTAAACCTTTCACTAATATTCTACATATCTGTAACAATTTTTGTGTGTATGGGTGGCTATAAAGGGGTTTACCTTAGTCAACCCCTCATTTTGGTGATTTATACCTCCATAAATAGTCATTAGGAAAAATGTCATGTGTATGTGTGTATCCTAGATTTGTAGATCTAGAATGTAGATATGCTAAAATGCTTAGAGTCTACTCTATGAGTGAAACCCTAGCATGTTAGTGTGTGTGTGCATGTAAAATGTATGAAGGTACAAATAATTATACCTGAAGTATGATGTAGAGATCATACCAAGCCCCAAGGTTAAAGTACTCTAACTATCTTTGAGATCCCTCAACAACTCCATGTTTGTTATATTTTCCTTTGAACGCTTGATAAAGAATAATAACCTCACTTCCAATGAAGAGTAAGAAACCAACCCTTGATTTCACCTTAAAATTTATCTAAGTGAGATTGGGATGTCCATACATGCCTGCTCCTTGATCCTCTCATGTATAAATAAGGGATTAAATGCCTTTTTATAGGAGATCTTGTGTAATTACTCTGCAAGGGCCAATTGCACAAGCAAGATTTTATGGGAGGAGTTAAAAGTTACCAAGCCCTTAATCAATGGAAACCCTAGGAATAGGCTAACTAGATTGACCTAGGTAGACCTATTTTGGACTAGGTTGAGTTGGCTCAACCTAGTCCAGAAGGTCAACCTTCAAGGTCTCCCTGTCCAAATTCTAGACTAGTAAGGTTCAGTAATGGAGTAAGTGTGTTGGATTATCATCCAACAATCCAATATGGGATTTTGAGGTCCTAGGAAGAGAGATACTCACATATTAGGTCCTAATGTAGTGAAAATGTGAAGAAGAATGGAAATCAAGGAGGATTTGTTAGGTCCTACCCTAGTTTTGCTTAGGAGAAAGAGGAGAAAATAAGTAAAGTGTGTGCTTAAGGAGTGAATATAAAGTGAAAACACACTAAAGTGGAGATAAAAAAATCTTAAATTAAAGTGTGTCTAATTTAAGATGGTACATTTAGCACCCACTTTAGTGAGATATGACACCATGTACATATGCAAGCTAAAGTAAGAAAACATAATCATAAGTTGTAAAAAGGATATAACAAAGTCCATATACGCAAATCCTACAAGAAAACATTAGTAACTACATCCTAAAAAACCACAAGTTACTAATAATAAAACATCACCTAGGACTTACTATAGAGGATAGTGAACCTCAAAGATAGCCATACCCCCCCTTGTTTTGGCTTTCTCATTAAGAAAAGGTGAAACAAGGGATGATGTTAAATGTGGAAAATTATAGATAAAATATGATGATAAGAAGCCCCAAAATACTGCTAGATAAAATCCAAATTATTTAAGGGGGTCTTGGAATGTTAGGTAACTAAATCATGATTCTAATGCTTATAACAGTGAAGAAATCAGAGTTACCAAGCTCAAGATATGATGGAAAGAGTGAACAGGTGTATTACTTTCAAATTAGAGTTTCGTAAAACATATTCAAAATGTAACATATAAGAATATTATATATACTCATGTTACCATTTGAAATCTCATTTTTTACCTTGTGCTTCAATGAGAGAAGAAGAAGGAATAAGGATGTTGAAGATGAAGCCACTACAACCCACACAGATGGAGGTGATCCAACAGGATGTGTTAGATGGTTTTGTGCTTGAGGAGGTAAGCATTGGAACCATCATTTCATGTCTCTCTTCACATATCTACTTCTGTTGATGTATGTTTTAGTCTTAGATGCAATTTATAGGGTCCAAAGGAGGAGGTTGACCTAATCCTTGGTCATGTCAACCTAGTCCTGAGGGAATCTAGGGTGTCCTAGTGTCATGTCAACCTAGCCCAGAGGTAGGTCAACCTAGCCCTTGGAGGTTGACCTAGTCCCTAGAGAGGTCAACCTAGTCCTAGGGAAGTCGACCTAGTCCCTAGGAGGTTGACCTAGTCTAGATGCAACTAGGTGGTTTGCACAGTTGGTATGTTGGAATGATAGATCTCTTGTTTGATGCTTCTATAGGATCCACCTAGCATGAGAGAGCACTGCATGTCAGATGTGATGATATACATCTAAGAGCATATCCAAGATCTAGGAGCATCAAATGTCTAGATACCTAGGGATACATGGTTGTACTGGGTTGCACAACAACCATAGGTGAGATTTCATAGGGTTATTCTACTAGCACTTATTGAGAGATAGGATAAGACCACATGCTCATTCCACTTAATAGTGGGAGAGATGACAACCACCTTGGAGGATGTGTAAAAAAGTTAGTGGACTCGCAATGAGACCTCAAGGAGACATATCACATGCAGAGATAGGCATAGGTTTCGAGTACTACATGGGTATGCCATACAAAGACAAAAAGAGACTAGACTAGGTACACATGAAGGGCATCATCTTGGGGTGGGAACCTCTTCTTAGGAAGATTATGCTCTGTGTATATGCCATTATTGTCATACTTGATACAAAGGGTACAATGTTCCCAACTCCTCTAGCACATATAGTTAGGAATATATAGAGAGAGTCGACATTATATGCATGGGGATGGAGCATGATAACACATCTATATTAAGAGCTAGGGAAATTTGTGAGATATCAATGAGCAAGTCTTACGACATGTACACTCTTACAAGTGTGGGTCTTTGAGAAATTCACATGCACTAGACCATTTGGATTCCTGATTGAGATACTAGAAGAGTCACCAAGAGTATATTCTTTATGTGTTGACCCATCCCTGACACTTTGGAGATTTATTATACTAGAGGATAAAATTCCACCATTTACAATTTAATGATGTTACTTGGAGACCCTACCATCTCATGATATAATGGCTAGATACACAAAGGTTCCCCCTACAATGCAGGAGTATCCAGAGACTATATATGGTATTTCAGTGTTGAGGGTGTGAGACCCATATTCCTAGATGGCTACCCTGCAAGTGATCTAGGTCTATATTCTAGAGCATCATGAGGAGACATAGATGGAGTGATGATGATGAGGCTCCACTCAAGGTGGAGATGATGGATGTTGATGGTGGGGAGGATACACCAGTAGTAGGTGGGAGATCATAGGATATGATGTTGTCTCCCATAACAATTGAACCACTATGGTCATGCACACAATGAGTTATATCGATACCCCTCCTTCTAGGATTAGACAAGTAGAGCATGGAGAGTCAAGCCAACCAACCTCATCTACCCATATCTGAGACATAGATCTCAAGTTCTAGGAAGGAGATCTAGGTATGAAGAATGGTACAAATTTATTACATAGATAATTATAAAGTAGATGACTAATAAAATATTATTTTTGCAGCTAGTATGGAGGAGTAGAGATCCTTCATAAGGGAAATCTTGATGGACATGGCCATAGAGGAAAGGATTCCTTCCACTTCACAAATCCAATATACAAGGAGATGAGATCTCAAACACCGCTAAAACATCTTTACACCTGTAGCAGTGGAGCTATAGTTGATGCGAGAGTAGCTAGATTAGCAAGGTCATGAGCTATAGGATCCATGTGGCACCAACATAGATCACATAAATGCACAAAGAGGAGTGTTTTTAGGAATCACACATATATGTTGACTACCCAGTAAACAACCCCTCATTGCACCCTAGAACAAAGAGATCATGATCTCATCATCCTATGGATGAGAGTAAATTGTACTATTTGATATAGGGAACATTTTGTATCTAGTGCCTACCATGTATACCAAAATAGTTTGATGATAATATATATGAACATGTTTTACTATTCCTTCATATGATTAATTTGCATAACTAATTACATAAAGAAAGGAAAAAACATGGGAATGGAGATATCATGTACTTAGCATTCTTACAATTACTTTTTAGACTACAAAAGAGGAGAAATGTGAGAACACATAAAGGAAAATGAATGATTAAACATAATAGTGATGTAAATGCATAATATTAATAGATTCCTTATACAACACTCCATTCATATCAATAATTTTGTATGCACCGGATCCATATACTTTTGTAATAAGATAAGGACCTAACCAATTAGGACTAAACTTCAATTTTTCACCCGGTAAGGCATTTACATTCCTTTGATTCTCATTAAAAATTAAATCACCTATAGAAAAAGAGTGTTCAATCACATTAGCATTATATCACTTGTTCATTATTTTATGAAAATCAATGATGTGTTCTAGAGTATTGATTCATTGTTCATCCAACATCTCAACTCTTGTAAATGTTGTTGTCAAAAAGTATTTTTTTCAACTATACCTTTGATAGAGCATAAACCAGCTGAGTGTGCCAATCCTTAGCATTTTTATTAACTATCTTCCAAAGGATCTATTCAATGACCTTATTGGAATATTCACCTTGTCCATTAGATTGACGAAAGTAAGGAATAGAAAAATGATGATGAATAAAATATTTCTCCAAAAAGACCTCAGCTTCCTTATTTTTAAATTGAGCTCCATTATCCAAAATGATAGCCATATAGATACCAAATTAGTATAATCTAATCCTAAGACTTTGGAATCTCAAAGAAATTCCAAATAGATATCCCAAAATGTGGTTAGTTTCAGTTATCCTTCAAAAGTTATAAGATTTATTTCTCTTAAACCTTGATTGGAGGGCTAATTGGTAACTAGGTCTAGTAGGCCTGAAAAAAAAATTCAGAACTTAGGGGATATAAGCTCTTAAGGAAAAAAATTTATTTGGTTGAAATTAGGTGTTCATGACTAGTTTAATGCTCTCCACTCCTTGATATCAAGTGTTCTATATTGATTATCTGCTTAGAGTGAGGTTGGCATAAACTAAATTGAAAGGACATGTTTCTTTATGGTGGAAATAATTTCAAAGAGATAGAGAAGAAGGTGAAATAAAGATCACTTGGTAGAGATTGACGGTCTTCTTTTTGTAACTAGTGCTAAGTGGTGCTTGTGGGAGCTTAGTGGATGTGCTTTCTAAGTGTTCTTGGCGATACTTGGTGTGCTCAGTGGTTGTTGCTGATGTTCTGTGCTTTGGCTCATTGACTAATGTTCTTCATTAGCCAACTTGGTGTGTTTAATGTGTTGTGTGATCATGACATGGATCAATTGTGGGATATGTGTGGACCTGTTAGGGTTTTGGTTCTTTCTTATATGTGCATTTAATGATTATTGTAAGTCGACTAAGGCATATTATGTTTATTTAGGTTCTAGCTGATTATATTTGCAATAGGACAACTTGTGGCCATGCAAGTATAAAATGAGGGTTTGGGTAGTGTTTTAGGCATGCATTGCGTAGCAGAGATTCATAAAGGAATCTAGAGTTGCAAATTGTGAGAAGAGCTAGTAGCTTAGTTTGCGCTTAGGAAACAAAAAGATTGCTTGGTAGCTTACTAGCACATGTTTAGATCTTGCTTGAGGTTTTGATTAAATTGTTGTGTTGTTATAGAACTGGACCAGCTAGGGTTGGGAATTTTGGATCTTAAGAGGTCTTGCAAAACAATTATTATAATTGTTTTTGTATTTGGCTATATAGGGCAAGGCCTTACAACCCAACACATTGCATTTAATAAATTATTTTATGGATAAAGAGTTGGATTTTCTATCAGATCATGCATCTTGTGTTATTTTTTTTTTTTGTGGTTGTTTGTTGGGGACTTGGTTACCTCTATTAGGGGTTCACTTGGCCTTACATTGCGTCAAAAATAATCTACTCCAAGAAGAGATGGAAAGAATGTTGAAAGACTAGTAAAGGAATTCTAGTAAAGAAATTCATAAGCCTCCAAACTAGAGTGTCCCAGAAAAATAGGAACAAAAGGATGATCATGAAGAAAAACACTAAAACATACAGAAGGCGAAAAACACTGTCAAAAGATAACTACTAATCTAAAGAACCTCTACTGTAATAAAACATGACCAAGTAGAGAAGAATATAATCTTCATGAGTTCACTCAGATTACACTACTCGAATCAGGAGGCAAACAAAGGCAACCAATTAAACTCAAAGATACATATGGCATAAAACACCAAAGACTGAAGAGTTGATTAATTGGATATGGAAGGATGCCTCCAAAATAAGAACAAAAAATGTGTACATATGGTAAATGATCCATCTCACCAAAATATATATGTACCCAACCACTATATTTATCTATTACATAGGAATAGATATGGTATAAATAGCTCAATCCATCTAAGGAAGAATGAAAACCAATAGGATAAATCCCCCCTAATGCAAACAAGGGAGAGGTGACAAGAAACTAAAAAAAGTGTCCAATAATAACTGCATGTCAAGAAACCAAGATCAAGATTTTTTTTTAAATGCATAATAGTGTCATGAGGTGATTAGTCTCTAGACATGAATCATGAGGCTAGCATCATTGAAGGAATACTGACATGAAAAAGGTAGATGGAAAGCAAAGGCAAACATCAACCCCCCATGACACTTTATCCAAAGTGCATGTACAATAAGGCACAAGAAATGATGGATTCCAAGAAGATAAATAAAATATGACACTTTATCTTAGTGCATTTGCATAAAAAATACTTACAAAATATGTCAACAAAGATCAAAAGAGACAAAAGAATTCTACAACATAAAGTACAAACCAAGATGAGTCATCCCATTTAATGAAAATGATCCCTGAACCTTAACAACCAAGATATTTAGTAGTGCAAAAAAAAAAAAAAAAAAACTAAATAGAATATACCTAGAGTAAAATCTTTGAAAAAAAATACCCATATAACTTAAAGGAGAACATAACCAACTTTCCAATGATACAAAGTTTTTTTTAAATAGACTTTGGATCCTCGAGATATGACTCCCAGAGTGCAAAATAAAACATCTAGCTTGATAATAGAAACTAACAACCAAACAACATCAAAATCTAGAAATTCCTACACCACTATGATGTGTTTGAAACCCAATATTGATGTTAAAGCTTCATTTTTTCTATTTTGGAAGGGCATAAATAAGAGGCATGCGAAACAATGAAAATCAAGATTTCACAGGCATGATATAGAAGGTGGTGCAAAATGGAAAAATTTCACCAAGTTGCAGGAAAGATATTTAACATGATTTTAAAACGTGATTTATCACTACTTTGGAGTATGTTGCCCATAAGCCATGAAAAGTCATGATTTCATATAAAGATCATAAGAAGGTTTGTGAAATAGTGATTTTTTGGGACTTCGCAAGGGATGTTGATTCGACATTGCGATTTAGAAAATTTTGAAGTTTTAGTGAGCATGCAAAGGGTACACTGCAAAATGGTGAAATTTCACCAAATCACAGGAGTTATTTCAAATGTGTCTCAAAATTGCAAAAAGGGTTTACAGTGAATTAATGATCATTGTAGTTTCGAAAGAGGGAGCTAGACAAGCATGTGAAAAGGCAAAATGACCATTATCAAAATATCTTGAGAAGTAGAAATAAATTTTTACAAAACTTTAATAAAAAATGACATAAATGTTGTACTTACACAAAAAAAAAAAAGTGTGGAATGTAACGCCCAACAAGGGAACCCAAAATAAATTAACCTAAAGTTTCACTAAGTTTGCTAAACATTTTTTTTTTAAGATAACAACATCAATAACTAACATAGCATAAGCAATAACAACAAGAGATAAATTATAGCGGAAGCATTAACTCACATACACAACACCATCATAAATAGATTACAATTCTTAAGGGTCTCACGATGTTGAATCACATTCAAGTTTAATTAATACTAAAACCAATATATAATGCATCAATATTAAATAATAATTACAAGTACAACTTCCATTTAGAAAATATACAATTACATAAGATGCCACTTGGTAATAAACAGAATGCAAATTCATCCACTGTACAGGTCACAGGGTATGAAAGGATGAAATAATATACATCATGAAATAGATTACATCATCTCATAAGATCTATGAAATAAAATACAATACACTTAGAGTATAACCATCCATCATAGAAATACAAGATCAGATAAAAAGAAACATCTACACAAACATATCCAGCAACGACATCTGATAGTCAGATCTCAATGGTATAAGAAAATGCACTACCACTTGACCTCGTGAAACCCAAAAAGGTCCACTCCCACCGTGCAAAGGAGATAGTCTCAAGTCTCATACAAGATAACAAACTCAAAAGTCAAAACCAACATCTAGGTCAAGGAAATCCTAGAAGAAAACTATCTCAAAGGATGCCAAGACACAAGTATCAACTAATCCGAGAGGTAACACAAACACATAGGAAATCTACTATGCAAGTGGGTAAGTGTCATCACATGAACCAACTCTAAGGTTATCTGGTCTAGTCTTTTAATACTCTAGACCCCCTACTGACTCTATGTAGCATCAGTATCCTTTCGTACAAACAAGGCATACTAACAAGTCAGCTCTAAGGTTACCCTGGTAGTTTTTTAATACTCCAAACCCCCTACTGGTAATATCTTATTAATTCATTTTAAACTCATTTAATGAAATGTTATAACTTATTAAAATAACCTACAATGGGTTACTTGTAAGCCTCTTTAGGGCCTCGGCCTCCATTGCAAGCCACTTCCCAACATGACATAAAGATAACCTACGCGAAGCTTAGCAAAAGAAAAAGATCTCAAATGACCATAAACCAAACATCAGTTCTTAAATAAGCAATTGGAAAACACTAAAATATTATTGATCATAATCACAGATGTCACAATACGGCCATCCTAACAACAATGATCCAAAATCAAGTACACATAAACCAAATCCATGTCATAACATGACATCACCAAAAACAAATCATTTAATCACCTTAGTCCTTTACAAGCAATTGAGAAGCAATCAAGAATAATTGATTGAAGACTTAAAAGGCTATATCAGCTAAGACACATCATCCACCTCAATTCTACACAAGAACTGGAAAGTGATAACAAAACATCTGATTAACTCGGCATAGAGCACACATGACACATCACCACAGTTGGGTATAAAAGATCATATAAAAAACATCATCATGACATCACAAAGAAAACCCCCAAACCTTTGGTAAACATCTTGACTAGCCAAAGCTAAGTCAACCTTAAAACCCGACATCAATAAACGACATGTCATAAAGAGTACATACAAAAGTCATTTTCATAATTCATAAGGTTTTGAAAATACCAACATTTAATTTTCACTTTTAGGTTTTCAAGTTTTCATTCCCATTTCCAAGTTTCATAAATACTAAGTTAAACCCGAAACCCAACATGAGATACATCATACATTTCATCAGAAGTTGAAAAACTCTTTCCATAGATCATCTGGTTTTTAAAACAAAAAAGTTCGATAAACAATCAAGGTTTCAATTTTCATCTTTTCAAAGTATTATAATTGTTAAGGATTTTAAATAATCAAAAGATAATCAATCTCCCAAAATAATAGAATTCATTTCCATAAAGACGTTATCAAGAAAATTAAAGTTTTCTTTTAAAAGAACATATAGATGTAATAGTTTTTCCTTAGTAATATAAATCATTTTCATTAAAAATTAGACACTCAAGCAAAACCCAAGTTTACTAAAATAATCATTTTCCCAATTGTAAACCTCAAATTTACTTTCCCAAAAATATTTTAACAATAAAAAACTTTAATTTAAACATTAATAAAAGACAACAATAATTATTAAATTACTAAAGATAATGATCATTTATTTATTAAAAAAATAATATATATTAAATTATTAATAAAAATAATTATTAATCTCTATATAAAATAATAATTATTAATAATACAAAACTATTAATAACATTTAATATGTTAAAATTATTAATATTTAATATATAATAAATAATATTCAATAAAAATTACCATTAATTAAAATATTAATAAAAAAATAAATTAAATTTTAAAATATAAAGTAAAAACAACCAACACTTATAGTTTGTTGGCTCTAATGGCAAGACTGTCGTGGCAGAGTACTCCTAGCAGTAATCATCGTCGGCAATAAAGAACGTGGGAGAGAGAAAGTGGGGTGGGGGTGGTGGCCCCCACCCACCCAAAATTATTATTATTTATTATTATTTTTTTTTAAAACAAAATAACCCCCCATGCAATTTTTAATATATTTAATAATATAATTACTATGTAATTATATATATATATATATATATATATATCAATTTTCCAATAGAATCCTGATATATAAATATGAACCAACCAGTCAAATTCTATAAAACAAAATTTGTTTTCTTTTCAAAACCCAATTCTTGATTTTTATCAATTAGATTATGAATTTATAACATCTACCAAACAAGGGTTTATAATTCATATACAGATATATCTCAATCGAAGAACTATAGTTTGTATACAAGGTTTTTAAATTAAATCATAGACAACACAAAATGGAAATCAATTTCCTTTCACACAAGGGTTTCAAATTTTCAAAGTAGATACTAATATTTTTCAATCAAAGAACAATAAACTCACATACAAGGGTTTCAACCCAAATAACATTCTAAAACCAAAATACACAATAGATACGGAGAAGACAAAAGTTTGAAGAATGAAAACCACTATACAAATAAACCACAAGATCTTACCTATTGGAATACTTTAGAATAACTGAGATGGGCGGGGTGAATCAGTTATCCAAGGTCTAGATATATAAATAAAAAATTTCACAGCTTAGTGAACCCATAAAACATTTATACTCATGCATGCATCCATAAGATTATGCAATCACTAAAAACGTGTGGCTTACTATCAAATCAACTTATAGTAATGTAAAGCATGAAACATAACAGATTCATCAACACACTTGATACAATGATTTATGTTGAAACCCAATTTGGAAAAAACCACCAGTAACATGCTACTCATTTTCACTCTTCTAAAGTGATGCCTTGTGAAAGGCCAACCCTCTTAAAGGTTACAATACACACTGTCAAATGTGACCTAGTTAAAGGATTTCAATCACCCTGTTAGAAGTGAGCCTTGTTAGAGGACTTTAGGGTCATTCACTTGGAATGCCACCAAGTTAAAGGATTTACAAATGACTATTAGGTCAACCTTAATCCAAAGGATTTACCGTAGACTAAT
The DNA here is from genome assembly GCA_028749045.1 of Cupressus sempervirens. Classification (NCBI taxonomy): domain Eukaryota; kingdom Viridiplantae; phylum Streptophyta; class Pinopsida; order Cupressales; family Cupressaceae; genus Cupressus; species Cupressus sempervirens. The sequence goes on along the minus strand of CM053783.1, from coordinate 878,551,096 downwards.
AAAATTGTTAGAGAGTAGCAGTAGAGTTTTGATCTAATACAACTTACAACTTCTCTTGCAAATTACAGATCTCTATTTAGTACTCAATTATGTTTGGCCTTCATACTTTGCAGCTTTGATAGCTTGTTCACCCTTCAAACATTCATCTCCTTAAGCCTTCTTGCTTAACATGCCGTTGCAAACTTTTCTCTTAGGTCACTTGATGAAGCAAAACACTTGACTCCTTGTCTCCCTTAGGTTTTTGAACATAACAACTTTGTTTCATGACCAAACATTCCTATAAATAGGAAATTAAGATATTTTGCCACTCATTTTCCATCATCCAAATTTAGGGTTCAAATTGATTAGGTATGATATAATGTATCTACCCCATATCTCACATCTCTTCTAGAAACTTCTCCTAGAATCTGCTTTGAATTCACCTTAAAATGGTTCATCTCAAATTCTATGCCACTAGCTCATCACCTTACCTTTCACCTGGTTCACAAAATCCAAGAAAACAAACTTGTAAGCTTAGATTCATCGAATCTTCGATCTTTTAAATAATCTAGCAGCTTGACATTATCAACCTTTTGATGCTCGGCACATGCTACATTGCTCGACATCCACTGTGAAATTACTCAACTCCTACTAAAGTTTACTAGTGCTCAACATCAACTAAAATTTACTTGACATCAATTGTTATGCTTGGCATACACTAGAATGAACTTTTACTTGGCTTCAACTAATTTTTTGCTTGGCTTGCACTAACTTTTCTCGGCACCTACTATCCACTTAATCGAGCTTGGCAGACAAACTTTGTGTAACTTGTTCTTCTAAACTTGCTAAGTGTAACTAGCCTTTGTAACTTTAAGTAGATTATCAATACATCTTGTCATCACTATCTTAACTGATCCTTGTACTTCATTACATAATCATAACTCAACCTTTCTTCTAGGTGGTATTGTTACACCTTTTGATCAAATCCTCTTCATCAATCAAATAAGTGATAGTTCTTGAATCTTATAAGTAGATGTCTTACTAGCAAAGAGTAGTTTTGACATTAGTGACAAAACAATAATTGAAACACATAGTTTTCTTCAACCATCTCCTTCTTTCAATAATCTTTCTCAACAATGATCTTTTCAATCAGATCTCAACAATCTCCCTCTTTGGCATTGATGCAAAACCAAACTGGTCAACCAAATCAACCAAACTGACTAGGTTAAAATAGTAAGACAATACCAAAAGGAAAACGTGTATTGATATATGTCCCTCTATCAACAACTTCCATCTTTTGATTAGGTTACAAAATTTACTCTTTATTGTAACTCCCACTTACTAGGTAGATTAGGATTTTTGATTTCTCCCTCTATCTTATATCCTTCTCTATCTCTCTGATCAACAATCTCTTGATATCTTTGATATCTCTCTCTCATTAATCATACTGGCTTGATCTATCTCCTTCTTGATCAGTAAATCTCTCTCTTTGATTATGCATACTAGTTTGATTAGAAGAATATCTCCCTCTTTGACAACAATGCCAAAGACATATACCAAAAATTTGTCATCTTAAACATGCAGATATAGGCTTTTTAAGTTTCATTAGCTTCTCCCTCTGTCATGTCGCTTGTGACTGATTTGAAGTTTTAGCTCTATGATTACTCTAGGTAGCTCCTAAACTAATATTAGCTTGTTTGATGCAGGGCACTCCTTTTGTTACTTAGATAGCCTTCGATAGGGGTATCACCCTTAATTTACCTCTTAGATAATCATGAGCATCCTTAGGTAATGGTTTTGTGAAGATATCAACAATTTGCTCCTTTGTTTTAACATATTCTATCTTCACCTCTTTATCTTGAACTAACTCTCTCAAGTAATGATATCTGATTGCAATGTGCTTTTTTTTTGTGTGCATCACTGGATTCTTTGATATATTGATAACACTTGTATTATCACAATAAAGTATCACTGGTTCTAAGATTTCTTCCTGCATTTCTTTGACTAGATGTTTGATCTATATAATATTTGTGCAATTTATAGTAGCAACAACATATTTAGCTTTAGTATTAGATTGTGAAGTACAATTTTGCTTCTTACTAGTCCATGTAACTAATCTCTTACCTAAGAAAAATGCTCCTCTACTATTGCTCTTTCTGTCATAAATATTTCTAGCCCAATCACCATCAATGTAGGCTCTCAATTCAAATTTTTCATTTTTCTTATAGTATAGACCAAACTCTTATGTTCCTTTCAGATATCTCATTATTCTCTTCACAACCATTAAATGATTCTCCCTAGGATTAGCAGAGAATCTTGCAACTATCCCTATAGATAATGCAATATCAGGTCTGCTATGTACTACATATTGCAATTTGCCAATCATAGACTTGTACATTGTTTGGTTCACCTCAGCAGAATCATCATTCCTTGACAATTTGTGTCCTGTCACCATAGGTGTACTTACTAGTTTGGAATCCTCTAATCCCAAAGTTTTCAATTTTTCCTTGACATACTTTGACTAAGTGATGTATATACCATATTTCATCTGATATACTTGCAAACCCATAAAAATTTTGATTTCTCCAAACATAGACATCTCAAATTCTTGCTTCATCTGATTTGCAAAATCCTTACACAAAGCATCTTGACCGCCAAATATGATATCATTAACAAATATTTTAGATAACAAAATATCTTTGCCTTTTTTTGTCTTCATGTACAGAGTGTTGTTATCATCAATCCTTTCAAATCCAATCTTCACAAGATAATTATGAAGTCTCTCATACCATGCTCTTGGTGCTTTTTTCAAACCATATAGAGCTTTGTGCAATCTACTTACCATGTTCTTATTGTTAACATCAACAAAACCTTGTGGTTGTTCTATGTAAACTTCTTCCTCTAATATGTCATTCAAAAATGCAGCTTTAACATTCATCTGATAAACTTTGAAACCTTTGTATGCAGAATAAGCAAGTAGAGTTCTTATGTTGGAATTCTTTTAGATTAACTGAGAGGGGGCGTGAATCAGTTAATCAAGGTCCATATGTCCAAAATAAAACTTTTCACAATTTAGTGAACCCATATAACATTCTTAACCATGCATGAATTCATTGTGTGTTAACCAAAAATAGGTTTGTTACTATTAGATAAATATGCAGGAATATAAAACATAAAACACAACACATCCACTTGACACAATGATTTAACATGGAAACCCAATTTGAGAAAAACCACTAGTAACATGCTACTCCTTTTTCACTCTTCTAAAGTGATGCCCTATTAAAGGTTACAACACACACTATTAAATGTGACCTGGTTAAGGGATTTCAATCACCTTGTTAAAAGTGAGCCTTGTTAGAGGACTTTAGGCCATTCACTTGGAATGCCACCCTGTTAAAGCATTTTTTGATGATTTTTAAGTCAACCTTTCTCCAAAGGATTTACCCTAATTTGATATAATTGTTAGAAAGTAATAGTAAAGATTTGATCTGATATAACTTACAACCTTGCTTGTAGATTGCAGATTGCAGATTACTATTCAATCCTCATCTCTGCTTGGCTTCCAACTTTTGTAGTTCTGACAACTTGTTCACTCTTCAAGCATTCAACTTCCTCTAGCCTTCTTGCTTAGCTTTCCATTGTAGACTTCTTCTCTTGGGCCACCTGATGAAGCAAACCCTCTTCCTTCACCTTGTTAGATTTTCACATCCAAAAACTCTCTAACCTCCAACTAACTTTTCTTGATGACCAAACATCCCTACATATAGGCAATTATCCATCTCAAAAATTAGGGTTTTTGATGGATTAAGTAGGATACAATGTATCTACTCCATATCTTGTCTTCTCTAGAAATTTCTCCTAAAATCCATTTGAATATGCCTCCAAAATGATTTACATAAGATTTTGTGCCTCCAGCTCATCAATCTTATCTTCCTCCTAATTTACAAGTTCCAAGAAAATAAACTTTTCAGCTTTTATTTGGAAAATCTTTGATCTTTTTCATAATGCAACAGCTCGGCATTATCAATTTACTGATGCTCGACACATACTATGTTACTCAACATCTATTGTAAAATCACTTGGCATCAACTAGATTTTACTGGTGCTCGACATCAACTAAAAATTCACTTGACATCTACTAATTTGCTTAGCACCTATTAGTTTGCTCGGCATCTACTATAAATTACTTTTACTCAGCTCCAATTGACTTTTTTCTCAGCTTGCACTAACTTTGCTTGGCACCTTCTATCAACTTGGTCAAGCTTAGGCAATGAACTTTGTCCAATCTTTTTCTTCTAAACTTTCTAAGTGTAGCCAATCATTTTGTAACCTCAAGTAGATCATCAATACATTATGTTATCACTATCTTAACTGATTCTTGCACTTCAATACATAATCATAACTCAACCTTTCCTCTAGGTACCTTTGTTACATCTTGTTGATCAAATCCTCTTCATCAATCAACTAAATGATAGTGCTTGAAACATATAAGCAGTTGTCTTACCAACATATAGCAGGTTTGACATTAGTGACAAAACAACTATTGAAAACACACAGTCTTACTCAAGTGATCTTTTCAATCATATATCAACAATCTCCCTCTTTGGCATTGATGGCAAACCAAATTGATCAACTAGTCAAACACATGATGAACATCTTGTTCTATCAGACTAACTAGGTTAGAATAGTAGGGCAATACCAAAAAGAAATCTTTTGAATAACACTTCTCCCTCTATCAGCAACTCCTTCTTAGGTTACAAAATATCTCTTATCTAATTATCTTCTATTTGATTCAACAAAATATCAGAATACCTCCCTCTTTTTCTTTCTACTTTTTCCTTCTGATATTCTGATCTTCTGATGATGTACCTTCACTTCATTGTTTCTCTTTTGCACTGTACTTTCTCCCAATGTACTTGATTTTATTCTTTGATCATCTCCCTTTTGATCAGTATGCACTTGATAAGTTTACTATACATTCTCCCTCTTTAACAACAATGTCAAAGACATATACTTAATACTTGGCATCTTTAAATATGCAAACATAAGCTTTTGCAGGTTCTTCAATTTTCTCCGTCTGTCAGCTTGCTTGTGACTGATTTGAAATTCTAGCTCTATAATTACTTTAGGAAACTTCCTAAAGTAGGATCCACTGCATTAATGTGTATGAAGTGCATGTCAACTTGTTTGATGCAAGGTACTCCCTCTATCTTTCACATAGCCTTTGATAGGGGTATCACCCCTAATTTACCTCTCAAATACTCATAAGCATCTATAGGTAATGCTTTGGTGAAGATATCAAAATTTTCTCCTTTGTGTTGATATATTCCATCTTTACCTCTTTGTCTTGAACCAACTCCCTTACATAATGATACTTTATTGCAATGTGCTTTGTCTTTGTATGCATAAAAGGATTCTTTTATATATTTATAGCACTTGTATTATCACAATAAAGGGTCACTGGTTCAGTGATCTCTTCCTTCATTCCCTTTAGTAGTTGTTTAATCTATACAATGTTTGTGAAATTAATAGTAGCAACAACATACTTTGCTTCAACAGTAGATTGGGAAGTATAGCTCTGCTTCTTGCTTGTCCATGTAACAAGTCTTCTACCTAAGAAAAATGCTCCTCCACTAGTGCTATTTCTATCATCAATATTTCTAGCCTAATAAGCATCAGTGTAGGCTTTGACTTCAAACTTTTCATTCTTCTTATAGTATAAGCCATACTCTCATGTTCCTTTCAATTATCTCATTATTCTTTTTACAACCATCAAGTGATTTTCTCTAGGATTAGTAGAGAATCTAGCAACTATCCCCACAACCAATGCAATATCATGTCTACTGTGTATTACATATTGCAATTTTCCAATCATGGATCTATATAATGTTTGATTGACCTCAGCTGATTCATTATTCTTTGATAGTTTAAGTGTTGTTACCATAGGTGTACTTACTAGTTTTGAGTCCTCAAGTCCAAATGTCTTCAATATCTCCTTGATATATTTTGACTAAGTGATAAATACACCATACTTTATTTGATAGACTTGTAATCCCACAAAGAATTTGATCTCACCAAACATTGACATTTCAAACTCTTGCTTCATCTGATTTGCAAAATATTTACATAGAGCATCTTGTCCTCCAAATATAATGTCATCAACAAATATTTTAGATAATAGTATACCTTTTTCTTCATCTATCTTCATGTAAAAATTGTTGTTATCATCTGGCCTTTCAGATCCAATCTTAACAATATAAGTATGAAGTCTCTCATACCATGCTCTTGGTGCTTATTTCAATCCATATAAGGCTTTGTGCAGTTTACATACCATGTTCTTATTATTTTTGTCCACAAATCCTTCTTGTTGCTCTTTGTAGACCTCTTCTTCTAATATTCCATTTAGAAATGCAAACTTATCATCCATCTGATAAACTTTAAAACCTTTGTATCCAACGTAGACAAGAAGAATTCTTACTCCTTCCATTCTTGCAACAGGGAAAATGTTTCACCATAGTCAATTCCTTCTTCTTTGTATACCCTTTTTAAACTAGTCTTGCTTTTTTTCTTGTCGCTTCACCATTCTCATCTAGCTTGTTCCTGAATACCCATTTTGTGCCAATCACATTCTTGTCCTCTGGTCTAGGAACTAGGCTCCAAGTCTTGTTCTTTTCTATCTATTGAATTTCTTCTTCCATAGCCTTATACCAATCATCATCTTCCAATGTATCTCTCACTGTCTTAGGTTCCTTCATACTTAGCAAACATGCCTCACCTCTCAACCTATTTCTTTTCATTGGCCTTGCATCCTTGTCTCCAATGATTTGATCTATAGGATGGTGTCTTTTAACATATTTGGATAATCTTGGCTCAATTCTTGTGCCTACATTATGTCTCTCAGCTTTAGTATCACTATGTGCATCTCTGTCAAGTGCTTCAACATCTCTTTCATGTGTGCTAATCTCAAAGTCAGATTGTGCATTTGTAACGCCCCGCCAAGGGATCCAAAAGAATTAACCTAAAGTTTCACTAAGTTTGCTAAACATTTTTTTTTTTTTTTTTTAAAGTAAGAATGTATAACATACACATCAAACACATAGTAGCGGAAGCAATAACATGTAATCATCGATAACCATTCCTTGCAAGTTACATTTCTTAAAGATCCCAAGACGTTGAGTCATGTTTAAATTTAATTAAATCTAAGTCTAACAACTATCACATACATATGAAATAATAATCAGAAAGTCCCATGTCCATAATATACATTTGTTCCGAATGCCTCTCGAAAAATTAATTCGGAATGCTCAATCATCCACTGTACAAGTCACAGGGTATGAAAGGCTTAAAAGAATATAAATATGTAAAAATAAAGATACAACATCCTCAAATTCATGATACAAAGTACAGTAAAAATATATGAAACTATTCACCGTACATGATACATCCATACATCCATAATGATAAAACATCTATCATAAAAACTAACCATCCATCATAATAATCCAAGAACATAGTGAAAGTAAATCGCAATCACGAAAACTCCAGCCACGGTGACCACAGAATGGATCTCAATGGTAAGAGTAAAAGCACTACCACCCAACCGCGTAGAACCTAAATGGTCCACTCCCACCGCGCTGAGGAGATAGTCTCAAGTCCCAAATAGGATAACAAAACCTATAATCATAAATAATCTCTAAGTCCAGGAAATCCTATAAGTATGCTAACTCAAGGGTTCCTAAAAAGATCGACATCTAAATCCCAGAGGTACCACAAGACACGTAGGAAACCTAATATGCAAGCGGGAAAGTGTCATCGCAAAAGTCAGTCACGTAGAAGTTACCTGAGAAATCCCTTAGGAATCTCGGGTCCCTATTGATCATGCGGCCACTAGTATCCTCTCGTACTGATGAGGCCTACTATGGAATGCAAGGTCGTAACCAAGCGTTCTCTCTACCCCATCCTAGTCTGTACTAGCACTCAAGGCATGGGAGAGAACATACAATTATCTTGTTAGGTTCATTTTCTCTCATTTAGTGTAAATGTTTTCACTTATTAAAAATACTTACAATGGGTTTCTCAAGGCAACCTCTTAGGGCTCCGACCCCCATTGCAAGCCACTTCCCAACTCTACACATAGATAACCTACCCTAGGCTCATGAAAACAAAAATCAAAGAATCATAATAAAACCACCTCAGTCCTATACAAGCAACTAAAAAGATATCATAAAAGATAAGCCACAAAATTATATCAGTTCTTCATGAGCAACAGATAATATCAAATAGTAATCATATGATCACGACAGTTCTCTATCACCAACTGAAGGCATCAATGATAAGTCACAAAATCCAATGGTTCTCCAATGAGCAACCAGAAAGTATCCCAATAGTAAATTAAAATACTGATCGAAGACTCCAAAATGGTCAAGTCAAAACATGACATCATTAAGAACATAACAAACACTTCAGTCCTTTCAAGCGACCGAAAAGCAATCCAAGTATAACTGATCGAGACTCAAAAATGGTTATCAAATATAACTGATCGAGACTCAAAAATGGTTAAGTCAAGTATCTCAAATACGTACATCTCAGCTTCACACAAGGAAACTAGAAAGCAATAACAAATAGTAAACACAATCATGTCATAGAGCACTTCATCACATTACCATGGTCGGGTTAAGAAAGATCGAGACCAAATCATCATGACATCACATTCACAACCCCGAGCCTCTGGTAACAACCTAAACTGGTCAACGCTAAACCAAGCCCATAACACTCAAAGCACAAAGAAAAAATCACAGTCTCAGAGATTGGATTTGAAAGTATATTATTGAGCTAAGGTAAGGTTTATGTTTCAGTTTAATGTCGAATTTCAAGTAACTAAGTTTTCATAACTACCCCTTACGATTAACCCATTTCTATAATAACTTCCATTAAGTTAATATTTCAAATCTACCATTTAATCAATTAACATTCATTATTAATTAACTTTAATTAAACTAATTTTAATTAAATTAATCAATAATCATTTGTTCTAATTACTTATTTTAATCTATCCATTAATTGTTAATTTATTAATATTTAACCAACATTATTAATAAATTAATATTCACAAACTATGTTAAATGTATTATTATTTAACTAATCAATATTAATCAAGATTAAAATATTTATTAATTAAAACATATCAAAAATTTATTAATTGAAAATTTTAAATAATAATAAAATTTGTTTTTTTTTTAAATAATAAAAATTATACATAATAAAAAAATGAATTTTAACAAAATCCTTTTTAAAACATTTTAAAGCCCGTCGGCTAAATTAAGACCCTGCGTTCTGCCGCAGGCCTGCGGTCGCAGGGCCTGCGGTGGCAGGTACTCTGTACCTACTGTCGCAGTACCTGCGATGCAGGTACTGTCGGCTCCGCCGACAGTGGGGGTGGGCACGGGATGATTCCCTCCATATATATATATATATATATTTTTTTTTTTTTTTTTCTTTTTTTCTTTTTTTTTTAAAAAGAAAACAATGAATCTGTTTTTAATCAATCTCCTTTTTTTTTTTGAAATTAAATTTTGTTTGAATATAAATATATATATATAAATTTATAAATATGCTAATTTAATTCCTAAACCTATAAATATATTAAAAGACATAGCCTCCTTCATTAAATTGGTATAGAAATATAGTCAATCCGAACTTCTAATTTAGAATTTCGGTAATAGATTCAACCCTTCCCATACAAATTTTGTATACAAAAGTTTATAGACAAGCATCTGATAATTTCCAATATTGTAATGTTTAAACATTCATCATAGAGAATTCAGATTTACAAACCCCAAACACGAAGAAGACAGGAAAGGATAATTGCATATTTAATCGATAATCAAAAACACAAGACCCTACCTAATCCTGATGCTATTATGAAATCTCCAGGAACTGTAAGAGAATTCGCTCCTCTCAATAACCTTCTTCCCAAAATCTTTCTTTGGTATTAGCCTTCTGAAATTCGCTTCCAAAAGTTGTCTCCCCAAAAATTCCCGTCCAACTTCCTATCCCAAAAATGAACCCCCAAAGTTGTGATAAGCAATTTCTCCTCAAATCGGGGCACTAATTGTGCGTTCACCCGAGAAGACTCTTTGCACAACTCAGTTAACTCCAAATTAACCTTTATTATCTTTTCTTTTATTTTGCATTCAACTTTCATGCACATTAAGTTGATTTATTAAATAACTTTATTTAATATTCTACTTGACTTCTATTTTAAATTAATTTATTACTTTAATCTCATGTGCACTTTATGAAATTAAAATAACGTTATTAATTTCTATTATTTAATCTTTTAATTTATTTTTCATATTTAAACTCATGCTTAGATCATGCGATCTAGAATTCTTAATAATTTAATGTCTTGTGCATCAGTTTCTGGATTAGATTGTGTGACAATTTTTACCATCAACGTTTCGAATCACACTACGTGATCCATCATCAGGATGAGAGAGCAAGAGATGTCAAACAAAATAAGTGGCAGATTTAGCTTAGACAACCCAATAAGCTTAGATGTCATATTATTATTCTGATCATACTTTATTGGTCCATATTGTGCTAGTGCTTGAGTTTCTTGATCATGGGTGATTTTTCCTAAGGAAAAATCTTACATGGTATCAGAGCTATACCAAATTCTTACAATTAAAAATTACAAAAATCAACTAAATCCTGAATTAGGTTTTGATATTGTAGTGAAATTCCAAGTTTGATTGTTGGGCTTTTTCTTTGCCACATCATTTTGTGTGTGAACTAGATTCTACCAATCGCCATGTATTGAATGATCCAACTTTCAATGAAATTAGTAGTCTACACTAGAATGAGTAGGATCAGAGAATTGAAAAGGTTATAGGACACTTTTGGTATTTTTATATCTTGATCCAAAGGTGCCCTATCAATGCTAAATTATTGATATTCTTACCTTGTTGAATTTTTCCCAGATTCAGGATTTAGTTGATTTTTGTAATTTTTAATTGTAAGAATTTGGTATAGCTCTGATACCATGTAAGAATTTTCCTTAAGGAAAAATCACCCATGATCAAGAAACTCAAGCACTAGCACAATATGGACCAATAAAGTATGATCAGAATAATAATATGACATCTAAGCTTATTGGGTTGTCTAAGCTAAATCTGCCACTTATTTTGTTTGACATCTCTTGCTCTCTCATCCTGATGATGGATCACGTAGTGTGATTCGAAACGTTGATGGTAAAAATTGTCACACAATCTAATCCAGAAACTGATGCACAAAACTATGATGGATTGTGGAAACTTGATCACATTAATTTAATGTCTTTCAAATTTTTAAATTAATTTTAGAACTTAATTGATAACATATTTAATTAATTTAATTAACAATAATATTTAGCATTTATTTAAAAATGAACTCCAATTATATTATTATTAAATTAAATAAATATTATCTTGTTCTAAATTTATCTTTGAACTTTAATCTCCAAATTTAGTTCTTTTATTTAATTAATTTCTGAATTAATTAAATATTAAAGATATCATAATAATTCTCTATTAAATTAAATCATTAATTAATCTTTTTAATTAGACTTAATTAATAGAAAACACATCAAGGACTCATATAACAACATACGAAAACCCTACATAGAAAAGCATATACTAAATCAAAACAAAAAGGTTATAATCCCGAAATTACATCATTTGATGCATTCAGAGGGTACTTAACTCAAATACTTGTCCTAATTATCAATTAGGACAATTGGCTAAAGGGTTTAGGAATTGGACTTAAGAGTTTATCTCCCCTCTCTTACCATTGAGACAGTGCGATAGGGTACGCTTATCTTGACAATTCAGGGAAGTCGATACTCGGTACCTGCAACCTGCATAAAATTCACGCATGTACAAACACAATATTCTAAGCTAAACAGACAATGGCAGGAAGTGGTGCATCGTGTAGATCCCGACTAGCAAGTGACTACGACTCCCTTCCTTAACCACATCAGAAACACCATACATAAATAAAACAAAACGCACACCATACACATGCAGTATGGGGTAAGTATCCATAAGAAGCACATGGAATAATAAACCATCTAACTAATCATCATCGATAACTGAAACCATTGAATAATCATCATACATGCATGAAATATAGAGTACCAAGTAATCTCATCATATAATAAACTGAGTGTAAACAACATCTAATAATATCTAAAATAATAATACTAATCATCAAACATAAATTGGCCTAAAAGAGTTTGGCAATGATATCAGAAATGTAACTCGAAAATGTAGACTAGGGGCAGGCACTACAGCATTTTCCTCATTTTGAAACTCGAAATCTGAATGCAACTCGGCATTCACAAGATGTGACTCGGCAGTTGTTGAAACTTCTTGTTGACTTGCTACATGATTTGTAACATCTTATTTAGTAGGCATTCTTTCATAATATTATGCAAATGTCTTGTAGTCTTCTGGTTCTTTTGTAGTTTCAGCCTCATGTGCTTCTATAAGCTCATCAAAATTCACATTTGCACTTTCCACAATTTTGTTACTATTAGTAATTAAACACTTATAAGCTTTACTTCTTGTGGAGTAACCAAGAAATTTACCTTCTTCGCTCTTTGCATCAAACTTTCCACTCCTAACATCTTTGACAATATAGCATTTACTTCCAAATACCTTAAAATATTTTGCATTAGGTGGATGACCATACCATAGTTCAAAAGGTGTTGAGTGAGTACCTTTCTTTACTTGCACATGATTCAAAGTCTATACTGTAGTACTTATAGCTTCTCTCCAGTATTTCAAGGCAACATTTTTCTCCATCATTAGTGTTCTGGCATAGTCCATTACAGATTTGTTTCTTCTTTTAGAAAATTTATTTTTTGAAGGGGTCCTAGGTGTTGATGTATGTCTCTTGATTCATCTATCATTGTAGAACATCTCAAATTCATGTGAAGTGAATTCACCTCCTTTGTCTGATCTCAAACATTTCAAGCTCTTACTTGTTTCTTTCTCAACTCTTGCCAAGTACCATTTAAACATTTGAAAAGCATCTGACTTTTGTTTTAAAAATATGACTGTCATCATTCTAGAGCAATCATCAACAAGTAGCATAATATACCTATCTCCTTTGTATCTTTTCACTTCAATAGGTCCACACAAGTTAGTATGAACAATTTCAAGTATTTCCTTAGAGGTATAAGCTTTACTTTTAAAGCTTGACTTTGTCATCTTGCCTAGCTGACATTGTTTGCACAATATGTTCTCTAGTTTCTTCAACTTAGTCAAACCTCTAACTTTCTTCATGTTACTTATACTAATTAGATTATCAAAGTTAACATGACATAATCTCTTGTGCCAAAGCCATACATCATCAAATTTTGCAACAAGACAAGTAGCATTTTGTATATCCAAATAGAATAGATTATTCCTAGTTTGATCACCTTTTCCAATCAAGTTTCCATTTGTATCATATATCTTGGCTGATTTTTTTTCAAACTCAACTTTGCATCCCAAATTATTCAATTGTGACACACTTAACAGGGTATAATTCAATCCTTCAACATAGTAAGCATTGTCAAATGAGATCTTGTCTGTAAGCTTAATAGACCCTTTTCCTTTTATTGAACATGGTGCATCATTACCAAACCTTACACTATTTCCATCATAATAGGTTAAGGTAATGAACTTACTTTTGTCTCCAGTCATGTGATGTGAGCATCCATTGTCAATGATCCATTTGTCATTCTTGTTTACACAAGTCATAAGTGCAGTAGCTTAATCCTCGTCTAATTCATCCTTCATTGCAACATATACCACTTCATCATCATTTTCATTAGAGTTATTTTCATCAGCAATGTAGCATGACTTCTTGCCTTTGTCTTTGTAGCCTCTTCCATCATCTTCTCTTCTATTTTTGTACTTGTTCCCTTCTCTAAAGTTCTTCTTCTATGTGCATCTTGCTGCAATATGACCAACTTCATTGCAATTAAAACAAATGATAGGAAACTTACCTTTAAATTTACCTTTTCCTTTGTGAAATATTCTAACCAACAATGCTTCCAATTGTTCAATGTCTTCCTCATCTGTACTGCTCTCACTAGATGCATACTTTGTCTTTTTCTTCTTCTTCTTTGGCTTTACCTCCTTAGAATCCTTCAATAACAATTTTTCTTTGAAAGCTAATTCAATACTCTCTAGTTTGTAGTTGTAAAAATTAGATGACTCAAAAGTAGTGAGTCTTCCTACCAAACCTTCAAGGGTTAGATCATTCCCTGGCATACATCTTAACTCTTGAATTGTAGACACCGTAATGGCATACATAGGAAACAGTGTTCTCAAGACTTTACTTAGTACAGTATCATCATCTATTTTACCAACAACACCTTTTATTGCACTAACAACTTCTTTTATTCTAGCAACACATTGAGCAATGTTTTCACCTTCTTCCATTGTCATGTCATCAAACCTACCTCTTAGGCTTTTTGACTTGGCTCTTTGAACATTTTTTCCTCCTCCATAGATAGTGGTTAGGGCATCCCACATCTACTTTGCAATTTTAAGTTCCTTGATATCATCAAACCCAGCATAGCTTAGGGCAGAGGCAATCTCCAACATCACCTGATTGTGTTCTTTATTTTTCTTCAAGTCTTTAGCAGTTAGGGCTCTTGTTGGATCAACATGTTCTACTATAATTCAAATTTGTGCATAATCTCCAAGTCCTCTAATGTGTAGCTTGATCAAAATTTTCCATGCAGAAAAGTTATCTCTATTCAGCTTGGGTACATCTCTTTTTGACATCCCGATCTTTATGCTTTTAGTGCCTTAAAACTAATCCTCTTAAGCAACTGCGCTTTGATACCAATTGTTGGAATTCTTTTAGATTAACTGAGATGGGGGGGGGGGGGAATTAGTTAATCAAGGTCCATATGTCCAAAATAAAACTTTTCACAATTCAGTGAACCCATATAACATTCTTAACCATGCATGCATTCATTGTGTGTTAACCAAAAATTGGTATGTTACTGTTAGATCAATATATAGGAATATAAAACATAAAACACAACACATCCACTTGACACAATGATTTAACATGGAAACCCAATTTGGGAAAAACCACCAATAACATGCTACTCCTTTTTCACTCATCTGAAGTGATGCCCTATTAAAGGCCAACCCCGTTAAAGGTTACAACACACACTATTAAATGTGACCCGGTTAAGGGATTTCAATCACTCTGTTAAAAGTGAGCCTCGTTAGAGGACTTTAGGCCATTCACTTAGAATGTGACCCTATTAAAGCATTTTCCAATGACTATTAAGTCAACCTTTCTCCAAAAGATTTACCCTAATATGATAGAAAGTAACAGTAGAGCTTTGATTTGATACAACTTACAACCTTGCTTGCAAATTACAGATCACTATTCAGTCCTCATCTCTACTTGGCTTCCAACCTTTGCAGTTTTGACAGCTTGTTCACCCAATATTCAACTTCCTCTAGCCTTCCTTCTTAGCTCACCATTGCAGACTTCTTCTCTTGGGTCACTTGATGAAGCAAACCCTCTTCCTTCACCTTGTCAAATTTTTGCATCCAAAAACTCTCTAACCTCCGACTAACTTTGCTTGATGACTAGATATCCCTACATATAGGAAATTAGAACTCTTTTTCTTGCTCACTATCCATCTCAAAAATTAGGGTTTTTGATGGATTAAGTAGGATACAATGTATCTACCCCATATCTTGTCTTCTTTAAAAACTTCTAAAATCCATTTGAATTCGCCTCCAAAACAATTTACATAAGATTTTGTGCCTCCAGCTCATCAATCTTATCCTTCTCCTAATTTACAAGTTCCAAGAAAAAAAACTTTTCATCTTTTATTTGGTGAATCTTTGATCTTTTTCATAATGCAGTAGCTCAGCATTATCAATTTACTAATGCTCGACACATACTATGTTACTTGACATCCATTATAAAATCAGTTGGCATTAACTAGATTTTACTAGTGCTCAACATCAACTAAAAATTCACTCTACATCTACTAACTTGCTCAACACCTATTAGTTTGCTCGACATCTACTAGAAATTGCTTTCACTAAGCTCTAATTGACTTTTTTCTCAGCTTGCACTAACTTTTCTTGACACCTTCTATCAACTTGGTCAAGCTTAGCAAATGAACTTTGTCCAATATTTTTCTTCTAAAATTTCTAAGTGTATCCAATCATTTTGTAACCTCAAGTAGATCATCAATACATTATGTTATCACTATCTTAACTGATTCTTGCACTTTAATACATAATCATAACTCAACCTTTCCTCTAGGTACTTTTGTTACATCTTGTTGATCAAATCATCTTCATCAATCAACTAAGTGATGGTGCTTGAAACATATAAGAAATTGTCTTACCAATATATAGTAGGTCTGACATCAGTGACAAAACAATGATTGAAAACATAGAGTCTTACTCAAGTGATCTTTTCAATCATATATCAACATCTTACTCCTTCCAATCTAGCAATAGGGGAAAATGTCTCTCCATAGTCAATTCCTTCTTCTTGTGCATATCCCTTGCAAACTAATCTTGCTTTGTTTCTTGTGACTTCACCATTTTCATCTAGCTTGTTTCTGAATACCCACTTGGTACCCATCACATTTTTGTCTTCTGGTCTAGGAACTACACTCCATGTTTTGTTCTTCTCTATTTGTTCAATCTCTTCTTCCATGGCTTTGTACTAGTCAACATCTTCTAATGCATTTTTTTTTTTATGGGTTCCTTCATGCTCAGCAAACATGTTTCACTTCTCAATATATTTCTTTCCATTGGTCTAGCATCTTTATCTCCAATGATTTGAGCAACGGGATGATGTCTTTTGACATATCTAGACAATCTTGGTTCAACTCTTGTTTCTTCATTTTGTCTCTCAACTCCAGAATCATTGTGCATGTCTCTGTCAAGTATCTCAGCATCTCTTTCATGTGTACTAATCTCAGAATCAGAATGTGCATCCACTTCATTATGTAACTTGGCATTTGAATGCAGCTTGGTTCCTTAATGCAACTCAGCATTCATAGGGTGTGACTCGGTAGTTACAGTAACTTGATGTTGATTTGTAACTTGATTTACAACATCTTCTTTAGTAGACATTCCTTCATAAAAGTATACAAATGATTTGTATTCTTTTGGTTCTTTCATAGTTTTAGCCTCATACACTTCTATATATTCATCAAAGTTCACATTTGCACTTTCCACAATTTTTTTAGTGTTAGTATTCAAACACTTATAAGCTTTACTTCTTGTGGAGTATCTTAGGATATACCTTCTTCACTTTTTGCATCAAGCTTGTCATTCCTAATATCTTTCAAAATGTAACACTTACTTCCAAATACCTTAAAGTATTTTACATTGGGTGAGTATCCATACCATAGTTCAAAAGACATAGAATGAGTACCTTTCTTGATTTGCACACGGTTCGAAGTATAGATAGTTGTACTTATAGCTTCTCTCCAGTATTTCAAAGCAACATTCTTCTCTATCATGAGTTTTTTAGCATAGTCCATTATAGATCTATTCCTTCTTTCAGCTATTCCATATTGTGGAGGGGTTATAGAGGCAAATGTCTATCTTTTGATTCCTCTATCATTACAAAACATCTCAAATTCATTTGATGCGAATTCTCCTCCTTTGTCAAATCTCAAACATTTTAGACTTTTACCCATTTCCTTTTCAACTCTTGCTAAGTACCACTTAAACATTTGAAAAGCATCTGATTTCTATTTCAAAAATATAACTGTCATCATCCTAGAATAATCATCAACAAATAGCATTATGTACTTATCTCCCTTGTAACTTTGCACATCATTTGGTCCACACAAGTTAGTATGATCAATCTCTAGTATTCCTTTAGAGGTATAAGTTTTACTCTTAAAACTTGACTTTGTCATTTTGCCTAACTGACATTGTTTGTACATTACATTATTAGGCTTCTTCAACTTAGACAAACCTCTAACTTTCTTCATGTTACTAATACTAACCAAGTTATCAAAATTAACATGACATAAACTCTTGTGCCATAGTCATACATAATCAAATTTTACAACAAGACAAGTAGCATCATCTATATCAAGATAGAATAGATTACTTCTAGTTTGATCACTTTTTCCAATCAGTTTCCCATTTGTGTCATATATCTTAGCAATATTGTTTTCAAATTCAACCTTACATGCCAAATTGTTCAGTTGTGACACACTCAACAAATTATAGTTTATTCCTTCAACATATTAAGCATTGTCACATGAAATCTTATCTGTGAGTTTGATAGAACCTTTTCCTTTTATCAAATATTGTGCATCATTACCAAATCTTACACTATTTCCATCATAACAATTCAGGGTAATGAACTTACTTTTGTCTCTAGTCATGTGATGTGAACATCCATTGTCAATGATCCATCTATCATTCTTGTTCATACAAGTCACTAGTGGAGTTGCATCATCTTTATTAGATTCCTCCTTCATTGCAACATATAACACCTCATCGTCATGTTCATCAGAATCATTCTCTTCAACAATGTAGCAAGACTTCTTGCCTTTGTCTTCATAATCTTTGTTCTCTTCATCTCTTATACTCTTGTATTTATAACCACCTATGTAGTTCTTCTTCTCTAGGAATTTAGTAGCAATATGACCAACCTCATTGCAATTGAAACAAATGATGGGTAACTTACCTTTGAACTTGCCTTTACCTTTATGGAATCTTCTTACCAGTAGTACTTCAAGCTATTCAACATCCTCCTCATCTATATCATTGTCACTAGACACATACTTCTTCTTCTTTTTCTTCTTCTTCTCATCAAGTTCCTTTAATGACACCTTAGCTTTGAAAGAAGATTCAATATTTTTAGGTTTGTAATTATCAAAGTTAGATAGCTCAAAAGCAGTGAGTCTACCTACCAAACCTTCAAGCAATAGCTTATTCCCTGGAATACATCTTAGTTCTTGAATTGTAGAAACTATAATAGCATATATAGGTAGTAGTGTTCTGAAAACCTTGTGTAAAATAGTTTCATTATCTAGTTTTATATTTGCTCCTCTTATTGCATTAACTACTTCTTTTATCCTTTCAACAAATTGAGCAATATTCTCACCTTCTTTCATTCTCATTTCATCACACTTACCTCTGAGGCTTTCAACTTTGGCTCTAACAACATTGGTGTCTCCTCCATAGATGGTAGCTAAGGCATCCTACATTTTCTTTGCATTGTTGAGACCTTTGATATCATCAAATTTAGCATAGCTTAGGGCAGAGGCAATCTCCAGCATTGTCTAGTTGTGTTCTTTCTTCTTCCTCATATCTTTAGTAGTTGCAACACTAACAGGATCAACATGTTCCATAGAAATGGTAGATTGTGCATGATCTCCAAGTCCTCCAAGGTGTAGCTTCATCAAACTTTTTCATGCAGGAAAGTTATCTCTATTGAGCTTGGGTACTTCTCTTTTAGACATCTCGATCTTTGTGCTTCTAGTACTTTCAAACTAGTCCTTTCAAGTAGATGGCTCTAATATCAATTGTCAGAATACTTTAGAATAACTAAGAGGGAGGGTGAATCTGTTATTCAAGGTCTATATGTATAAATAAAACTTTTCACAGCTTAGTGAGCCCATAAAACATTTATACTCATGCATGCATCCATAAGATTATGCAATCACTAAAAACTTGTAGGTTACTGTCCAATCAACTTGCAGAAGTGTAAAGCATGAAACATAACAGATTCATCAACACACTTGACACAATGATTTATGTGGAAACCCAATTTGGGAAAAACCACCAGTAACATGCTACTCTTTTGCACTCTTTTGAATTGATGCCCTATGAAAGGCCAACCCTGTTAAAAGTTACAATACACACTCTTAAATGTGACTGGGTTAAAGGATTTTAATCACCCTGTTAGAAGTGAGCCTTATTAGAGGACTTTAGGTCATTCACTTAGAATGCCACCCAGTTAAAGGATTTACAAATGACTGTTAGGTCAACCTTAATCCAAAGGATTTACCCTAGACTAATACAATTGTTAGAGAGTAACAATAGAGATTTGATCTAATACAACTTACAACTTCTCTTGCAGACTACAAATCTCTATTTAGTCCTCAATTCTTCTTAGCCTTCATACTTTGCAGCTCTAATAGCTTGTTCCCCCTTCAAGCATTCATCTCCTTAAGCCTTCTTGCTTAACATGCCATTGCAGACTCTTCTCTTAGGTCAGTTGATGAAGCAAAACCCTTGACTCCTTGTCTCCCTTAGGTTCTCGAACATAACAACTTTGCTTCATGACCAGACATTCCTATAAATAGGAAATTAAAATATTTTTCCACTCATTTTCCATCATCCAAATTTAGGGTTCGAATGGATTAGGTAGGATATTATGTATCTACCTCATATCTCATATCTCTTCTAGAAACTTCTCTTAGAATCCACTTTGAATTTTCTTTAAAATGATTTACCTCAAATTTTTTGCCACTAGCTCATCACCTTATCTTCCACCTGGTTCACAAAATCCAAGAAAACAAACTTGTTAGCTCAGATTCATCGAATCTTTGATCTTTTAAATAATGTAGCAACTCGACATTATCAACCTTTTGATGCTTGACACATACTGCGTTGCTCAGCATCCACTATGAAATTACTTGGCACCTACTAAAGTATATTGGTGCTCAACATCAACTAAAATTTACTTGACATCAACTATTTTGCTCGACATACACTACAATGAACTTTTACTTGGCTCCAACTAATTTTCTACTCAGCTTGCACTAACTTTGCTCGGCACCTACTATCCACTCGTCAAGCTTGGAAGAAAAAATTTGGGTAACTTGTTATTCTAAACTTTCTAAGTGTAACCAGCATTTGTAACTTTAAGTAGATTATCAATATATCATGCCATCAATATCTTAATTGATCCTTGTACTTCATTGCTTAATCATAACTCAACCTTTCCTCTAGGTGCTATTGTTACATCTTTTGATCAAATCCTCTTCATCAATCAAATAAGTGATAGTACTTGAATCTTATAAGCATTTGTCTTACCAGCAAATAATAGGTTTGACATCAGTGACAAAACAATGATTGAAACACATAGTCTTCTTCAACAATCTCCTTCTTTCAATAATCTTTCTCAATAATGATCTCTTCAATCAGATCTCAACACTACCTGGATCTGATGCTAAAATGAGAATTGCACAGAGCATGCAAAAAATCCCCTTTTTTCTAAAATCCTTCTTCTCGAAAAATTGCTCCTCCAAAACTTGGTTCTTGCAAAATGAGCTCCAAATCTCTGATAAAGAGTTCTCTCGTAAATTTGGGGCTCTGATTGTGCCATCATGTGAGAGAACTCGCTAATCAATTTCTTTTAATTTTTTTTATCTTTTACATTTTCATGCATAGTTTTTACAATTTAAAATATCTTTATTAAATTATTGCTTACTCTCTCTAGTTAATTACGAGACGTTTTAATCTAATATTTATTAATTTAACTAATATTTTTACTAAGAGTTTATTATTAAAATAAAACTCTTAAATAAATTATTATTAAATTAAAAAAATATTAAATGCCAAAATTAAAACTTTAATAAAATCTTCAAATTTAATTCCTTTTATTTAACTAATTTCTTAATTAATTAAAATCAAATTTTGTTTATAAAATTTTCATTAAATTAAATTATTAAATACTCTTTTAACTTGATTTAATTATAACAAAAAATACTACAGAATCACAAGATGAAATACAAAACCCATCATACAGAAAAAAATACTAAATCAAACTCCAAGGTTAAAATCATGAATTCATATCAATTGACAAATTTGAAAATGTCAAACTAACTTAGATACTTGTCCTATTTTCTAGGACAATTGGCTTAGGTTAGGATTTGGACTCAAGAGTTATCTCCCCACTTATACCATTGAGATACTACAATAGGGTACGTTCATCCTGGCAATTCAGGGAAGTCAATACCTGGTACCTGCAATCTACATAAAATCTATGCATGTACAAACACATATATTCTAATCTAAACAAGTAATGGAAAGAAGTGGTACATCGTGTAGGTCCTAACTAGTAGGTGACTACGAATCCCTTCCTCAAACACATCAGAAACATGATACATTAAGTAAAATAGACAGGTACACCACACACATGCAAGTATGGGGTAAGTAACCATAGAATTGCATATAAATAATCCATCTACTAATCATCATGGAATAATTGAAATCAATGAATCAACATACATCTATCATTATCAAAATAATCATGAAATAAATGAAATAACTAATTAACTCATCACATATATCAACTGAGTATAAAATAACATTTAATCAAATCTGGTAACCAAGTGCTAATAATTATAAAACATAATTAGAAAACTAGTCTAAAAGAATCTAACAATACACAAAAAAAGTCAAGTAGGGCTAAGCATTACATGGAATGTCATCGATGGAATTTTTTAGTTAATGGGTTATTAAATGCCACTATTTTATAAAGGCCTCATCGCAAGATAAATGTACAAAAAAAGTTTCAGTGTGCATATTTTGGTAAATTCTTCAAACTGCAAGATTTTAAATTACATGAGTAAAATGAGGTTGTCAATACAAGAACACCCAGCAGGCCAGGAGCCCAATCTAGTGATGCAACCTGATCTTTCTCCTAAAGAATAAGATGAGTTTGACATTATTAAAAGTATGTACCAAGATGTGTGGGACCTCAACAAGAATTATGTTGATTATGCAAGTGATTGTCATGAACTTGACTAGAAGAGGATAGGGTTGCAATTGGACAAATGTTGGTAGAATGATAAGAATAGCCAAGTGACCATGCATACACCAACAATATGCTTGATATGTTTCATGGCCTTCTCCCCTAATGATTGTGAAGATTTTATTTTTCTTTAAATTGCAAATATTATGAATAGTTGTAAGTAGTTTAGTGAAACAATTTTGAAAGGGTCTAAAGCTTTGTCAAAAGGGTCTAAAGCTTTGTCACACCTCTCCATTTATTATAACAAGAAGTACCAAGACCCTAAAAAAAGATATCACACATCATATACCGATAAAATATTATATGAAAAGATATATACAAACTAGGGAATAACACATAATTGAACAATTTGTGCAAGTTTTAAGTGGATATTGCAACTAGCCACCACTCTATTGTACTATTTTTGAAGCTAATAAAAATACTTTGTTTCCCTCAATAATTTTATAGAATTATCTTTGATTTTTATATAGATTATCCTCTTGGATTTGCATTTCCATTGATATATTGAAA
Source organism: Cupressus sempervirens (assembly GCA_028749045.1). NCBI lineage: Eukaryota > Viridiplantae > Streptophyta > Pinopsida > Cupressales > Cupressaceae > Cupressus > Cupressus sempervirens. Next base: position 878,527,780 of record CM053783.1, on the reverse strand, counting down.
TTCAATACATTCCTTTCATAATTAAAATTTACAATATTTTTATTTTTTATTCAATTGGTCTTCTAAGATTAAAGTTTAAAATAATTAAATTCATATTTGTATTCAAGTTGTTTGTCTGGTTATTGATGGTAGGCATACACTGTCTATGAAGAGTTTTGATAATATTAAAGTAAATATTGAATTAACTCTATTTTTCCCAACCAGAGTAAGGAACTGGTCTAATTTGATTTCAATAAAGCATATTATCAATTGAAGTTGGTGGAGATCTTTATTGCACTCAAGTGCTTTGCAAAACTTATACCTATATTTATTTAAACACATTTCAAATATTCATTCAATTATTCAACCTTACACCACTGATTTTTCCTTGGGAATAACTTTCTATCCCAAGAGCATCAAGTAGTAAAAAATACATAAGCTATATCAAAAGGTTTCTATTAGGTGCACCCACCTAGGTTAGCAGATCCTAAAGTGAAGAGGGTTTGATCTCTAAGTATCAATCCTAGTCATTGGGCAAATTGTGTTGGATTACCCAGCATTGAGCAAGCAAGGATCATAGGGTTTCCAACCAACAATTTGAGGAGCCAAAATATTGGTGACTTTGCTAGGAATTTTCTCACAACATTCATTGTAGAGATACTAAAGACTCACAGTTCCACATACCAGAATGGTTGGTTCCACACTCTACTTGGGAGAAGTGACCCAAAATTTTCAAATTTAAAGATTAGTGAAAGTTTTTGAAGTGCACTCTACTAGAAGAAACCAAGAATATACACAAAAATACCCTCAAAACAAGAGGTGGTGACTCTATATAAAAATTTATAAATGATCAGTGTTGTTATTTTGAAAGAAAAGAAAGTTATAGGCATTATTCTATAAAGTGTATGTGGAGTAGGAGATTGGTTCATGAAGGAAAATGATTTCTAGAGTGGACCCCAAACAAAAGGACTAGGAGTAAGAAGAACCAATCATCATACATGTTGTATACTAGATATGAGAAATTTGTTGATAGGGAAAATGGGCCCTTTACTAAAGAAGGTGAGCATTTTGGAGATAAGACTTTAGAAAGGGAGAGAAACCCTTTTTATAACATAAGAACACTTGATAATGAGAATCAACCATAAATGTATCAGATTGATGATGAAGAGAATGAGGAAGATGCTCACCAGTTGGATGTAACTTTTCAAATACTATGTACTATTGTGCCCAAGGTTTTAAGGGGAGTTCCTAGCGAGATGCTTGAAAGAATTGGCATAAAGTGAGATCAAATTGTCACTCCTAAGAAGACTAATGATGATAGAAATTAGGAAACCAAAAATGATACTAAATTCAATCCACCTCATAATATAGATTTTATTTACAATAACTCACATAAGAATCCTCTACATCAAAGAAATAGGAGAGAGGAAATTAATGGATGTCACCAAAATGGAAATTATAATGGAATAAATACAAATAACAAGAATATAAAAAATCTTTAGAATAATTATTAAAATGCAAAAAAAAATTAGAGAGGGTAAAATCAAAAGTAGTTAAATCTGGGACATAGGGCCAGAGCCCTTATGGTAATTGAAAGATACAAACAACTTGACTTCACAAGAATTATGGGATATCCAAATCCTATAACAAATGAATTAAGAACTATAATTCCAAAAATTTCTAGAGAATAAACCTAGTTTGTTGAAGAACATGTCACTAATTTAAAAAATACAATTGAAGACTTAGAAGAAAATCATGAAGATGTATTTATGAAGTTATTTGTGCAATCCCTTACTGATGATGCAACTGAATGGTACAGAGGACTACCTAAAAATTCCATTTAAAGTTGGCCTAAATTTTTGGAGTTATTAATTGAGAAGTTTGGAGATCATAGTGATATATATTTTGCCTCCCATGAATTGAATAGCATAAAAAAGTACCCCAATGAATCAGTAGCAGAATTCAATAAAAGGTTTAACAATATTTTAAATACGATACCAAGAGATATCTAACTAGTAGATTATTTCTTGATAAACTTTTACTTGAGTTCTTTTCTTAGAAAAACTCACTATGAGATAAGATCTCATTGGCCCAACACAATGCAAGAAACCTTCAAAGTTGCAACGACTATTGAAAATGATAGAAAAAAAAAGTTATAAGATTGGGAAAAGAAAAGATTCTAAGTTATTCGACCCCAAAGCTCCAAAAAAAAAGATGATTATAAGATTGATAAGTTATTTAATATGATCAAGGATTTTTATAAATAAAAAAAATGAGTCCTTCAAATCTAAAAGAAATGATAGGCCCTACAAGTATAGATCACAAGATATCTCATACAATACCAATTAGAAAGATAACAATTCTATAAGGAACAATGAAACTCTAGATCCCTTGAAAAGAGATAAAAAACTGCATTGTAAATGGGTATTGGTGTAAAACAATTAATTTTCCACATGATCCTAATCAGTGCTTGATTTTTCATAGTATTTTGGAAGAAGAGGAAAGGGAAGAGAAACTGACTATCAACACCTTATCATCAAAACCACTTTGGGGAGATGATGATTCCTTAGAAGATGAATATATCCCTAACATTAACATGATGAGGGAAAAGAAAAAATGTTCACAAAAAATTTTATCTAATGAAGAAAAAGCCCAAGGATAAAACAATCAACTGAAGAGGAAATGAGAGCCTGCACAATTGCAATAGTTGAACAAGCTAGAATAAATTATAGATTAAGAAACAAGACCATAAATCCTGAGAATGGAAAGTTGCCAAGGACAAATAATAATAGGCCTCAAGTTGATTTACATAGAAAACATAATGAAAAGGTGATACCAAATCAATAACAAGTGAAGGCGAATCAACCGAATGAAATAGTGAGTAAATAGATAATAAATGCTAATATATTTATTTCAAATGCTTTGTCCCAAATAAATATTCCAAACCCATCCTTTGAAATTGTTAAAATTTCAAATTATGTCAAGGAAGTCCTAGATCTTTTATCTAAAGCAAACAAAGAAGATAATATAAGAGCAAAAGGTTAATGATACACCAATTATTTATTAGGGGGGCAATGTATATGAGAATTCACCATATGTAGAGCCCTTTTATCTAACTTTGTTAATCAACAATAAATTGTTGAGAGATTTAATGATAGACTCAGGCGTTGTAGTAAATATTATGCCTATTGATGTCATGAAAGGATTGGGTCTAAATGTGGATACTCCTTATGAGAAATGTTATGAACTAGACAATTGGTTTGTACTAGTAGTGACAATCATGAAAGGCATTGAATTAAAGTTTCCCTCATGTCTTGATATATCATACAAAATGGATGTCACTATAGTAGAGGTACCAACCTATTATGGTATGTTACTTTCAAGAAAATGTTACAACTTGGTGGGAAGACATATTGAGGTGGATTTATGTTATGAAACGATCCCTATAAATGGAAGATGTGTTCGGATTGATAGGGAACCAAGATTCACATATCTAATAGAGAGCTTTAGTTATGATTATGAAGATAACTTTTGTTAAAAAAATATGGTGAACTTCAAGGTAAACTTGAGTAAACCAATCCAATATATTTATGAACCCAAGGAAATATATCCATAGGAGGAAAGCCATGGAATATAGTAGATGAATTTTGATGGAGCCTACAATGGGAAGGTAATGGTGCAAAAGTAGTTCTTATATCTCCTTCTAGAAAGATATTTAGATATTCCTTTTTACTAAATTTTGAATGCACTAATAACATTGTTGAATATGAAGAATTAATATTGGGATTACACATGGCTAAAGTGCATAAGATTAAAATCCTATCAATCTTGGGAGATTCTAAACTAATAGTATCTCAAATTAGAAGCTAGTTCGCCACTATGAATTCAAGATTGAAGCAATACATAAATTATGTATGGAACTTTATTGCAAGTTCTGATGCATTTTCAATAAAATGGATTGATAGAAGTGAAAATTTCTTAGCTGATGTGATGACTAATTTAGCTATCAAACAAATTGATATACCATATAAATAGATTATTCAAATTGAAATGAAAAATAAGCCATCTATACCTGATAGTGTGCACAACTGGAAAGTTTTTGATAATGACAAGGATTTGCTTGATTTTTAAATATGTGAAGGACGTTACGAAGATCAAAGTATTGATTGGAATAATTTTGTCTAAAATTAGGATGAAAAGGAAACCTTATTTGATGAAGTAATAATTCATCTCAGATCTAACAAAATACTTAAAATATTGGTAGCATTAGAAAGGATCTTTGATGAACTTGAAAATCTCAAAACCTACTAATTGTTGGAATTCTTTAGAATAATTGAGAGGGGGGGTGAAATGGTTATCCAAGGTCTAGATGTACAAATAAAACTTTTCACAGCATAGTGGACTCATATCCATAAAACATTTTCATCATGCATGCATCCATTAGATTGTGCAATCACTCAAAATTGTAGGTTACTATCAAATCAATTTATGTAAACATAAAAACATAATAGATTCAATAACACATTTGACACAATGATTTAAAGTGGAAACCCAACTTGGGAAAAACCACTAGTAACATGCTACTCATTCTGACTCTTTTGAAGTGATGCCCTATGAAAGGCCAACCCTGTTAAAGGTTACAATACACACTGTTAAATGTGACCCAATCAAAGGATTTCAATCACCATGTTAGGAGTGAGCCTTGTTAGGACTATAGATCATTCACTTGGAATGTCACCTGGTTAAAGGATTTACAAATGACTGTTAGGTCAACCTTAATCTAAAGGATTACCCTAAACTAATACAATGATTAGAGAGTAACAATAAGGCTTGATCTGATAACAACTTATAACTCCATTTGCATATTGTAGATCTCTATTTCAGTCCTCCATTCTATTTGTCTTTCACACTCTTCAGCTTTGATAGCTTGTTCACCCTTCAAGCATCCATACCCTTTAAGCCTTCTTACTTTTCTTGCCAATGCAGTCTCTTCTCTTAGGTCACTGAATGAAGTAATACCCTATACTCCTTGTCTTCCTTAAGTTCTCACACATGACAACCCTTGCTTCTAACTAGCCATCTCTATAAATAGAGAATTAAGATCTTTTTGTTGTTCATCCTCTATCATCCATTTTAGGGTAATGTTAGATTAGGCACGATTCAATGAATCCACTCCTCATTTCATTTCATTCCCTTCTAGAAATGTCTCCTTCAATTCTCTTTGAATTTACCCTTAAAAAATTCACCATTAATTGTGTGTTTCTAGCTCATCAACCTTATCTTCCACACGGTTGACATAATCCAAGAAATCAAATTTATTAGCTCAGATTTATCGAATTCTTGATCTTTCTCATAATGCTTGTAGTTGGCCCCTAGTTTACATTTTGTTATCATTGCTGAACTCTTTTAGGCTAGTTTTATGCTTGATGATTAGTAGCATTATTTTTGAGATTATCAAATATTGTTTCATATTCAGTTGATTTTATGATGAGACTACTTGGTACTCTATACTTCATGTATGCATGATGATTATTACAGTGATTTCAATTACTGATGATGATTAGTTAGATGGATTATCATATGTGTTTTCTTATGGATACTTACCCCACACTGCATGTGTATGGTGTGCATGTATGTTTTCTTTATGTATGGCATTTCTAATGTGATTAAGGAAGGGAGTCATAGTCACCTGCTAGTCGGGATCTACATGATGCACCACTTCCTACCATTGCTTGTTTAGCTTAGTATATATGTGTTTGTACATGTGTGGATTTTATGCAGATTGCAAGTACCAGGTATCAACTTCCTTGAATTGTTAGGATGAGTGTACCCTATCACATTATCTCAATGGTAAGAGAGGGGAGATAAATTCTTAAGTCCAAATCCTAACCTTTAAACCCATTTGTCCTAGAAAATTAGGACAAGTATTTGAGTTGATTACCTTCTGAAAGTGTCGTATGATGTAAATTTGTGATTATAACCCTTTAGTTTGATCTTGTATATCTTTTTCTATGATGGGTTTTCATATTTTGTCCTATAGGTCTTTGGTGATTTTTCTATTAATTAAGTCTAATTAAAAGATTAAATTAATGATTTAAATTAATGAAAATTACTATGATATTTTTAATATTTAATTATAGTTAATTAATTAGAAAATTAATTAAATTTAAAGATAAAATTACAAGTCTAATTTTTAGAGTGTAATAATATTTATTTAATTTAATAATAATATATTTAGGAGATCATTTTTAAATAAATGCTAAATATTATTATTACTCGAGTTAATAAATATTTTATCAATTAACTCTTAGAAAATAAATTAAAGAATGGAAAAGATGTTAATTTATTCAAAAGTTTTAAGATTGCATAAAGTATGCATGAGATTAAAATTTAATATATTAATTAAAAAGAGAAGTCAAGTGAATTTAAATAAAAATATTTTATATTGCATTAAACATGCATGAAAACATAAAAGAAAGATAATAAAGAGTTAAAGAATTGTGAGCAAAGAGTCCTCTCGGGTGATCACACAATTAGTGCCCCGAATTTAGGAGAGAACTCCTTATCACCAATTGAGGGTTCATTTTCGAAGGACCACAAATTTTGGAGAAGGAATTTTCAGAGAGAAGGTTTTTGAGAGAAGAAATTTCTCTCACAAATCTTTTGGATATTTTTGATTTTTAGCATCAAAACCAAGTAGATTCTTGTGTTTTGATTCACCCAGTTAATTGCGTTCTTTATTATTCCTATCTTCTTCATGACTGTCAATTGTTTGTTCAAATCTCCTTGTGACAAATCTTTCAATATTATATTTTGGATTTACTAGAATGCTTGTAGGTTTCTTCTGTATACGTAAAGATTGAAATATTATAGAATCCTCGTTTAGTAATTTTACAGATTAGAATTTAAACCAAGAAGGGTTTTGAATTGAAAAGGATATTTTAAATTGAAAATTTGACTAGTTGGCTATAATTGCCCTATCACTGAATTGTTAGAATTGTTATAATATATATATATATATATATAATTAAATTAGTGAAAGGTTTTTATTTTTTGAAATTTATATAAACATTTTTATAAAACAAAAATTTTTAAAATAATAATAATATAATTTTTTGGGGAGGAGGTGGGAAATCCCCACACCCTCTGTACCCATTTGCCATTATACAGAAGCAGTAGGCCAAACTATCGGCTGCAGCAACAGGTAATACTACTACCTATTGCAATAGTCAAACCTATCACCATAGGTCAAAGGCCGGTGGACCTTTTAAATCTAAACATATTATTGATATGCAATTATTTTAAATTAAATCTTTTTAAAAGTTATTTTATTAATACTTAATAACATTAATTTTTAAATTATTAATTATTAATTATTAATAATTTTATTAATATTTATAAATTTTATTTTATTTAAAAAATTATTAATATTTATAAATTTAATAAATAATTAATAAATGATTATATAGTTTTAGGGTAATTATTATATAACTTAATTAATTTTAATTGATAATAGAAGTTATTTAATAGAGTGATAAATTTATTTTATTATTATTATTAGTATTGGTTTTAATAAAGTTTTAATTATTTTATTTTAAAATATATTATTATTATCTTAATAATTTAAATAAATAATTACCCCTTAAATTATTTGGAATAATTGACTTGTAATCGAATTGGGGTAATTGTGCAATTATTTAAATATAGGAATGGGTTAATTGTAAGGGTGAACTGTGAATCTTATCTACTTGAAACATATATTGAAACAAAAATTGAAACCTTACTGTTTAACTCAACTATGTGTTTTCAAATCAAACCAAACTAGGAAACTACTATGTTATCTGTATGTTGTCTATGTTTTGGGTTTGGGTTGACTAGGGTGTTGACCAGTTTTAGGACGTGTACTAGAGGCTTAGGAATTTTTTGTTTGTGATGTTATGTTGATTTGATCTTAATATTTTTAACTCAACCATGGTAATGTGTTGTTATGTTTTATGATGAATTTGATTATATTGTTGGTTATTGCTTTTAGTGTTATTATGGGATAGAGAGATGAATGTTATGACATACTTGACTTAAACATTTTGAGTCTTTGATTAGTATTTTGGGATACTTTCCAGTTGCTTGTAGAGAATTTATTGGTTATTGTGAATTATCTTCTGATGCTTTCTAGTCACTTGTATAGGACTAAGGTGAAATATTATGATTCTTTGATTTGTGATTTTATGAGCTTAGAGTAGGTTATCTATATGCAATGTCGGGAAGTGGATTGCAATGGAGGTCGGGGCCCTAAGTGGTTGCCAAGGTAACCCATTGTAAGTTGTTTAATAAGTGAAAACACTACACTAAATGAGATTAAAATGAACCTATTAAGAGTCTTTGTGTGTTCTTGCCCATGCCTTGAGTGCTAGTAAAGACTAGGATGGGAGTAGAGAGGACACTTGGTTAGGAACATGTATCGTTAGTATGCCTTATTAGTACAAGAGGATACTAGTGTTGCATAGAGTCACTACGGGGCTAGGGTCAAGTTGGACTGCCAAGGTAACTCTAGCATTGATTTGTGCAATGACACTTGTCTGCTTACATAGTAGATTTCCTACATGTCTATGGTTGCCTCTAGGTCTAGATGTTGATTTATCTTGGAACCTTTGAGTTAGATTACATATAGGGTTTCCTGGACTTAGATATTAATTTTAATTTTTGGATTGATATCCCATTTGGGACTTGAGACTATCTCCTTAGCACAGTGGGAGTGGGCCTTTTTGGGCTACCATGTGGTAGGGTGGTAGTGCTTTTTACTCTTACCATTGAGATTCGTTTGTTGATGCCGTGGCTAGAGTTCTTTGTCTGCTTTTCCTTTCATTCTATTCTCGTGTATTATGATGGATGGTTATATCTTTATGATGGATGATTTCACTTATTGTATTGTACTTTGTTTCATGGATCCAAAAGGGATGATGTAATCTATTTTTTATAAACATATATTCTTTTAGCCTTTCATACCCTGTGACATGTATAGTGGATGATTGAGCATTCTGAATTTTATTGCCAAGTGGCATTAAAAAAAAAATGTCTATTATTTAAATGGACTTGGACATATAATTATTATTTCATGTGGATATGGTATTTATTAGACTTATAATTATTTAAATCTAAATGTGATTCAACATCATCAGATCCTTAAGGATGTAATCTATTATGTTTACTTTTGTATGATTGTATGTTATTGCTTCCACTACTTTATGTTTGATGTGTATGTTATTCTTTCTTTTAAAAAAATGTTTGGCAAACTTAGTAAAACTTTAGGTTAATTCTTTTGGATCCCTTGGTAGGGCATTACAATGCTAACGCTCGGCATTAACTAGCTTTTGATGCTCAACATCCATTGTCAAAACACTCGGCACAAACTAAAGTTTACTAGCACTCGGCATCTACTAAACTTTTCTTGGCTTACATTGTTTCACTCAGCTTACACTAAAATTAACTTTGCTTGGCTCCAACTGATTTTCTTCTTGGCTTGCACTAACTTTGCTCAGCACCTACTGTCCACTCACTCAAGCTTGGCAAACAAACTTCATTTAACTTGTTCTTCTGAACTTACTCAATGTAACCAACCTTTGCAACCTTAGTAGATTATCAATGCACTATAATATCATTGTCTTAACTAATTATTGTACTCCTTTTCATATCATAACTCAACCATTCCTCTAGGTTTTATTGCTACCTCATTTGATCAAATCCTCTTCATCAATCAAACAAATGATATTACTTAAATCGTATAAGCAATTGTCTTACCAGCAAGTAGCAGGTTTGACATAAGGGACAAAACAATAATTGAAACACATTTATCATACTTATATCAATTTGTTTTCAAAAATCTCCCTCTTTGACATTGATGGCAAACCAAACTAACTAGACTTAATCAATAAGACCAACAAAATACCAAAACAAAAATAATTCTTTGTATTGAAATATCTCTCCCTCTATCAACAACTTCCATATTCTGAATAGGTTACAAAATTTTGTTCTAATCAACAAAAAATCAATCAACTCATCCTTACAACTTCTTTTTGATCATTTCTTATATCTCTCTTAACATTATCTCCCTCTTTCTAGGTAGATGTAATCAACAGGTATACTAGTACACTTTCTCCCTCTAAGTAGATATTTCATAGTTTTCTATTTTCTATATTTGAATTTCTCCCTCTGTGATTTCCTGAACTCAGTACACTTTTCTTAACAACAATTTCTCCCTCTTTGACAATAATGCCAAAGACATGTCATCTTCATATGTAGATATGAATATTTTTTAGTTTCTCCCTCTATCACCTTGCTTGTGAATGATTTATAGCTCCAACTCTTTGATTACTTAAAGCAGCTCCTAAAGTAAGGTCCACTACATCAATGTGTAACATATGTCAATCAACTTTTTTGATGCAGGGCACTCCTCATGCTCTTTTAGATCTGCTTCAATGGGGGTATCACTTGTAGTTTACATCTTAGATACTCATGAGCAACCTTAGGTAATGCTTTTGTGAAGATATCAACTATTTTCTCTTTTGTGCTAACATATTCCATCTTCACCTCTTCATCTTGAACTAATTCTCTCAAGTAATGATACTTGATTACAATATCCTTAGTCTATGTATGCATCACATGATTCTTTGATATATTTACAACACTTTTATTATCACAATAAAGTATCACAGGTTCAGTGATTTCCTCCTTCATACCTTTGAGTAGTTGTTTGATCCATACAATGTTTGTACAATTTACTACAACAACAACATATTTAACTTCAGTAGATTATTGAGAAATGTAGTTTTGTTTCTTGCTAATCCGTGTAACCAATTGTTTGCCTTAAAAAACTGCTCCTCCACTGGTGCTCTTTCTGTCATCAATATTTCTAGCCTAATCAACATCAATATAGGATCTCAATTCAAATTTCTCATTTTTCTTATAGTATAGACCATAGTACTCTGTTCCTTTCAGATATCTCATTATTATTTTTACTATCCTCAAGTGATTCTCCCTAGGATTAGTAGAGAATCTCGTAACTATCCCTACAAATAATGTAATATCAGGTTTATTATGTACTACATACTATAATTTTCCAATCATGGACCTGTATAATGTTTGATTCACCTTAGTTGAATAATCATTCTTTGACAATTTATGTCCTGTCACCATAGGTGTACTTATTGGCTTGGAATTTTCCAATCCAAAATTTTTTAGTATCTCCTTTACACACTTTGACTAAGTGATGTATATACCATATTTCATCTGATGTACTTGTAAACCCACAAAGAACTTGATCTCTCCAAACATAGACATCTCAAATTCTTGCTTCATTTCATTTGCAAGAACCTTACATAAAGTTTCTTGCCCTCCAAATATAATATCATCAATAAAAATTTTAGATAAAAAAATACCTTTTCCTTTCTTTGTCTTCAAATATAGACTTTTGTTATCATCATTCCTCTCAAATCCAATCTTCACTAGATAATTATGTAGTCTCTCATACCATGCTTTTGGTGTTTGTTTCAAACCATATAAAGCTTTGTGTAGTCTACATACCATTTTTTTTTGTTAGCATCAACAAACCCTTCTGGTTGTTCTATATAAACCTTTTCCTCCAATATACCATTCGAAAATGCAGACTTAACATCCATTTGATAAACTTTGAAACCTTTGTATGCAAAGTAAGCAAGAAAAGTTCTTACTCCTTCCAATCTTGCAATAAGAGTGAAGGTATCTCCATAGTCTATCCCTTCTTCTTGTGCATATCCTTTACAAACTAATCTTGCCTTGTTCCTTGTGACTTCACCATTTTCATCTAACTTGTTTCTATATACCCACTTGGTACCAATCACATTTTTGTCTTCTGGTCTAGGAACTAGAGTCCATGTCTTATTTTTCTCAATTTATCCAATATCTTCTTCCATGGCTTTACTCTAGTCCACATCTTCTAAGGCATCTTTCATTATTTTTGGTTCTTGCATGCTCAACAAACATGTATCATTTCTCAACTTATTCCTTGTTGTTGCTCTAGCATCTTTATCTCCAATGATTTGTGCAACAAGATGATGTCTCTTGACATACTTAGACAATCTTGGTTTAGCTTTGTCTTCTACATTTGGTCTCTCAACTTTTGAATCACTATGTACCTCTCTATCAAGTAGTTTAACATCTCTTTCATCTACACTAGCCTCAGAATTAGAATGTGCCTCAACTTCATTCTATAACTTCGCACCTAAATGTAGCTCAATTCTTGAATACAACACGACATTCATAGTAGTTGACTCAGTAATCACTATAACTTGTTGCTAGTTTGCAACATGATTTACAACATCTTCTTCAGTAGGCATACCTTCATAAAAGTATACAAATGATTTGTATAGGTTCAGCCTCATATACTTATGTATATTCATCAAATTTCACATTTGCACTTTCCACAACTTTGTTAGTGTTAGTATTTAAACACTTATAACCTTTACTTCTTATGGAATAACCAAGAAATATGCCTTCTTCACTTTTTGCATCTAGTTTACCATTCCTAAAATCTTTGAGAATATAACATTTGCTTCCACATACCTTAAAATATTTTACACTGGATGAGTATCCATACCATAGTTCAAAAGGTGTTGAATGAGTACCTTTCTTGACTTATACACGATTCAAGGTATAAAATATTGTACTTACAACTTCTCTCCAATATTTCAAAGCAATATTTTTCTCCATCATGACTGTGCTAGCATATTCCATTACAAACTTGTTCCTCCTTTCAGCAATTCCATTTTGTGGAGGGGTTCTAGGAGCAAATGTTTTTATTTTGATTCCTTTTTCATTACAAGACATCTCAAATGCATTTGATGTAAATTCTCATCCTCTATCAGATCTCAAGAATTTCAAACATTTACCTACTTCTTTCTCAACTCTTGCTAAGTACCATTTAAACATTTGGAAAGCATCAGATTTCTATTTGAGAAACATAATTGTCATCATTCTAGAATAATGATTAACAATCATCATAATATACTCATTTCCTTTGTAGCTTTGCACTTCAATTGGCCCACACAAGTCAATATGAACAATCTCTAATATTTCTTTAGAGATATGAGTCTTACTCTTAAAACTTGACTTTGTCATTTTGCCTAACTGACATTGTTTAAAAATTATATTGTCAGTCTTTTTCAACTTAGGCAAACCTCTGACTCTTCTCATGTTACTAATACTAACCAAGTTATCAAAATTAACATGACATAACCTCTTGTTCCATAGCCACAAATCATCAAATTCTACAACTAAATAAGTAGCATCCTCTATATTAAGGTAGAATAGATTACCTCTAGTTTGATCACCTTTTCCAATTAGTTTTCCATCAATATCATATATCTTAGAAATTTTTTTCTCAAACTCAACTTAACAACCCAAATTATTTAGTTGTGACATATTTAGCAAATTATAGTTAAGTCCTTCAACATAGTAAGCATTGTCACATAAAAAAAAAATTGTGAGCTTGATAGAACCTTTTCCTTTTATTAGACATGGTGCATCATTACAAACCTTACACCATTTCCATCATAATATTTTAAGGTAATCAACTTATTTTATCTCCATTCATGTGATGTGAACACCCACTATCAATGATCCATCTATCATTCTTGTTCACACAAGACACTAGTGCATTTGCCTCATCCTTATCAAATTCATCCTTCATTGGAAATACACCACTTCATCATCATGATTTTTAGATCCATGTTTCATTTCCTTTTTAGCAATATAGCAAGACTTCTTGCCTTTTTCTTTGTTGTCTTTGTTGTCTTCATCTCTTCTACTTTTGTACTTGTCACCACCTCTCTAATTCTTCTTTTCTAAATATTTGTCAGGAATATGACCAACCTCATTGCAATTGAAACACATGATAGGTAACTTACCTTTAAACTTTATTTTACCTCAATGAAATATCCTTGCTAATAGTGCTTCAAGTTGATCTACATCTTCCTCATCTATATCACTATCACTTGACACATATTTTTATTTTTTCATCTTCTTCTTCTCATCAAGTTCCTTTAATGGAAGCCTAGCATTGAAAGTATATTCAATATTTTTAGGTCTATAATTATCAAAATTATAGAGCTCAAAATTAGTGAGCCTACCTACCAGACCTTCAAGAGTTGGATCATTCCCTAGCATACATCTCATTTCTTGTATTGCAAAAACTCTAATAACATAGATGGCAATAATGTTCTCAAAATTTTACTTAATACAATATCATCATCTATTTTACTAGTAGCTCCTCTTATTGCATTAACAACATCTTTTATCCTAGAGCAATATTGAGCAATATTCTCACCTTCTTGCATTTTCATATCATCGAATTTACCTCTGAGACTTTTAGCTTTGGCTCTTAGAACATTCTTGTGACCTCCATAAATAGTGTGTGGAGCACCCCACATTTTCTTTGCACTGTCACAACCCTTGATATCATCAAACTTGGCATAGCTTAAGGCAAAGGAAATCTCCAACATTACCTGGTTGTGTTCTTTCTTCTATTTCAGATCTTCAGCAGTTAGAGCTCCAATAGGATCAGTATGCTCAACAGAAATGGTATATTGTGCATGATCTCCAAGACCTACTAGCTATAGCCTCATCAAACTTTGCCATGTAGGAAAGTTATCTCTATTAAGCTTGGGCACTTCTCTTTTAACATCTTGATCTTTGTGCTTCTAGTACCTTCAAACTAGTCCTCTTAAGCAGGTGACTTTGATACCAATTGTTGGAATTCTTTAGAATAACTAAGAGTGGAGGTGAACCAGTTATCCAAGGTCCAGATGTACAAATAAAATTTTTTACAGCTTAGTGAACCCATACCCATAAGACATTTTCATCATGCATGCATCACTCAAACTTGTAGGTTACTCTCAAATCAATTTGCATAAATGTAAATACAAAACATAATAGATTTAATAACACATTTGACACAATTATTTAACATGGAAACCCAATTTGAGAAAAACCACCAATAACATGCTACTCATTCTCACTCTTTTGAAGTGATGCCCTATGAAAGGCCAACCCTGTTAAAGGTTACAATACACATTGTTAAATGTGACCCGATTAAAGGATTTCAATCACCCTATTAGGAGTGAGCCTTGTTAGAGGACTTCAGATCATTCACTTGGAATGTCACCTAGTTAAAGGATTTAGGAATTATTGTTAGGTTAACCTTAATCCAAAGGATTTACCCTAGACTAATACAATGATTAGAGAGTAACAATAAGGCTTGATCCGATAACAACTTACAACTCCATTTGTAGATTACAAATCTTTGTTTTAGTCCTCCATTTTGCTTGGCTTTCACACTCTTCAGCTCTAATAGCGTATTCACTCTTCAAGCATCCATACCCTTTAAGCCTTCTTGTTTTTCTTTCCAATGCACTCTCTTCTCTTAGGTCACTGAATGAAGCAATACCCTAAAATCCTTGTTTTCCTTAGGTTCTCACATGTGACAACCCTTGCTTCTAACTAGCCATCTCTATAAATAGAGAATTAAGATCTTTTATCATTCATCCTCCATCGTCCATTTTAGGGTTAGGTTAGATTATGTGGGATTCAATGAATCTAACCCTCATTTCATTTCATTTCCTTCTAGAAACTTCTCCTTCAATTCTCTTTGAATTCACCCTTAAAATAGTTTGCCATGAATTTTGTGCCACTAGCTCATCAACCTTGTCTTCCACATGGCTCACATAATCCAAGAAATCAAGCTTGTCAACTTAGATTAATCAAATTCTCAATCTTTCTGATAATGCTGACACTCGGCATTAATTAGCTTCTAATGCTCAGCACATACTACATTGCTCGGCATCCAGTATCAAAACACTCAGCATGAACTAAAGTTTACTAGTGCTCGGCATCAAATAGACTTTACTCAACTTACACAGTTTCACTTGGCTTACACTAAAATTGACTTTGCTCGGCTCCAACTAATTTTCTACTCAACTTGCACTGACTTTTCTCGGCACCTACTATCCACTCGGTCAAGCTTGGGAGACAAACTTTGTTTAACTTGTTCTTCTGAACTTACTCAGTGTAACCAACCTTTGCAACCTTAAGTAGATTATCAATGCACTATAATATCACTGTCTTAACTGATTCTTGTACTCCTTTTCATGTCATAACTCAACCTTTCTTCTAGGTGTTATTGTTACCTCATTTGATCAAATCCTCTTCATCAATCAAATAAATGATAGTACTTAAATCATATAAGCAATTATATTACCAGTAAGTAGTAGGTTTGACATCAGCAAAAAAAATGATTGAAACACATTTATCATACTTATATCAATCTGTTTTCAACACTAATATTCCAAAAGAAATTGAGAAATTAAATTATGGGAATGAAAATTCCCTATAAGAAATCTTCATTGGCAAAAAATTGACTCCTAAATTTAAATCAGACCTTATCTCTATATTGAGAAAATAAAATCATGTGTTTGCATTGTATTATGATGAACTAGAAGCTTATAGAGATGATTTGTTCCAACATGAAAACCTCTAAAATTAAATGATAAGTTATTCAAATAAAAGAAGAGGCCTATAAATCCAATGTTAGCACCAAAGATGAAGGAGGAGCTAATAAAGATAAGGGATGCAGGGACAATTAAACCAATAATACAATCCACATGGGTTTCCAATCTTGTCCCTATAAGGAAAACGAATGGTGATATTAGATTGTGCATTGATTTTAGAAATTTGAACATCTCATTATTAAAACTTAATTATGTTTCTCCTAACATGGAAGCATTATTGTAGAGAGTAACAGGGAATGAACTCCTTTCTATGATGGATGGTTTTATTTTGTTATAACTAGGTCAAAGTAACAGAATTTGAATAATATAAGACTCCTTTTACTACTCTATGGGGAACATATATGTATGCAAGGATGCTCTTTTTTTTAATAAATGTAGAGGCTACCTTTTCAGAGACCTATAGATGTTTATTTTTAAGGTCTAATTGATCTTGATCTTATAGTATATCAAGATGAACTTACTACTTATTTAGAAAAATCAGAGGATCATTGTAATCATCAAGAAAAGACTTTTAGAAGAGCCCTTGAGTATGGGTTATCCCTAAATCCAAATAAGTGTCAATTTGGAGTCATAAAGGGGAAACTTCTTAGGCATATTGTGTCTAAAAATGGAGTCAGGATAGATCCAGAAAGGGTAGTAGCAATTAACAATACTAAACTCCCTAAAACTGTTAAGGTTATTCAAGATTTTTTTTGCCAAATCAACTTTGTATTTCAAATTTTTTAGAGATAGTCAAACCTATTTCCAAAATTTTAAAGAAGGGAGCTAAAATGATCTGTGATGATGAAGCATTACAAGCTTTCTTTGATATAAAGAAGGCAATAAAAGAGGCACCAGTCCTGAAGGAACCTAATTTTAAGAAGCCTTTCCAAATATTTTCCTTTGCTTCATAACGTCCAATAGTTGTTGTCATTCTACAAAAGAATGAAGGACATGACCAACCTATTGCATTCTTTAGTAAAAGTTTTCAAAGTTTCGAGTTAAGTTATGATATCATTGGAAAGAAAGCTCGTGCATTAGTAAAGGTTGTAAAATATTTTAGGCCATATCTAGTTGGTGATAAATTAATATGTATAAATGCTACCATTAAAGATATCTTCAGGCAAACAGAAACTACTAGGAGCAATGTAGGTGGACCAATCAAATTCATGAATTTAACATCAATATTTAGATTACAAAATTGGTAGAAGGTCAAGGTTTGGAAAGACTTATAGCTAATGCTAATTGGAGGAAACATAGGTAAATCATGTAGATTTGGAAAACATAGTTGTTAGTATTGAGCATTGCCCTTGGTATAAAGAGTTTGTTTACTATTTAAGACATATGAAGTGTCATGATGATCTGGATGAAAATCAAAAGAGGACTAAAAAATTGTAAGCATTAAAGTATGTCTTGATTTAGGGAGATCTTTATTGGATAAATGAGGACTGGAGTATTACTATTCTATCTAGACAAATATTTGATAGAAGTTACCTTGAAGGAGTTCCACAAAGGACTTTGTGGAGGTCACTACTCAGCTAAGACCACAACCCATAAGATACTATGTGCAAGATACTATTGGCCATATATATCTAGGGACTTTCATGCCTATGCTAAGAAATGTGAGGCATGTCAGAAATTATTTGGAAAGATGAAGTATAATGGAGCCCTCCCTTTGAGAACTTCACAATCTTAGGAGCCATTTCAGATGTGGGGTATTGACTTCGTAGGTGATATTTCGAATAAATCAAGTGGAGGGCATAGTTGGATACTTGTAGATAATGATTGTTTTACCAAATAGGTAGAATCCATACCTACCAAATAGGCAACTAGCAAATTTGTGATTAAATTGTTGATGGAGAATATAATAACCAAACTTGGAGTTCCTCACAAGCTAATCATGGATAATGACATGTGTTCTAGATCAGAAGATTTTTTTTGAATTTTTCCTCAAATATGGTGTAACTTGTTGGAATATTCAAATGGGAAGAGTACTTCTAAGAGGGGGAACCCTTATTAACACATAACTAAAAGCATGTACATGCATGTAAACTTATAAGCAAACATGAAATGAAAGCATACATCAACATATAACACCAAATTGATAACCTAGAAACCCTCTATGAATAAGAAGGTAAAACTGGAGTGGGGATGACACCCACAAAAATTACTGCAGCAATCAATGTTCAACCACTTTTGATGGTCTGCCCTGTGAAAGGCCTGCCCTGTTAAAGGCTTTACATTGTGTCAATAGTGACCTAGTTAGAGGATTTACAAACACTTACATGAAGTGTCACCCTGTTAAAGGATTTACAATAGGTTGTTAAACCCACCTAATATATAGGATTTTCAATCACATTCTCCAAAGGTTCTCCTATCTAGTTGTTAAGCTAACCTATCAATATAGGATTTCAGCATCTAATACAATTGTGAGAAAGTATTAGAAAATTTGACCTAATTGAATGCAATCTAAAAATTTTGTGCTTAGGTACTAGATCTGCTCTTCTCATTCTGATCCTTGCTTGATCTCATCTCTGTATGTGCTCCTTGTCCCTTGTATTGTTCTGATCAACTTGGTATGAAATTGTTGCTTTGTTCCTCTAAGTCTTTCCTTCTTCACACTAAAATTTCACTATAATCTCCCCATTCACTATTCTCATCTACACATGCAATGGGTTTTTGACCTCCTTTTAAAGATTGTAAAGACTTAGGGTTAGGTATGGATCTACAATCCATATTAAATCTCAAATTCCCACTCAAATCCTTTCTTTTCACTTATTGGTTGCATGCTATCTCCAATTTTCTGATTGGTTCCATGTTGATTTCATAGGTAATTGAAAGGATTCGATCTTATCTTCCTATCCTTTCGTGAGTCATGCAAAAACTATTTTACATCTTAGTTTGTGATGGCACAAACTCTTATGTTGATCCTGAGTTACTCGGCACTCATTACATTACTGATGCTTGGCATGAACTAATTCCTGGATTGCTCGGCATCTATTACTTTCCCGGTTTGCTCGGCACCTGTTAAACACTATATTGCTCAGTACATGTATGTTTTGTATTGCTCGATACATGTATGTTTTGTATTACTTGGCACATGTATGTTCTGTATTGCTCTCCATCTAAACATTTTTGGATTACTTGGCACATGAACATTTCTTGGATCACTCAACACATACTACATTTTAACTAGCTCGGAACCAATTGTGGCTCGACACCTATTGAAATTCGAGTTCAACATACATTGTGTACTTGGCTTATATAGTAAAGATTTTTAAGTATGTTGACACTGAATTGTCAAGACTATTATTTTGACCAATAATCTCCCCCTTTGACACGAGTGTCAAAAACACTTCACTAAGAATTTATGAACTTAACCTTATTGAGCACATTCTTTGTTTGCTTGGCGTACATGCAAAAATTTAAAAATATTGTGAGTAACAATATACCTTATGACTCCCCCTGAGTTGATTATGCCTTGTCCATTCTTGAGATTGAAATTCTGTGCTAATGTGCCTAATTCTCTCTTATCCTTTGTCCTGTTTCAGCATTCTGAGCCTGTGTGTTGTATTTGATCTATGTGAAGTTCAAAATTTTGCATCTCCCCCTTTCTCCTTTATTACTAATCTCCCCCTTTTTGGCTATTTACAAACTTTCCACTTTATTCTCAAAATGAATGAAAGAATGTAATCAAAAATGTTTCAAAATCTGGTATTCTCCCATAGTATCTGCATATATACATATCTCCCCTTACTTTATCTCCCCCTTTTTGACACTGATGTCAAAGGGTTCTATGGAGTAATACCATGCTTAACCAAAAATGTGCTATTTACCTCCAGAAGTATTTTCAGAGCTGCATCCCAATTTGCTAGTGCAATGTCCAATGACTTATACTGGATGGAAAGCTCAGCTACTAAATGTATAGGTCCATCTAAGGTAGAAATATTTGAATCTTTCTTGAGGATTGTTTCTGCATACATTTTCTCCTTATGGAGTACCTCCAAGTGAGGGGTTATAGAGGACTGGATTTGCATCAACTTAGCTTTTGTATTTTCCTCCTCTGCTATTAATATAGCTAATTCTCTTTGTGTGTGAAGCGATTGAGAAAAATGCTTCTCACTTTGAGTTGGATTAGTTGGGAGTTGCATACTAGAAATCTTTAGATTTCTCTCCAAGCTCAGTATCCTTTGGCTAATTTCCTGTGTGGAGTTGGAAAAATCACACAACTTGTACAGGGAGAATATATTCCCAAGTACAATCTTTACTCTATCTAATTTCTTAGCCAGCTCAACTTGAGATATTGCTATATCACTAGATATTTTCTCATTTACCTTTCCTTGGAACTTCCTTTCTGACCATTCCATTAATTTTGCATTTGTATCTTGGCCTTCATTTGTCACCTAGTCAACTATGTCAGATAGTTTCTCTACTATTGGCCTTGACTCATCAAGTGTCTACAAGCTGAAGGCATCCATAAAGATGTCCTTTATCTCATTCAGTACTTGCCTATATTTATATTCTTTTCTCAATACCTCTTGTCTTCTTCTTCTATCTAGTGCACTCTATATTTCATTAATCTTCTCCTCAGTGAGAGTGTTGGATTCATAGTAAGGTATTGTGATTTCCTCATCAAGCTCAAGAATTCCATACTGAAGTTTCCTAGTTACTTTTGTTGAGCTCAAGCCTGGTGTTCTAACTTGCAATGCTAGCATTTCAGTGCTCAGCTTCTGAAGAGTTTGAGTGGGGGTACCTGTTTTGGGTAGTTGAACCAAAGTTTGTATGGCAATCTGCTCCTCATCTCTTGTCTCTTCCTTCTCTTTAGCTTGTTTCTCCTTTTCACTATCAATGGTGGGGAGTGTGCTTGCTAGCTATTCTATTTTTCTTGTGTCTACCCCTGCTATTGCACTCGGCACTTGAAGTGCATCTGTTATTGTTCTTGGTGGAGATGGATGTGGAAGCAATAAGAGTCTAGTAGTTTGAGTTGTCGAAGGTAGTTCTTGTGTTTTCACCTTGACTTCCTTTGATTTTACTACTTCTTTTTGCAACTCATCAACACTAACCAATATTGTGCTTGAACATAATCTAGCTGCTTGTGTTGATTGGTCAAGGATCTTTGTGAGATCCTCTGCAGTCAATGGATTGATGTTTTGACAAGAGGTGTCAATAACATCCTTTATTTTGATAATCTTTGCAGGTGTGATGGTGGCATGAGGAGGGCTAGGATGTGATAGTTGTTTGTCTTGCACACTTTGTTCTTGCTGCTCATTTGTATCCTTTACTTCCTCTTTCTCCTCTTTATTCTCCTCTTCATTTTTCTTTTCCTCTTCAACCTTCTTCTCTTCCTCAACCTTCTTCTCCTCTTCCTTCTTATCTTCCTCCTTCTTCCCTATTTCTTTCATTCCCTTTTTCTTAGCACTTGCTTCTGCCTTGTATTCCTCATTAAAAACATCATCAATTTTCTTATAAATTATTTTCCACAACTGTGTGGATTTGTTCACAACATTTTCAATTTTATTCTGCAAAATACTAAATGCCCTATGCTTTGGAGTAAATCTACTATTGTGCCTCTTGACTGCATTAGTTATTTGACCCTTAGTCAAATCAGGAAACAATCTAGATAAAGTAGATTCCCTTATTTCCTTTTCCATTTGTGGACAGAAATGCCATTTATCTTCAATGATTTTGTACAACTCCTTGGGCATTGAACCATCTAGCTCTAGAGGTGTGGGCTTGTACTCGGCCAGCATAGCATACACAGATTCCTCTATTTTATTTTTCTCTTCCTTAGTGAGCTTATTAAAATATAAATTCTTTAAATCTTTCAAGTCATCATTTCTAATCTTTGTACACAATTTATCAATTGAAGACTTGGGTGAACGACTTACCACTTTGAATTGACTATTATCTTCTGACTCTGTCTTTTCTTTTTTTGAGTCAGATTGAGCTACATATTTTCTTCTCTTCCTTGGCTCCTCATCAGTCTTCTTGATATTTTTCTTCCTCTTCTCTACCTCTTCTTTGGCCTTTTGTGTTGTAGCTCTAGTGGTGGCTCTGGTGGTAGGCTTCTTTGGTGCAGGTTTTGCCACTTTCTTTACTTTGGGTTGAGGAGCAGGTGGAGTTTTAGCCTTCCTCTTGGTGACTTTAATTCTGATAGGTGCTTCCTCAGCTTCTTTTTCCTTAACACCTTCCTCTTTATCCTCACCTAGACCTTGTGTTAGTTGTAGACGCTCATCTTCTTCATTTTCATTGTCATCCTCTTCTTCATCTGCTTCCTCTTCCTCTGTTGTGCCTGCTTCTTCAACTCCAAATCTTTTCTTGATCTTCTTGATTAGTTAGTCCTTATTTTTCACTATTTTGGTTGTCTTAAGGTTTGTCACCACCCTTGATTTGACAATGTCATAAGTTCCAAAATGTTTTGCATCCTTGTCAATTTCCTCTGCAAGTAGAGCTATTTTTGCTGCTGAGGCTTGATCAACATCAAGTTCATAGCCCAGTGGCCTAAGCCATCTCACTCTAGATATGAATGCTTGTATAAAGGTGTAATCAATGTCCACTAGAAAGCAAATATCTTTTACATGGTAGTCAACCAGTGAGACTGGTATCCTCGTATCCTCTATTTCATGGACTTCTTAAAGTCCTCAAAATAGCTAGTCATTTGGGCATCAAAAATTCTTACCCATCTGCTCAATGAATTGATTTATTTTCTCAACAATGGTCTTATTCTTATCCCATTTCAGCTTGCCTAATAAAGGGAATTCTTTCATAATATAGAAAAGCATACAAACCAAAACTAAGCCAAATTTGCATTGAGCTCCCTTAGACTTCCTTATAGCTCCTAGATTCTCATTGATCTACTGTAACATGAGCTCTGCAAGATCATATGTATGATCTTTCTTTACTAATTTATAGGCAACATCCACTGCTATGCATGGTACACTGTTTAGTCTACTTGAATAGTAGAATTTGTGGGATATGACTCTCATAGAAAAATCTAGTAGGGGTTATGTAATGGTGTCTATTGTCATTCCCCTATTATTCCATTTTGCACTTGTATTCTTCTCTATGGCTTCCCTTTTGTCACTTCTTAGGGTCTTTGGCCGATCTAGGGTTGGAATACCAATAATCCTATGGACAGTTTTTTTTGTAAACTTCACTGTGTATGCCTAAAATGTGAGCACACTTCTATGAGTCATTATATTCAAGATTACTCAAAAATGAGGTCTCAAACGGTGACTCATAGCTCTCTATTCATGGAGTGCAAGGGTTTGTAATGGAGGCCCTCAGCTTGACCTAGTTTATGCCCATGCAAGTACACCATGAAACATGTAATGCCCCGCCAACTTTAATTTTCATATACTTTATATATTTTATAATCTAAAACTATTAATTAAATCTTAATAGTTAAAATTATAAAATTACAAAACTATTCATCATTATAAAAGATGAATTCTTAAATCTTTTATCAACAATTTTAAATCTTTTAATAACATATTTACATATTACATATATACATATATATATATATATATATATATATATATATATATATATATATATATATATATATATATATTTATTTATTTATTTATTTATTTATATTTAAATATATACATACGTACATATATAATATATAATATTTATTTTCGCATTTTATAAAAAATCGAATATTATTAATTTCGAATCATATCACATAACAATAAAAATCGAATAACAAATTTTTTTTTTTAACAAAGCCGAATTGCAGTAGCCGTCGGCTATCACCGAAGTGACATCTGCCGCGGGTACCCTGCTAACGCAAGTATCCTACGACTGTTACTGTCACGGGTACGCTGCGTAGCAGGTACCATGCGACCATACTGAGCACGGGTACGGGGGTGCAATTCCGCCCCCACCCAAATGTGCATTTTTATATATTTTTTTTTAAAACAAACAATCGCAGCGCGATTTTATATTTGCGAAAAAAATGTTTATTAAAATGTTTCCGCCCACAGTAAGATATCCGACTTTTAACTCATATGAATATATAAATATATATTATATATATACATATGTATGTATATATATATATAAAGGTGTATATATATATATATATATATATATAATATACAGAATCATAGTATATTTATAAAAATGATAATTTATGAATACAAGCTTTCATTTTCAGAATTTCTCTATGAAACTTGTTTTTTCAAAATTTTCTAATAACTAATTCTAATGGGTTTGTCCATGAATTGCAACCCTAGCCCGTGTTTTCAGATCTAAGCATATAGAATCCTCAAATAAATTTTAATTGCCCAAATTGAAAATGCATAATGAAGACATATGGAAGACACGAAGAAGACAGGGAAAGCAAGATGTAGAAGTAGCATAAGTGAAATCACAAGAATCTACCCGGATTCTGATGCTAACTCGCTCTTCCTCAGAAAACCCGCAGAGCAAGCTCCCTTCTTCAGAATTCTCGAATCCTCCAATGCTCCAATTGCTCTCCACACTATCCATGCTATATCCAAGCTTCTAAGGAATGCCTGAATATAAAGAGCTCTCAGGAAACCTCTAGAATGCTTCTAAAACCAGCTGGAAGGTGTCACCAACTAAGCATGTGTCTTTTCCAACCTTTTTGATGAGCCCTAGAGTTGTAGACACCATGTGCTCAATTGATGCACTAACCCCCGTGTTGTTGACACATGAAAAATGGAGAACTGCGTTAATTCCTAAGCAAGCTTATAACTCCAATTACTTTTTAAATAATTTCCATTTAAATATTTATAACTCCCATTTTAATTTGATAACTTTTATTTTAATTTTTATAATTTTTATTATTATTATTTGTTTATTAATTTATTAGTATTTTATAATTATTATTTATTTTAATTTTCTAATTTTCTTTTTATTTAATTCTTTTCTCTCAATTAATTCTCCTTGAATTAATTATAAATCAAAATATCAAAAATCATGATATTTAATCTTCTCAAATAATTAATTTATTAATTAAATCTATTTGTTGAGATTTAATTAATAGAAAATTCACCATAGACCTTCAAGATAAAATATGAAAACCCATCATAGGACAATTCATACAAAACCAGTCTAAAGGATTAAAAATCATGAAATATGTCATCCGACACATTCAGTGGGTGCTCAACTCTGATACTTGTCCTAACTCACTAGGACAAATGGTTTTAGGGTTTGGGATTTGGACTTGAGAATTTATCTCCCTTCTCTTATCATTGAGATAGTATAATAGGGTACGCTCATCCTGGCAATTCAGGGAAGTCGATACCCGGTACCTGCAACCTGCAGAAAAACCATGCATGTACATACAATATATATATATATATATATATATATAATGTTAAACTAAACAAGCAATGGCAGGAAGTGGTGCATTTTCCTTAACCACATCAGAAACACCATACAATAAGAAAACACGCACACCATACACATGCAAGTATGGGGTAAGTATCCATAATAAAACACACGAGACAATAAACCATCTAACTAATCATCAACAGTAACTGAAAACAATATAATGATCATCATACATACATGAAATGTAAAGTCTAAATGATCTCATCATATAACAACTGAATCCATACATAATGTCTGATAGTCTCAAAACAATACCACTAATCCATCAACATAATACTAGTCTATCAAAGTCTGATAATAATAGCAACAATAAGTCTAGAAAAGATGTGAATGAGGGTAGGCACTACATCCACCCCCCCCCTTGGATTAGGCTTACTCCTGGAAGCCTACAAACAAGTAGGGATATAACTCCCTCAATCTAGCTGCATCTTCCCAAGTAGCTGAAGAATCATCAGTAGGGTCCCATTGGACCCTTACCTGCTCGATGGTTTGACCCCTGAGGGTCATCTCCCACTGCTCTAGAATACGAACCGGCTCCAAAGCCAGCTGCCCGTCCTCTACCTGCAACGCATTCCAATCAAGGACATGCACAATATCAGGAATATACTGTCTACGCACTGAAACATGGAAAACATCATGAATGCGAGCTAGGTAGGGCGGTAGAGCAAGGCGGTAAGCAACTGGGCCAATCCTCTCTAAAATCTCGAATGGTCCCACAAAACAAGGTGCTAGCTTAGAACCCTTTCCGTAATGGATCGGACTCTTTTGCGGTCGCACTCTCAAGAAAACCTTATCTCCCACTGCAAACTGCTTATCAGTCCTATGAGCATCAGCATACTTCTTCTGCCTATCCTGTGTCGTAGTCAAATGCTCGCGGATACGCACTACCTATTGCTCCATATCATGAAGCATCTCAGGACCCAACAGAATGTGATCCTCAAGGTTGTCCCAACTCAAGGGTGTATGACAAGGATGACCATATAACGCCTGAAAAGGTGCCATGCCAATAGAACTGTGATACCCATTGTTATAAGCAAACTCCACTAGATAGAGATAGTCCTCCCAATATGTCTGCCTATCCATCACATACATCCGTAAGATATCCTCCAAAACCTGATTCACCCTCTCTGTCTGACCATCAGTCTCTGGATGATATGCTGAATTGAATTTTAACTGCGCTCCAAGCTCATGCTGCAACGATGTCTAGAATGCAGATGTGAATACAGGATCCTTGTCAGAAATGATCTTTCTAGGAATACCATGTAATCTCACAATGTCACACATGAAGACATTAGCTACAAAAGTTGTTGTGTAGGAAGACCTGATAGGTGAAAAATGTGCCACCTTAGTCAACCGATCAACGGTGACCATGATAGCATCATGATGACGAACGGTCATAGGTAATCCTACAATGAAATCCATGGAAATGATATCCCACTTCCAAGAAGGAATGAGATTTGGCTGCAAAAGTCCAGCTGGGTGCTGATGTTCTGCCTTGACTCTTTGACACTCAAGACACCTAGCCACAAAATCAGCAATATCTTGCTTTATTTCGGACCAAAAGAACAAACGTCTCAAATCAGCATGCATCTTCTTGACACCTGGATGTGCTGAGTATGGTGTACGATGGGCTTCTGCTAGAATCAAGGTGCGAAGCTCATCCAGTAATGGCACATAAATCCTCCCCAAATGTCTCAAAAGACCATCTGATTCTCGAACGTAGCCTGCAAACTTTCCTTCCAAGGGTCTTCCTAAATCTATCTCTTTGCACACTTCCTGATACCATGAATCCGTAGGAAGTGCCTGAAGAATCCGACTCCTCAAATTGACACTAAGAGTCATAGATGATACCACATGTCTCCTGCGACTCAAAGCATCCGCCACCACATTCTCCTTACCTTGAATGTACTTAACCTCAAAATCATACTCGCATAGAAACTCCATCCATCGTCTCTGGTGAGCATTCAAATTAGGCTGAGTAAAAATATACTGAAGACTGCGATGATCGCTGTGTCAAATCTGTGCCCCAACAAGAAATGTCTCCATCTTGTCAAAGCATGAACTACTGCTGCTAACTCAAGATCATGTGTAGGATAATTTAACTCATGATCCTTGAGCTTGCGTGATTCATACGCTATCACCCATCCATTCTGCATCAACACTGCCCCAATCCCTTCAAGAGAAGCATCTGTACACACCATGAAATCTCCCTCTGGATCAGGTACTGCTAAAATTGGTGCACTAGTCAAAAGCTCTTTGAGCTTCTGAAATGCTTCCTCACATTTCTCTGTCCACACAAACTTCTTTCCTTTCCTCTGAAGAGTAGTGATAGGATGTGCTATCCTAGAGAAGTTCTGGACAAATCTGCGATAATAACCAGCTAAACCCATGAAACTACGAATCTCTAACACGTTAGTCGGTGTCGGCCAATCTATTATCACCTGAATCTTTGCAGGATCCACTGAAATACCATCACCTGAGATGATATGCCCTAAATATGGAATCTCTGATTTGAAGAATTCGCACTTAGCTGCATTAGCATAAAGCTGGTTGTCTCTCAAACACTGCAATACCAACCGCAGGTGTTCCTCATGCTCCTTTTGATTCTTAGAGTATATCAATATATCATCAAGAAACACAAGTACGAATCTGTCAAGATATGATTGAAATACATCATTCATCAAACTCATGAACACTGATGGAGCGTTAGTCAACCCAAAAGGTACCATTGTGAACTCATAATGCCCATAGCAAGTTCGAAAAGTGGTCTTGTGAATATCAGCTTCCTTAATACGAAGCTGGTGGTATCCTAACATAAGGTCAATCTTGGAGAAAACTGTAGCTCCCTTGATCTAGTCAAATAAGTCATCAATCCTAGGAAAAGGATACCTGTTCTTAATAGTCACCTTGTTCAACTGTCTGTAGTCGATACAAAGGCGCAAGGAACTGTCTTTCTTCTTCGCAAAGAGCACTGGAGCTCCCCATGGTGATACACTAGGTCGAATGCTCCCTTTGGCCAGAAGTTCCTCTAACTGAAGACATAGCTCTCCCAGTTCCTGTGTAGTCATGCGATAAGGAGCTTTAGAAATAGGCTTCGCTCCAGGAACTAGATCAATGTTAAAGTCGATATCCCTCTTTGGAGGCATGCCTGGAATCTCACTTGGAAAAACATCTGCATACTCTTGCAAAATCAGGTGATCTAAAGTCTTCCTCACAGGATCTTCCTCATCAAGATCATTTACCATAACAGCAAATATTTGACATCCCTTACGAAAACTTTGCTTCATTTGCATAGCAGAAATCATCTGCAGAGATATAGGCCTTGGTATCCCAACTATCTTCACATCATTCCCTTAGTCATCTTGGCACATAATTATCTTCTTCCTGCAATCTATACTGGCTTTGTGAGTTCCAAGCCAATCCATGCCTAAAACCACATCATAGGAACCAAGGGGTATGACTCGAAGATCCACTACAGATATAAAGCTTCCTAAGCTAAGCCCACACTTATGAACTACAGAGTTCGTGGAGACCTTGATACCTGAGGCTAGCTCCACTTGCCAACCATGATCTTGCTTCACCGCATCCAGCTTACACTTAGAAACTATAGATGGTGAAATAAATGAGTCTGTAGCTCCTGAATCAAATAATACTGAAAGAGATATACCTCGAATAGCACCTGTGGTCTCAACCACTGTTCCCTGATGATCTGCCTGACGGTGATCAACTGCTGCCATAGAAGGTTCTTGATCTTGAGTTTTTTTTAAATTCTTTTCTTTATCATTTTTAGAGTCCTCTTGACATGAACCCACTTCTAAGGACAAGGAAGCCTGTTGGAATTGTATGGAAGACTTTGGAGGAGATTGTGAAGGACTAGCTAAAGTAGGCATTATAGCACATGAAGGCTTAGGCTCTTTAGGTTTAGAATTGTCAAAGGTATTTGCAACCAAGTGAAGGTTAGGTTGAGTTTCTTTAAGAGGTAGACTTTGAGTATAACTATAGGGAACTGCATGAAAATCATCAGGATCTTTGTTGGATGAAGGATTTGTAGAAGATTTGAGAGACTCAGAATCTTTAAGGAATGTATGGATAGTGGAGGAAGTAGAAGATAGAAGGGGAACATTAGAAGACAAAGGTTCAACATTAATATGATCTTGCTCAAGAGTGTAATCTTTATGTTCAACTTGAGGGTTCTTAGAAGAGGAACTCTTATCCCATTGATGTTGTATTTCAGCACAAAAAAATGCTTTCTCTTCATCAAAAAATGCAGATTTATCATTTAGGTATTGTTCACAAAATTTATCAATGTTGTTTTCAATATTTGATTCATATGGGCAAATGTATGGATCATGGAGGAAGTAGACGATGGAAGAGAACCATCACAAGACAAAGGTTCAACATTAACATGATCTTGCTCAAGAGTGTAATCTTTATTTTCAACATGAGGGTTCTTAGAAGAGGAACTCTTATCCCATTGATGTTGTATTTTAGCACAAAAAAATGCTTTCTCTTCATCAAAAAATGCAAGTTTATCATTTAGGTATTGTTCACAAAATTTATCAATGTTGTTTTCAATATTTGAGTCATATGGATTACCATCAATATCTATATGTGACTCATCCCCTTTAAGCACAAGCATAGGACTAGGAGGACTTTTAGGATGTGTAGGAATATAATAGTCATCATCATCATAATCATTGTCACTAGAGGAATTATAGATAAGCGTATCACAAGACTTTTCATGTTGCTCATTATGATCTATCTCAATAAGAGGAATAAGACTCTTGGTAGAAGTAGAAGAAGAATGATATCGTGAAGAAGAAGTAGGTGAAGACCTAGATGGATGATATTTAAAAGAGTCATGGTAAGACTTGGAATATGAAGAATGTGAATGACAGTTAGAAGAATCATCATAAGACTTAGAAGATGAAGAATTTGAATGATATTTAGAAGAATCATGATAAGACTTAGAAGATGAAGAATGTGAAGGATATTTAGAAGAATCATGATAAGAGTTAGAAAATGAAGAATGTGAATTATATTTAGAAGAATCCTGATAAGCCTTAGAAGATGAAGAATTTAAAGGATATTTAGAAGAATCACGATAAGACTTAGAAGATGAAGAATTTGAATGATATTTAGAAGAATCATGATAAGACTTAGAAGATGGAAAATATTTGGAAGAAGGATATTGTGATTTGATCTTGCACATGATCCTAGCAAAGGTGTCTGATTTATCCATTTTTTAAATCATTTTTGTTGCAACATTAGCATCCATGTATCCATTGGAGCGACAACACTTTTCAAATTCAAGAAGGAGGTGGATTTCATCTGAGCTCAAATGAGGATGCCTAAAAAGATATCCAAGATCCATGGTTCTAGAAGAAGAAGAATCAAGCATAGAAGAAGAGAAAGGATGAATAGAAGAAGGTAGACTATATGATAATAAGAGGAAAAGGATCAAGAAGACATGAAGAAGAGGAAGAATGGAAATGAAAGACTAGAAAGACATGAAAGATGAAGAAGAAAGAAGACCAAGAGTCATTTTGGGAAATTTGATACCATTTGAGTTCATTTGAATGTTGAGCAACATGTAATAGCACTTGTAATCAACATGAAAGAAAAGGTACTAGTTGATAGGATAACCCTAAGAAATGTTGGTACCAAACTAGGATAGTAAAAGCTCTCACTTGTCCAAAAGAGATGTGATAAGATAGAATTTTGCAATAGGCATAAACCAACATTGCCACAAAGGTGCTCACAACTTTGGGTGAATACCTTAGCACATATGGACCAGGAGGATGATTTACCCAAATTATAAATAATTAAAATTAAATTTTTATGAAAGTATATGGACAAGAGATTACTAAGACTCTCCAAGCGTAATATCAAAAGATTCAAAGGTATATCTTTCTCAACAAGGACAGTCTCTAACTCACCAACTCCAAACAAGGTCTCTTGTGAAATCAATGATTACTAATTCAAGAGGTCAAAGCACAATAACCTAAGGTGCAAAAAGGCTTCTAACAATGGGGTAAGTAGCCTAATCCAAATAGGTCCAACCTAGGGAGACTAGAAATAATGGCATAACAAAGTTATTTGATCGTAAAGTCTCAGCTCAAGAACTCAGATTTTGTTCATTTTAAATATCCAACTAGATGTATCAATAGATTCTTTATCATGAACCAAGCACACAAGATAGCAATCAAGGATTTCAAGCAAACAATCTTCAAAAAATGAGCAAGGGGCAAAGCAATCTTACGCATGAACAAGTATAGTGACTTAGTATTTCTACTCCTTAAAGGTTCTACTTGTGTATGTTCTTGACAATGTTTTAGCAGGCACTTAGAACACAAAAACACCTTATCAAGTTGTCTACAAGGATATACGTGGCTTTCTAAAAGGAGTCCTCAATATACGTAAGGTACGTGAGGCCCAAATCCGTAGATGAGAAGAATTCAAAATCACATAGCCAGGGGGAGACGGTAACCCAAATCTCCTCCTTCACTTCTCAAAGGTATAAAGTTCTTTGAGGCTTAGCCAAGAGTGATATCAAACTCAATTCCCAAGAGAGGTGTCTTTGAATTCACCTCCCAATATTTATACTCTGCCGGAACACAAGAGTTGAGGTCATCCCAAGGGGTGATGAAATCCCCAAGCAGGCCTCCTAGAAATAAAAACTAAGTAATTTGCTATCAAAAGTATTTAGAGCACTAAAGGTGGAACACTTAATTCTTCAAGTAAATGTGAAGTGAGTCCAAAAGTGGAACATTTAACCCTTTAAGATAATGTGAAGCGAGTCCAAAAGTGGAACATTTAACCCTTCAAGAGAATGTGAAGCGAGTCCAAAAGTGGAACATTTAACCCTTCACGCAAACTCAAAGTGAGTCCAAAAGTGGAACATTTAACTCTTCACACCAACTCAAAGTGAGCCCAAAAGTGGAACATTTAACTCTTCAAACCAACTCAAAGTGAGTCCACACCTTAGAAAATAAGTGAGTTCCAAAAAGCACAAAAGGGTTGCCTAGTGGAGCAATTAATGCTTCTTTCCTGTAGACCCCTCCCCCTTAATGTGGCACTGATCTTGCAACCACGGGGTGGAAATGAGGGGTCGATGGATTAGCGAGTCCAATAACCCAAGATAGCAATCTAGATCAATCATAAGTAATCTAAGACTGCTAATCAATACTACTCACAAATGAAAAAGGGTTGACCAATGGAATATTTAACTTTCCAAGTAAACATAGAGTGAGTCCACAAAGTGGTGCATTCAACTCCTTTCCAAGTAAACATAGAGTGAGTCCACAAAGTGGTGCATTCAACTCCTTTCCAAGTAAACATAGAGTGAGTCCACAAAGTGGTGCATTCAACTCCCTATGTAAACAAGGAATGAATCCATGCCCTCAATCACTTAATGAGATATTTGATATTGGAACCAAGAATTACTTAAGGTTTAAACACAAGCATTCACTTACACAAACTTGTATGAAAGAAAATCTATGTTCATTCATTTCCCATTAAGAGCATCAATTGAAATGTGTTTTATGAAAGCATGTAAAACACTAAAGCCAAACACATGAGAGGTTTAATTTTAATCCCAAATCTAAAGGTTTTAGAGATCAAACAAAATACTTAGTAATTCTTGCAACGCATCTTTTTTTTGTTGTATCATTTTGTTTACGCTTGATCACTCACTCGCAACGAACAAAGCAACAAACAACACAAGCAAATACAAGATATGCAATATATGGCAACTCATGCAAAACTAGAGTTAGATCTAAAAATATAATTTTTAAGAGTTATAATAATCAGCAAGTAATCCAAATGAAAGCTCACATCATGCATTGATTCATTGTAAAAATTAAATGTAAGCTATTCATTAAATGCCATTTTTTTTCAATTGATTTTTGACTTAGTCATAAAGATTGGATCTACATGATATGAATTCGGATCCAAAATTCAAAATACAGAAAAGTAACCCCTATCAAAAATCAGAGAGCTTTCCAAAAATGCAAATTTTTTGAAAAGATCTTTTAATTTGTGCCCTAGGGAGTCATTTTGTCAAAACAGACCAGTTTTTGCAAATCGAATTATTGACCCATAATATGACCTCTAAAATTGAAACACAAAGAACCAACTCTATTTTAAATTCAGAGAGCTTTCCAAAACTGTAAATTTTTCCAAAAAATGTGCTGATTTACGCCCGAAAATGATTTTTTATTAAAAATCAAGGAAAAATCATAAAAAATCGGAAATGTTTCAAAAAAATCTGAAAATTTTATCAAAGCTTTTTGGATACATTTCCACCCTGAAAAAACAATTTCAGATCAAAATACCTAGCTGTTTAAAAGATATGATCAAATCTTTCAAATCTAGGATTTCTTTGAGTCTACAAACAGATCTACACAAAAACCAGTAAGCAAAGGTGGGTTGCCCCACGGTGGGCACCAAAAATGTATGCCTAAAATATGAGCACACTTCTATGAGTTATTATATTCAAGATTACTAAAAAATGAGGTCTCAAATGGCGACTCATAGCTCTCTATTCATGGAGTGCAAGGGTTTGTAATGGAGGCCCTCAGCTTGACCTAGTTTGTGCCCATGCAAGTACACCATGAAACAAGAGATTCAATGATAAAAAAATATGCATGCAAATGAAAATGCAAACTAACCTAAATGATAACAATGCAAATCAATGCAAGAAGAGAAATCTAATAACAATGCAATACTAATCTATGAAAATAAATATGACTCTAAGATAATATGCAAATGCAAGGATGAAACCTCATGATGGAAGTCATGGATGCATGAGAGAATAAGACAAGAAGATAGAAGTTCTCCACAAAAAGCTTTGATGCTCAAATTCCTTCTTCAAAAATTGCTCTCCAAACCTGTAGCATAACAATAGCGTAATTGTGGATGATTTGTGGTTGTCCAAAATGAGGAGAGGGCTCTCCCTTATAAAAAAAAATATGGAGGTGAGAGGCTTCCCACAACCAATATGGGATAATAGAGTTTGATCCATGTGAGACAAAATTCCACCAATGAGAAAAGAGGAGTGGTTGAGAAGAAAGTGGAAAGATAAGTCCCACTTAGAAATATGTGCATTTAAGTGTAGAGAAAATAAATAAAATATTTATTTAATCTTTATTTAATTTATTTCTTTTTTTCAAGTGAGTTTAATTTATTTAATTAAAAGGGAGCAAGTTCATTTAATTAAATAGGAAATATTTAATTAAATTAAAAGAGGGGTTTTTTTCTTAATTAATTAAATGTGGATGAATTTAATTAAAAGAGAGGTTTTCTTTTAATTAAATGGGGACTTATTTTATTTAATTAAAAGGGAGATTTTCTTTTAATTAAATAAAACTTAGGATAAAATGATCAACATTAGAAATGAAATAATTGAATTTGATCAAGGAAATTGATTTAAATTGATTTAATAAAATATTGCAAACCATTGATTCAAGAAATTTGATAAATTGATAAATTGAATATTGGGGGCTCATAGTCTAGGCGACCATTTTAGGGTGCATACACACTGGCCCTATTTCTAACCAAAAAGCTCCATCGTGGATTATGCTCAACACTATGTGTATCCGTTCCATTTTGAAAACAGTAGGGAAAACTAGGGCTTTGGTCAAACCCTTCTTCTCAACTATGGAGAATTCATCTTTAAGTTTTCCATTATCACATAGTTTATCAAATGCATTAAAAATCTCCAAATCTCCTATGGCTCCAATTTTGTAGTTATAACACTTTCAAACATCTTGGACCATAACAACTTTATCAGGTATTACGGATAGGGCACTAACGGGATCATTCTTATAGGCAACTTCACGAATAGGCCTAAACTCAGGTTGTTTGACTTCATTATTGATAAGTTGAATTTCATGAATTTCCTTCTCCTTAGTGGTTTTTGACCTAGATGCCATCGTTTAAACTAGGGTTGAAAATTAAATAACTTTCAAGTTCTGCATAGCTCGGCACTTGAATGAAATACCTGTGAATTGATGAAATCAAGTTGAATTGTTGTTGGAATCGCTGCAAATCACTATTTGATCAATGTAGAATTGCCTCTTCACCCTGCTCAACTTAGTTTTGTGTTTAAATGATTAAAAAATGAATGATTTTCAACTTTATTAGGCTCAAAAACCTAGCATTTATTGTATTTGTGATTATAGTTGTACACTCAGCTTCCTAAGATTTTATCAGCTCGGCTTCCACTAAAGTTCATCTACTTAGCAACCACTAACATCTCTTACTCAGCATCCACTAGAATGTTCAACTTGGCATATACTGGAGTTTCACTTGGCAACCAAAGGTAGCTCAACATCATCTTCTAACTTTTAACTTGACATCTTTTCTCATGCATATTTCTTCTTTGCAGTACTTCTATGTTTTCTTGGGCTAATGTATGATACATCTTTATATGTATCAGCCCCATGTATCTCTCTTGTGCTTAATTGGATGAGGTGTGATCACTTGACCTCTTGGGTGAAGTGATCTCTCCATTTGATGTGTTGCATTCACCTTTCTTTTTCCATGTCTTGTTCATTTGTCCTCTTATTTGTTCAACATCAATCTTCTCTTTTCCTTTGTTGACTTCAGTCTTTGGTGCTTTTGACTTTGTAGGATAGTTTTTGCTGATATGACGAGACTTCAAGCAACTAAAACATGTAGTTTGGTTTAGCCACCTGCTATAACTTCCCTTGAAATGTGTCCTTATGCAATTTTTAGGAATGTCTCCATACTCTTGACAATAGTGACAGCTATACCTGGTATTGTAATCCCAATTGTAGTGATGTGCATGATTGATTCCTCTTGCAGGCTAATTAGGTGTCCACGTAGGATTTGATTTGCATTCAAATGCTCTATGTCCATACTTTTTGCAGTTGTAGTAGTGAACCTCAAATCTTTGTGTCTTCATGGTCTTGGTTCTGTAGTCTTGTGTTGAATGTCCTTGCTTTTTGCACTTGTGACAAAAATTTGCATTTATAGGCTTATCATACTAATGACTATTATTGCTTCTGCACACATTAGAGGTATGTCCCTTTTTACCACAAAAATGAGAAGTTGGTTTAGTGTTCTTACCTTTGTTGCTTCTTTCTTCTGCAATCTTCGATGATTCTCCTTGTT
Organism: Cupressus sempervirens; assembly: GCA_028749045.1. NCBI lineage: Eukaryota > Viridiplantae > Streptophyta > Pinopsida > Cupressales > Cupressaceae > Cupressus > Cupressus sempervirens. Next base: position 878,490,716 of record CM053783.1, on the reverse strand, counting down.
CAGTGCTGATGTAGCCAAGTCCTAAAGTATCATTACTAGCCCTTGGTGATTTTAGCAATTGCTCAAAGTACTTGATGGCCTCATTGGGTTTGTTGTAACTTTTTGCTATTTCCTTTTCTCTCTCCAATTCATTCTATAATTGTTCATTCTACATCTTCAAGGTGGAGATCTCAATGTCCTTCACGTTTAGCTCATGATGAACATTCATCATTTGGCTTAAGGTGTCTAGCTGCATGTTTGAAATCTTTTCAAATTCAATTGTCTTCTCTTCCAGCCTATTGGTGAGGTTTCTTTTGTCATCTTTTATCATGGCCTTGTCTTCAATAACTCTTTTATTTTGTTTAGTCACTTCACAAAGCATTATGGCTTGTGATTCTTGTTCAAGCTTGAGTAATCTGATTTCTTTAGCTTGTGCTCTATTTTTCTCCATTAATTCTACTATTGTTACATCAAATTCTTTGGAATCTCCATTGGAAAACACTTGTGTGGTGTCAATCTCCTTGTAGTGTATGTCATTTTCAGCTATGGCTATTTCCTTCCTTCTTTTCAATGATTTTCTCAGTTCCTCCTTGGCTTCCTTTACTTTGTGTAGAGCTAGTTGCACATCAATCACTTGATTGTCAATGATCTTCCCAAGTTTGAAGACTTCCATCTTCTAACCTTTTTCTCCAAGCTGTTAGGCTTCTCCTTGTGAGAACCAGCACTCTAATACCAATTGTTGGAATATTCAAATGGGAAGAGTACTTCTGAGAGGTGGGCGGGGGGGGAATCAGAAGTAAACAATTTTTATCCTTTTAAACCGTTATTAACACATAACTGAAAGCAATGTACATGCATGTAAACTTATAAGCAAACATGAAATGAAAGCATGCATCAACATATAATACCAAAATTGATAACCCAGAAACCCTCCCTGAATAAGAAGGTAAAACTAGGGTGGGGATGACACCTACAAAAATTACTGCAACAATCAATGTTCAACCACTTATGATGGTCTACCCTGTGAAAGGCTTACCCTATTAAAGGCTTTACACTGTGTTAGTAATGACCTGGTTAGAGGATTTACAAACACTTACATGAAGTGTCACCCTATTAAAGGATTTATAATAGGTTGTTAAACCCACCTAATACATAGGATTTTCAATCACCTTCTCCAAAGGTTCTCCTATCTAACTGTTAAGCTAACCTATCAATATAGGATTTCAACATCTACTACAATTGTGAGAAAGTATTAGAACATTTGACCTGATTGAATGCAATCTAAAACTGTTGTGCTTAGGTACTAGATCTGCTCTTCTTGTTTGGATCCTTGCTTGATCTAATCTCTGTATGTGCTCCTTGTCCCTTGTACTATTCTGATCAACTTGGTATGAAATTGTTCCTCTATTCCTCTAAGTCTTTCCTTCTTCACACTAAAATTTCATTATAATCTCCCCATTCACTATTCTCATCCACACATGCAATGGATTTTCAACCTCCTTTTAAAGATTGTAAAGACTTAGGGTTAGGTATGGATCTATGATCCATATTAAATCTCAAATTCCTGCTCAAATCTTTTATTTTCACTCATTGGTTGCATGTTGTTTCCAATTTTCTGATTAGCTGCATGCTAATTTCATAGGTAATTGAAAGGATTCGATCTTATCTTCTTATCCTTTCGTGAGTCATGCAAAAACTATTTTACATCTTAGTTTGTGATGGAACAAACTCTTATGTTGATCCTAAGTTACTCGGCACTCATTACATTACTGATGCTCGGCATGAACTGATTCCTAGATTGCTCGGCATCTATTACTTTCTTGGTTTGCTCGGCACATGTTAAACACTATATTGCTCGACACATGTATGTTATGTATTGCTTGGCATCTAAACACTTTTGGATTACTCAGCACATGAACATTTCCTAGATCACTTGGCACATACTACATTTTGTCTAGCTCGACACCAATTGTGGCTTGGCACCTATTGAAATTCTAGCTTAACATACATTGTGTACTTGGCTTGTATAGTGAAGATGGTTATGTGTGTTGACACTCAATTGTCAAGACTATTCTTTTGACCAAAATAACTACCTCATATTCTTCTCCATATCATCCTCAAGGAAATGGTTTGGTAGAATCAAGTAATAAAAACCTACTAAAAATTATCAAGAGAATGGTTGACAATAACAAAAAGGCTTGGGATACTAAATTCAAATTAGCAGTATGGGTTGATAGAATTACAGTAAAGAAGTCCAGATGTCCCCTTCCAATCTTGTTTATGGCAAGGAGGCAAAACTTTCTCTAAATAATTTATTGCTAGTATATAATTTTATGACAAAAGAACAACTTGAAGACATTGACTCCATAGATGAAATAATTAATGCATTATTTGAGTTAGATGAAATCTGTACATCGCCATTGGAACATAATAGTGAAAAACAAAAACAAATCAAATTCCTTCATGATAAGAGGTCAACTAAAAAATCATTTAAAATTGGAGATTGGGTACGTAAATGGAATGTTAGGGATCAAGAAAAAGGAAAAGATGGCAATTTTGATGCCTTATGGCTTGGACCATTTGATATTTTCGACATGGTAAGAGAAAACTCTTATTTCTTTTACGAAACTGATTAAAGTATTCAAGAATTCCCTGTGTATGCATAGTTCTTGAAGTTCTCTTTCTCTAAAGTTCAAATGGACTTATTGTATTACTAGATAGCTATTTTCCCTTGTACTTTATTCTTTTTACCATAGCTAATTGGATTCTTGTCATATTTTGAAGTAATATGCATCCCCAGAAAGAGCCACTAATAGAACCTTCAATTTTATGATAAAAATTGATGTTAAATCTTCAATTTTGCTATTTCAGAAGGACATACATAAGAGGCATACAAAACAAAACAAAAAATGGCATTTTTTAGGAATGATATAGGAGGTGGTAATGAAATGGTGAAATATAACCAAATCGTAGGAAAGAGATTTGACATGGTCTGAAGATGTGATTTATTGCTATTTTAGAGTAGGTTTCCCCTAAGCCATATGAAGTCATGATTTCAAGTAAAGATCACAAGAAGCTTTAGGAAATAGAAATTTTTTGGGACTTTGAAAGGGATGTTGATTCAACCCTATGATTTGGAAATTTTTAAGGTTTCAGTAGCATGCAAAGGGTACAATGCAAAATGGCAATTTTTTTCCAAATTACAGGAGTTGTTCCAAATGTGCCTCGAAATGGTGAAAAATATTTGTAGTGTATTAATGATCATCATAGTTTTGGAAGAGGGGGCTAGATAAGCATACAAAAAGGAAAAATGACCATTATTAGAATATCTTAAGAAGTACAAAGAAAATTTTACGAAATTTTAATTGAAAATGACATAAATGTTGTACTTATGCAACCAAACATGTGTGGAATGTCATCGATGGAATTTTTTAGCTAATGGATTATTAAATGCCACTATTTTATAAAGTGTTAAGAATGAACATTGATGTTATTCATATGAGGGAGTATCCTAGCATTTTTGGTGACATGCTTCAGAGGTTGTGTTGTGCATTCATGATAGAGTTTTTTATTGATGTCAACATATTGGTTATCTATGAAGACTAGTAGCACAACATATAGAGTTTGGTTTTGTGAGGTTTGAGGAATGAAGATAATCTTATGCGTAGTTGAGTATATGTTCTACAAAGTGTCTAGATGTTATAGTCAAGAGCATGTACAGAAATATGAATATTGGATAGACATATGATGGATTTAGTGAAGGCAACATTCAAACAAAGTTTTTGTATAGTGGTTACTGTTGTTTGGAGCCTCAAGGCCAACTCAATAATTTTTTTAGGACTTGGTATAAATTTGATATGTTTTCCTTGAGGTAGAGTGTGTATAGTGTATTATATTGTGTAATGTAAGTATGCAAACTTGTATGTGATATCTAGTGAGCCTGATAACAAATATCTTTTGATCAAAGAAGTATTTGGTGTAGTTGAGGCATAGTGAACTGACAAAGAACTATATTTGGAAAATAAGTTTTTGTTGGACACTTTTTATGTACAATTGTATTATTTAGTGAGGATAGTACTGTAGTTGTTTCGACAGTGGGTCCATCTACATTCCTTAATAACTCCTAACAGGGTTGGAATCTCCTAATATGGATTCAAAGTCTCCTAAAAAGGAGTAATGTGTACTAAATCTATTTCATTGACTCCTAACAAGGTCCATCCTCTTACAAGGAGCTTATATATTAGTACATAATTTTGTGGGTACCATCTTCACTGGGTTTTTCCCTCTGACCAAGGGTTTCCCTAGGTAACATATCTAGTGTTACTATGTATGGTGATATTTCTATGGTTGTTGCATCTATTATTTACATTTTTTAGAATTAATAATGATATCGAGATTTTTTTTAATTACATAACTAATTTACCCTCCCCCCTCTCAGTTATCTTGGTGGACTTTACTTTCTAACAATTGGTATTAGAGCATCAGGTCCTTGGAGGAAAAGCTTAACAACTTAAGGAGATCTATGGATCTATTCAAGAAAGAAAGTTTGAAGTTTGATGGAATTCACTATGATAGTCAAAAGGAGAAAATGAAGACACATTTTATATGCATGGGTTTAGGTTATTGATTTATTACTAAGAGTAAGAAGGATGTGATTGAAGAAAAGGATCTTGAAACTTGTGATGAAGCTCAAAGATATGTATTCATGCTAAATATGCTCACAAGAGAAGCACTCTTATTAGATCTTCTAGAAACTAAATTCACACAGGTAAAAAGTTTAAGATTAGCTCATGAAATTTGGATTGCTTTGCAAGTTATGTTTGAAGGTGGTGATCATACTTAGAATGTTAGACTACAAATTGGATATGCCTATATCAAAATGCTAAGATGATGTAAGATAAATCTATAAGAAGTTATTTTGGTAGAATAAAATAAATTGTTATAGGAATTAAGACTTGTCGAGGATCAAAATATGAAGATGAGGTTATATGGAAGATATTGAAGACTTTGACACCTGCATATATATAGACATCACAAATGATTGAACAAGCTATTCCCTTATCAATAAAATTTACAAGAGAGACTCTTTTTGGGAGATTAGAGTTAGTAGAAATGTCGATGAGATAGAGCGGATAATTTCCTAATGTTGAAACTATTTTTAGTGCATTGAATGTTCAACCTATGTTGATGAGTACAAGTACAAGTGGAGATTATGCTAGTAGAATTTGAACAAAGATTGAAGAAGAAAAGAAGATTGAAGAAGGACTTGCCCTACTTATGAAGAGAGAACCTAAAGGTAACAAAATCTTTAAATGTTGGAATCATAATGAATATGGTCATTATTCTTTTAAGTTTCCTAAGAGAGAGATAGACTAGACATCACTTCAAATCAAGAAAGTCTAAGAAATGTCTTTTTGTAAATGTTGTGGATGAATTAAATGACAAGGTAGAAGAAATCCTGAGTGAAAGCGATGATGAAAAGGATTTGTTGCTATTAAGGAAGAAATCCCTGAAAAAGAAGAAGTTAGAGAAGAGAAGGCATTAGCATCTCAAGTTGAAAAGAATAAATCTAATTGGATTATTGATAGTGGTTGTTCCTATTACATGACTGGAGATATAAATAAGTTTTTTGAATTCAATAGTTATGATGGAGGAATTCTTAGAGTTGAAAATTATGCATCCTATCATATAAAAAGTGATGCAGAGCCACACCTTGGAAAACTCAGGAGGAATCAGTCACTCAACTGAGTTGCTTCAAGGGGCATCTACAACCTCCAGGATCACACACTAAAATCATATTCAAAACAAAACTTTGAAAATAAAATCCCCCAAAATATCTTCTTGCTTCCTCCGGATAGACCTGCACTCAGACATGAATAACTTTCGAACCAAAAATGATTTACTCAATCCAACCATTGAGATTTCGTATAACTAGATTTCAAACAACATATAAAAATTTGAGAGAAATCCAACGGTTCAAATCTGAGATATTGACCATGAATCAGAGTACATTTTTCTACAAAACATTGCTTCTTGCTATCTCTAGATAGACCCGTGAACAGACATGTATAACTTTTGAACCACATAATATTTTCTCAATCCAACCATTGATATTTTGTGTAGCTAGGTTTTAAACAACATATAAAAATTTGAGAGGAATCCAATGGTTCAAACCCGAGATATTGACCCTGCATCAGAGTACATGTTTTTGCAAAACATTGCTTCTTGCTGTCTCTAGATAGACCTGTGAACAGACATGTATAACTTTTGAACCAGATCAAAAATCTTCAATCGCTCTGGTGAAGATGGGCGTAATTAGGCCTATAATAACATATCCAAAGCTCATGAAAATCCAAGGGTGCATTTGGGAGATATTACCCATGCACTGAGACTAATTGTTTGCAAACATACCAAATTCGACCCAAAACTAAAACTTTTTAATCTTTTGCAAACTATCAACTTGTTTCCAGTGAGAAGATAAGAAAAATCTGTTCAAAACTCAGACCATCGAAAACTTGCACAAAGAAAAAATGAAAAACATTCCATATCTCTCCAAATTCAATTCCTGTCTTACATAGCCGACTGGCTCACCCTTAAAACTAACTTTCTTTTTCCTATTAAAGGATGTGAAATGTTTTCTTCTTATTTTAGAAGAGAAGAATGTCTTCTATCTAAAAAAAGGATAAGAATCTGAAACATTTTTTCTACCAATATTAGACAGTCATTTTCTAAGTCAGGAATATTTCAAAAACTGCCTACTACCTATTATTGGATTCTAAAAATCATTAAACACTCCACCTACGAACTTAACAAAAAACTATTCTAATTTAAGATCCACACACTTGGTCCTAGGTGGCTATATCTGGAGAGCTTATCGAACTGCTACTCTAGGTATGCCACCACATGTAGGACGTTATTACAAACTTCAAAAACTAAAAGCATTTAAAACATAACATTAAATTCCCTATTATATTTTCAACAATGTTGCCTCCTATAGCGTTTCTCTTCTCTGCCACTGCAGCAAAAAGAAAATGATCTATTACACTTGATGGAAAGACTAATATTGATGATGTTTATTTTGTTGATGGTTTGAAACATTATATTTCGAGTGTTCGATAGCTAGTGGACAAGGGATGTCAATTGCAATTTATAGAGAAGACTTACATTGTCAAAGACAAAGATGACACATTGGTTGGTACTGGTACAAGGACAAGAGGTAATGTATTTCAGTTATATTGTACTAAGATGACATGTTTAGTTGCTAAGGTGGATGACAGTTAGTTGTGGCATATCAAATTTTGTCATATAAACTTTGATAACATTGTGAAGGTCAATACTATGTTCGCAGTTATAGATTTGCCTAAAATTGTGAAACATATTAACATGGTGTGTAAGGAATGTGTGATGGAAAAATAGAAGACAACTCTCATTTCCAAGTGAGAAATTCACTACATCTATGAAGTCGGAGTTTGTGCACATAGATTTGAGTGGTCCTACTAAGAGAAAAGCATTCTATGGTAAAAAGATATTTTATGAATCTTGTTGATAATTTCACTGGAATGATGTGGGTAGCATTTATTATATATAAATCTGAAGATTTTAACAAGTTTAAGATATTTAAGAGTAGATTTGGAAATTAATACGATTTGAAAATTAAATGTTTGAGATCTGATAGAGGTGGAGAGTTTATTTCAAATAATTTTAATAGTTTAAAAGATAGCTTTTAGCCCTAAGACACCTAAGCGGAATGGGATAATAGAAAGGAGGAACATAACGGTGACAAAAGCAAAAAAGAGAAATGATGCTTGAGAATAATGTATCTAAGATATTTTAGAGAGAAGCAGTAAATACAATAGTGTACACTATGAACAAACTATAAATTAGATAAAATAGTGGTAAGACACCTTATAATATTTGGTTTGGGCATACACCCTCAGTTAAGTATTTTAGAATCTTTGGAAGTAAATCTTACATTAAGAGAGAAGGTGATGTTGGAAAGTTTGATTCAAGGAGTGATGAAGATATGTATCTTGGATATTCATTGAAAAGTAAAGTATACATATGTTTTAATCATAGAACTAAGACTATTATTAAGAGCACAAATGTAATAGTTGATGAGATGTTTAGAATTCAGGAAATAATGCTTGATTATAATTTTGATGAAGAAACTAATCCAAGGCTTGACAAAGAGCATGTTGATCAAGAATTATTATATGAGAATGACACTAATTTGTATAATGAAATCCATAAAGAAGCATGGAGAGAAGAACAAATAGAAGAACCAAGAGTTGAAGGCAAAGTTGAAGCAATGACACCAAACATAAATTTGATAAAGAATCACCTTGTTGATCAAATTATTGAAAGAAAATTAAGAGGAGTTATGAAAATAAATATGGTACAAGAATGGCTTTGTTTGATTTCTCAGATTGAAACTAAAAATGTTGATGAAGCTAGTAAAGATGATTTTGGGATTAAAGCTATGAAAGAAGAACTAGAGTAGATTGAAAAGAACAACACACGGGAATTGGTTCAAAGACCTAAGGATAAGAATGTTATTAGAATTAAGTGGGTATTGAGAGACAAGATGAATGAAGGTGAGATTGTGAGAAACAAGGAAAGACTAATATGTAAAGGTTATTCACAAAAATAAGGAATTGGTTTTGAGAAAAAATTTGCACCTCTTACTAAAATAGAGGTAGTAAGAATGTCTTTGGCATATGTAGCTAACAAAAATTTCAAAGTGTATCAAATGGATATCAAATCATCTCTTCTAAATGGCGAATTAGAAGAAGAGGTATACATTGAGTAGCATTCATGGTTTTCCTTTGATAGATCAAATAAATATGGTTTGAAAGTTGAAGAAAGCATTGTGTGGATTGAAATAAGTACCTAGAGCCTTGCATGTGATATTGGATAAGTATTTGATAAGTTTAAAATTTGAAAAAGGTAATGCTGATAGTAATTTGTATTTCAAGGAAATTGACAATGGCTTACTAATTGTTGAAGCAATTGTGGATGACATAATCTTTGGAGGTGATGATGAAGCAAGTGAAGCATTTGCAATATAAATGAAGAAGGAATTAGAGATGAGTATGATTGGTGCGATGAAGTATTTCTTTGGATTGCAAATTGTTCAAGACAAAGATGGTACCTTCATATCACAAGCTAAGTATCTTAAAGACTTGTTGAAAAGATTTGGTTTAGAAAGTTGTAAACCTATTAGAACACCTATGGTTACTACTCACAAAATTTCTATCAAATATGAAACACTTATTATTGAGAAAAGAAAGTACATATCTATGATTGTAGGATTGTGATACTTAACACACACTAGACTTGATATATCTAATGCAATTGGAGTTTTGGCAAGATTTCAAGCAAATCCTAAAGAATCACATTATGAAATAGTGAACATAAATTTCAAATATTTGAAGGGTGCACCTAACTTTGGATTATGGTATGATAGATCAAATAATCTTACTTTATGTACATACAATTATGCAGACTAGGTAGGAAGTATAGATGTCAAAAAGAGCAAGTGGTGGAGCATTTTTCTTGGGAGGAAGATTGGTTTCTTTGCTAAGCAAGAAACAAGATTGTATTTCATAGAGTACAATAGAATAGAAGTATGTAACAACAACAAACAATTGTAATCAAATTATATGGATGAAAAAAATGTTGAACGATATTGGGATTGAGTTTATATAACTTGTTATCATACATTGTGTTAACACAAGTATAGTGAGTATGTCAAATAATCTAGTTTTATATTCAAAGACAAAGCATATATCTATTAACTATTATTTTTTGAGAGAAAGTTACAGAGAAAGAGATCAGATTAGAGTATATTAGCACAAAGGAGCAAATAGAAGACATATTTACAAAACCTTTTCTGAATGACACATTTGAATACTTGAAAGGTATGCTTGGGGTTTTACCCCAACCTACTTTTCAATAGTTGATGTCAAAGTTGCATCAGTCCAGTGGTAAAAAAGCACTATTTCTTTTATCTAGACTAGATGCTTGATGCTTCCTCTATGAGGGATTATCTATGTTTGAGATGAGTCATTAAGGACTCTTGGTATCGGTATTTAACAGTGTCTATGGACACCTAATCTTATTGCATATCTTATGAAGAGAATTGACATAATGATACCATTTTCATTGATGTAAATGGGGGAGAGTAGCACATGAAAAAAATCCTTGTATATTAATTGATATCAATTGGGAGAGATACACATGAAATATCCTTATATATTGATGGGGGAAGAGTATCCTTTGGGGGAGAGTTGTTCCTGAAGGAGAGATGTGGTTGATGGATGATTTGAAAAGATTGATGAAGAGGATTTGAATATTTGATTGGTGAAGATGATTTGAAAAGGTGTTGATGTATGGGGAGATTAACACCTTTCTTGTGCATAATGGTTACAACAAAGATGACATTCATGCACAACATGAATGGGGGAACAATTGCAATAGAGAATTTTGGTATTAATGGAACTTAGATGTTTTTTCATCTATGTTGCCATCAATACCAAAGGCGGAGATTATTAAGAATGAATGATGAAGGTATTCCTATGGGGGAATATCCTAGCATTGTTGGTGACATGATTCAGAGGTTGTGTGTTGAATTTGTGATAGATTTTGTCATTGATGTCATCATACTAGTTATTTTGTGAAGACTGGGAGTGCAAAAAATAGATTTTGGTTTTGCTAGGTTCAAGGAATAAAGATAAGCTTATGTGAAGTTGAGGATATGTTATATAGAGTGTCTAGATTCTATAGTCAATAGAACATACATAAATATAAAAATTGGACAGAGATATGATGAATTTAGTCAAAGCAGCATTCAAACAAAGTTTTTGAGTAGTGGTTACTATTTTTTGGATTATATCTCCTAACATTGGTGGATTCTGGTCATGCAGACTTGGAAAGAGGTAGAAGACATGATGAAGATGTTGAGGTTAATCAAACACATCTAGATGAGCATCAAGTGAAGAATTATGAAGATTGTGAGTCGACAATTGTGTGTAATTATGAAAATGATGTAATATTGTAATGTAGTTTGTGTAAACTTAATATCTAAAGTTGGTCCTATATTATTATTATAAATTGGGAAAGCCTCAAGGTCTACTCAATAATTTTTTTTATGACTTGGTATAAAGGAAAGTTGTTTTCCTTGACGTAAAGTGTCGATAGGCATTGTATTGTGTAATGTGAGTATGCAAACTTGTATATGAGATCCAATGAAAATGATAACAAATATCTTTTAGAGAAGTGTTTGGTGTAGTTGAGGCATGGTGAACTAACAAAGAACTATATTTGGCAAAGAAGTGGTTGTTGGACAGTGTTGATGTACAATTATATTATTCAGTGAAGATAGTACTAAAGCTATTTGGAAAGTGGGTCCATCTATCTTCCTTAACAACTCCTTATAGGGTTGGCACTATTAGTGTAAATAATTAATTATTATTACACTTTACTTAAGTTTACTTAGGATAATGCATTTTTATATTAGTTGTCATGTAGACAAATATGTATAGACATATGAGTTGTCTTGTTGACAACACAAGAGTTAGCAACTTATTAGAGCACAGGGTGTCTACAACATCTCTTTATGAGATACACCTATGTAAACTTATCCACACATCATCGTACAAACTCTTGTGCTCAATGGAGGATAATCCACTCTTGGTGGACATGTGCTTAGTTGTGATGTTTATCTCTTTGTTGACTCCTAGTCATTCTAGATGCCTTTATATACAAGGCACTTCTAGTGTGTATTCATCTCATATCCAATTATTTGATATGAAATCATCTTATATCCATTATCATTTTGATCATTATTGAGACTCTCAATTGATCGTCATTAGTCTCTCTTGTGCTATCTATTGAGCTTCTTGATCTTGGTGTTGAATTATTGCCTTAGGCAAATAATAAGGATTCAAAGTCTCTTAACAAGGACTAATATGTACTGAATGTGTTTTATTGAATCCTAAGGAGGCCCATCCTCTTATAAGGAACTTATATATTAGTACATAATTTTGTGGGTACCATCCCCACCGAAGTTTTCCCTCTAATCAAGGGTTTCCCTAGTTAACATATGTGATGTTGTTGTGTATGGTGATCTTTCTATGGTTGTTTCATCTAATGTTTACATGTTTTGGAATTAATAAGGATATTGAGAGTTGTTTTAATTGCATAACTAATTCACACCATACACCCCCCCCCCCCCCCCCCCAAGTTATCTTGGTGGACTTTAATTTCTAACATAAAGGTCTCATCGCATGATGAATGTACAAACAAAGTTTTGGTGTGCATATTTTGGTAAAATTTTCAAACTGCAAGACTTTAGATTACTAGAGTAAAATGAGGTTGCCAATACAGGATCACCCACTAGGCTAGGAGCCTAAGCTAGTGATGCAACCTAATCTTTCTACTAAAGAAGAAAACCAGTTTGGCATTATTAACAATGTGTAGCAAGCTTCATGGGACGTCAGGAAGAATTATGCTAGTTATGCAAGTGATTTTGATGAACTTGAACTAGAAAGGGATAGGGCTGCAATTACACTAATGTTGGTGGAATGAGAAGAACAATCAAGTGAATGTGTATACATCAATGATATGCTCGATATATTTTCTAACCTTCTCCCTTGATGATTGTGAAGATTTTCTTTTTGTTAAAACTGAAAATATTGTGAATAGTTGTAATTAGTTTAGTTAAACAATTTTGAAAGGGTCTAAAGCTTTGTCATACCTCTCAATTTAGTATAAGGAAAGGTACCAATACCCTAAAAAAGATATCACACATCATATAATGATACAATACTATACATTAGGATATATACAAACCAGGGCATAACATAAAATTGAACAATCTATGCAAGTTTTGAGTGGATATTACAATCAACCACCACTCTATTGTACTCTTTTTGAAGTTAATCAAAATAGTCTATTTCTCTCAAGAATTGTTTATAATTATCTTATATTTTTATGTAGATTTTCCTCTTGGATTTGCATTTCCATTGATAGATTGAAATTCAATACATTCCTTTGATAATTAAAATTCACAAGCTTTATATTTTTTTTATTTCAATTGGTCTTCCGAGATTGAAGTTAAAAATAAATGAATTGGGGTTTGTATTCAAGCTCTTTATCTAGTGATTGATGGTAGGCATGCACTATCTCTAAAGAGTTTTGATAATCTTGAAGTCCATATTGAATTAACTCTATTATTCCCAACCAGAGTAAGGAACTTGTCTAATTTGATTTCAATAAAGCATATTATCAATGGAAGTTGGTGGAGTTCTTTATCACACTCAAGTGTTGTACAATTCTTAAAGCCATATTTATTCAAATACATTTAAAACATTCATTAAAGCATTCAACCTTATACCATTGATTTCTCCTTGGGAATAACTTGCTATCCCAAGAGCGTCAAGTAGTAAAATCTACATAAGCTATATCCAAAGGTTTCCATTAGGTACACCCACCTAGGTAAGGAGATCCTAAAGTGAAGAGGGTTTGATCTCTAAGTATCAAACCTAGTCATTGGCAAAATTATGTTGGATTTTGTAGCATTGAGCAAGCAAGGGTCATAGGTTTTCCAACCAATAGTTTGAGGAACCAACATAACCAACTTTTCATCGATATCTCATTTGCAAAAAATGAACTCCATATGAGAAAGATATAACCAAAAAAATATAGGTTGCTCCACAAGGCCTAGAAGGAGCCTACAGGTGATGACGTAGGGGTGGTGAGGCTAAATTTGATGTCCATATAGCCATTGCTGGAAAAAAATACTCCCTCACTCAAAAAAATAATAGTCATTAAAATGTAGGGGCCAGAGATGGGAAAATATTTGGCGGCTAAAATTTGTATGTGTTGGTATATTCTATAGTTTTTGAGAAAGCACTAGTCAAAGGCAAAAAATGTGTGAAAACCACCAATAAATTGCTAGGATACTCGAAAAGGAAAAAAATCACCTATCAAAAATGCAAAGTTGTCGAAAGAGGTGGTGTCAACATAGCGGTCCTGGTTACAAAGGATGCCCATGGTGGGGATTTTGGTGCATACAAAAGAGGAACATGTATGTAGAGATGTTGATTGCATGAACATCTAAGGAGGGCCTGTAGACCAGAAAACCTAGGGGGCAATGGAAGATTCATCGATAATAGCAAGGTGAGCCACTGTCTCGTGTGACATGAGCAAGCATATGAGATTGTGCAACAAGACTATTGGGCAAGAGGTTTGAGCCACTTTGAAGGTGGTGAATAGTCTCCTAAGGTGACCCACATAATATTTTGGGTGGAAGCAGCATGCCTGATGACACTATCAAGGAGTATGCACGGATACCAAAGGGATGTGAGAGGTGAAAAAACCAAAGTGTACAAAGAGTGCATGGGGGGCACAAAACATGAAAAGGATGATGATAACAAATAGAGATAATGGAAAATGAAATTATATTATTCATTCCTCTATTATAATCTGCATAATAATACATGATATATACAAACTAAACTCTTGTTTGAAAGAGTAAATCATGGTGAAGGCAGTTCCATTTATCTCTAATGTAGGCAGTTAACTAGCCTTGTGTCCAAGTTCACCATAGGAAGAAATGTGACCTCCAAAAAATATTAAAGAAATGGACCATGTAGTTAATGCAAGTAAGTTGGAATTAATCACCAACATCCACCCTTAATTCTAATTGAGGAGAAATGAAAAATCTAAGGAAAAGAATGAGGAAAGATGGAAAACCAAGTGGGAATAAACCCCCACCCCCCAAAACAAATGCTAATAAAGCAATAAAGTTACCATACTACAATTTCTTTTAGTCCAAGATGATCTCTGAGAGAGTGAGACAAAAGAAAAGATAGATCCCTCTAGAATGTGTAGTAAACCATGTGTAGAAGATGGTCCATGATCTTTGAACAACGTTCTTCCCTTTAGGAAGAAACAAAACTAAACATGTGTGAATGAAATCTCCCCAATCCTGAAAAGGCAAATAGATCTCCTCAAAATGTTTTTCAAATGTATCCAAACTCATCTCAAAGTTTAAAGAATGACAATGTAGAAAAGGAAGAAGAGGATAAGAAGGTTCCCTCACAATAAACGAAGAAGAATCACCTTCATCAAAGAGAAGATGAATGCAATCAATATTGCCATCTAGATTTGCAATGAGAGACTCTACAAACAAAAATGATATACATGATAGAAATTGGTCCCAATGAATTAAATTTGGAAGACGCAAATGATCCTATTGTAAAGAATTATTGGAAGCTTTTAATGAAGCAACTCTAATATCTAAAGAAACAACAAAAGCCCTAGGGTTATCAATAAACTAACCATCCAAGATGGATGTATTGTAATAACCCTCTAATCTTGGAAATCATAAGTTTAGTTTGGAGATAGTATAAGTATACTTGGGATATGTTGGAAGATAATGTTACTTTTGGTATGCTTTGATTTCACAATGTGTTTAAGTAAAAACTATAAAATTACATTCAACAAGTGTTACTAGAATATTCAAGCACAATGATGCATGTCAACCAGATAACCTACTAAGAAAAATAAAATCAACTAGAATCTTATGATATAAAAATGTTTAGAAACATTTATATCCTTATCATACATATCCTTGCAACTCTACTTAGAGCTTGCTTAAAATGTCTACAAGTTGATTTTCATCAAATATTTGATCATGCTCTATATGATGTTCTTAGGAAATTGAGTATATGGTTTATTGTTTAATATATAACTTGCATCATCCTTTATAGGTTGCTTAGAATTATAATTTAGTATCATAATTTCAATACCTTGGTTGGACATATTGTTTATGGCTTCTTTTAATTCATACTTATGATTTAGTTTTAATCTAACCCCACTAACCCATTGCACTTTATGCATATGCATGTCTGTGTGTTTACTCTATTTGGCATGTCTTCTTGATGAGGGAAGTAGTCATAGTCACTCCTATGAGAGGTCTACATAATGATGCACTCCTTCTTCCTTGCCTGTCACTATTTGTATATATGCATATGTATTATATTGTAGGTTGGTGATGCAAGTTGGTGTAGGTTCAAGACATTAACTCCATCTAGCTACACAAGTCTAAGCGTGACTCAAAATCCTAAAACTAGTTGTTGTTAAAAGGGAGATGGAACTATGATCCATATAGACATCCTTATATCATTAGAATTCTAATAGGAAGTCAATCAGCCAGTCTGAGGATTATGTTTTTATTATTTCTTTTGATGGTTTGATTAGTTGGTGCTAGTGTTAGAATATTTGTTCATGATATGGAGATTATATTTTCATGTAATTCATCCATGATATTTATTTGGTATATTTTTACATGCATATGTGGGTGCACACATATATACCTATATAAATATGCATGGCTACATAGTTAATGCATTTAATTATTTGTGTATGTTATAAATTACATGTGAGTGATTTATTAATACACTTAGATATAAAGAGAAATTTAATAGAATTTAAAAATAAAGAAATTAAAAGGGGTAAAATAAAAAGAACAAGTATTTAAAAGAGTAGTAAGTTCTGTAACATACAAAGGATGGTTATAAAATGCGTTCAAGAGCAAAAGGCAATGTGTGTTACCCATGTGGAAGAATATGAGACCATTTCATAAATACAATGATGGGCACACAAAAATGGGTATTAAGCACTAGAGAGGGAATTTACATCATTTTTGGACCATTTATGCATCATATACCCCTAAAATACCTTGAATTTACCCCTAATATGCCTAAACAACTTCTAAAATGGTAGTTAATTACATAAACTAAGGCAATTTTGAGTTTTAGAATTTATTTAATTTAAAAAGGTGGTGTCTTTTCACCTAAATGGGTATGAAAGTTATTCAAGAACACACACACACACACACACACACACACACACACACACACACACACATACATGGAGTAAAATATAAATATGAAGGGTAAGAATTACTGAAAGGTAGATAAAAGATTGGTTGTGTCGGTGCACAAAGTGTTGGTTGACTTATGAGCTTTCCTACTCGATGCTGGGAAACTCAACACAATTTTAGCTAATGAAGAAGATTGAATCTTGACCTTGTTCAATCTCCACACTTCAGGCTCTGCAAGACCTAGGTGGTTGTACCTATAATGAAATGATAAATGGTTATGGAGGTAGACTTAATGATACTCTTGAGTTGGCAAAAGGTTCTCAAGGAGAAATTAGAATGTTTGAATGATTAAAAAAGGATGAAAGTTTTCAAGGATGATTTGTCCAATACTAATGGATTGAACCTCACTAACCTACAACTATACATATACACTTACAAGAAAAATACACTAACCAGTCCTTAGTCCTCTTGGGAAAATAGAGTCAACTCCCATGTAACCTTATTATTTGAACCCTTAGAGATAGTGTGTGCTCCATCAACTACTAAATAAAAGGAAAGATAAATGCAATTTGAAGCCTAGATGAATTTAACCCCAACTTAAGGAGACAATGTAGGAAAACTCATGCAATTATTCTCATTCATTTATACAACAGTATTAATCCAAGATAAATAATGAAGAACATTCGAGACATTTAATACACCATGAGCCAAAAGAGATTTAAAGGAACTATCATTGTTTCCATTTCTTTATAAGGAAATATAGAAAAGGAGTTTTGATTCAAGAGCCATTCAGTAAACACAAAGAAAAGATATTCAATTCATAATGAAAACTTGTAACTACTATTACTTCTTGTTATCAAATATGTCTCTCATATCCCTTTGAGTTTGTATTATAAATATAGGTCCTAGTAAAGGTACAAACAAGCTTCAGACCTTTACATAAATATAACTAATTAACTAATTATGAAAAATAACAATATAAGGCATAAAAAAAACATTAGACTTCATTGGTCTCCTCCTCTGCAACAACATTTTTTGCTTCCTTGGGTACCTTCATGTAGACTTCTATCTATTTAGCTATATGGGCATGAGTCATCCATGTGAAGGTAGAAATGGTAGGAGAAAAGGTCTACAAATCACTCCATCTCTTGCCTCAGGCTATTTTAACCTTGCTAATGAACTTGACAAATTTACTCTCTAGAGCAAACAATTTGCTGAGTAATCTGTGGAAAGTATCAATATGAAAAGTCTTGTCACTTTTATACTTTTCTATTATCATATGTGGAAACATCTTGAATTCTTGCTTCCAATCTTATAATGACTTAACCTTCCCACCTTCACCAACAATTAAAGGGATACATGAGTGTTCTATAGTTGTTATTGCCTTCTGTTTATCTCCAAGTTTGTGGTTGTCTTGATTCATATAAGCTAAATTCTTGGAAACTGCATCAAGGAGATCAATAGTATGCTTGATTTGGGCAAGTACATCAGGATCCCTTTTTATAACTTTTTATAATCTATTCAATTCAAACTTTGAAGGATTCCACTTCCTTTCAATTTCATTCAACTTTTCAATTCCTTTAACAAAGAAGTCTAACATAGTTGAAACATTATTATATCTTTAAAAAACCTCATTACATTTGTCTAAAACAATATTCATCCTACAAGAAAAGACTTCTCCCAATATGTTAAAAGCACAATCATGATGATCAACCTTCTAGACTAATTTTGCACTTGGAACTTCCACTTTGAGTATAACAAGGGACTTCCGAATAACCATAGCACTAGAATTCTCACTAGAACCCTTTTCATTTAACTCCTATTCCAATCTTTGATTCTTCACATGTATCTTATTGATAATATAATTCATATCCATTTCTCTTTTTTGTAATTCTTTGATCATTTCTTTCATATGCATGATATGTGCTTGATTAAACATAGACTCGTGAATGATTACTATAGTAGTAAGTTCTAGGTTTTTTTTTTCCACAGTCTAAATCAAGGCCATCCCTTCTTCACCTTTTGAAATATCAAGCAGTCGTGGCTCATTTCCTTTGACGGTTGCCCAAGTGGCCAATGTTTCTATTTTTGGGTCATATCATGTGCCCTCTACCTTATCAAGTGATCCAAATTCTTGCACAAAGGTAGAATCTTCTTTCTTTCTTATCTGATCAAGTAGAAACATTTCTTTTAGAGTCAGGCCTGGAAGAATCAAGATACCACTTTTCATCACAATTTCTCTAGCTTCTTCCTCTATGCATGTGATATTATCGAAATCTAGTTCACTCATCATTTGTTGTATTATTGTAGCATGTTGAGACTGATCAACTCCTTAAAGTCTTTTAGCCTTCTTCTCCTCAAAATATTTCATTTTTTATTTAATCCAAAAATCTTTAAACTCTTATGCCTGAACAAAGTTTTTCTATTCAATGAAGTGAATAGAAATAACCTCTCTCTCATCCTTGGTGTCAATTGGAACATCAGTCTCAATTGTTTGTGCATAATACCCATGCCTTTCCTCTGAGTATCTAAGAGGTCTTGAAAGTCTAGGTCCTTTGTCATTCTTCATGCTTTCAAGAACTCGAGAAATCTCCTTCGAGGCTTCATCATCAAAGTCGTCATATGAAACAAGAGATACATTGGATTCTACCTATTGTTGTGATTGAGATGTGGATGCACTAGGGCTATGCTCTACTTTCCTCTTTTTTACTTGAGGGGAAGATGATATGTTTTCAACACTCTTTGCTTTCTCCTACCCAACGCACTCTTGATATAATTCATCATAATTTTGAATACATTGTTCAATCCTCATCACTTCTAATTCTATATTTGAATAGAACCATGACATGTCTTTGATTAATCTTCTCTCTTCAATTGTGGATAAAACATGCCACTTGTTTAGTCTTTGATAGACTTGAGCCAAATCATCACAATTCTACTGAATACAATTGGTTAAGTGTGTATTGTCTTTGATGTTACATAAAATGTCATATATTTACCAGTAAGTGTATGTTGATTTCACTTGGGCAATGAAGATAGTTTCTTGTGTCTGTCGAGCATTCCAGTGTTTGCCAAGTTCAGAAGATAGTGTCTATCGAGTTCACTTGGATGACAAAGAAAAGTTCATAGAAGTTGAGTGTTAATCGAGCTCACTCGAGTAACAAAGGAAAGTTAGATAGAACCAATGTTAACCAAGATCACTTAGTTACCAAAGGAACTTTGCGAAGATGCAGTGTTAACCATGTTCACTTGGTTAACATAGGAAAATTATTTCTAAGTTAGTGTCTACTGAGCAGGGTTGGCTAACGAAGGATTTTCTTGTGTTGGCATATTGAATTCAATGGATTTGTTTGTTGGTTCTAGCCGACTAAGGAGATGAATATTAATTAATCTAAGTTGTATTCAAGCTGACTTGACAATGGATATGATATAAGTATAAGGTCAAGTTTAGGATTGAATGTGAGAAAGTGTATGGAAGAATAGAAAATGCTAAGAGGAAGCGAATTAGAAGGATAAGTAGAATATCCTTGAGGAGTTGTAAAGATACATTCAATCAAGAAGGATCAAGTATTTGAGTCAGAATTAAGATCTATAATTAGAAATTTAGTTGCATCATAAATTAGGTCATCTCATTGTTACTCTCTAACCATTGTAGCAGTGATCTAAATCTCTTAACAGAGTCAGCTTAATAGCTATTTGTAAATCCTCTAACAAGGTGGCATTTCTAGATTGAAGTGTTTAAAGACCTCTAACAAGACCACTCCTAATAGGGTCACACCTAACAATGTGTTTTGTAACCTTTAACAGGGTTGACTACTAATAGAGCTCACTTCAAAAGAGTGAAAACCAATAACTAGTTGCAATTGGTGGTTTTCCCAAATTGGGTTTCCACGTTAAATCTTGGTGTCACTTATGTTCATCTTATTTTTTTCATGTGTATGCAACTAAGTTAATTAATTTTAAACGTAGATAATATCTTAATATTTTCATGTTAAGCATTTGTCAAGTTATAGTTGTTATTTCAGTGGTTATCGAGTTACAACATATTATTAGTATTAACCAAGTGCCTTTGTGTTTGCTGAGCAATAATATTTTTGGAGAGTTTATGTTCTATGCTAACATCTAGGGATCTGGGATTTATTTTAGTGGTAAATGATTCACCCCTCCCCTCTCAGTTACTCCTCTTATATTTCCAACAATTGGTATTAGGGTGTTTAGTGCTTGCAAAAAAGGTTCCAAGGACCTAAGCTAAAGATTCCCAAGCTAAACAGAGATAACTTCGAGGCATGGCAAGAACTTATGAAGTTTCACCTAGCAACCATTAGTGATTCAAGTTTGAAATATTTGGGAAATGCTTACATGACTCCTATTGGAACATTGACTGTGGAGGAGATTGCTGAAAAGAAAAATCATAACATTATGATGATTGACATTACATCAGCTCTTAACTATGTTGAATTTGACAAGGTCAAGGGATGTGCTACTACTCATGAGATGTGGAACAAACTAAAGGATATCTATGGAGGTGATGATAATGTGAAAAGAGCCAAAGTATAAATCTTGAGAGGTCAATTTGATAAGATGAAGATGAGAGAGGATAAGAACATTGCAAAATATGTTGAGAGAATCAAAGCTAGTGTAAATGCAATCAAAGCCTCTAGAGGAACAATTGAAGATGTAATAGTGGTAAGCAAGGTACTCAAAACCCTTCTTCCTATCTATGCAATCAAAGCCTCTAGAGGAACAATTGAAGATGTAATAGTGGTAAGCAAGGTACTCAAAACCCTTCTTCCTATCTATGCAATCAAAGTGTTTTTTATTCAAGAAATGAGATTGGATCCAAGTAACAAGATAAATTTGGATGCTCTAGTTGGAAGATTTACAACATTTGAGCTAGATAACTATGATAATTATACTCCTAGTTCTAGAAATCTTGAGTCTGCATTTGAAGCCAAGTTATCACTCAAGAAGAAAGCTAAAAGGTCTAAAGGAAAACAATCTAAAAGTGAAGAGGAAGATAGTTTTGACAGTGATCTTGAAGCCATTGAAGCATTACTTGAAAGAAGGTATCCTAAAGGAAAAGGAAATTATAAAAGTAATATTCCTTTAATCTATTTTTCTTGTAAAGAGGTTGGTTACATTGTTGCAAGGTGTCCAAATAGAGAATACAAAGATGGAAAAAAGCAAATCAAGTTCAAAGGTAAGAAGGATTTCAAGAACTTCAAGGACTACAAAGAAAAAGGTAAGAATTTTTGTTTTATGGCTAAGGATTCAAATAGTAGTGATGATGATGAGATGGTCTATATTGTTGTAAAAGATGAATTTGATGACGAAGAAGATGAAATGGAACTTATCCTTCATATTAACAAAAATGATACATGGATTATTTATAGTGGATTCTCACATCATAT
Source organism: Cupressus sempervirens (assembly GCA_028749045.1). Classification (NCBI taxonomy): domain Eukaryota; kingdom Viridiplantae; phylum Streptophyta; class Pinopsida; order Cupressales; family Cupressaceae; genus Cupressus; species Cupressus sempervirens. The sequence goes on along the minus strand of CM053783.1, from coordinate 878,468,435 downwards.
GATTGGTGATAAATTAAAGTTTGAACATTTGGAATATTATGATGGTGGAAGTGTAAGATTTGAAAATAATGAACCATGTTGCATAAAGGGAAAAGGTTGCATCTCACTAACCAATGAACTTAGATGTGATAATGCTTATTGGGTTGAACGACTAAAGCATAATCTACTGAGTTTGGCATAGTTTAATAACATTAGATTCAAGGTAGAATTCATGAATGGGAAGGCCAAGCTGCTAGATGGAAAAGAAAATCTAGTTGGGTTTGGTAAACAAGTTTCAAAAGTGAAAACTATCATTCTAAAGAAGTTTTAGAGCTGGTTCATATTGATTTATGTGGACATATTGGAATTAGAAGCTATTGTGGAGATAAGTACTTTATTCTTTTTGTCGATGATTACTCTAGAATGATGATTGTAATGTATCTAAAAGATAAGTTTGAAGCTTTTCAAAAGTTTAAGTGGCTTCTCGCAAGAGTAGAGAAGGAAACAGGAAAGAAGCTAAAGTATTTGAGATCAGATAGAGGTGGTGAATTCATTTCTAATGAATTCAATAAATTGTGCACTGAAAGAAGAATCAAAAGACAAACATCAACCCCTGGTACACCACAACAAAATGATATAGTTGAGAGAAGGAATAGATCCATCATGGATTGTGCAAGAACTTTGATGATAGAAAAAGAATGTTGCAATCAAATGCTGGAAGGAAGCAATTAGTATTGTAGTGCATACTTTAAATAGAGTACATCTAAAGAAAGACCCAAATCAAACTCCTTATGAACTATGACATGGTTACAAACCTAGTGTAAGTCACTTGAAATTATTTGGTAGCAAATGTTATATTCTGAAAGAGACAAGGAAAGGTAAATTTGATGTCAAAGGTGATGAAGGAATATTCCTAGGTTACTCCAGTAGAAGTAAGGTTGAATTTTTCTACTTATAAGTTCATATAAAGTGTACATGTAAGGATTGATGAGTTTGCAAAAAAGAGTGAAGAAGAGGGCGACAAAGAACCTGAAGATTACATAAAGTTTATTTACTTTGAACCTGATACATTGCCAAATCCAATTGGAAGACAAGAGACTTCACTTCTTGAGTCCCCAAAATCTCCAAAATCACTTGAGTTGCATCCAATGCAACCCGAGTCATAGTTTGAAGGACTCGAGTTGCAGTCAGAAGCTACCAAGTTCTAGCCAGAGCAAACCAAATCTGAAGGACTGGAGTGACAGACACTAGGACTCGAGCTTAATACAGAAGATCATAGCAAGGCTTGTGGAACAAATTCTAGATCCAAAGTATTTGTGTTGGCAAGATATGTCAGAAGGTACGATACACTAGATTAGTGGTGGAATTTACAAGTGGGAAGGTTTACTTCTGAGGAGGGGGGTGAATTAGAAGTAACTAACTTTAACCTTTCAAAACTTTTAGCTGAGATCATTCACATGCATCTATCATATCTATTTAACATGAAAAATAAAGACATGCATGAAAATAGATAACACAAGATTTTGGTCACCTAGAAATCCTCCAAAATGAGAAGGTAAAACTGGAGTGGGGATGACACCCACAAAGTATCACTACAACAATATGTAACTGTTTAAGGTTACAAATTTGACTACTTCCGATGATCTTCCCTATGAAAGGCCTATTCTATTAAAGACTTTACACCCTATTAAAAGCGACCTGGTTAAAGGATTTACAAACACTCGCTTGGAATGTTACTTTGTTAAAGGATTTAGCAACTTGTTGAAAGGCTTACAATATGGCTGTTAAACCAACCTATCATCATAGGTTTTCATTCCTAATACAATGGCTAGAAAGTATTAGAAAGTCTTGACCTGATGACTTGCAATCTTCAATTGCTGATTCCAGATCCTTGTTTTGCGCAATCTGATCTGATCCTTCCTGATCTAATATGTCTCTACTTGAAATGTTGATGCTCTATTCTAACCAACTAGATTTTGCAATGCTGCTCTTCCTTTTCTAAGTCTTCACACCCTTCTGAACTTTGCTAGCATTCTTCCATCAATACCCTCACTCATGCACGAATAATGGGGTTTCATCCTCTTTTTCAAGGCTTTGAAGACTTAGGGTTAGGTATGAATCTATGATCAATATTCATTCTTCTTTTCCTACTCAATTCTTTCACTTTTCCTATTGGTTACATGCTTTCTCCATTTTTCTTATTGGTTGCATGTTGATTACATAGGGAGTGCAAAAGATTTGATCTTATCTTTAATATCCTTTGAGATTCATCTTGAGTTGGCTTAAAAACAGTTTAAATCTGAGTTTGTGAAGACACAAACTCATATGTTGAGTGTTACTCGGCACTTACTAGTTGCTAATGCTCGACACATCTAGGAATTTTGTCTTACTTGGCTCCTATAGTAATTCTATTTTGCTCAACATCTATACTTTACTTGGCACCTATACTGATTGGGCATCACTTATCACTCAGCACTTGATACTTGCTCGACACCTGAAGTTCACTCGACACCTATTGAATTTCTAGCTCGGCATCTGTATTATACTTGGCATCAACTTAGAAATTGGTTAAGTGTGTTGACACTCAATTGTCAAAACCAATATGAGACCAACAATTAGATCATTAGAGACAAGTCAAATGGTACAATAACAAGAAACAAATTGAAAGGTACATGTTTGCTTATTGAATTTGAACCTAGATTAGTCAAAGATGCTTTGGATAATGAAAGCTAGATTGAAGCAATGAATGAAGAGATGGATAAGATAGAAAGGAATAAGACCTGTACTCTTGTTCCTAAACCCAAGGATAAAAATTTAATTGACACAAAGTGTGTTTCATAAATAAGTTGAATGAAGATGGAGAAGTTTCAAGAAACAAAGAAAGGTTAGTATGTGAAGGTTATTCTCAAGAAGAAGGTATTGATTATGGTGAAACTTTTGCTCCTTTTGCAAGATTAGAACGTGTTAGGAGTTTACTTTCTTGTGCTACACATAGAGGATTTAAAGTTTATCAAATGGATGTGAAATCTATATTTTTGAATGGAATTCTTGAAGAAGAAGTTTACATAGGACAACATGAAGGTTTTGTAGATCCTAGCAAAAGGGATATGGTTTGTAAATTGCACAAAGTATTGTATGTTCTCAAGCAAGTTCCTAGATCTTGATATAAAAGACTTCATAACTACTTGATAAAGATTGGTTTTCAAAGGAAAAATGATAACAACAACCTATATATCAAAGAAGGAACAGACAAGAAGATTGTGTTGGCTGAAATCTTTGTGGATGACACATTGTTTACTAGAAATGATGACTTGTGCAAAGTTTTTTCAAAAGAAATGAGTAAAGAATTTGAGATGTCTATGTTTGGAGAGATAAAATTCTTTGTTGGATTGTAGATTCAACCGAAGAAAGATGGTATCTACATTACTCAATTCAAATATATCAAGAGGTACTAAAGAAAATTGGAATGGAGGATTCAAGACTAGTTGGAACACCTATGTCTACTGGACATAAGATTTCCAAGAATGATGATTCCAAGGAAGTAGATCATACCACATACATATCAATGATTGGTAAATTGCAATATGTAGTGCATACAAGGCCTGATATTGCATTAGAAGTTGGTATGGTGGAAGATTCTCAACAAATCCTAAAGAAAATTATATGATGGCAATAAAGAGAATCATGAGGTATCTGAAGGGTACTGAAAACTATGGATTATGATACAAGAAAGGAGGAAATTTAGATTTGAAACCCTTTATAGATGTTGATTGAGTAGGAAGTGTTGATGACAGAAAGAACACCAATGGTGGAGTGTTCTTTCTTAGTAAAAGACTAGTGCCTTGGACAAGAAAGAAGCAAAATTGTATTTCTCAGTCTATAACAGAAGCAAAGTATGTTGCAACAGAAGTTAATTGTTCCAATATTGTTTGGTTCAAGCAATTGTTGGCAGGTATGAAGATAGAGATCTAGGATCCAGTGGTTATCTTCTGTGATAACACTAGTGCAATTAATATATCAAAAAATCTTGTGATGCATACCAAGACCAAGAACACTGCTATAAAATATCATTTTATGAGAGAATTTGTGCAAGATAAAGAGGTGAGATTGGAATATGTGAATACTAAAGAACAATTTGCAAACATAGTCATTAAGTCATTACCTAAGGATGCATTTTTGTATCTAAGAGGTAAGTTAGGGGTTATTCCCCTATCTAAAGCTCACTAAGAAAATTTTAGTGATGCATCAACTGGTGCATGTTGAAGATCAATCAAGTTGATACAGTATTGAAAAGGGCATATTGCATATGAATTAGTACATGAGGCACATTGCTATTCACTGAATATTGTCTTTGGCATAAGATGTCAAAGAGGGAGAATTTGCTATCATATTCACAGAAATTTTATAAAGAGGGAGAGTTTTGTGATGGGGGAGAATTTGCAAAAAAATCAAAGAAGGAGAACTTGGTCTAATATCAAAGAAGGAAAGTTTGCTATCAAAAGAAGATGTTGAAGACATAGTTTGTTAATAAAGGGAGAAACTAAAGGCAGAGGGAGTTCACACTGATAGAGGGAGTTCTAATGGATGAGAATCAGAATGAAACTAAGGATATTTTCCTTACTTTATTTTTCTCTAAAATTTCATTGTATTATGACATGTTGTATTGCCATCAATGCTAAAGAGGGAGATTGCTGAATATAATTTGTTAATTGTGTATGTCTTTGATGTTACACAAAATTTCATATCTTTACCAGTTAGTGTATGGAGAGCTCACTCAGGAAATGAAGATAGTTTTCTATGTCTACTAAGTATTCTAGTGTTTTCCAAGTTCATAAGGCAATGTCTACCAAGTTCACTCAGGTGACAAAGAAAAGTTCTCAGAAGTTGAGCATTAACTGTGCTCACTTGAGTAACAAAGGAAAGTTGGATGGACCCAATGTTAACCAAGCTCACTCAGTTACCAAAGGAACTTTGTGAAGATGCAGTGTTAATCGAGTTCACTTGGTTAACATAAGAAAATCATTTCTAAGTTAGTGTCTAACAAGATGGGTTGACTAACAAAGGATTTTCTTGTTTTGACATATTGAGTTCAATGGATTTGTTTGTTGGTTCTAGTTGACTAAGGAGATGAATATTAATTATTCTATATTGTATTCAAGCCTACTTGACAATGGATATGATATAAGTATAAGGTCAAGTTGAGGATTGAATGTGAAAAAGTGTATGGAAGAAAGAAGATGGTAAAAGGAAGAGAATTAGAAGGATGAATAGAATATCCTTGAGGAGCTACAAAGATGCATTTGATCATGAAGGATCAAGTATTTGAGCTAGAATTGAGATCTATAATCAACAATTCAGTTGCATCAAAAATCAAGTCATCTCATTATTACTCTCTAACCATTGTAGCAGTGGTCTAAATCTCTTAACAGAGTTGGCTTAACAACTATTTGTAAATCCTATAACAAGGTGGAATTTCTAGATTGAAGCATCTAAAGACCTCTAACAAGGCCACTTCTAATAGGGTGATTAAATTTTCTAATAGGGTCACACCCAATAGTGTGTTTTGTAACCTTTAACAATGTTGGCCCCTAACATGGCTCTTTTCAGAAGAGTGAAAAATAATAACTAGTTGCAATTGGTGGTTTTTCCTAAATTGGGTTTCCACGTTAAATCTTGGTGTCACTTGTGTTCATGCTATTTCTTTTATGTGTATGCAACTAAGTTAATTAAGGTTAATCACAGATAATATCATAAGATTTTCATGTTAAGCATTTGTCAAGTTATAGTTGTTATTTTGGTGGTTACCGAGTTACAACATATTATTAGTATTAATTGAGTGCATGTGTGTTTGTCGAGCAACAATATTTTTGTATAGTTTATGTTATGTGCTGGCATCTAAGGGATCTAGGATTAATTTTAGTGGTAACTGATTTACCCCTCCCCTCTCAGTTACTCCTCTTATAGTTCCAACAAATTCCTAATAACATCATCTTCTAGGTTCAGTTGATGAACATATATGACTTTAATACTTTTAATATGCCCTTCAAGGTCATATTCTCTACTCTTCTCATTGGTCAACCAATATCCATTCTTGATATATTCTTGCACTTCTAAGATTATGTTGTATCTGATCACAAAACCATCAAATCTGATAAAATGGGGAAACATGTTGCCCTTCCTTCTAGGTTGGGCTATCTCTCTTTTTACTCACATCATCTACCAAAGAAACTCCATAAATTCTAATCTCCCTAGGACAAACAATGGCAACTTATGAGGAGGCTGTCTAGATCCATATATCCTCAATAGTGTATATTTGGGTTTACAAATCCAATTTCCTAAATTAAACAGAAAACCTTTATCATACTGACAATCTTTAGGCCTCAACATATTCTTTATTGCTTGACGGATTCTTGTTATGGGCTCACCTATCATTTTGATAATCCATTGTACAAATACATCTCTAAAGATTGTAAAATCACCATCTTTGGCATATGCATCCCAAAAAGGGCACCACAACTGAATGGACATGGGGTTTCCATCATTATCTATAGTTGCTAGCTTCATAGAATCCCTAAATTGGTCAACATTCTGATACAATATCAAATGACACAATAAAGAATAGTTCTTGAAGGACTTTGAAGTCTTCCATTTGATCAATTGGTTACGCAGAGCCTTCTTAATGTCACTGACGAAGTCAAATTCCAAGTATGTGTGTGGATTCTAGATCTTCATGCACAAATACATATAGTTTAGAGGGATCTTTTGCTTTTCATCTTCTCCAAAAAGCTTGAGCAATGCATAACAAGTTTTCTTGAAAAAGTTCATGAAGGAATCTACAGGATGGGATCCTATATTATCCACATACATTAGTTTGTTATTATGACCTCTACACATAAAATGGGCAATTTCCTTGAATTTCCCAAACTTCATAATCTTCTCATATTCATTCTTAAAATGTCCCCTATCTATCTTGGTGAGGGCCAAAGTGCTTAATCCAAAATATAGCTCAACACATGATTTAGTGATAACTAGCAAAGGCATTCCATCTAGTTTTCTTATAGTTCTAGTGGAAGGCTCGTAGTGTTTAGCTAGCACATTTATCAATTCAACATCTACAAAGGCATTGGGAACCATCACCTTCCCTAGGTCAAGTTTCCATGGGTTATTTTTAGGTTTTTTTTTGTACTGTTAGCAAAGAAATACCAAAACAAAGAACAACCATGCACATGAAATTTGGCATCACCACACTCCTTGAATTCATCTTGAAAGATAGACATGTGGCTACAAGAGGAAGACCCAAGAAAAACTTCTAACAACATTTTCTGAATTAACCTCTCTATTGGTTCCTCTTTATGTTCTTTACTACTAATATCCTTTTTCATAGGCATTTTGAAGAATTTAGAGCTTGACAGGAAATAACTCTTAAAACTTATTGATTTGGAAGCTAAACCTTTGTAGAAGTAAATTCCAATGTTGTCACTTTCTTCTTTACGCCAGCCTATTATTTTATGCAAAATAACTTAGCTTCAGTGATTTATTAGGTTAAAAAATAGTCCTTATTTAATGCTTATAACTTTCCTCACATTTCTAAATTCTTACGCCTCGCTCCATATGTCACATTGTCGAGTACTCGAGTGAAGCAATTAATATTTCGATCTCATGATATCTTTTGTTATTAATTCAACTTTTATGGGCTCACATTTTGTATCCCTTCTCGAAACTACAAACATTCAAAACTTTGGGCTCATGTTTAGCATGTATTGTTGAAATCACAAAATTGAGTTGCTCTTCCTTCCATTATTTCGAAAATCACAAAATTAGAATGTGGGTTTTGACTGCTCATCAATTTCATGAAATCGGACCTTGTTACTTTCTTACTTCTTGTTTTATCAAAATTAGTGCAAATTTAGTTTTTCTTTAAGGAATATTTAAGGAAATTTTAACATATGCCATCAGGATGTACTTTTCACGGATATTTTTATGGAGAAAAAATAATCATATGTGAGTGAGGGTTGTGATTATAATTTTTAAGGATTTCTAAGTTTTTTCCCCTTTTGGGGAGAGAGTTATATGTGAGAGTTTCAAGGGATAAGAGAGGGAGTTATTATTTTGGAATTGCTTCTTCTTCTACCATGGAGCTTTGTGAAATTGGAGCCAGTTTGAATGGTGCATCTCAAGTTGGATTTATTTTCCTCTCATTGTCTCCTTGCTTCTGCTTCCTTAGAATCTTTGTAGGACTTGAGGTATGGATTGAATTTATTTATTGCATTATTTATCTGATAAAATATAGATCTATTTACATGTGCTAATGATGTATTATACATTCAATTATTATAGTTATTTAAATGTTTTAAGTTCCCTTTCATGAAAATAGCGATGTATTTTTCTTTGGTATTTACCCACTAGTTTTTGGAGATTTGTTATTTTCTATTAGAGGGTTTTTGATAACTAGAGGCATGGAATATTGCATTATGATATCTTTCATATATTCTTATTTATGTGTTCATGTACATACTACATGTTTTCATTATAAGTTTTGGAATTATATATGCTTTATTTAGGGGTTTATAGCTAGTTTGACCTCTTACTTGGCTTTTCATGCTCCCAATTATTGTTCAAGACACTAGTCATATCAAATTGTTATGTGATGTATAACATTTATACTGAGAATTGAAAATAATTATAAAGACACATTCTTTAGTCTTTGTGCACTATGATTGTTTATGTATTGTAATGCTTATATGATGAGTTAGGGTCTTATTTAAACTAGGGATATGAGACCCTAGGGATATTGTTCTCTAAACTGTTATATGATTTTGGTTTTGGATTTGGATTTGTCAGTAGGGTAGAGGCCCTTGTTAGAATATCAAGTCCACTGATATAACTAAGAAGTGGGGGGGGGGGGGGGGGGTTGGGGGGTGAATTAGTTATCCAACTATTACAACAATTATCAACCTCATTAATCCTTAATCATATGAATAATATAATTAGCAACCATGACAAGATAGTCATACAAATAACACCAGATATGTTAACTAGGGAAACCCTTGATTAGAGGGAAAACCCCAGTGGGGATGGTACCCACAAAATGATGTACTAATATAAATATTCCTTGTTAGAGGATGTACCCTATTAGGAGTCTATACAAAACAATTAACACATATCAGTCTCTGTTAGGAGACTTTGAATCCCTTTTAGGAGTTGTGCCAACTCTGTTAGGAGTTGCAGAAGGTAGATGGACCCACTGTCTAAATAGATTTAGAGGCAATACCAATGAACCCACTGTCCAAATGATCTCTGTATTATTCCTTGCAGAATAATAGAAATAAATTGTATTTTCACTTCCTCTTCCTCTGTCCTGTCAACTGGACTACTCTAGTTCTTCTGATCTTGATACGAGATCACCAACTTCACATCTAATAATCTCATGGACCACTTACTCGCATTTACCAACTACTCTGCTCTTATTCACAATTCACATTCAACACACTCACAATCCACACTTCTTAATCAAGAAAAATACTTTCCTTTATACCACATCCTTAAAACAATTCCTTGAGTCAGCCTTGAGGCTTTCCCAATTAATTATATATAATAGGACCACATAAGATAATTAATTATTTTACAATCACACAATATTGTTGGCTCATAGTCTTTACCACTTCTCACACGTGCGACTCCAAAACTTGTGCACTCACAGACATCGTCATCAAGTTGTCCTCTATCACTACATAACTTTGCACACCATGATTCTATCTCTATTAGGAGATACAATCCAATCATTATAAATTTCTTGTCATGTGCTCTGTCTCTTTATTGCTCTTTGTAAATCAAACATATCTTTTATACATCTTTGACTTACTTGATGTGCACTTAACCTCATCATTAGGACACAATGTAGAACATGTCCTTAATCGTACTTCACCTGAACATGAAACCTTTGTCTGTATGACCACGATCTCTGTCTACTACTCTGCCAGTCTTCACATAAACATACTATGTTGTCATCTATGACAAACACAATCATGAATGCAACATGTAAATCATGTTACATGCTCTCCAATGCTTAGGATAATCGCCCAAAGGAATACCATCAAAATTCATGCTAACAACCCTAGGTGAGTGGCTCACCGTAGGTGCTGGGGCTCAGAAGTGGCCGCTAGAGGATCCTATGTGTTAGAGACCATGACCCTATGTAGGTTGGCTCTACTTGTGAGTTTTTGTAATCAAGTGGAAACATTAATAAAACTATTGAGTTATTGGCATTTGGAAATTCACATTAATTAAGATAATAAGAATGTATTGTTGGAGTACTTGAAGAGAAGATGTTCTATGCAGTAGGATAGTCTTTCACTCAGAGAAATGATCCCAACACTACATGACCACACATATATCATTAGAGTACTCAGGGAGAAGATGTTTTGTGTGACATGATGGTCTTTGGCTCAAGGGAAGGATGCCAACACTATAGGAATGTATGATGACACTCACCTAGGCATAGTTAACCCTTAACTTTTCTTTTGCCTTTGGTTGTCCATTTGATTTGTGATTTCATTTTGGGCATTATGCTTTTGTGTGACCTTATGTTACCTTTGTACTTTGATTTTGGGGTATAAGCCTTAGATTACCTTAGAACATACGTGGATCTATTAGAGAAAAAGATCAATTTAATTTCATTAATTAAATTACCTTTTCTCCCTTCTTAAGATTTCACTTTATGTGCTTTTTGCATTCTCTATTTAATAATTAATTATTAATCATTAAATAGCTTTTACCTTTTAGGTTACCCTTTTCAGGTTTTGATCTCCTTTTATAATGATTGATCTCTTTATAATTTCATATATTTTCTTTATTTGAGAATACAATTTGCATATTTTTAGAGCAAACTCTTCCCTCCTCTTGTCTTTTTCTTCTTCGTGACAGGTTTTCTACATGCAAGTATTTGAGGGCTTCATGGATTTAATTTGCATATTTGCTCAAATCCTTCATGGTATCAGAGCTAAATCTACTATAGCTTGTTCATTTTTTGGAGAAAAAGGAGAACGAGGGTTTGACAAATTAGATTTGGAGTTTTTTGAGTATTTCCTGAGAAAATAGGGGGTCACTAATTTTTAGAGTAGGTTGAGGCCAAACAAACGTCACAGATGGATCCATAAGGTATCAAAACCTTTGTTTCCATATAAAGTTTGTCCATTTTAGACAATGTTGATCCGGGAGGCAAATTTTTTTGCCCAGAAGGTCGTACAACCTCCTATATGCATTACGAGGTGATTTTTAAAATAAATACAAATATATAAAAAATGGTGTAAAGTTTTTTGTTTTTGGCCCATATGCCCTTACTAGCACCGAAAAATACTTTTCCAGCATCACACCGTCACCAACACCTCACCGGTCGTCGGTGTTTACATTTTCGATGTTGAAAAACACTTTTATGGCCTGTTGCCATTGTTTCAACTACCACCACCAATTCTTGACCGTTGTCGCTTTTTTTTGGCACCCACTGCTATTTTTCAGTCGTCGTTACCTTTTTTTGGCACTTGCTGTTGTTTTTCGGCCGCTACTGCCAATTCCTGACCGCCATCATCGATTCCTGGCTCACCACCACCAACCTTTGATGAACCACCATGACCTTAGCTCCATCGGCGGTGCCACCACCTGCATCCACCACTTTGTCACTCTCTGGCCCCTTTACCTCCTCTACATACATGGCACTGTAAGCACCTGCCACGTGTTAGGTGCCACACCATCATTCTTTGGGCCCACTACCATGTGGCATTATTTTTTGCTGTGACGACCCCCAGGTCATCAATTTTTTTTGATCCAAAAGAAGCACTAGAAAGCTGGTTTCGAGATGGAGACAGTGGTGTAGGAGTTTTCTGGTTTTGATGCAATTTGGTTGTCTGTTTAGGCAGTTAAAGCTGGGTGTTATTTTTTCACTTCGGAGGGCATATCTTGAGCATCCCATCTTTGTTTTTAGAAAATGTTATATTTTTGGAAAGTTGATTTAGTTCTCTTTCCAAAAATGCTAGTTTTTCTTCTAGATTCTACTCCAAGCTCTTCCTATTATGGTTTTTTCTTTATTGCACTATGGTGGATATCTTTGGTGTTTCAGGTCTGGGGATCATTTTCGTAGCATAAGATCTCTTTTTTTGGTTGTACTATCTTTTGTATTAGCTCTTTGCCCTTTCTGATAATTGTTGATATCATTTGTAAGCATATTTATGCAAACACACTGAAATAAAATGCCTCTCCTTGCATTTTTAGGATCTTTTTCATCATTGTGACTTATTGTACTCACACTACATAATAAAGTGCAATGGGGGGATAGTTTTTTGCCTTTTAGTGTCCTCTTCCTTTGTCAAGTGAGTGTCCCTTCCATGATATTAGCCCCATGATATGTCGATGAGATATACCCTTATAGGTGTATGTACCTCTTCCTCACTCTTGATGTTCTTGGTTCTTTCTGTCTTGCAGGAGATATTGGTCTGATTTCTTGGTTGCCAGTCACCTCACCCTTGTTTGCATTAGGGGGGTTCTTCTATTGTTTCTCATGCTTCCTTGGTTTGATTGATTAGCTCTTCAGGCTTTGGTGTTTCATGCCATCTGTATTTTTGAGTTTAGCTATTTGCCTCTTGATTTGATGCAGATTACAATCTTCTCTACTTGGTCAGGTTCTATTTCAGAGGAGGTTCTACAGATCAAGAATTTCTTTTTAAAAAAGTTTGCAACTTCTTCATGCTTCACTGATATTTCTTCATGATCACTCTTTGTTCCTATCTTTTGGAACATTCCTCTAGTTGGAGGCTTCCATAATCCTTCACTTGGTTTTCAACTATCTCTTTTTGGAGTAGAGTTTTTTCCACTAGGTTTTCTCTATTTCTCCATTTTATAGAGATTTGGTTGTGATTTGGTACCTTATCAAGCCTTGTTGATGGGACCCAAGTTTGCTTTTAGCATTGCATTGTAGTTTCCTTACTCTTTCTATATTATTTGTAACTGCATTGTTGCTCATCTTAGGGGGGTGTTGGAGAAAAAGGTCAATTTAATTTCATTAATTAAATTACCTTTTCTCCCTTCTTAAGATTTTGCTTTATGCGCTTTTTGCATTCTCTATTTAATAATTAATTAGTAGTTATTAAATAATTTTTACCTTTTAGGTTACCCTTTTTGGGTTTTGATCTCCTTTTATAAGGATTGATCTCTTTGTAATTTCATATCTTTTCTTTATTTGAGAATAAAATTTGCATGTTTTCAGAGCAAATCCTTGCCTCCTCTTGTCTTTTTCTTCTTTGTGACAGGTTTCCTACATGCACGTATTCGAGGGCTTCGTGGATTCGATTTGTGTATTTGCTTAAATTCTTCAAGATCACGGTCTTATCTCCTAGCTCAGGGGAGTGGATCATTTATGATTCTACATGGTTGGGTGGCAAAATATTTTTGAGGTATTGTTTGAGTTCTTATGGATGACTTTATGTGGATCCCTGTTGAGTAGCTATTGAAGATTATTTCTTGTGGTGCATTTCTTTGGAAAAAAAACTATGTAATATAATGTAAACTCTTAAAGAAACTACAAGTTTTGATTAAGCAAAAACATGTTTTAAAGGACCCGATACCTTTTACAATGGAACAAAGTAACAAAAGTTATAAAACCTAGAAGAACTGTACATCAATAGTTGAGAACACAACTAGCTAAAGCATGTAGCCAAAAAAAACCAGCAAGAAAAGATAGCAAAAAGAAAGCAAAAAGACAACACAAAACCAACTATAGGGTTTTCACTAAATCCACTGCCTGGTATGCAAGGATGTTCATGTTATCTGTAGAGGCCTTCAAATCATCCATTTCTTTGGCTTCGACAACCTCAATCTTGTTTGAATTACAAGAAACTACAAGTTCATATGTATATGCATCACAAATTGAAAATATATGTAAAAAGGGTAAAGGGCATCTCAAGGAGAAATGAAGGGATATGTGAACATATTGTATTATCTCAAAAAGATCAATGAAGTAGTAATGAGGTCATGACATTGTATATTCCCTTGAATTTAATGATGATGATGATAATATGTATAATGAATAAAATAAGCATGTACTCTTTATACTATTGTCAAATTAATGATCAAAACAATTAGTGAATAGATTATAATTTTGTAAATATGTATAGTTAATGGTTTAAATCTATTTAATGTACATCTTTATTTCATGTTAAGCAAATGCACTTTATTTATAAAGGTTAAGACATTAGCTCCTAATTTGGAAAAGAAAGTTGTACAAATATTGTTTGAAATTAATAAATAAATATTTAGGAATGACCATCTAAGTGTTCGTTGTCATATCCTAACTTCTACAAGAATAGATGTGAAACAACTTGATCAAAAGTGCTAAGTCCTATATGAGATATAAGACTAAAAAGTCATACAAATAAATAAATATAGGGATGAATACCACATTGAGTAAGAAATCAAAAGTAGACATAAACTAATAGGTGACTTAAATTAAGTAAATGTTAGATAAAGTTATATGAGAAATAATTAAGAAATACTTGTTGAGTTGGATGAGTAAAAATAACTCTTGAATTTGGAAACTAAGAAATATGCTTAAGGACAATGTTAGGGAACTTGTTAGGATTGTTATATTGATGATTAAGTAAACTTAGCAAGAAAAAGGTGTTCAATTTTTTTTTTATCCACCAAATATAGTAGCTTTTAGCCTTGTCCGTATGGGTTCCTTGGCGGGGCATTGCATATGTCCACACAAGACAAGACAACACAAATCTTAGTATCACCCATAGAAGCCTGGTTATCCAAGCAATTATCACTTTCAGATGAAGAATCAATGTCTCCATACAATTGTCAGATGATGTTTGAAGCAATAAAATGGCTCTCTATATGCTTTATATGATATAAAATATCCTTAGAAATAGTAAGAAATATTAGTCCATAGACAATGTCATCACTATTCAACCATGCAAATTTTTGTTTATAATCACTTGACTCAGAATCGTGTCCAAGGAGAGAGGATAATAGAACTTGCTCAAGTTAATGATTCTCTATCCCCTTTTTTCCAAGACATATAGTTTTTTGAGGTTAGCTTGACAAGGTGAAAATAAATACTAGACATCATTGATCTCCCCCAAAAATGAACTTTATCTCAATTCATGATTACAAAATGAAACACAATAACAACCCCCAATCTAATTTTTTATATATATTCTAATATAGTTCTGATCTACAATGCTTGTAAATAAAATTAATTCTTCTTCTTCTAGCTCTCTAAGCTCTGATACCATGTAGAAGTTGCCAAAACCAACTTCATAGAGTCCAAGAATCACCTACATGCAAAATAACTCATCACAAGAAATAATAGAGCAAAAGACAAGAAGATGGTTATGGAAATATGAAAGATTTATTTCTTAGAGAATGAAATAGATATAAAATACAAAGGATCAATCCTTACAAAAGGAGATCATGCAACCCTAAAGGAAAAACATATAATAATCAAAACGAGTATTAAATATGAACAATGCATAAAGTGAAATCTCAAGAAGGCGTAAAAGGTAACTTAGTAAAACAATTAAGTTAAACCTTTTACTCTAACACAAATCCTATTAATTCTAATCTTAATCCCAACCTAACCATAATCCTAACCTATAGTTTAACTAGTAACTAAATCTTAAGCAAGGGCTCTATGAGGGGGATTTAAGCTCCATTTTTGAAAAAGAGGATGATCTTATGAATACTTATTTTTTTCTATGTAATTATTTGGAATGCTTTTTGCCATTTGTCAAAATATTTTAATTTTAATTTTTTATGCTAAACTAGACCATATAATTCATGAGATGGCTAACTTAAAATATTCCACTTCTATTTTTGAGGAAGCCTCTTTCCATGGGACCCAACCTTACTAACTTCTTAATTCAGAATTAACCCCACTTTACTTGAAAGAATCACTTCTTAATTTACATCTTTGTGACCAATCAAATGTAAGCTTTTCAAGAAAATGTCTGTACAACTTTTCAAGAAACTTTTCAAATCACTTACTATGATTTATTTTCAGAAAGAAACATAAAACCAATATAAAAATATTAATCTTTATAATCTTCAATATATCCAATCCACCCACAAGTACCATTGCTAATCTTAACCCCAAACTAAGCCAACCTTAACCTCTAATTTAACTCAATTTATTCCCATATAATTCGACGACTTCAGTTTTGGCTTGGTGGAAAGCCTCAACATTTGTCGCGTTCCGAAGCAAAAGTCCAAAGCCCTGAAATACTTATTTATTACAACAAAATAAGTGAAATTACTCTTTTATATCGCTCTGAATAACGCGCATTGCCTGTTGGCGTTGAAATTTCAGGTCAATTTTCTTTTTCGGTCGGCGAAGGATTCAACCAGCAAGAGGACATTCTGGTGAGTTCTGTAAAATTTTCTCTGAAAAAAATGAGGTATTACAAGGTCAAAACGATCCTGAATAATTTTGTTTTCTCTATTAAACACAAATTCGTCATTAACTTTCCGAACAAGGTTTGTTTGCTGTATAGAGTTTGGAATTGGCCTCATTTAGGGTTTGATCGAGCTTCTTTTACGAACTTTGTACAATATGTGGAGGGTTTCGAGGGTTTATAAGCAATGGGCTTTGATATGTCAATGTAATTGATGACAAATTAACTTTCTTTCTTCTGTCGACGTTCGATCTGTTCATTGGAGGCATCAGTTTGGATGCGTGTGTGGTATGATCGGTCCTTAAAATCGGCCGTGAAAAATCTTCAGGGTTTGCATTGGCATCAATTTTTCTATTTGAGTGACAAATAGAAAAGTAGGATTTAGTTTTTGCATCGCGGAATGCCTTGTTTGGTGGTTTCGTGTACTCAGCAAGGGCTTTGATTTGTTTGCGTTTGACGTTCTCCTGGCTCTGTGAGGAATTTAAAGATTTATTCCGTTGTCAAATTCATTGTGTCTGGATTGAATTTGCTATTTCGAAACTGAAAAATCTAGTCACTTATGTTATACATGGTTGCACTTTGAGTGGCACCCCCCGGCTGGAGTGTAAGTGTATTTCATTTGCTGGATTTATGTCAGGGAATTATAACAAACCAAGAATATAGAATAGTTGAAATTGAATAATTTGTGCTTTGTTCGCACGTTTGGGTTCCTTTTATTTACGAGTTATAAATAACACAGTGTGTGCTCATATTTGATCAATTTGATTTTTGTTTTTGACGTTACAATATGTATTTTGACTGATATATTGTTTGTTTTGATTGATGTGCTGGGTGGAATGTCTGAACGTCTGTGAAAAGAAACTGGAATGGGTTTCTGCTTTTATAGTTTATTCTCGTAGAGGTGCTTGGATTTATTTTTCTTGAGATAAACTTTGGCCAGTGTGATAGGGTGATAATATCTTGGAGTTTTTACATCTTGAAATTTGAGAATATTTAGGGGTGAATAAAGACGATTTCTTATGCTAGATCTATTTAGGAAAGCAAATTGGGTGCATCCAATGTCAGTGTCAAACATCTTATAAAGAGTCATTTGAGTAATAACTCCTCATCAAAGTAGTCTTGATATAACTAAATAGTAAAAACATGTGTCCAATCCCTCAAAATTCTGATTAATATTTGTGTGAAAACTTTCATCTACCTAATAAAAACATGAGTTGGATGTAATTGGGCTATTAACATACTTCTATGAATTGCTGAACAAAACTAGATAAAAATTACATGTTTGAAAGGTCATGTCAATAGGGAAAAGGCTAGAGGGCAAATGGCCTAAAGTGGCAAACATTTTTAATGTTTCTACTGCCTACTAACAAATTATAAAAACGGCTTGTGACTTAAGTGGGTCTATTTGGCTTGCAAATATTACTAAAGTGGCAAACATTTTTAGTGTTTTTTACTGCCTACTAACAAATTATAAAAACGGCTTGTGACTTAAGTGGGTCTATTTGGCTTGCAAATATTACTAGTACAAATAAGGAAAATATCATTATAGTAATGCCACTCACTGAGGTCACCTTGAGCTGACTGAAATCTACAAGGGCCAAATTCGACAATATTTATATATTGTGTTCTGCTTGTATGTGTTTATTTTGAAAAAGAGAGTTGTATTAATTTGCCCTAGAGTTTAATTTGGACGTATTGATGGCATTAGCTCCTGAAACTTAAGTTTTCTGGGAGATAAAGACAATCTGTTTAGGGTAGATTTATTTGAAATCCAGTTTGAGATATTTTATATGATGACAATTTGCTTATTTTGAGGAGTATGTTTTGAATGTAAAAGTAGTTTTAGTTGGATTTGCATGAAGGAAAAAATCATAGAGATAGGCTATGTCTCATATTTATGGATGTGAATTGTAGAAATTCACATCCACTGAATGCCTCATAGATCAAATGAGCAATGAATGGAATTCATTATTCATTGTTTATGTATTGGGGATTAGAATTGAATAAAGTGTTTTTTACTTTTCACATTCATTTATTTTTCAATGGTCGATAAGTCTATCATGGTGTGGATAACTTTTTTCCCTTTTATAGTTTTTAACCATCTCCTTGATGTTGCATAATCATTTCCTACAGAATCTGAATTCTGTTATTTTGTCATATGTGGTCTTGATGGTATCAATCATTCTTACTTGTCATGTTCTTTGTAGGGCGAATTTAGTTGCTAATTGCTATGATTTACATTTTCTATAGAGGCCTGGATTTCTTCATAGCTTAGTGGACTGTAAGTATCATTATTTTTTTTATAGAGGCCTGGATTTCTTCATACTTTTAATTGCTTTTGCTAAGTTCGATTGTGCCAAGTTTGAGATTGTAAAATTTAATGAAACCAAATTAGAAAATTGCTATCTAATTTTTCATGTGTACTTAAAGGTAGTGGGTTGTCTCTAATATCATTGCCATCATTTTTCCCAATTCATTTTCTGTATAGAATTAATTTTGTGAGTCATATGCATCATGTAATCTCAAAGTTATGAAGATGCAGTGTAATCATGATTATCATCGTTTATCCCACTCTGTATTCTGTATGGGATTGATTTGTTAATTTTGTAATTAGCACTTTAATTAGACTTTAATAATCTTTTTATTAGGGGACTGGTTCTTCATCTTGACAACTTATTTGGACATCTATTGATCTTTAGAATGAGTTTGAGAGTCCCAGTTTTCAGACGTATTAAGAATAATTTTGAAAATTGCTTCTTGAAAGATGACAACTTATTTGGACATCTATTGATCTTTAAAATGAGTCTGAGAGTCCCAGTTTTCAGATGTATTAAGAATAATTTTGAAAATTGCTTCTTGAACTGTTAGGGTGGGTTAGGTGTTCTCAAAGCTAGCAGTTTTCCATGCAATTATCATAGTTGTTACTTATCATGATTCATTTTCTGTATAGAACTTTGTGTCTCTGTCATAGGTGGTCTGCGTGGATTGTATCATTTTAGTAGAGGATGGTTTTCTTCATATTGTTCATTACTCTGGTAGTTTCTGGACATTTTAATTTGTTAGTCCCAATATTGATTCAAAGTTGCCTGCAAATGAATTTAGCAATATATTTTCCAGCTTTTCATGCATCATGAAAGTATGCTAGTTTATCTGGAACTGCTAGAGCTTGCAATTATAGTCTGTATGATCATCTGTGCAAATGAGATTTCATAATCTGTTCTAAATGGATGAATTTTGCCAAATGAATTAAGATCTTCATGATTGTGGTCTGCAGAAGGTATTTTCAACCAGGTCGTAGTGACAGTCTGGCTTCTGGAGGATCTGTGGGTAGCCTGTGAGCATTTATCTGATGGCAGAAGCAGCCTGTGTTAAACGTCTTCAGAAGGAATTTCGAGCTCTTTGCAAGGTATGATTTCATTTGAGAGTAAGCGAAATTTTTAATTGCTAGATTATAATTGACTTTAAGAAAGTGCTTCATGTGTTGCCATTCTTCTGGTCCTAAATGAATAAAAAGAAAATAATGAATATTTTTCATTACCGTCTTAAGGTAGATCCAACAATCACAAATTCAATTGATGTTGTAAAATATAAGAAATTCTTAAAATTGTTGCTATAAAGGACATTGATGGGGCATAATTTGTTTTCTATCTACTACTGGGTAAATACAAAATCCTTTTAGATACAGTATTAAATTATTTCTTTCTACAAGTCCTCTACGCCCCATACAGTTGCTCTATGAAATATTAATAATTTTTAAAGATTTTAGATTTTCCCAGTTGTAGAATATCTAGTATAGTAATGTAATCCCTCTTGCTTTAGTGATTAGCCCTATACCTTCTTTTGTTGTTGGGTCTTGATTTGTCTAAGCCCAAGAGTGGAATGTACGAATGTATTTCTCTTGCCTTAGTTATCAGCCATATGCCCTCTTTGTAGTGGGGTCTTTGGCTTGATTTGTCTAGCCCCAAGTGTGGAATGTATCCCTCTTGCCTTAGCGATCAACCCAAGAGTGCAATGTATCCCTCTTGCCTTAGTGATCAACCCCAAGAGTGCAATGTATCCTGCTTGCTTTAGTGATTAGCCCTATGCCCTCTTATCTTCCCGGTCTTCCCTCCAATTGTGATGAGGTAATGTGATTAGATATTATCCATTAGCTGTTATAAGTTTATTATATCAGTTTTGAGTGAGTTGATCTTATATATAATAATAGTTATTAACATATTAGTGAGTTTTCTGACAGTAATCTTGATTTTTAATTTATTTATAGTCCTACTATATTCTGATAAGCCACTGTGCACTGGATATATCTGCTATTTAGGTGGCCTCTGTGTAATGTTTAACTTGACATTTAGAGTCTTATCCAAGTTTTCTTCAAAGATTAGCTTTTTTATTGTAGTAAAAGTCAAGATTGCAAATATTAATTGGAATTATGTAACATATATTAACATTGAACAGGATTCTAGACTATTTAGATTACAAAGGAAACTGTGAGCCAGGGAATCAGCATGATAATAAAATTAAATGAAGACTCCAACCATTAAACTATAAGTTGTGGGTCTTTATAGTGAATGATTTGAGTTGCTATATCGTTAGGGTTCATGCTGAAAAAAGCTCAAATTTGTTTTGCAAAGAAGCTGGAGTATATGGGAGCAAGCAACTGTTGCACAAACTTTTTATGCTTTTCTTCTTTGGGTGGATTGCATATGGAGATGGATTTTTTAGCTTAATACTGTAGTTTTGAACATGTTTTATAATTAGTTTTAAAATTTTCTGTTGGCTTGTTATCACTTACATGTCCATTGTACATGCAGGAACCAGTTCCCAATGTGTTAGCTCGTCCTTCTTCCACTGACATTTTAGAATGGCGTAAGTATCACCTATGTTTTCAATTTGCTCCTGGGCCATGCTTAGCTGTTTGGTGATAAATGGCTACAACTATGGAATGAACTGAATGTCTGCTCATGCAAGTTTTGAAGTACATTGATGTTACATTTTTATCTTACAATTCTCTTTTTCTTGTTTGGATTTGATTTTAAAAATTATTTTATTATGCCTTGTAAAGGTTTTCTGGTTTCCCATACAAATGAACTACAGATTTTCTTAGTTCGTTGTATTAGAATCTCTTTTTTCAAATGCTGGCCGTGTGTAAAATGTGCAGATTATGTATTAGAAGGAAGCGAAGGCACACCATTTGCAGGTGAGCTCACAGTTTTACCACAATTATCTTCAACTGTGTCTGTATAAAATCTTCAATTATATGTCTAATGTGGTTTTGGGAAGACAATGTGGGATTGACACATGGGTTTTGTTCTGCTCAAATTTCTCTATTTGTGTATCGCAATTAGTGTTTGCCTGACAACATGCACCTGTTGATTGTTCATGCACTCTTTTTGTGGGCTTATTTTAGATGGCTTATACTCTCTTGTTGCTTGGCCCTATTGTAGACATTTATTGCCCCAGATATTGAACATTATTTAGCAAAGATATTTAATATTTATCATATTCCTTACGGCATACATGGTTCACTTTAAATTTGATCAGGAGGAGTATATTATGGCAAACTTAAATTTCCACCTGAGTACCCATATAAGCCTCCAGGCATCAGGTATCTTTCTTATCTTCTCCTATGAAATGTGACATCCTTGTACATGAAATTTAGTTGTTGACGAATGTAATTTAATAACAGTTGATTCCTTTTTTCAAGTTTTTTGAATTCACAAAAATTCATAATAAATTGATTCATTAATTACAATGTTTCTGTTCACCTCCCTTGCAGCATGATTACACCAAGTGGGCGCTTTGCTACTCAAAAGAGGATATGCATGTCTATGAGTGATTGTAAGTTTTTATAATGGTTTTCTGCATGATACAATTTGTTACAAACTTTTCTTATTCTTATGCTTTCTGGAATGTTACTAATTTATTTGGGAATTTTATTATTGTCTTTACATGTGTATTGTCCAGTTCATCCAGAAACATGGAATCCCATGTGGTCTGTCTCAAGGTATATATGAATTTTGATTCAATATTATTAAATGATTATGTTCACATGAATTTTGTACGTGTCTGATTTGGGGAATCAAGTACAGTTCATTTCTGTGCCAATACTGTGATTAACTCATTATTGTTTACTGTGAACACATGGGTGCAGCATTTTAACAGGACTTCTTTCCTTCATGGTAAGTTTAACTTGGTTTTTTAATTTGCATGGTATTTCTGCTCCTACTTTGGAGTTCGTAGGCATGTGCCTTAAATATTGTGAATCCTTAATATTGTTTTGAGTGTATTGAGAAAATATAATCTTCTGAAAATGGATGTCAACACCAAAATGCAAACTTTATTGTCTTGCATGATGGGATAATTATGCATAAATCATAAATGCTTGTACCTTTACAGATGGACAATAGCCCAACAACTGGTAGTGTCTCATCAACAGTGGAAGAAAAGAAAAGACTAGCAAAGTCTTCTCTTGCGTTTAACTGTAAAAAGTGAGTATTGTAGTACAAACTCTGTTTTTGTGCATTTGGAATTTGTCTAAATAATATGTCTCTCATCCTTGATATGAACAGAACAGTTAAGCCTATTACATATCTAACTAATTATACAATTACTTTGGGTTGATATGAATTAAAAAATAGTTTTGCAAGTGAACCTAATTATATTTCAATTCCAATTTTGGTTAATTGGGGGTTCTATCCTGGGGCTTTAGCCTATTGATCATGCAAACAGTAAATAGCTCAACGAGGGATAAAGATGGCCTGCATATACCTATGCATGGGTGAAACAGGCCAAAAATGGAAGCTAAAGCAAAATAGCTAAAAAAACACCCAGCTAGCCAAAAATGGAAGCTTAAGCGAAATAGAATAAAAACAATGAACCAGAAAAAAATTGAATTAACCAGACCTCAAGGGAGTCTGGAAATTCCTTATCAGTCAACAAATGCAGCTGCAACATCTCCTGTCACCTGATTGAATCGGTGAACAAGTGCTGCTGCAACCTCTCCTGTCACCTGATTGAAAGATTTGGCAGATAACTCCAATTGCCAGAACTACAATAGTTTTCAATTTCATGTTACCCCTATTTGTGATTTTTCAGTTCAAACAAATTATACACTGTGAATCGGTTTGAACCTGTTTAGATGCTCTGTTTAATTTCCTCCAGAGGGACATGCTAAGGAAGATGTACTTGAGACCACCAATAGACCCTTGTAATGGGATATCAGGAGATGTCTCTTGACTGTGCTCAAGCATTAAACCATGGCAGAATTTAGTTAAGAGTTCCAGTATCCTGAGCCAGATTCGTTATCTTGGCTTCTATTACTTGTATATCCATCATCTACTGATGCCAACACCCGAAATGCCTACCATGATTGCTTAATCTTCTCCTAGCACTGCTGCTTCTGTGACAGTTTCAGGTGCAAGGAGAAGAATTTCATCAGCCACAATTACCCAAATTTTTATGTACATCAGATTTGGGCAATGGAAAATCTGACATATTCTATGATCATAGATGTAAGAATTTGGTATTGATACCATGTAAGAATCTGCCTCAAGCTTTTGTATTATGTAAGAATTTGCCTACGGTAATAATGAAATGCCAAGATATAGAAGCTCAAAAGATACCACAAGAGAGACAAGTTATGATCAAATGAGTGTTAAAACTAGAGTCCAGAAATCAATGAAGATAACTAGTAATAAGAAAGATATAAAACTGAAACAAAGACACCAAAAATATCTTGGGAAAACCCTTCGAGAATGAAGGGAAAACCCCAACCACACAACACAAATATATCTTTATTGATAATGAAAGTTCAAGTGTACAATATCCTTTGGTAGATGAGAATATATAGCAATAGGAGAGACTCTTCACATTATAACCGAAGGTCTCTTGAGATTCCCATAACTCCTATAATCAATAATAACTCTTCGAATATTCATGCCTCAATGCATGTGAATGACGTATTTCATTACAAATATTACAGTTTAAACATAAGTGTCCTTTTCAGCTGGACGTAACAATAACGGTAAGAACATTCATATTTCTAGAGATAAAGATCTCTATCGCAGCTACCATCTTCAACACTCCCTCTTAGCCATAGAGAGATCTTTAGCTGAACAATCATGCAAGATTGCAACCAAAATGTTAATGATGAAATCTCATCCCATATATCCTATAAGATTCATGAAAACCTATAACAATCAATTACATTCATGGAATCACTCAACATGAAACTTTGTAACAATTAATCACATTCATGGAATCTCTCAACATGACATCCAACTCCCATCACGAAATCTCTCAACATGATGACATCATGGACTCTCTCAACATGATGTTCATGGACTCTCTTAACGTGATGACATCATGGACTCTCTCAACATGATGTTCACTATCGCATAGTGTAAGAGTTATCATAGCTGATCTTACAATCTTATTGTTGATTTCACACTTAAAAATCATAATTGAAACCCTTTTCCAACACAAGTCTCAAAAATCTACTATACCAGAGCATGTAAAAAAAAACAAGAGTTTTAATGAGAATTCTCTCTCAATTAGGAACAACTCCCTCTCATCATAACTGATTCCAATTGATTTTAGACATGTCATGCAACCTCCCTCTGAAGTTGAACAGTCTCTCTTTCTAAATGAAAGCAACATCCTCTTATTGCTTTTATGGCTGTCATAATGTAATAAATGGAGATTAATAACATCAATTCATAATAGAAGTCAATAATCAGTATGGAATAGCAATGTAATCAAAACAATGATAAATCCTAGATACTGCTAAATTGCTTAATAAAAACTTATCTGTCATAATCTTTGTTACAGACTTCAATGGCTTCTACACTGAGAAACCAACAACATATTAAAAAGATAGCAAAGAAAATACGATAGGAAAGATGACTGAAGATGACAAGCACACATAATTCTATCAAATACAAGACTCCAGTAAAATTTGATGGCTCCGATCATGACAGTAGTATTGTCTAATCTCAAAGAAACATGAAGTTAATAAACAAATTCCATTAACAATACTACCATTGACAGTCTTTGCAAGCTACAGACTGAACCAATTCAATACAGACTTTATTCACAACGGGGAATGAATAGATCACGAGATGATATCAAGGTTGCAGAGAGAATATGTGACAGGTGGCATAGCAGGAGGAACACATAACTGCAGCCTTTAATTATCCATTTCTGGAAGACATGTAGTAATGCAAAATAAAAAATAGCTTCTATGAGAATGCGATAATAGTGGTCATCCACAGGGAGAACAATGGCAAGTACACCTGAGCAGAATGACATGAAGCTAACCGCACAAAAATAGTAAAGCAGTTATTAAAATATATTTCCTCAAAGCAATACGGAGGAGAGATGAGCAAAACTAGCAGTGAGAAAAAGATAAAGTAGAGATGTGATTGCTTTAGCATATACGACAATCATTTCAGCGACATCACTGAAAATATGGTCACCTACAAAATCAATTTTCTCTGACTACAACCAGAACAATAGGCATAGTTTACGAAGGCATAGATAAATATACTTTCTACTTCCCCAAATCTAGAGGATTGTTCTACCAACACAATTTCAGTGACATGCCGAGATACATTGCCAACCCAAAGATTACAAGAGTTCTAAAGTTCCTCATGTTCCATTTTCTGAACTCCAAAAAAAAATGACCCTTTTCATCAAATTGAGGGCCTTTAATTTGCAAAAGATGTTCCCCATTTCACTCCCATGACACTCCTCTGGTCCCTTAAATTTCCAAACATGTTGAATCTCCCGTGACTTGGAAAGCTTTAATAAATCTATTGAAGAAAAGAAATGGAGATTTTAACCTTTACAAGCATCACCGCCACAACAAAGGCAAATGTTAGGAGAAATATACAAATAAAAATAATCGAAGCACACATTGAGCTTTATTGATCGATCGAAGAGAAAAACAATTTCATGCAATAGAACCGGTGCCCATAGAAAAAATGACAAGGCTCAAATATGCCAAGGATCAACTCCAACACAATGACGTGAAACATGCGATGAATCAATATTGACAAGAAAAAATATTATATATATCTTTCGAGTGGAACACAAAACTGAAAAAAAAATGCTTTTGATTAAACACAGATCCAATCATCACAAGACAATTTTCAAAGATTGATTTCCTTAAAATTGATATTAACTAGGCTTTGATAACATGTTAAAACTAGAGCCCATAAGTCAATGAAGATAACCAGCAATAAGAAAGATATAAAATTGAAACAAAGACACCAGAAATACCTTGGGAAAACCCTTCGAGAATGAAGGGAAAAACCCAGCGACACAATACAAATATATCTTTATTGATAATGAAAGTTCAAGTGTACAATATCCTTTGATAGATGAGAATATATAGCAATAGGAGAGACTCTTCACATTATAACCGAAGGTCTCTTGAGATTCCCTTAACTCCAATGATTAATAATAACTCTTCGAATATTCACGCCTCAATGCATGTGAATCACACATGTCATTACGAATATTACAGTTTAAACATAAGTGTCCTTTTCGGCTGAACGTAACAATAATGGTAATAATGTTCATATTTCAAGAGATAAAGATCTCTATCACAGCTACCATCTTCAACAATGAGAATGGATTAATCAGATAATTGGATGAATACATCGTAGAAGTGCCTTGTATATAAAGACAATCAAGATGACTAGGAGTCATGCAAAGAGATAAAGAACAACTAAGCACATGTCCACAAGAGTGGATTATCCTCCATTGTGCATGAATGTATGTGCAACAATGTAAGGATAAGAATACAAAGGTGTATCTCATAAAGAGATGTAGTAGACAACATGTGCTCAATTGGAGTGCAAACTACGATGTTATCTACATGACAACTCATATGAAATGCAAACTCCTAGTTGTTTACATGATAACTAATATGAAAATGCATTAACCTAAGTGAACTTAAGTAAAGTGTAAATAGTAAATACTTATTTACACCAACACCCCTCCTTAAGTGCAACTTGGGGGAATGCACTTAAGCTCACAAAAGCTAGATAATAATGCAAGAAGGGTCCCGGCTACTAGGCCATGTAAGGTACCCATGTATAAGATGCAAGTGCAAAAGATAAATGCAATGCATTCTCTCATAAGGTGGAGAAAGAGGGAAAACCACATGGGAAAAACCCCCTTCCAAAAAGAGAGATGAGTACAATAAAAAAAACGAGAGAGAAGAAGACCTCATGTGAGGAAAGAATCCCCCCCATAAGAGAGTAGACGATGTAGTCTCCCCCCAATGTAGAGTGTACACCAATGGTAGATGCTTGAGACTTGATGTAGAAACTATGCCATGAGTGTAGAACGATATTCCTCCCCTTAGGAAGAAACAAAACCAAAGGTGTATCAATGAATCCTCCCCCATTTGTAGGAAGAAACCTCAAAATGTATGAAATCTCTGAAACTTGCTCAAGTGTCCCCATGTCAATACTGAAAATTGCCTCCTCCAAATCATGTGTACTATGCCACTTTGCTAAAAAAGACAAGTCAAGATCAACTGAGTATGAATGTAGAACATGAATCAAAGACTCAAGCGTCTCCTTTGAAGAGAAAGTGACCTCCAACTGCTATATCAAAGTATCCACCATCATGTCAACCTCGAAAGAATGATCAAGTAGAGAATGAAGATGAGGGTAAGAGTGTTCCCTCGCAACAACTGAAGGAGGATCATCTTCACCAAAGAGAAGATGAATGCCATCAATAGTGTTTCCCAAATCTGCAATGTAAGACTCCACAAACAAACTAGATATGTCTGTCAAGTAGTCATCCCATGGAACCGAGTCTGGAAGACAATGAATATCCTGTTGCATTGAATCACCTGAATCCATAGCTATGTGAATACAAGAATCATTAGGAACAGTAGTAGATGTCATACCAATAGGAGTAGAATCAATGGATGGCTCAAGAATTTGATCACATGTGAGAACACCCAAGTTCAAGTAGCCAAAACCCTCAAACTCTAAGTCAACACTGGAAGTGTGATCAAAATTTGTTAAAGAATTTGCTGAGAAATCACTGTCATTATCATGAGAAAAGTCAGAGAAGTAGTATAGCCGAGATGTATGATCAACCACCCCTATATCAATGATTTGTCTAGTCTTCAAGTCTAATAAAAATTGAATCTAGTGTGAATTCCACAATCCTTCTATCTCCATAAGTGAGGTGATAGATGGAAAGAAGATTATGACTTAGGTGAGGTACGAACAACACATCTTTGAAGTATTGTCCCCTTTATCAATAGTGCCTTTCCCAATAACATTCATGTAATTATAATTTCCCATTAAGATAGGTGGATTATGACAATGATCAAATGATTGAAACATAGATTGTGAAGATGCTATATGATGAGAAGCCCTTGAATCTAGAAGCCATCTCCCAGAATCTTAACTTGAAGTAGCTACTAAGGCTCGACCTTTTCCAATGTGATCCTTTCCCTCATCAAAATCAAAATGAAGAAGAGGATGAAGTAGTCATTCTTGATGGTAGACCAATTGGATTCTTCTTAAAAAGATTCTTGGGTTCATCTATCTCCTTATAACAATGATGTTCTTCACGTCTATTCTTCTTGCAATATGCACAAGTAAGCAACTCCTTGGATGATTTTCCCTTATTGTTGGAGTTGTCTTGTGGTGAGGAGGTTGAGTGTTCTTTCTCTTGTTGTGAATTTTGTTGCTATGATTTTTGCTTCTTGCTAGACCTTTTTCCTTTCCCTTTACTAACCACCAATGCTTTGGACTATGAAGACTTGCGAATCCCCATGCTCATCAAGTTTGATTGTTCTACCATCAACATCTCTATGAAGGAATCAAATGAAGGCATGGTGTAGGAAGAACCTAAGATCAACTTGTGAGTGTCGAAGCTTGAAACAAACGATGCATACTCTGGAGGAAGTTTTCTCATCAAATTATAGATCAATTTTTCATCCTCTATGGTAATTCCACAATCCTTAACCATTGACCTTAGCTCATGTGCCTTGGTGATATAGTCTTGAATTGTGTCAAACTCCTTAGGATCTAATGACATGAGATTTTCATCAAGTTCAAAACCCCTAGCTTTGTCTACTTTTGCATACAAGCTAGCAAACTTATCCCATGCTTCTTTTACTGTTTTACAATTATCAATATGGAAGATAAGATCTTTATCTACATCCTTCCTCAAAGTACCAATAGCAACCTTATTGTTATGATTCCATTCATTTGGTTTATTAGGACTAGATGGTGCAACCATGGTTCCATCAATATAATGAATTAAACCTTTTTCCATCATTCGACTCCATGCTCTAACTTTCCATGTAGCATAATTATGTGGAGTTAATATTGTAAACCTAGGAGAACCCATGATGCAAAATGAAAGAACACAAGAGAGAGAAGGGCAAACACTCAAGACACCCCCTCAAAATGGATGATTTTTGCACTTTATACTTAGTGCATGTACAATTGCCACTTGTCAAAATAACCAAATTGGACTTCTAATTTTGATGTTTACAACAACAAATATGAAGTTATATATGACTCAACAAGAAAAGACACAAGAACTCTCAAGGATCTAATTAGTTACAAGTGCCAAAAAAAGCCAAAAAATGACCATTTACCGAAAGTGATATGTCCACTCAAAATTCCTTCAAACTGATACCAGATCTGGAAAGTAGACAAAAAAACTATACACTTCAAAAAAATAACACTTGAATATGTGTCCATATGAGTCTGAACGAAGCCTTTGAAGTTGCAAAAATTGAGATATGCGATTTTCAGAAAAATTCAGGAACAAAGATTACAAACAACCTACAACGTGTAGATCATGAAATTCTACTCCAAAAAGAAAAAAAAAATCGTTAAAAAAAAGGAGTCTGTATGAGGGAGATATCGTTGTTTGAAAATCACCTTTGTAATTATTTTTTCTGAATTGCTGCTGTCTCATCTCCAAAAATCAAACGACTCTAGATTTTGCCTTAGATGTCCGATTTTGATGAAATAAAAGTCGATTTAGGGGTTTTGTGACCTTCTGAATGTGATGCCAACATCTGATTTGTGCTAGCGAGCTCCAATCTTGACCTGCAATTTTTTTCTCACTCCAATGGCTATGCAATGAACGCTCCTTTGGCTTTGATACCATGTAAGAATCTGCCTTAAGCTTTCATACCATGTAAGAATTTGCCTAAGGTAAGAATGAAATGCCAAGATCTAGAAGCTCAAGAGATAGCACAAGAGAGACAAGATATGATCAAATGAGAATGGATTAATCAGATAATTGGATGAATACATCATAGAAGTGCAATCAAGATGACTAGGAGTCATGCAAAGAGATAAGCAACAACTAAGCACATGTCCACTAAGAGTGGATTATCCTCCATTGTGCATGAATGTATGTGCAACAATGCGAGGATAAGAATACAAAGGTGTATCTCATAAAGAGATGTAGTAGGCAACATGTGCTCAATTGGAGTGCAAACTACTCTGTTATCTACATGACAACTCATATGAATATGCAAAACTCCTAGGTGTCTACATGATAACTAATATGAAAATGCATTAACCTAAGTAAACTTAAGTATAGTATAAGTAGTAAATACTTATTTACACCAACAATAGACATGGCATTGGGGTGAGGGTCATGGCTACATCCTACAGTCTAATGAGTTGCAAATTCAACTACAAGGGAAACCCAAACATCAGAGCCACATGGCTTCAAGCAGCATCCTACAACAGATCAATCATCTCACCAAACTCACCAGGGTATCATAGAATAGGAAGAAACCACTCATTATTCTCCATCCCCGCATGCAGCAGCGAAGAACATGGCCAGCAATATTTTGCAGCTGGTGGGACATAAACTTATACAACTCTTGAAAGTATTGTAATAATATCATATAATATATTATTATAACTATTTGAGGGTGCCAAATATCTGAACATTCAATAAAGGAGGCTAATTGATCAAAATGATGTCGTGAAAACCTTGCCAATCCCAATATTTCTCCCTTATCTAGCAAGCAGATCTGCAACCTTTGTTCTGGTTGCAATAATTTTGAGAGAAGGAAATAAATTATAAAATCAAAGCTTTTGTATATTAAGTAAGCTTCTTCGTACAAGCTATGAAGTTTACAGTTAGGATGCTTCCCCTTATGAAGACTATTAATAAGTGAATTATCTACTACAGCAAAAATATGTTTGCACCCTTCCATTTGTGCAGGAGACAACCCCACTGTTATGGCCTCGTAGTCACCTTCATTATCACTTATTTAGTCCAGGAGAAGCATTGCACGTTTGATCAGAATCCCACTGGAATACCAAATGATTAAAGCAACTTCAGCCGAACCGGGGTTGCCTTGTGAAGACCCTTCAAATTCAAGCTTCTACTGGTCATTTGGGGATGTTTCTACCTGTTTCTCTACCATGCTTCTTATTGACTAGGAGCCCACTAAGAGGTGGAATTATTTGAATATTCCACTAACCCAAAATCAGAATCACTTTTATGAGACAGGGAGGGAGAAACTTGCAGAATGTATTGCTTCACAAACTTGTACTCATTTTTATATCCAACAAATAGAATATTGACAACAAAGCAAAGGAGGATGCATCTCCTCTAACATAGCACACAACTTATCTTAGTGGATGCAAGGGATTACAAGCCATCTAGAATTTATGACGACAAGATAATCTGCTCTCATCACCTTTTCTTAAATTCTAACCTATAAACATTAACTTTGGAGCTGAAGAAGTCTTGGTTCTCTCCTAAAACCTTCAATACTGGAAACAGGCTCAAACTAGAAGCTTGCCAGATCTCATTTTCAATATTGCCAAACACCTCCTGATTCCATTTATTTTTTGCTGCTGAGTTGAATCCATCAGCTTTATCCGTAAAAGCCTTATGATGTTCATTATCAAAAAGCTGACACAACTGTTTGAAATAAAAGAGGTATCTGTTCGTATCTGTTCCAGCAAGGCTTGCAGCCTCCTCTGCACTATAACATTCTCTACAGTGGATCACACATTTTTGAAAACCACTTAATTAGGTACCAAGTTCATAAAATAACTTCTAGTAAATGGATAAAATATATATATTTGTTTATGAGACTGATTGTAATCAAATTGTCAACTTCACGCAGTGCTACATTCCGTAAGATTTTTCCAGAGTATGTGGAGAAGTACTCGGAACAACTAAATGCAGAAAAAATGGAAGCTGAACTTGCATCAAAGAAAGAAGATGCAAGACCTTCCGTTATTGTTCAGGAGCGATCTCAAGCAATTCAACCAAACAGAAAAGAGACAGAAATCAAAGGGCCAAAGCAGAGAGGATTGAGGAAGTTTCCAATGTGGCTTTTAGTACTTCTTATGGCAGTTTTTGGTAGTGTAATGGCATTGCCATTGCTCAGTCTTGACCTGGCTAATATATAGTAGTCTCTGTTTTTTGCTATAACCTCTAATGGTATTTCAGAGATAAAATTTACTGTGACGGATGTCTCAATCTGCTTTTGTAATCTTAGAAACTGTACAAAAATCTTTGGAACATGTGATTGGTTTTGTTTTAAATGATTATCATGTGGTCTTATAACATCTAATAGAATTCAAGGGAGATAATTTATCCTGAGAGATGTCTTTGAGCCTGCATTTGTAATTCTAGAAACTGTACAAAAATCACAGCAATATGTGAAAGCTTTTGTCATTGGTTCGGTTGATTATTATTTTTGCTTTGATTGTAGATTTCTATTGGCCAAGGAAAACACACCAAGTATTTATAATGTAATGTTACAAGTAACATTTAATCTGTTGGGAAAACATCATGTCAAAGACTTATTTCTATGCTTTGCCAAAAAGCAAATTCTTTGATGGATTTATAAGACTAATCTTAATGACGGAGTAATGTAGTCTACGAATTTGTTTGAGCAATGTGATTTTATAAAGTATGGAAGGAATGCTAGTAATTCGTTGTGATATTAGAATATGGTAAATTCGTATTTAGATATAGATGTTTGATACAAAGCATGAATTTGTATTTACCCTCAGGACATCTCTACATTATCCCATGTTTGGTCTTTCTCTAAAGTAACTCTATTGGTCAGATTGCTTTGCTTTGCTGATGAATTGTAGATTTATTTATTCAATAGGAAAAATGAACCCTAGATTCTTATATATTCAAAAGGTATGACCCCAATATAGAACCACATGATCTCATTTTCAATATTTTTACCCCTTGGATTTTAGACTCATATCCATTACCTAGCCTCCTCTTTTACTATACTTAAAATGGACAAGTAGGTATGACTCTTGCATGGCAGAGACATAAGATACTTGAGTGTTTACATATTTGTGAAGACATCTAATGCAATGAAACCACATAAATAATTACATATTAAAAAATTCATAGCTCAAAACCTGGGAGTTATAACTTGGAATGCTGAAGATGATAGACATTGCTTTTAAACAGGCATGACAATGAAATTTCACGTCTTCAAATTATTAGATACAAAAGCTATCAATGAAATGTAATTCTACCTTAACATGAAGGTTTCGGCGGTGCTTATTTGAGAATGTTTGATCTGACAATTAGCGAACTGTCATTATGAGGGAAATAATATTTAATGAGATCAAATGGTCAATATCTATTTACCATCCCGTGAATTTTATATAAACACGTGGCTAATATTGTGATAGATTTTGAGGTGCGATACATGCTCGTATTGTGGTAGATTTTGAGGTGTGATTTATACTTAGTAGAAAAGACAAGGAAAATAATAATGGGAAAATGTGAGCCTCTAGGAAACTAAACTTAGATACAAAATTTGTTAAATTTGTATAAATCGCATTGCAAACTTGCGAAAGATGTAATATATTGGGGTATCATTGTCTTTTATTTTATCACTTTGTTTTTTTTGAAGAGGACTTCAGTCCTAGTAGTTTATTGACCTCACAATTAGTAATCAATTAGTAATCAAGTAGATTCAAACGTTAATCAAACACTATAATATTGATTAATCAATATCGAATCTAACACTTCTTTATTCATTTCATTTATTCCAAGATAAGATAAATTTATTTATGTCCAACAATAGGCCACGAGGGTCTATGGGACTGAAAAGCGTACAAGATACAAGACCACTACTAGCAAGAGCACCAAACGGTGTCAAGGAAAGAAAGCAAATAGGAAAAACAAGAGATACAAGATGAAGCAAGGAACACAAGAATGAGGCAAGGACTAACTTGTGAAACTATCAATAAGACAACAAAATAAATATTCACACAAGTAATATAATTACATCAGCATTTTAATCGTGTGGAAACCTTGGTTAGAGGGGAAAATTTCATCTCTTAAAATTATTAGATACAAAGCTATCAATGGAATGCTTTGATACGTCTAATTATATCTTTTAACATGAATGTTTAGGCGGTGCATATTTGAGGATGCTTCATCTGACAATTATTGAATTGTCATTTTACCATCATGCAAATTTTCTATAAACAAATTTTCTATAAACATGTGGTATGCTAAATTTAGAGGTGTGATTCATACTCGGTAGTAAAGATGGGAAAAATATATATATTTCCTTCTTATAGAGGGACACAACATTATATAATTGTAAATTTATCACTTGATTGTATCTTTTTTACTGTTTTTGAAGAGGAGTTTTGTTCTAATGGTTCTAATACTTGGGACCCATAATTTTAATCATACTTGTATCATTTGCATAATAATATGCTACTCCTTAAGTTCACCTAAAGGGTGATAGTTTGATACGGTGTTTCATTGATTTGGTTTATTAGTATAAATAACATGCAAATCTAAATCACGGTGAATCTTTCTAGAAGGTGCTTATCTTATATATTGCCATTAATAATAAGCAAAGTCTCATGTATATGTATATGTGTTTAATCAAGCAAACTAGCTATCCTTGCCGTTATCACTTAAAAGAAGACAACTCTTAAGTTTTTAGAGTGATCTTAGAGTGAGAATTTCGCAGTCAGCTCCTATTTTTTTTTGAAGTGTAGAATGCCCTATAATAGACCACTAGTTGCAACCAATGTCTACAATTCCCAAAGCTCATTTACAATTCTTAAATGCAACAAGCCTTGTACGAGACGTGAATATTATTCATGTGTAATTTTTGTGCTACGTCTAAGACGCTTTAATAAGTGAAGATTCTCTTGAAACCACAGTAAACAACAGTTACGATCTATTTCTCAGTACGGCTACATTAGACGATGGTTTGTTCAAACACTGAAAGATACAGTCATTCCCTAACAGCACAACTACAATGTTAAAAAATATTGCCTTCAAGATGCATGCATTATCACATTCCATAATTCAAAGTCGACATAGGTGCTGCACAAGCTGGAAAATATAAAGAGGTATTCCAGACCTTTCTAATCACCACCACCTACCTTGACCTACTCCTCGGAAATACTGCTCTGCTTGTAAATGAAAAAATGGCTTGATGATTATGTAATCCCATTGAATGGGCCTTTTTCTTCTCTTTCATGAATATCAAACTCCTATTTCTAGCCTTCTCAAGGGATTTCTCATAATCCTCGACGAATCTTTATATCTGGCTTCCTTAATGGCTTCAATGCAAAAATCTTACCTTATATATTTGAGGTGCTCTATTTAGTCGAAAAAGATCAACATTGAAGGATTCCTTTTCGGTTGGAACTAGCCCTTAATCCAATAGATTATCTATCTTCTAAGATTTTAGGTTTTAATCCTTGTTTAAATTTATTTTAGGCTTGAAGCATGTTTTCTTAAAATGCTTTAAATTTTGTTATTCTTGAGATTTTTTTTTTAATATATGACCACATTTGCTCATCTTGAATTCACTTTTACATTGCATTTTGACTTCTGAATTTGTCTCGACACTTCATCTCATGTCAGAGTTGTGGGTTGTGAAGATGTATGCATTTAAAGACACAATAAGTTTGATATGCTGCAATTTAAACAATTCGTAAATGGTTTGCATGACATGCCTCACTCTTGTCTTCTATTGTTTCCTTTCTTTCACTATCTCCAGCTTCCTTGAATGAATGAATGAATAAAAGTTTTTAATAACATCCCCAGCCTATGGGACCCACTAAATAGCACATGCTTCAAGACAAGGTATCAAAAATACTTATCAAGTTGTACATTCTTATTTAACTCCTCTTTAATAGTGGATTTCGATCACAACGTTTTCTATTATTTCTAATTATTTTTTTGAAATAAAGAACTTAAGTATCTTGCCTGTAAAATATCACACATTATAAAATGGATACCATTGTATGTTGGGCATTGCATGATAAAATGATGTCTTGTATCTACCACATCCATATTGAAGAATATGGGTATACTTTTTTTTCTCAATCTACTTTTGCTATCAACCATTTTCCTATTTGACATCTCAAATGGTGAGAACTAGTTCTTAGTTGAGCTATAAACTTTTTTTTTCTTTCCATTTGATATTTGCTATGATATATGATTTTTCCTCATGATCTTTTGCATGGTTAGATTCCTTACACAATTTTTTTTCCAATTAGCTTGACCATATGATATTCTTCAATTTTTCCTATACAAACTTTTTAATGTCTTCATTGTTATCTGGATACTCTTGAATGACTCCATTTTTTATGAAACATGTTGCCCCATATTTTACTCCCCTTAGCCCCATCCTATTGGCTTTTGCACTATAGGCTATCCTCAAACCAATTCCTTCCAACCTACTTCTCTATTTGTATCTGCACCCATTCATTCTACTCATCAACCAGTCATGTCAACTTGGGTTTTCCCATTGTGATGGCATTACTATAAATCTACCACATTATTGGTCTCCCCTATTATTTTTTATTATCCAACCCAATTCCCTAGTTCTCAAGAACTGTACTCAATGTCATATTGGAACTTGAAGTTGGTGATTAACCTTTGCAAGCTAGTCTTAGAGCCCTTTCTTCTATCATAGTTAACCTTTGCATGGAGCGATTTGAGGCAATTTACCTTAACTCTTTCTCTCTCAAATCAAGGCAGTGCAAATTGTATGTTGATGATTATAATATTTGTTGGCATCACGACCTTGAAAAGTTTGCTCAATGCATTTTTTTTTACCAAGGAGTTTGAATCTAGCAACCAACTTCCTTTTGTTGATATTTTTCTCACAAAATATATGATGTCTCCATACATCATTAAGAGTATTACAAACCTACCCACATTAACCACTACTTTAACTCTTCTCATCACCATCCTACCCATAAACTAGGGGTTCTTAAAACTCTAATTCATATTTGTGATGAAGATGACTTGAACTCTAAGTGGGCTCATCTTTGCCATGTCTTTTAAGGGTTTGTTTGTTTGTAGGAATTGAACTAGAATTGGTATTTGTTAATTCCTCAAATTTTCAATTTACAATTTGGATTCACCAAACTGAAATTGACATTTAAGTTTTGTATTCTCCATTTATCCAAAATAAGGATTTTTTCATTCTATTTGAGAAAGTAGAATTCATAAACATTTCAAATTTGGTGCTAAAATTTGGTGGGAGGAAATGAAAGGGTTACTCAACAGGTGACGGCACATTTCTACACGACCATAAAAAGCAACTTTGTGCAAGGAGTCCTACTTTTATGGTCAATTTCATTTACAAGGTTGCTTTCTTTTGAAAGAAGGATTCTTGCAATTTTAAGTCCTTTCAATTCATCATCTAGTTTTATTGCATGATGTAATACTGTTTTTCCTCTTTTATCGTCTGTCTTAGAGGGCTGCACCCCACTCTCTAACTTTTTCCCAATATTTACATTTCCTTTCTTTGCCACCTAAACAAAAAAGGTATTCATGACCAAATATGAATAAACTGCTTGGATGACAAAAAGCATGATCATCCATGCTCTTCCTCTTTGCTCATGTGATATTCCTTATATAGGTAAAATGGGCAATTCCTTTAACATCAGAATCATAGAATATCATGTGAACACTAGACATGGTTGGATTTCCGAAAGTATGCTTGCTGAACACTCTGCCATGACCAAACACCATATTATATTAGAAAACATTTAGATCTTGTGCAAAGAAGAGGAATTATTTGAGAGAAATCTCAAGGAACTATTTCTATCAACAATCATCCCTTCAACATCAAGTGCAATAGAGGGTGAGTTTTAGGCTTACCCAAAAACCTTTAATTTCTAACCTCATACATTGCCACTTTCCTCATTGACCTTTCTACCCTCTGCTTCCTTTCCTTGTTGCCTTCCTGTGTGGTTGTTTTGTTCTTCTAATCTCCTTGTGGTTAGGTTCTTTTTGTCAGAATAGGCCCCTACATTTTCTTGCTTTTGTGCTTATGAAGTCTATTTGATGACTTCTAAGTCTTTGAGGTGGTCATGTAGCTGGGGTTCTATCACAAAGAATATCCTTAAATGGGTTCCAACATTTGTTCCACTTCTACAGGCATAGGTGTTTTCTTAGGGTCGCCTTCTTCATTAGGATTCACTGACAACAAATCCAATTTCCCTCTCATGTATAAATTCATGCAAGAACTTCTTGCCACTCATTAGAAGTACATTTAAATCCACTATTTTGTTTGATTCCTCTTCAACTAGTGATTGGATCTTATAGGTTACTCCACTTTTCTTGAAAGTGTACATGTTTTTCTTGCTATGGTGTACCGCATCTCTGATATATTGCCATGGTTTTCCTAGTAATAAATGGAAATAATCCATAGGAGACACATAACATAGTATTTTATCTTGATATTTACTTATGGAAAACTCCACCCACACTTATTCATTCACGAGCACATTCTGCCCCTTATTCAACCAAGTAACTCTGTGAGGGTGTGTGTGTGGTGTCTTGTTGAGCTTTAAATATTACACAGTTGGTTTTCTTATTTGCATGTATTTTTATGTTTGTTGCATGTATGTTTAATTGTGGGCTCTTATATTTGCTTGGTTAATTGTATTGGACGTTGGGTTGCATGTCGATTTGATTGGCTATATGTTGACGGGTTATTTGCTTATTTGTTTGTGTTGAAGTTGATGAAAGATCAATCCCACAACTCCCAAGAATCACTTGCATGCAAACACCTGTCACTGAAAGAGAGAAGCAAAAGCTATGAAGGCTGGAATTCCTAGATCGATAGATGAAACATTCTTGACGAGCAAAAAGATAGATTGCTATTATCAAAAGTGAATCAATAAATTACAAAGAGATCAATCCTCATAAAGGAGATCGAAACCCTAAAAACTAAAACCTAGGTTGCATGATAATAATTAATAAAAGAATTAATTATTATATGCCCAAAGTTTAGCTTAAGTAAACTAGAGATAATAAGTGACTTAATAATTAAATCAATACAATTTAATTAATAAGGAAATACTTTATTACTCTAACACCCCCCTTAATATAAACTTAGGAAGTAGCTAAAAACTTAGAAACTACTACTGGAAGTAAATTTGAGTTCTGACAAAAAAAAAGCACAACCAAATCTCTGAAAAGAGGAGAAATAGAGAAAATCACATTGGACAAACTCTACTCCAAAAAGATATGGAAAACATGCTGAAAGAAATTAGTAAAGGAATGAAGAAGCCTCCAAACTAGGGAATGCCCCAGAAGGTAGGAACAAAAGATGAACATGAAGAACACCACTAAAGCATGTAGAAGCTGTAAAGCTCTATCAAAACTAATTACTGATCATAAGAACCTCCATTGAAATAGAACTTGACTAGGTAGAGAAGACTATAATCTGCATCAAATCAAGAGGTACAAAAAGGAAAAAACTGAAGTCAAAGATACAAATGACATAAAACACCAAATCTCGAAGAGCTGATCAATCAAACATGGAAGACTACAACCAAAGTAGGAACAAAAAGAAGAGTGCTCACCAAAATGCATAGGTACTCAGCCACTGCATCTGCCTAGTACATAGGAACAAAAACTAAATTTATAGCTCACTCCATTGAACCAAGGAACCATGTGAAATAACATAAGAACCCCCCTAATGTAGACAAGGGTGAGGTGACAAACATCTAGAAAAGTGGTCCAAAAGAATTGCATGTCAAGTAACCATGATCAAGATGCACAAAAGAATACATATGTATGTACTAAGGTGATTAATCTCAAACACATCACGAGGCTAATGTCACGAAAGGGAAACTCACTAGAGAAAGGAAGATGACAAATAAAGGCAAAACATGAACCCCCCATGACACTTTAATCAAAGTAGTGCATATACAATACAAGATATGGTGAATTCCAAGAATAAAATAATTAGTATGAGTGTTCTCAGATGACACTGCAATTAGAAGGCAAAATAAAACAAAACTACTGAAACAAAAATACAGATGCAATATGACACTTTATCTCAGTGTGTTTGCAAGAATGCATACAAATGATGTCTAAATAGACTAGAAGAGACATAAGGCTGATACAATAGATAGTACAATCTATGATGAATCATCCAAAGTAATGAAATTGATCCCCAGACCTAAAATAACTAAGATATCCACCACAATGAAAAAATGCAAAAGAATGAATAGAATGTGCTTAGAGCAGAATCTGAAAAAATAACCAGCATCACTGGAAAGAGCTCTCGAAGACCTTTCCAACAATATAAAGACTTCCCAAGTCAGAGTTTAGATACTCAAGATATGTCTCCTAGAGTGCAAAACAAAACTCCTAATTTTGATAGCAAAAGCAACCATAGTTAAAGCACCAAAATTGAAAATAACCTGCATCACTAGAACAGGCTTGGAACTAGTTTTCCAGCGATATCTTATTTGCCAAAAATGAAGCCCGGATGAGCAATCTATGACCAAAAAACCATATGTAGGTGTAAAAAAGAAATGGAAGAGAAAAACAATTTTTTACTGCCTCGAGATCTGTGCCAAAATGCCCAAGAAGTGTGCTTGCAGTACATAAAATACCTCAGGAAGCGGGCCAATTTTGTATAGATAAACTCTCCTAGGAAGTGTGCAGATTCAATACAAAAATTGACTTGATTTCTATGGCAAAAAATCTCAATTTCTGTGCAAAAGCATCTCAATTTCTGTGCTAACATAAAAAGATCATCTCGCTTTTTGTACCAAAAACCTCAATTTTTGTGTTGAAAAACCTCAATTTCTATGCAAAAAACCTCAATGTTTGTGATAAAAAATCTCATCTCTTGTGCCAAAAAGCCTCGATTTCCATGCCAAAAATCTTAAAATTGCTGTCTCGAAAAACATGCCTAATCTGGGAGCAATATCTTTTTGCCTCAGATTCCAACTATGTTCAAATTGAATATATTTAATATGAAAATAAGGAGTTTTGGGTGTGTTAGATTATGGTGACTAATCAGGGAAGTACTGTACATACTCCATAATTCCTCAGTGGGGTTCAACATTTTATGGCCGACATGTTGTAACTAATTTAAACCCTAAGGTGAAAAAAATATTTGTATAAAAGAGCTTAGAATTAGGGATTATTTCATAAGGTGTGATAAAAAAATTGCTTCTTGCGACAGTATTGAACTATAAGGGATTATAGATTGTAATTAGGTTGTAACCACTGGATTGGAATAATATCAGACTTATTGTTTGGTGGACGTAACCAAAGGTTTGGGTGAACCACGTTAAATCTTGGTGTCTTGTGTTCTCTTCTATGCGATTTATTATTTCCTAATACTGTTTATATTTGCACGCAATTGTTA
The DNA here is from genome assembly GCA_028749045.1 of Cupressus sempervirens. Taxonomy (NCBI): domain Eukaryota; kingdom Viridiplantae; phylum Streptophyta; class Pinopsida; order Cupressales; family Cupressaceae; genus Cupressus; species Cupressus sempervirens. Next base: position 878,426,330 of record CM053783.1, on the reverse strand, counting down.
TTTTTATCTAAGGTTAATCTTAACAAGGTGCTTTGAGCTCAATGGTGAGGTCTGTTCGGGCTCAAAGTGCATCAAAAAAAGGTGACTCCCAAATCCAATACAAAAAAACTCTAAAAAATGAAACCCTGTAAAAGAATAAAATATAGATATGAAAGCCAAGCTTAACCTTTCATAAATAAAATAGGGGCATGAAGATCTAGAGCTCTGATACCATGTTGAAGTGATGAAAGATCAACCTGACAACTTTGAAGTATCATGTGCATGCAAACACCTGTCATAGAAAGAGAGAAGCAAAAACTATGGAGGCTGGAATTCCTAGATCCATAGATGAGACATTATTGATGAGCAAAAAGACAGATTGCTATCTCAAAAGTGAATCAATAAATTACAAAGAGATCAATCCTTATAGAGGAGATCAAAACCCTAAAAGGTAAAACTTAGGTTGCATGATAATAATTAATAAAAGACCTAATTGTTATATGCTCAAAGTTTAGCTTTAGTAAACTAGAGATAATAAGTTAATAATTAAATCAATATGATTTAATTAATAAGAAAATACTTTATTACTCTAACAGTTTGCTTATTAACACTAGTAGATTATAGGTCAAAATTTGACCTAAATTTTTGACCAAATTAGGTAGAGAGTTGTTCAATATTTTTAAAAAAAGTTTTTATGTCTAAGTTGGTCAAAATTTCAACCAACTTGAGTTTAAATAACAAAATGGAAAAGTTTGTTTGTTACTTGTTACTTTCATTTTCATCTTCACACACTATTGGAGCATCTGGTGTGTGGCATTCATCGAAGGCAATGCTTTCTATCACCCAAAAAGCTAGGCCTTCCTTCCTCTCCCGCCGGTCTTGGATGCTCATCAGTGACTTATGGAGCTTTGGAGGAAATTGGACCTTTTCGTATATTGAAGAATGGCACTAGACTTTCCTTGAATAAATTCTTGTGGAATAGAGGTAATGATGTATTCAATAATTTGATTTGAGTTTAAAACAAGTGATTTAACAATATTGGTTCTAATAATAATTTCCCAAATTTAATTGTGTGAGATATATAGACCATGTTGAACAAACCCACTTCAAAGTGGCAATAGGGCTATTTGCATTTATCTTTGATCTATGCTTCCATGCCCCCATTGTTTCCATTATCATTAGTGTGATGTTTGGAGTTAGAAAATGAGGCAAACCCCTACGTTGAAACAACAATCAACGACATCCTCTATACTGTGAATGATAATGCATTTTTTATGCATGTACATGTGTCTAAGGGAGTCCATCCAGACTAGTAATGGAAATCACCCATATTTATCTCATCTCTATGTCATTTCTATGTTTCCAACATGGGTTCCTAAGAACTCTTGCCTGTATGTATGGGGAGTCAACATAGTAATTCTCCATAGCCCCTATATCAGGTTTGGCAAATGATTCTTCTTTGATATTTCCATGTCAACATACAAACATATAGAAAGTCAACACAACACTTCCATGAACAAGATTCACAAAATCTATAGAAGACCTCAAAGAGACTATAAGCCTTGGGAATTAACATGTCTTATCAATATTTGTTTGTCATATTTTTAACTTGGTTTTCCTTTCATGTAGTGCCTCTCCCAATAGATTTTTGTAAGTCATCCTGATGGATGCAACCCTAGTGATATTGCTTTGTGATGCTTTATGTGAAAGTGAGTGATGTAAATGGATTATTTTAGTACAACTAAATAAATGGTTAAATTAGCCAATTTAATGCATTTATTGTTTCAACTATATTATTATATGCAATTGCACTTGATCATGTTGTTTAGTGTGCAGGATTTATATCCTTGACAATGGCACATGGAGTTAGTGATTCACCTATTTATATTTTACCCATGTCATCCCTGCATGGTTGACATATCTTATTTAAGTATTTAAATTAAACACTCTGGTGATTTGATTAAATCTAGACTCATTTGCATTATGTGATTAGACATGTGAGCGTGTTTGTGCATTTAGAGGTTCACATTTATCGTGAAAGCTATTAAGGTTTTCTGTGATTTTGGTTTAAGGGGTTTTCGAGCTTTATTTTATTTGATTTTAATTTATGCCAATTTTTCCATAGATGAATTCCAATTACTTGGAACAACCTATTTTTGTTTGGGTTGATTCAGGGTTTAACTAGTTTTCCTAGTTATTCGCCCTAATAGATTATTCACTTGAAAAGTGAATAAGTATCCAAAGAGGAAATTAATTCCTCACTTCTCACTTTTGAATTAGAAATTTTGAGAGTAAAACCCAAAATCCTCTTCATGAGGAATTACTATTCTGTTCATTGTGGGAGCTACGAGCATGGGATCGTTGCAAGACCAATCTCGTTGGATCCAGCTCAGGGAGTCCTTGGATTGCTATGATTTTTGGCTACTTCTGCGAGATTTTTATGTTATGGTTCAGATTCCTATTTTTCCCTTTTGGCTATGAGGTAGGGTTCTCCCATTTTATTATTTCAGCTCTATTTCTACTTTTGGTTTTGGTAGCCATTTGTTAGGAGGCTGAGAACTAGTGTTCCCCTTTGTTTCTGTTTGCTAGTTCTATCTAGTTGGATGGGTATGAACATTTTCCTTGCTTTCGAGATGAGGGTTTGGGGTTTCGCACCATTATGATGGCCATTTTGCATACAACGTTTGAAACTAAATTTTATTTGATTTTCGTGGCTTTTGTGCCCTAAGACCAAATGGGTTTTATTTTCAAAGTTTTTCAGTTTTGGGGTTTTTACCTCGATTTGTGTTCCACTCAATTTTCTTAGGTTTTCTTGGCATGATTTTGGTCGTGGACCTAAATCATATGTTAGGATGTTAGTTAGACCATTGTTGCACTTTTATGTTTGCATTGGAATGCGTATTGCATTCTTACTCTTCACTTTGTGTTCAGTTGAGTGATTTTATGCCTAGTGTTATTGTTTCTTTTGAGCCCTTGTGGTTATTTCGTAGACACTAGGATTCGTGTACAATCCATACTTTCGGATTGAGGCCAATTGAGTGAGTTCATGATGTTTGGTTTTGTTGCATCATTGGGATTAGTGTAGAATCCATAGTCCCAAATTGAGGCCAGTTGAGTGAGTTCATGATGTATGGTTTTATTGGTTTATTGGGATTCATGTAAAATCCATATGCCCGAGCTTGTATTCAGTTGAGTGTTATTTTTCTAGTGTTCTCATTCAACCCTTGTTTTATGATCTTTATGATGGTGGTGCACTACACACGAGCACATGTGCGTGCATTTGTTGGGTGACTTGCAAGGCCCGATCTCTTGTTGTATTATGGTGGAGTTATGTTCATTGGGTTTGGGTTGGAAACTTGCATTACCTTTGGGCACTCATCATGTGATGAGCATGGGTATGTAGGGTAGATGTGTAGAGTGGCTTTTCTCGTGTACTTTGGCCTAGAAATGGCTGAAAAAGGTAACATGAAGAGGTTCTAACAAGTGATAACTAAATTAATAAATGGTTACTAAAACTTAATGAAAAGACAAGATTTGAAACACTTGGACTCCCAAGGGAGTTGATCAAAGGTGTGTGTGTGTTTGGCCTCTTGAGGGAGTTGATTGAAGGCACAATATCTAACCTCCTGTGAGAGTTGATTGAAGATACTTTTCGAATTTGGCCTCTCGAGGGAGTTGATCGAAGGCTTAAAGTACTTGTGCTACCTGATGGGAAGTAATGACACTCCACTAGAGTCCCTGCATAGTTATACATAGAGGGTTTGACATGTGACCTATTGTACTTGCATTGTCTCATAATCTTGGTTGCAGTCCTTACTACTGTCTGGTGTGAGTGTTAGCCATGGATGTTTTCTTTATGTGTGTTTGTGGTTGGATCATTATCTTCATCAACATGGTGGGAATGGACCTATGGGTCTCACATGGTTGGGAGGTGTAGCTACCTTCTCCATTGCTAGGGATCCGTGTATAGAGATGGTCTATTGTCCCAATATGAGCATTGTTGGATGTCTTCACTTGATACTTTGGGTTCCAAAGTATGCTTTCTTGTGATTTATGCTTTCATTAGAATGCTTGGATATCATGTTTAAATGATGTTAGTTATTTGACACATTCTTATATTATGATGTTTAGCATATGATTAGATGATGCGATTTGAGTAGTTGGAATATCTATTACTTTACTTGTTAGCATGTTAGATTTTTGGTTCGTATAATGTTTAGCATATGACTAGATGATATTAATTTCTTAGTTGGAGTATTTATTACTTATTGGATTATCATGTTAGATTTCCTATTCTTATGATTTTATTACGCTTTAGCAGTGATGTCCTCATAAGACAGTTCCAACTATTTAGTTGGCAATTTGGGATGTTATGTGCAAGGGATGACTAGGACGTTCGAGGTCTCATGATGCTATTATGGTTGGGAGAACTGCATACTTAGTTTGTTGCTTTAGTGCATTGTGATCTTACTTTCAATTTATTTCCTTCATTGCTATGTTTAGATGGTTAGATACAATTTCCATCTTTCAGATATTAAGTTCGAGTGTCTACACCTCGATTTGTGGATCTAGTACTCCCAGTGTGGAGGAATTGTCTTTTCTTGCTTTCTATTCCTTTTTTTCTTGGTAGGCTATTATGGTTCCTGGCACGAGATTGTGGAAGTTTTGTGTGGTTCTCTACAGTTCCTCACGTGGCTTATTGCACTTCTTTATGCGAACCTCAACATTAGTGCAATGCTTTTGGCTGCTGAATCGAGCACTTCTTCGCATGAGATGGTGTTTCCTTGCATGGTTCTGTGTACTTTCTCACGTAAATAGGTACTTCCTCACATGAGATTTTCAGTTGTAGATTCTCTCGTGCAAAAAATAGGGGCATCTCCACTAGTTTTTGGGGAACGCAATTTGATGTTTTAAGTACCCTTTGGATTTGCTTAATTTTCTATGCTTTGACAGATTTGAGATTATTTGTTCTATTGTAATCTTTGGTCTTCATTTCTCTATTTGTGTCTGTCAGTTTGGTAGTGGTGTTTGTAGAATCATTGGTTGCTAGGATTGTGGTTAAGTGTTCTATTGTGATCTTTGTGATCCTTGTTTGTTGCATGTCATGTGCATCCATACTTCATACTTGTTTAAAAAAAAATCTTGGCCTTTATTTATCCTTGTTCCAAGTATCTCTGGGCAGGACATTAAATCTGGTATCAGAGCTTAGTTCAAACATTGGGATATCTATCTATATCTTTCCCATATGGTTGATGTTGTGTAACATGAGTGCGAGTGTCTTGGTGAGAGCTCGTGAGCTTTGTTGCTTTGATATCTACCTATGATGGACTTTCTTGTCCAATAGATGTGACTAGAGAAGTGTGAGGAGAAGGAAGTGAGTCTTTCCTTGTTTGTAGATGAAATTGATGTGCCTTAGCATGGCTAGTTGCTTGTGTGGTCCTCTTAGATGAAGCCACTGATTGGTGTCCATGTGTTGGCTTTGAGTGTCTTTTTTGCTTCTCCAAGTGGAGTAAGGTTCATTTTATTCCTTGTGTTCTCTCCTTTTGTAAGTGAAGAAATGAAATGTACTTGTAATTCATTGTTAATTCATTATAGTAATGAAATAGTTTCCCTTTTAAAAAATACATGAGTGTATATTGTAAATCTTTGACAGAGACATAGTTTTTGCATTAAGATCATTTGGGTTAATGATTTATGTCCCCAAATTTCTTATTTCGTAAGCTTGTGAAAAGTTATAGTAAAGTTGTGGTATATCTAAATGTCGCATTGCATGGAAAAGAATTAAGAAAATTGTAGTGATGCATATGCATAAGGTTATTGATGGTGCATTGTTTGATGTGCATGAGTGTGTTCTCTAATGATGCTAGGAAGATGTATTCCTTAGCATTGTATGGTGATTTATCCCTCTTGTGTGACTATTCTCAGTCATCACTTGTAAAGTAATTTAATTGATGCCTTATTTTATTTGGATGGAGGTACTTTCCTCATGTTGTTGGGCTAGCATTGGATTTCAATATTTTCTTATCTTGGACTAGTCATTAGAATTTTTCTATTGCCCTCTTTGTGGCTGTTGTCCCACTGGATTTATTGTTGAACTATGTGCATTTTTGAGACATACTGTTGGAATTGAAAATTCCCCCACTTAAGATTTTTCATTATGTTTCTTGATGACTATTTTAAATGTCTTTCATGACTGCCCAGTTGTGTGTTGTGACTCTATCATGTCCATTTCAGACCACTGATAGTATGTACAAGGGATAACATTATGGAGAACATATTGGTGTGTTTGTTATGAATGTAAGTTTTTATGAAATTTTTTTTTGGTTCAATGTGGATAAACACAATAGTTCTATGAAGGAGAAAGAAAGTTGATAAAAGGTGTATAAGTGTTAAATGGTTATTTATTCTTGCTGCTAGTTGTCAAAATCTTGGTTTCTATTATTCTTAGCTCCTTGTATGATGGGTGATTTAACATTGGTTGGGTTAAATGAGAGTATGTCGCTTGAGAATATTCTTTTACTTTCTTATCTGGATGTATGGTGTGTGTCCACATTCCTCCTCTCTTGCGGTTATGGACATTCTATTGTTGCATTCTTTGGCAACTTGGATTCTGAGTGTTCATCTTGCCTGATGGTGTTGGGTTGTGGCTAGATGAAGTTTTTTGTGATTGGTTGGATTGTGTTTGGGCACTTGTGGTGCTTGGGTTCTATTCTTCGATTGCAAGCTTCTAGGAGTAAGCCTAATCTTTGGGGGGGGGGGGGGGATGATGTAGTGTCTCTCCCAATAGATTTTTTAAAGTCATCTTGATGGATACAACCCTGGTGATATTGCTTTGTGATGCTTTATGCGAAAGTGAGTGATGTAAATGGATTATTTTAGTACAATTAAATAAATGGTTAAATTAAACGATTTAATGCATTTATCACTTCCACTATGTTATTATACACAAGTGCACTTGATCGTATTGTTTAGTGTGCAAGATTTATATACCTAGCAGTGACACATGGAGTTAGTGATTCACCTATTCATATTTTGCACATTTCATCTCTGTATGGTTGACGTGTCTTATTTAAGTTTTAAAATTAAACCCTCTGGTGATTTGATTAAATCCAAATTCATTTGTATTATGTGATTAGACCTATGAGCGTGTTTGTGCATTTAGAGTTTCACATTTGTCGTAAAAGTCTTTAAGGTTTTTTGTGATTTTGGTTTAAGGAGTTTTTAGGATTTATTTTATTTGATTTTAAATTTTGGAAGCTTTGCCATAGATGAATTGCAATTACTTGGAATAGCCTATTTTCATTTGGGTTGATTCGATGTTTAACTAGTTTTCCTAGTTATTCACCATAATCATTTATTCACTTAAAAAGTGAATAAGTATCCTCACTTCTCACTTTTGAATTAGAAAGTTTGAGAGTAAATTTCAAAATCCTCTTCATGAGGAATTACTATTCTGTTCATTGTGGAAGCTATGAGCATGGGATCGTCGCGAGATTGGTTTCGTTGGATCCAGGTCGAGGAGACCTTGGATTGCCGTGATTTTTGGCTACTTCTACGGGATTTTTATTTTATGGCTCAAATTCCCATTTTCCCCTTTTGGCCTCGAAGTAGGGATCTCCCATTTTATTATTTCAACTCCATTTCTACTTCTGGTTTTGGTAGCTGTTTGTTAGAAGGTTGAGAACTAGTGTTCCCCTCCATTTCTATTTGCTAGTTCTACGTGGTTGGATAGGTATGAACATTTTCCCTATTTTTGGGATGAGGGTTTGGGGTTTCGTACTGTTATGCTGGCCATTTTTGCATACGGTGTTTGAAACCAAATTTTATTGGATTTTCGTGGCTTTTCTGCCCTAAGACCAAATGAGTTTTATTTTTAAAGTTTTCTAGTTTTGGGGTTTTTACCTTGATTTGTGTGCCATTCAATTTTCTCAGGTTTTCTTGGGATGATGTTGGTCATGGAGCTAGATCATCCATTAGGATGTTAGTTAGACCATTGTTGCACTTTTATGTTTTCATTGGGATGGATGTTGCATCCTTACTCCCAACATTGTGTCCGATTGAGTGATTTTATACTTGGTGTTATTGTTTCTTTTGAGCCCTTGTGGTTATTTCATGCACACTAGGATTCATGTAGAATCCATAGTCCCAGATTGAGGTTGGTTGAGTGAGTTCATGATGTTTGGTTTTGTTGCATCATTGGGATTAGTGTAGAATCCATAGTCTCGAATTGAGGTCGGTTGAGTGAGTTCATGATGTTTGATTTTATTGGGATTTTTGTAGAATCCATACTCCTGAGCTTGTATTTGAATGAGTGTTATTTTTCTGGTGTTCTCATCCAACCCTTGTTTAATGATCTTCGTGGGATGGTGATGCACCACACATGAGCACGTGCGCATGCACGTGCATTTGTCGGGTGATTTGCAAAGCCTGAACTCTTGGTTGTATTATGGTGGAGTTATGTTCATTGGGGTTGGGTTGGGAACTTGCATTGCCTTTGGGCACTCATCATGTAATGAGCATGGGTATGTAGGGTGGATTTATGGAGTGGCTTCTCTCATGTACTTTGACCCAAAAATGGCTGAAAAGGTAATGTGAAGAGGTTCTAACAAATGATAACTAAATTAATAAATGGGTAAGTTAAAAATTAATGAAAAGATAAGATTTGAAACGCTTGGCCTCCTGAGGGAGTTTATTGAAGATGTGTGTGTCTGGCCTCTTGAAGGAGTTGATCAAAGGAACATTATCTGGCCTCCTATAGGAGTTGATCAAAGATACTTTCTGAATCTGGCCTCCTGAGGGAGTTGATCAAAGGATTGAAGTACTTGCACTACCTGATGGCAAGTAATGACACTCCACTAGAGTCCCTACATAGTTATCCATAGAGGGTCCAACTGGTGACCTATTATACTTGCATTGTCTCATAATCTTGGTTGCATTCCTTACTACTGTCTGGCATGAGTGTTAGCCATGGACGTTTTCTTTATGTGTGTTTTTGGTTGGATCATTATCTCCATCAGCACGATGAGAGTGGACCTATGGGTCTCATGTGTTTGGGAGGCATAGCTACCTTCTCCACTACGGGGGACTACTGTACAAAGATGGTCTATTTTTCCAATGTGACTGTTGTTGGATGTCTTCACTTGATACTTTGGGTTTTGGAGTATGCTTTCTTTTGATTTATACATTCATTGGAATTCTTGGACATCATTTTTAGATGATGTTAGTTATTTGACGCATTCCTATATTATGATGTTTAGCATATGATTAGATGATGTGATTTGATTAGTTCGAATATTTATTGCTTTACTTGTTAGCATGTTAGATTTCCTATTCATATAATGTTTATCATATGATTAGATGATGTTAATTTCTTAGTTGGAGTATCTATTTCTTATTGGATTAGCATGTTAGATTTCTTGTTCTTATGATGTTATTACGCTTTAGTAGTGACGTCCTCATAAGATAGCTCTGACTATCTAGTTGGTAGTTTGGGATGTTATGCATGGGGGATGGTTATGACCTTCGAGGTCTCATGATGCTATTATGGTTGGGAGGAACCACACACTTACTTTGTTGTTTCAGTGCATTGTGATGTCACTTTCAATTCATTTTCTTCATTGCTATGTTTAGATGGTTAGATGTAGTTTTCATCTTTTAGATATTATGTTCGAATGTCTACACCTCAATTTATGGATCTGGTACTCATCGATGTGGGGGAACTATCTTTTCTTGTTTTTTCCCCCTTATTTTCTTGGTATGTTGTTATGGTTGCTCGCATGAGATTTTACTTCCTTGTGTAAGATTGTGAAAGTTTTTCATGTTTCTCTACAGTTCCTTGCTTAGCTTATTACACTTCCTCGCATGAACCTCAACACCAGTGTAGTGATTTTGGCTACTGAACCCAACAATTTCTCATGAAAGATGGTGTTTCCTTGCATGGTTCTATGTACTTTCTCATGTGAAGAGGTACTTCCTTGTGTGAGACTGTCAGTTGTAGATTCTCTCACATGAAAAACAGAGGGCATCTCCACTAGTTTTTGAGGAACTCAATTTGGTGTTTTAAGTACGCTTTGGGTTTGTGTAATTTTGCATGCTTTGATAGATCTAAGATTATTTGTTCTATTTTCATCTTTGGTCTTTGTTTCTCTATTTGTGTGTGTTAGTTTGGTAGTGGCGTTTGGAGATTCATTGGTTGCTGGTATTGTGGTTAAGTCTTCCATTGTGATCTTTGTGATTGTCGTAATTTGTATGTCATGTGCATCCATACTTTAAAAAAAATATATTGGCCTTTATTTATCCTTGTTCCAAGGATCTCCAGGAGTAGAATTACATTTCAAGCTTATGTGACTCAGATAATTATAGTTTACTGTACATACCTTTTATCTCTACTGCTCTTGACCCAAATGTATCTTTGTATCAAGATTTTTTACTCAGAATTTATGATATAATCTTAATATTTTAAAGATAGCTGAATTCTCTTTTAAATGGCATAAACTTTATGTTTTTTATAGTTGTTTTCCATGTATATTTCTCAAGTTCTCTTAGGTTATCTCTTGCTTTATTATATCAAGCTACAAAAATGGAAGTTGCAGTTATGACCAATTGAAAGTGTTAGCTCTTTTATGACTAATTTATTTTTATTTTTCATAAGCTATCTTACACCTATTATTAACTTCAAGGCTTCAAGAAATGAATTAACAATTTTATTACTTAAGCCATTTATTTATTTTGATCTTTTTAGCTTGTAACAACTTCTCCCTTTTCTTGAATATTAGTTTTGATCTAAAGGACTGATGAGAATTTATTTATCCCTAATTCCTTATAATCACAAGGGATCCTCCTAGATGTTTTCCCACTCTCTATATGGTACATATTGTAAAGGCTTCTAGCTTTTTTGTCTATCCCACTTAAACTCCCCATCTTGTTTATCATAGCACTGGGTCTTCTTTCATGACTTCCATGACATGTCATCATTTTGGCATTGATATTTATGTATGTAGATGAATCTCAATTTTTCTGTCATGATGATAATTTCATGTTTGATGCTTAGATTATAAAAAGACCCAGTAATAAGAACTTAATGTCACTATTTTTTGGGAGGTATTAATGCCATACCCTATGGTCGTTTGGACTCCTTTTCTTGGAAAAATTAGATAGTCCACGTGATGCCTCTCTCCCAAGTTTTTCCTATCTAATGGATTTCTATAGTAGGCCAAGAGGGTATTTTTGGTCTGTTCGATACTCTTGACTTTCTATCATTAGCTCTTTGGGTCAAATATAATATAATTAAACTATTATCATCTCTTACAATGTTTCTTTGGATTGTGTTGGCTCATAAGATTGGAAAAATTCTTCTTACTTCCCCTTATAAAGTCCTTTTTTAAAAAGAAACTTACAACATCAACATTATTTCAGAAGGAATTTTTGGCTCATTGTGATCATGTGAATATCTATGCTCTATTGGCAACATAAGTGACTTGTCTATCTCTTCTCAAAGAGAGTCCTTTCATGGTTTCTCATGGTAATGATGCCGTATAATATTTTCTTTTATACTTTGGGTGAGTTCTCCTTATTTTGATATCAGATTTCTTTTATTTAATATTTTTCAGTTCAACACTAATCCATGGTCTAGAAGGTTAGTGTTTTATGTGCACTTTCTAGCATTATCTTAGACCTTAAGTAACAAAGGGATAGATGAAGGATGATGCTTACTTTCTTAGAGTATTTCACTTCGGGCCCTTAGAAGTCCCAAATTTGTAATTACTCTAAAACTTTGTGTTGTAAAGATAATCAAAAGATTATATGCTCTATGTAATACATGTATTTCTAATTGAAAGATTAATATTTTTGACTGTTGTCCAACATGGATTTATGTCATGCAATTTTCTTTCTAGACCAAATAAGTCCTGGGCAAGTTCAAAGGTTTTCTTTGCCTCACTCTTTCCTAATGATGCCTACACTGAATGGGGTTGTATTTGTAACTGAACATTATTAATTAATAAAATTTAGACTTTGGCCTTTTATCAGTCATTTTTCTAAGACATTCACTCTATACTCAATATTTATCTACTCTATATTAGTTTCAAATGAGAATTACTAAAAAGAAGATTCAAATGTAATCATTGAAAAAATATTACAAATGATAGTTGTAAAATAAGACATGAATTGGAAAATATATTTTATCTTTGTATTATTAGGTTTGTAATTGCAACAAATGTACACTATATAAGTGGGCATAAAAGTTGACAGCTTATGGTACTAAACTCATTATTTAATATCAAGACCAAGATCTCTTCTTTTCTCTCCAGAAACTACTCTTGGGAGCATTTCATATAAAATGATGATATTCTACAAGATAACTAAAAAGGAAAAGATTAAATAAAAATTAATTCTTCAGATATCAATTTCATTTTAGATGTCAACTCTATAGAACAAAAATGTATTAAAATATTTTTAATAAGATAATTAGTTACAAGATTTTGTTCTTCACACTAATTGTTAGATTTGTAATGATAAAAATTCTTGGTAGGCAAATATCATTAATGGAGATAATGACAAAAAAAATCACCCAGCTACAATGTCTAATTACTTATATAAAATTCTTAGTTACTAAATATTAAATATAACTATTATATATTTGAAGTATACATCCATTAAAAATATTATCTTTTACTTCCTCATTGGAAATATTTAAAAAAAAAAATGTTCTATAGTTCACCTTGATTATATAATTTCAAATTATCTTGGCATCCTATATAATGATGTATTTGAATTAAATTATGGAAGTCTTCAAACATCAAATAAAAGAAAAAAATTAAGACTAAAAAATACTATTCACAAGATAAAGAATGATACGAAATGAGTTAAACAGTGGTTGATACTTCACCTAAGATGTAGATTGATAACCCCATTAAGTGACTGCATTACATTCCTCTAAAACTTTGCCATATTTATGTGTTATCTGAAGTGGAATGAGAGATGTGCATTACTTATCAAAATCACATTCTAATGCATTAAACTCACCAAAGGTGGTTGAAGGAAGCTGATCCTGCATATTATTTTGATACTCCAACATCAAAAATTGTTCAAGGGCCTTTAAATCATTCAAAGGTGGTTGGATTTTCTATGACCAACTACTGATAACTTTGTGAGGGGTGTTAGAGGAACAAAGGGGATATATTTATTCCCAACTTATCTTGACAAGAGTGTTAATGCTAGGTAGAGTATTCCCCTATTTGCCAACTCTTCCAAGTTGAAAAGAACAAGACATAATTAGATTTCTTTATGAAAAAGAAGAAGTTTGAAATGGTACTCACTACGAAGTATTGGGCTGTGGAAAAGAATTGAAGGTCACTTTGTGATTCTTTCCCTCCATTGCTATTAAGTCATGCACTAAAATGCGCACACCTCTATAAAACACTCCCATCAAGCTCTAAGTTATCCTTCAAGATTATCCTCACATTTTCTTGTGATCTTGGGAAAGTGTTATTCAATTCGTTGAGTACCCCCCCTTGTAAGCCTGCGCATACATATGTCCAAGATGGTATATCCTTCCTTGATCATGTCTATACACACTTATTTGAGAAAATCAATGTAGCATTTCCAACTACTATTGGCATCTATTGTGACCAAAATGGTGCATAGTTCCTTTTGTTACTTGAAAATTTCCATGGTGGATGGGCCTTCACCCCTCTATGTGTCCACATAGGCTGAGAATTCACTTCATATTGGAAACAATATTCATCTTGGATAAAAACTTGATAACATTCAAATTGAAAAAGTTATATAATTATTATTCAATAATAATAACTCTTACCATTGTAGCTGCAAATTTACTATTTCTTGTATCTCCTGCTGGAGTGGGTTTCTCTTATACAAACACAACGTCCAATTTGTATAACACTCGAGACAAAAGCACTGGTATGTTATGCTTCTCAATGAATTCTAAACATTTTATTTTTCTTCTTCTTTATCTAACTTATTTATTAATATCTTGTATGTAACTCAACACAATAATATTATACTAAGAAATCATTTTCCTTTTGGTAGCTTGGGATGCTTTTAAATTTCTTATTAACTGGTCATGTTTCCATTCCCAACCTCTAACATGTTAGGATTTGATTCATCAATTGAATAACATGTATCAATATAAAAAGAAATTAAATGTTGTAAATTATAGTTTTGCATTATCCTAAAACCATTGCATATTTGAACATACCATTCCATCCATGAGGGCCTGCATAAGCAACTCACTTATCATTCTCCACATGCTACAAATATGTGTCCCATGAGATGCCCTTTTAATATGAGGAATTTTTTCAAATGGTTCATATGCCTACTCTATTTTTAACTTAAAAGAATTCTACATATTTACCACCGTATTACTTTTCTAGTCGCATGTTCTAGAAAATGTACCACTCTAAAAATACCCATTATTGCTTGCATATTGTTCAATGCAATAGTGATAGCTCATAGTTGATTTCTAGAAACTCTTTGAAAATCCTTTGAGGATTATCATGCATAAATGCATAGTAAGATTTAGCTCAAGGCACATACGAACATTGAAGGCTTTTGAGACCTCTTTAATAGATATATTAAAGTACCTCTATTTGATGAAGCCAAAAGGATTCATAAATTTGGAATGGATTGAAGAAGTCATGGAATTTTTATGTGCAACACATGAGGATTTGAGATCCTTCATTATGGATCTACTCTTTCTATTAAAAAAGTGGATTGATGAGTATCTAGATGAATAATTTAAATTTATTGACATTTGTAATTTGTAACAAAATATTTTGTGCTAAGTACACCCTACAAGACTTGATAGGAGAAACTAAAGAATAGGAGAAAAGTGACAAGTCTAAAACAATCTCTAAAGTTGAGAATTGTACTACCATTTTACCCACTATGAAAAAATGATTTCACTCAGGGAAGAAAAATGATAAAGGGCAATTTTTGATGAGTTCAATGCATGGAGTGAAGGTTATAACCTTGCAACTTGGGACCCTAAGATTGAAAATAGTTGGAGAACAATAGGAGATATACATGATGATTGACACAAGTATTAAACATACATGGCACTTTATTGTTATGGATTTGATTGCAAATATAAAAATTTCCCTCTTCATATATAATTCTTACTACCAAAGTTTCATAATTTCAGAGATCTTCTTGGCCCCTAATTTGAAATATCAATGTACAATCTATAATGGTGCTCTAAGTGCATGAACTCCTCAATTGCAATGATGTTGGGAATCTACTAGAATAATGTCTCATCTAATTTGAATATCCCTATCGATTATTCATCTAACATGTGATTGAGAAAACATAATTGTCACTTAAGGATGATGAGAGAGAAGTTTGATTACATGGCTCCCTCCTCACAACCGTCACTCATACCCTACACTTGGCAAAAATTAAAATAAGTGATAAAGGATATCCTTTCTAAAAATAATAAAGAGCAACATCCCACACACACGACATACCACAACCATCACATCACCTTATTTCCCT
Organism: Cupressus sempervirens; assembly: GCA_028749045.1. NCBI lineage: Eukaryota > Viridiplantae > Streptophyta > Pinopsida > Cupressales > Cupressaceae > Cupressus > Cupressus sempervirens. Next base: position 878,410,838 of record CM053783.1, on the reverse strand, counting down.
ATCTTTGGGTGGAGTAGTGGCTATCTAACCATGAAAAACATTTTCTTTGTATTTATTTTTGACAAGTTTTGAAAAAACAACTAAGTACACCCCCTTGGTATGGTTGAAATTTCTTGTGCCTCAATAGCCCTTGCCCATTTGGTTGTGTATATGTCCAATAAATCCTTAAACTCAATATCTTAAAACATTCTAAAAAATCTAATTCAAGTAGAGAGGTGTTCTCCCTGTTCTTCTTACAACTCTTCCACTTGACTTCTTCCAAGATTTCCCAAGCACATCACCATCTGTTCCTGAGGACTCTCAAAAGGATAGAGATCAAGTGATTGTCATTCTTCTCATTCCACACTCACCTCTTCTTAGTGTCCCTACCTAGATCTTCACAAACACAAACAATTACCCTCTCACCACACAACACCTCCACTCCCTTACACCCTCTAGGATCTTTCACAAAATCCACACCCCAAATGATTCCAAGGGCTTAACTAACCATAAACAAAATGATTTGAAACACTCTTAAGGTTCCATTTGTAGACACCTAAATCTGATTACATCACTAGGTAATCTTATTTAGTCATCTCCTAGGACATTATTTATTAAATATTTATTATTTAATTAATTAATCATCATCCCCTACTTAATTAATTAATTAAATTAACTATAGTCCAATTGATAGAATCAAATGATAACCCAAAATCAGCTTATCTATTAAAACCTTATTCCTCTATTAAATTAAATGAATTCTCAAATTTATTTAATTTAATCCCATATCCCCATTTTATTGAATAAATCATTTCATAAAATATCTAAACCCCTAATCTAACCCATCCACCCATACTAACCTCACTTAGCCACCTAATTAATCCATCCCATCAAAGCTAAGCCACTTGACCCCCTAACCCCCTTTCTAAGCTAATCCCAATCCACCTCATAAACATGTGCACAACTTTAAGCAAGGGTTAAGACTTGCTAACATAAACCAAAGTCAAAATATCTCCCTTATCCTCTTCCATCCCTATCCAAGAGCATTAATGGATCTTACATGCCATTAATGACTCTTACATCCCCCTTTATGACTCTTACATCGCTCTTACATACTCAACCTCCCTCATTACTCTCTAGAGAAACCCTTATCCTATCCTCTCACACTCATCCTCCTTGTGAAAAGTGTCACTCCCCTATTGACTCCAAACAAGCACAATCCATGTGCTCCCCTTTGAGTGCATCCTACCCCTCCCTCACCACTCTATTATCCTTGTATCTTGACCATCCATCTCTCTACCCCTTGGCCTATAAATGAAACCCTCTCCCTTTATGAATGTCAACCACCTTTCATGCAAAGTTATCATGTTATTTTAAGAGCCTAAAAGCTACCAAAATACCATCATAATGCTGAAATCCCTCCATACCTCCATTGTTGAAACCCTCATCCAACCCCATACTTGATCATCACCCATCCACCTGAAGCTTGAGCACAACATGAACACACATCCCTTCCCATCAGGGACATATCCACTTCATCATAGGTTATACCATAAGGAGCTTACCATTTTTGGCTTCCTTCCTTTTGGGGTGATAGCCTTGGTCCTATCTTAAGTGTTAACTATTTAGTTGTGTTAATACTTTTGTTATTAGATTAGTATTAATTTTACACTACTAGATTAGGTGATACATTTTGGCACGCCCGGTGGGACCCCACATTTGGGTTGCTATAATCATGTTTTTATTTGCTATATGTTAAACTAACTAAAATTGATGTTTTATGCTTGTGTGTGTGCATAGGTGTTTTTTTAATATTTTTGCAGGCACACAGGTCTCTCATCAGAAATCATGCTCCCAGCCATAAAATCATTATTTGCTTTAAAACAATTTCATATTCACTTTGTTCATAAACCTTGTCACCCCAAGAACATGAACCCACAACCATGAGATTGTAGCCATAAACCAGCGGGAACACAAACCCACAAAGGTAGGATCGCTATTTGCCTCCAGCCACCATCACCATGTGTTACTAAACACAACCCTTGCATCCCCATCAACCCTATTTCCATGGGAATGTCATTTTTTGCCTTTGGGATCAGTGGAAAAGACTGGCAGAAATGCTTAACCTAGTTATTTAACTTTAAAACTCACTTTTCTCTCTCCAATCAAACTCATTGACCCATTTGTCTACGGGAACACTCCCCCAAATACTCGCGTGATCACTCTATAACTTTTAACTTGCGACCTTTTTTTTGCACTTTTTCACTAGTTCTCTGTACTACAATCCTGCTGCCTCTCAGTTGCATTCTTGCACTGTAGGATCACTATCCTAAACCCATGGGATCACTGTCCTAAGCATTTTTATGCCTATACAAATGAACAAAAAAGTAATTTTTTTTTTCATAGTTAAGCTTTGATTTTGGGGATTTTTGGGTGACTAATCAAATTGATTTTTTGTAGCATTGTAGGTTGGAGCATCTTAAAAACCTAACCATGTTTTTTGCAAGTTTTTCTTAGAATGAACTTGCATGTTTAAACATATCTCTTATTGAATGAATGTCGCTCAAATCAATTGTTGAGAAAATGGGTGTTGCACACATTGCATAATATTTTTATATTGTATTTATTTTATTTTATTATGTAGTGTTGTACCTAGATGGACGTGCAACATGCAAAGATTCTCATGGAATATATTTGATGAGTTGTATTGTAACATTGTGATAATATTTCATGTAATTATTTAATATTGGGAAAAAGAATTAAATTTCCAATATTAAATGTGGGGTCAATGGGTTAGGTAGCACATGATTTTAGCACATGGTTAATGTAATACCACTTGGTTGTTTTGTGGGACTTGCCACTATATAAGCAACCACAAGGGTAGTTGTTGGTGTGACAAGGAGAAGACAAAAGGCAAGAGTCGAGTGGGACAAGGCTTGATAGGTTAGCCAAGGGAGCATTTGTGAAGGTTGGAAGCATGGCATGGGATGTATGGATTCATGCTTGTTCACATAGTTTGCTCGGTTATGGCTATGGCTTTGAAGGCTTTCATGGTTGTATTGTAATAGTGTTTTTGCTAAATAATACATGGTGATGGATGCTTTTGGAGGCTAGGCTTTTCCCTAATGGTTTCCCATGGTATATCTTGAGTCACATTTTGTGGGTATGTTGTCTATTCTCTTGCATGTGGATTTTAATTCTGTGTTTATTTTAGATCTATTATGGGTTATGTGGAAACAGTTATATTATTTCTTGCAAGGTTCCTTACAAGTGGTATCAGAGCTATGGTTCTATTATTGTAACCCTATATTGAATCCATGAGAAAGCATGGGAGGATAAAAGAAAGGGCAAGATATATGAATTATTTATTGCAGATCTAAAGATTTTGGGTTTGTTGTTATGATGGATGCTAAAAGATTTGGGCATGTGAATATTTTTGGTCAAAAGGGTTTTTTAGGTGTTTCATTTAAATGAGGGTTTTAAGGGATAGTTTGCAGAAATGACCTCCTAGATAAAAAAAAACCTCACTATTGGATTTAGATTGACATTTCCATAAATTTTGATATATAATATGCCCTAGTTTGGCCATGTGAAGAGAAAATGCAAAGGTGTTTTAGTTTCATCCCATGATGGCCGTCAAATTTAATTGTGTCAGAATTTTCATCACAAAAAAAAATCGTAGTGAAAATGGTAAAAAGGCTGTCTTAGTAAAATGGCCATAACTTTCTCTTAGGATATTGGATTTCAGAGTTCTTATAGGCATTGGAAAGTTGATTCAGAGCACTACAACTTGGTGTAGGTTTGGTTTTGTGATTTTGACATTTTTTTAGGTTTTAAGAGCCCTAAAGTCATATGTTATTTATTTTAAGTACAAATTAGGGCATAACTTGCACATATAGAGTTAGATTTTGCAACTTGCACATACAGAGTCAGATTTTGGACTTTGAGTAGTCAATGTAAAGCTCTTGGAGAAATCTACACATTGGTTTAGATTTGGTGTAGGTTTAAAATAGTTTATTTAGTGATATATTGATTTGAACAATTTATGGTATATATTGACTATGGTAGCATTATGAGTTTATGACATTGTATATGTTTGGAGATTTAAGATTTGATGTCATTGTATACTCAATTCATATTTTAGATTGGTCTCATAATGATATGATTATCAATGTTTTGATTTGGATATGTATGATGACTTATTGGGTCTACAAGTTGTGTAGTGTTATAAGCGTTCTATACTTACAAGTTGCATTTATGGCTTGTTTATGGGTTGTCTTTTCCCATTGATCTTTCATTATTGATGCATATTTAGATTGGTGGCTTCGATTTGGGTTGTATATGCCCTAAGTCACATGATTTTCTGATTTTATTTTCTTCTTCATGTAGAAGGGATTAGATGTTGTAACCAGGTATAGTCATGGTAGAGGATCGTGGTTGACTATTATATGCTAATAGGTCAGACATATTGAGAGCCAGATGCTCAGTTCATGGATGTGATCATGGTGTCATAGATTTTGGCATGACATGATACATTCTTGATGTTCATTGGTTTGGATTCCTAATTTGGTTATGATGGTATATCTTCTTGGTTGAGGATCATGTTTATTTGGTTTCTTTTGAGGAGCTCATGATTGCACTTTGAGTTCTTTGATGGTTTGATGCCTTGGTTGATTCTCATGGTTAGAGGATTGATTTTTCATCATGATGTCATGGATAGCTTCGATACACGATTTAGTGGGAGCTTGTGATAGTGATGAGGTGATAGTGCAGGATTAGTTCCTAGTTTGGTTTATATCTTCTTGATTTAGGGATCTTGGTTTCACTTGGTACTGACACTTTGGTTGTGTAAGTGTAGACCTAAAGGATCTTCATGTAGGATATGGATTTTATGATGCCATAGGTTACTTGGTACCACAGTTGAGTGGGAGTTTTTGGCATTGATATGTTTATTGAGTGTTTGTAGATGTTGGAGGTTTGTCTTAGATCCTATTGCTGCAGACACATCTTTGACATTTGCATGTGCACTTGGTTATCTTCATGGTGTGTGAAGATGGTTAGATTTTGAGAACTCATGGGTTCTTGGTTATCTTCATGGTATGTGGAAATGATTTTCTTCATGGTATGTGGAGATGATTGCATCTTGAGGACTCGCAAGGTTCTTGGTAAACATGTGTTTTATGCTTTTTATTTGGCATGTTATCCTAGGTGTGATGATGGTTTTCATTTTTATGTCATGTATACTCTTGATATGTGTTTAGAGTTGTGACATGTTATAGTATGTTCATATAGAGCATGTTATCTCCTTTAGTTGAGATGGTTAGATCATGCTATCATGTTTATGTTCTTGAGGCCATGGTTAGAACTTTGACATTGATCTTAGTTTAGTTTCTTGGTATTGAGTACATTGGTCATAAGCTGGATACTTCATGATATTACTATGTTGCATTTGGAGTTGGCATGTATTGATTGGTTATAGGTGCTCATGGATACTTAGAGATAGTGGTGATGCTGATTTCTCTTGAATTAGAGAAATATTTGTTGGGTGGGTTGAAAATTTCAGCAAGAAGTCCAAGGGGCAGTCACTTGATATGGACTTGAGAAGAGATTTTTCTTAGATGAGTCTTGGTTGGAGACTTGGATATCTTGATGAGCATTCTCATTCCCCACTCTTGGTCTACTTGGCAGTTTTCTACTTGAGAGGTATAGCCCATAATTTTTCTTAGTTGCATTATGTTTATGCTTGTCTTTCATGGATATGGATCTTGAGCTATGGTACATGAGTTAGTCCTGGAGGGTTCATTTGAGAGATGGTTTAGCATTTTTTTATCTCCATTTGCATATTTTATTAAGTTGGTTGAAGTTTGGGAGATGGTTTTATATTGGGTTTATGAGTTTGATCTTCTTGTGAGAGGCTTACATTCATGGGTAGTTATATGGTATGGTTTGGGTGTTACCGTGGCTTCTTGTTGGGGTTTTATGGAGGAGATCATACTTGTACAGTTTACATCTAGAGGTTTGTGTAGAAGGACATGCTATAGGTTATGCTTTGCATGGTTTTTTGTTAGTCTTGGTTATCTTCCTGGATGTTCAATATTGCTTACATTGGATTTGAGATTGGTTAGAGATTGTGATCATTGGTTTGTGCTCATGTATGTCATGTGAGAGATGACATGGTTATTCCTTTATCTCTTTCCTCTGTTGGTTGTGGTGAACTTGGGACAGTGGTGGAGACCTCTTATGAGAGTTGTTCTTGTAATTTTTTTGGTTTATGTATTGTGGATGTCCTTGAGACTATATGGATTCACTTCTTTGAGATGTTGTGAGTGGATTGGTTACAAATTTGACATTATCTTTTGCAGTGGGAGCTTCTTGGTATATATGTGCCAAGTATTTTCTCTTGAGGCTTGTAATTGCAGGTTATAGATTAGATATGTTGATGACATGAGATTCACTTAGTATACCTTTGGAGGTATGGATAGTTGGATGGGTTTGGCACTTGTTGTAGGTGTTATTTCAGCTATGGATATTTTGACAACTACGGATACATGTGATTACCTTTGGATGGCTTCTATGTATGTCTAGTGGCAGTGGCATAATAGGAGGTGAGATCATTAATGTTCGAGATGATGGATCTTTTAATTTTGTTGTGGGTACTAGGATGGAGCACTTTGTGTACTTTGATCCATGATGGTGGATGTGCTAGGAGGGATTGTTCCCTTGTTCATTTATGTGGCTACAGATTAACCCAATGCATTGTATACAAGTGGGAGATTGTTGAGAAAATGGGTGTTATAATATTTTTATATTGTATTTATTTTATTTTATTATGTAATGTTGTACCTAGATGGACGTGCAACATGTAAAGATTTCCATGGAATATACTTGATGAGTTGTATTGTAACATTGTGATAATATTTCATGTAATTATTTAATATTGGGAAAAAAATAATTTTTTTAATATTAAATGTGGGGTCAATGAGTTAGGTAGCATATGGTTTTAGCACATAGTTTATGTAATACCACTAGGTGGTTTTGTGGGACTTGCTATTATATAAGCAACTACAAGGGTGGTTGTTGGTGTGACAAGGAGAAGACAAAAGGCAAGAGTCGAGTGGGATAAGGCTTGATAGGTTAGCCAAGGAAGCATTTGTGAAGGTTGGAAGCATGGCATAGGATATGTGGATTCATGCTTGTTCACATAATTTTCTCGGTTATGGCTATGGCTTTGAAGGCTTCCATGGTTGTATTGTAATGGTGTTTTCGCTGAATAATACATGGTGATGGATGCTTTTGGAGGCTGGGTTTTTCCCTCAATGAGGGTTTCCTAGGGTATATCTTGTGTCACATTTTTGGGTATGTTGTCTACTCTTTTGCATGTGGATTTTAATTCCGTGTTTATTTCAGATCTATTATGGATTATGTGGAAATGGTTATATTATTTCTTACAAGTTTTCTTACATCAATCTTGAATGCCATGGACTAAAATAAACTTTTTCATTGGAATACATACTTAAAAAATCAAATACAATTTTGAATTCCAAGGATCAAATAATCAATGCTATACCTCACACTTTGAATTTGGGCATAAAACACTTTAACTCACTCTTGAATGCCTAAAAATCAATGAACATTGCAAATTAACACACTTCAACTTTGGGTTTTAAAAAGAATTCATTCAATCTTGAATGCTCTAAAAAGTAAAATGTTCTTATCCTTTTCAAAGCTTTCATGCATGATTTGCTTATGTTGACGAAGCTTGAATTTACTTATGTTGGTGAACTCTTGATTTCCATTATGGTAACGATGATTTCAAGTTGGAATGAACATTGTATGCCATAATCACAAGTGTCTTCAATTTTAGATTACAAAATCTAAATCATCAATTGGATGAACAAGTTCTTTTAAACCCAAGATCACTTATGTGGTCTTATTTTACACTTTTTAAGAGGCCTGCTTCGGGATTTCATCACCCCTTGGGATGACCTCAACTCTAGCATTCTGGTGGAGTATAAATATTAGGAGGTGAATTGAAAGACACCTCTCTTGGAAGCATAATTTTATCACTCTTGGCTAAGTCCTAAAGAACTTTATACTTTTGGGAAGTGAAGGTGGAGATTTGGGTTACCATCTCCTCTCGGCTATGTGGCACTATTTTCTTTCATCTACAGATTTGGGCCTCACATACCTTGCATATATCGAGGACACCCCTAGCTAAGCTTGTATATCCTTGTCAAATATCTTATAGGGCTATTGGTGTGTTTAATGTGTTTGAGTGTTCAAAACCCTTCCCATGTTTAAGAAAATATCAAATCTTTTTGCTAAAGAGATCACTTGTCTATACTTTGAAATAGTTGTTAGCAAGTCCATTTGCAACAACCCAGCCATTAGTCAATCATTCAACCCAAATGAAAGGCATACTTAGCATAGTCACTACCTCATCCAAGATTCATCCAAGCTTCCAAGCTTTCCTCTAGTACCATTATTCCTAAGGTCTTCCATAAAGTCTTCCTTTTCTCTCCATGTCTTAACTAGTAACATTTCATCCCTACCCAACTCATCATCAAAACATGATGTCACAATCCTATTATGATGAGTTTGGTCATCCCACCTTTTCTCCCACTTCATCCTATTGCAATAATGATGAAGATCTGGTTGACTATGACAAGCATATTGAAAGCCTTAGAGATATTGCTCCCACCATCCTCCAAAATCCAAACTTTCCTCCAAACTACTCCATCATTCCTCCATGCATACCCACTAGTACTCCTTACCATGACTTTGACAAGAGAAGTCCATTATTGTCCTCATCCTTACCTCCTTCCTATATTACGCCCATATATTCCTCTTATACATCAGTCATATATCCATCTTCCTCCACCTTCCTTTCTCAATCTCCACATTCCAAAACAATTCTAGTAGCTACATCCCTAGTCCAAATCCACCATCCCAATATCCTCCACACCACTTTCCAAATCCTCCAACCAATCCTATTTATACAATGCCTCACCCTAATCTCCTTACTCTTCCCAGTCCAACACACATCTCTAAGGAATTTTATAAGCAAACCCAAAGAAAATCCATCTCCCGCACCCATCACTCCTCTTACACCATCCTATCACTACCATCCCTATCTCATCCACCCCACTTATCACACCCCTTCTATCTCCTACCTCTCATCCATCAAATCCCTCTAAATCCTATCTACATCTCATCCTCCTAGCATTATCCAAATCCCATGTAATAAACCTAATGAGTCCCTCCCCCATCAACTCATCCCCATTGAAGAAACTCACACCCATCCATCTACCTCACTAAAAGAAGCCATCCATGCATCTCCTATCACATCATCCACTCCAATCCAATCTTTTCAAGATCTTTTCCAAAAGCATGTTGAAATATCCCCTAACACAAAAGGTGATCCCACCATCTCACTTATTTCCCTACATGATCTACTTTTACCATTTGCTCCATTTGAAGAGAAGTCACCATCCCCTCCATATCTGAATCCTACCATCATATCTACTCCATCTCAAGATCCATTTCCATCAACCCATCCAAATCAAGATCCTATCCTTCCATCCCCTCTTCTTCATGATCTTAAATCTTCCATACTCCATGATGATAGATCTATCAAAGAAGAACTAACTATCATATCCGAAGCTTTGACTCCTTCAACTAGTAATGGACTCAGATCTTGTGTTCCAAACAATGAACATCATATTGAAGAAAGAAAGAAAAGTGTATCTCTAGATGTTGGTATCCCTCCTACCCCTTCATGGTCACAAGTCCTTCCATTGTTACCCCAAAGTTTTCCTCCATCTTGTTCTACATCTACTTTGGGCCCTTATCCTATTACTTATTTTCGACCCTCCATTTTGGGTCTGTATATCCCTTCTCTAAATCCCCCATCCTTTCCATCCATTTTGGATCCTTATATACCTCTTCCAAATCCTTTATCTCCTCCATCTATCTTAGGACCTACTCCTTCCTCATTGCCATCTATCTTAGGCCCATATCCTTCATTCCCTCCATCCATTTTGGGGAATTTTATGCATCCATATCTTATATTCCAATCCATCTTTCCATCCCCTCAAATCCACTAGCTAGATCATCAAAGGCACTCATCCTTGAATCCCTTCCAATCTTATCCTCTATCATTCCATTCCTAATCCCTCCATATCATCCATGCTCTTGTTCCCATACCATGGATAATAAAATCATATTGGATGCCAAAATAAAAAAGCACAAATCCACAAATCCAAAATAATCCAAGTTTCAACATGTCCCTTCTAAAATACATGTTCCAAAAGTGAAACATTTAATCCAAATCAAAGAAAAAGTCAAGAAGCCATAAAGGCCCAAGCTGCAAATGTCAAAAATCATGTGGATACCTAGGATGCTCATAAAAGAAATGCATCTCAAAGAAAAATCTCAATTGGCATCCATTCATGCTACTCAGAAAGCCTCATCCGTTCGTACTCTATCCAAATCTCTATATATACATCCTTCATCCCCCCAACCCACTCCTAGTCCATATGCGTCTTATCCTAAAAATCCCATCCTCCATCTTTCAACTATACTGTTAGTCCTTATATTTCTCTTCCTCCATTTTCTCCTTAGCCTCATTCAACACCATCTTTCTCGCTATTTCATCACCTTTCAAGGTGTGTCCCAATGATGATCTTTCCATTTTCCTCATTCATTTACCCACTAGTCTCATGTCTTTCCCATCCCTTACCTGTCAACTCTCACCCATCATTCTGCTTGTATAATGCAATCTTTTTCTCCCCATCCTACCAATTTCTATGAGTAAAAGTGCACTGAAAAGTAAAAAAAAATTAAAAAAATCCACTGGTGAAAACTTGGCAATTCAAGCACTAGGGATAAGTACCATGATGAAAACTTGGAAAAAAAGCATCATGCATAATCCCTCCATCCAAATGCTCTGCACACTTGGGGACATTTTCCATCACCCACCATACTAACCACATCCCATCCATTTCAACCACCATCCTCCTTTGGATCTTGATAAAAATGAATTCAACCACTAGATACATGCTTTTGGTCATCTTTCTGACATCCATTTCGCATCACAGTTTGTATCCACCTATCCTTTATCCACCCACCCTTCCATCCATATAAGACCTCCATCATCCTCATCCACCAAATATTATTATCCCCTATCTTCCCTGCTCATTCACCTTTCCTATCCTAGCTTCACTCTACCTCATTATCCTCTTATCCTCCAACCCTCTATTCTATCACACTCCTTATAAAAAAATCCTCCTAGCTTCCATCTATCTCCCTTATCCTCTTGTTGGCCATTCTTCCATCCTATCCCACCCTATTATAAAAAATCCTCTTGAATAACTTTAGGAACTATATTCCTTGGTGACCATGTTGTGTCCATCTTCCCCCCCCCCCCCCTCCCCCCCACAATTTTCATCTACTCATCCCCACAACCATTCATATCACATTCCCTATCTTTTCACATTCCTCTATCCAACCTTCTACCAGTCGTACCCTTTTCTTTTATCCTTGCACTTCTCACCATCTCTCCATCTTTCCCTCACTTGGTACATCCCTTGTCATTGATGTCTATCTCTAGGCTATCCCCATCTACCCAATGTCATCCATTCATATCCTAAAGCTCCTAGAACTCTACCATCCACTGCACCATTCCATTGCAAATCTTTTTAACTCATCCAATCACCTTTTTAATCACTTGCCCATCCTTGTTGCAAGCTTTTGTCACACCCCAATCATCATCATTGGGAATCTTTCCCACCCATTATCTTCAGGTATCTCATTCCCTTATCCATATCACCCCATCCATGTTCTTCCACTATCTCCTTATCCTGAGCTTTTTCATCCCCACTATCTCCCCATCTTGAGCTTTCATCTGCTATCACCTCATCTTGAGATTTTTATCCACTATCTTCCCATCCTAAGCTTTTCATCCCCTCTATCTCCTTATCCCGAGCTTTCCCTCTATCTCCTCATCCCAATCTTTTTATCCGCTATCTTCTCATCTTTATCTTTCCTGCTACTATCCTATCATTCTGAGATTTTTTATGGTAATCCCTTGTACATACTTTGGTTTTTTAGTTGTATATTCCTTGCATGTTAGTCCTCCACTTGGTACCATTGTCTATCTCTCATCTCTTTGTGTTAGTTCATGCTTGATTGCAAATTGCAATTCTCATTGGTTAGGTGCTTTAGCAAACCCTCGTATGAGATCCCTTGTCATCAAAATGTTATCCTAAAAAGTTCTAATTTCTTGACTCATCCTAGTCCTTAATATTATTGATAGATCCTTGTAGGATGCATCATTCCTCTCATCCGATCTTGGTCCATCAGTATCCAATCCTATCGATCTCTTTAGCAAAAGGTTACTTTTTCATGGATTCACATTTTCTTTTGATTTATTTTCTTTTCAGGATTTCAAGTTTGGTTCTTAATGCATCTCTTCCAAGAAATTTTGGTTGTTCCCTCATCAAGGTCACCATGATCTTTTATATCATGGTGTGCTGTGAATGGGGTAATTCAAGAGCAAAGTTTTGATCTCGCTTTCATCTTTTCTTCTTCTTCTTCTTGTGAGTCAGTCAGATGTGACCCTTGCATATTACCAATATATGATCACTTGTGATTACATGGTGCACTTGGGAAATATCATTTGCTTGTGGGTTACCTAGTATCATTTCCACTTTGATTCTTCTAGGATTCATGTGTGATGCTAGAGCAATCCTCATGTGTTTGTTTCACGTCAGTCCTATGTAATATTGGTACAAAGGCCTTGATGTTCTTAGTAACCTTGGCATATACCCAATATTAATATATCAAAATAAGTGCTCAACTATATGGTGGTGCTCCCCTTTGGAACATCCCCATGCTCAAGCTTCAATGGATTGCTTCACACTCCCATCCTATCAAAACATCCCATCCTATGAAAGCATCCCTTCCTATCAACACATCCTATCCTATCCAAGCATCTCAAGCATACCATCCTATCCAAGCATCCCATCCTATCCAAGAATCCCATCTATCAAAACATCACATCCTATCCAAGCATCCCATCCCATCAATCCTGCCATCATGATCCAATGAATCTATCAATCCCATAGTATCCCATCCTACATTAATCATAATCATAGATTCTGCATCAAGCATAATCATACCTCCTGCGTCAATCATAATCATAGCTCTTGCATCAATCATAATCTTAGTCATCATCAATCATAATCTTAGAATCATACTCTCACCAACCTTACCATCTTCCAAATCACTTCTCTGGGCTCAATTTCAACCAACCAATCACCCCCCCTCTCCCCCTTTACCCTGTGTTCTTAACCATCACTTATCCTTCTGAACAAGGTTTTTCTTTGTATCATTCTCTCATAGTGAGAGTATGAGCTCCCTTTGAACCCTCTCTCTTAGCCACTCTTAGTCCTCCTGCTCACCCTAGATTCTTGTACTTTTCAAGAAGCTGTCAGGCCTTGCCTTCTCTCCCCACCACCTTCTTGAGGGGGAATTATGCAATCCATTCTCTCCTCTTCTACTCAAAATTGGGGCAACCATGTTGCTTCAAAAAGTCTTCTTTGTGTCATTTATATTGGAACTTCTTTGAAATAGTGTTGTTCTAACACTATGTCAAAGAGGGGCAAAATGTAGACACCTAAATTTGATTACATCACTAGGTAATCTTATTTAGCAATCTCTTAGGACATTACTTATTAAATATTTATTATTTAATTAATTAATTGTCACCCCCCAGTTAATTAATTAATTAAATAAACTATAGTCCAATTGATAAAATCAAATGATAACCCAAAATCAATTTATTTATTAAAACCTTATTCCTCTATTAAATTAAATGAATTCTCAAATCTATTTAATTTAATCCCATATCCCCATTTTATTGAATAAGTCATTCAATAAAATCTCTAAACCCCAAATCCAACCCATCCACCCATACTAACATCACTTAGCCACCTAACTAACCCATCCCATCAAAGCTAAGCCACTTGACCCCCTAACCCCCTTTCTAAGCTAATCCTAATCCCCCTTGCAAACATGTGCACAAATTTAAGAAAGGGTTAAGACTTGCTAACCCAAATCAAAGTCAAAATATCTCCCTTATCCTCTTACATCCCCATCCAAGAGCATTAATGGTTCTTACATGCCATTAATGACTCTTAAATCCCCCTTTATGACTCTTACATCCCTCTTACATAATCTAACTCCCTCATTACTCTCTTGACCAACCCTTATCCTATCCTCTCACACTCATCCTCCTTGTGACACGTGTCACTCCTCTATTGGCTCCAAACAAGCACAATCCATGTGCTCCCCTTTGAGTCCGGCCTAGCCCTCCCTCACCACTCTATCATCCTTGTATCCTGATCATCCATCTCTCTACCCCTTGGCCTATAAATGAAACTCTCTCCCTTCACAAATATCAACCACCTTTCATGCAAAGTTATCATGCTATTTTGAGAGTCTAAAAACTACTAAAATACCATCATAATGCTGAAATCCCTCCATACCTCCATTGTTGAAACCCTCATCCACCCCCATACTTGATCATCACCCATCCACCTAAAGCTTGAGTACAACGTGAGCATACATCCCCTCCCATCAAGGACATATCCACTTCATCATGATTTATACCATAAGGAGCCTACCATTCTTGGTTTGCTTCCTTTTGGGGTGATAACCTTGGTCCTATCTTTTATGTTAACTATTTGGTTGTGTTAATACTTTAATTATTAGATTAGAATTCATTTTACACTACTAGATTAGGTGATACACTATGCACCTTAATGGGCTCCAAACACCACTCCTAACAAACTGATCTAATGAGGGCTCTTCCTTGTAGCCTTATCTTGGGGTTTTTATGCAAGAAATCAAAATCTTTCAAAAAAACTACCAAAACTAAAGGAGGATTCACATGCCCAATACTAAGTTCTACTAAACTTCAAAATCTTAGGTTTTCAACTATTCATTAAGGAATTCAAATTGCACGCTCTAATCTAGGCTAATAGGCCTAAAGACACAATCAACCCACAGACTCACAAAACCCTCAAAGAACATGGACAAATAAACTTGCCTACACATTTACGATATCAATAGTGTCCAAACTTCTAACTATTGGGCACCTAGCCACTGTGGAAATGACTAAACCTTCAAACTGTAGCCTTAATGAGGGTTTCATTGCTATTTTAAGAAACCACTTCAAACCTCCATTATCTCGGTTGCCCAACTCTTTCAATGGATTCTTCAACATCCCATGAATGAATGAAACCCTCCAAACACCATGCAACTTATACACAAGCCTTTGTCACATTTCTTGAATGCCAATACCTTTTATTTTTCATGTAGCAACAAGTGTCTTGTAGACTCTCGACAAACTCCATTATAAAGAGTAGGGGAATGTTGTCAACCTACAAGATAGAAACCTAAAACAACAAAGAAAGGTGAGTTTGGGAATGTTAATTTATCACACTTCTCAATAATATTTCATTTGTAGCATTAATAGTCAATTAGTTATTGTGTTTATATGAATGATTTATGATATTTTTCAATTCAAATTGCAATTTTCATTAATATTGGTGTATCTTGCTATTGCTTTGTGGTTTGCAACATTTCTAGGTGAGTTAAGCAATCTCTTCTCACTTTTTTAAAAATTTGGTTTTGGTTTTGATTTTGTCTAATATTTAGACATTTTAGATCAACTGAATTTGATTTTGACCCATATAGTTGGTTCATGTAAAGTAAAGCTTACACAAAATTGTTTAATAAATGAGATTCTATGAAAATTTTAGTGAAATTCATTCATATAAGTTAAGACATGAGTGTACTATTTAAGTTCAGCCTTAAATCTATTTATGTTTTTGTCAATATTCTGAATTTACATTTTTCAATGTATCATTAGATTAGATGGTGTATATTTTTCTAGATGTTGATTAACTTAGATATATGTATTTTGCTGGATGTTTTGATTATCAAAAAAATATAGATAATAAAAACAATATATTTTGAAAGGTCTAAACATTATAGGTAATCAAAATAAAAACTAACCAGTCACTACCTTATAGATGGTAGAAAACTTATTATTTTATGTAAATACTAATAACAACTTCAATTTCAATGTTTTAAATTACATTCAACAAGATATCATTGAATTTGATTATGTATATTTTTAAATGTAATAATTGACTGTATTTTGTATAATTTGTTTTAAAACTTTGAAAAAATAGATAATTGAAATGAAACCATTCATTCACTACTTCATACACCCACCATCAACATCGTTTTCTATTATTGGTTGTAAATATTAAGAATAACTAGATTTTTAATTATTGAGGTGAGTATTTTTGTAGAGGGGATTTTTTTGGACAAGGATGGCATATACATCATGAGTATTTTTTTTAATTCATCTTAGAGGCCAAACTGTGATCTTATTTTCTTCAACCCTGTCTTGGATTATGTGAATAATGGAAATTTTGCCAATATTTGGTGGCTCTTTTAGCTGAGATAAATTGGCTCCACATGAACCAATAATTTTCATCTTTACACAAGGTTTACCTTTCCTTGGCGACATAAATACCATACTTTGACTATTCAACATACCAATTGCCAAAAATGATGGCTTCATCCAATTCAACAAATTTAACCTTACTATTTTCACTTCATTTTTCTACACTTCAATTGTGTTTATCGTCCATGGATAACTCATTGCCTATGCATTAAGAGACTCCAATTCTATATTGTCTATGGTTTTACATTGACCCATCACCATCTTCTTGTCATCATGAACCTCTTCTGCAACTTCATTCCTCTGATTCCTTGTCAAAATAGTACTTGTTGTCTGCACTTATTCTCCCACCAAAAATTGCTTTATTGATTCAAATTTCGTACATCACAACACCAAAAACCTTCATAGGTTGAATAACATTCAATTTATAGGACAAGCATCTTGATCTTACATATTCACCTCTACTTGTTCAATCAAAACACAATTGTGATGGTTGACCTTCCAAATTTACAAGAAAAGTTGCATGACAACTTTTTGACAATTTTTGCAACTTTTCAATATTTCCAAACAAATGACTTCAAATGCCTACCAAAATTTGATAAATCATGCAAGAACTCTAAAAAACATAAAATTGAAGATTTTTGATCAACTCATAGCATTGACCAATGTTGACTAACCTACAACTTGCCCATAGGCCTTATTACGACATGCAAGAAAGCTGCCTAAAATGCATTCTAGGATGCTTGAGATTGACTTATTTCCACGTGTCAACTTGGATACTTATTGATCACCTAATCTATCCAAAATTTGATGTTTGACCATCTTGTTTAGTACCTTGGACCCCTACACCAATGCCCCACTTTGGCTTTTTGTACATCGAACATATAAAAATTCCAATTTTTTGAAAGATTTAACAATTTTGAATTTATTGGAACCTTGTCCAACTCTTTTGCTTCTCCATCTTGTATTTCTACAAAATTTTCTTATTGTTTTTTGTGATTGGATTTTCGGAGGTGATACTTGTAATGAAATCTTTGGCTTCTTCTAACTTTTGTCCTTGCTTCCTTGCCAATTTCCTTAACAATAAATATTTACCCACAAATAATGAGATTTTATGTAAGCAGACAACTTTTCATTGATTATAATATAGGTGAATTTGAGCAAGGTGACCAAATTTTTCTTTCAAAACCATATGTGTAGATATAGACATTAAGTACAACATGTCCAATATTTTTGTATATATACAAATTAACTAGACCAAATTTTTCTTTCAAAACCATATGTGCAGATATAAACATTAATTAAAACATGTCCAATATTTTTGTAGATATATAAATTAATTACACAATTTTTTTTTTCAAAACCATATGTGCAAATATAAAATTAAGTACAACATAAGATCCAGTGCTCATGTGGCACTCCTTATATAGGTGAAACTGGTCGCTCTTTCCACACGAGGATCAAAGAACATGCTGCTGACATTAGGCATGAACGAGTGGCCAAATCTGCCTTGGCAGAACACTCCGCCACCACTAAGCATCATGTCTCCTTAGAAAACGCTCTTGTCGTGTGCAAGGAAGACAACTTCTTCAAGAGGAAACTCAAAGAGGCTGTTGAAATCTTCAACAACCCGGCCAACCTCAACCGCGATGATGGCTGGAACCTGAGCACCTCTTGGCATCCTCTGTTGTCCTCCCTCCCCCCTCTTTCGCCTCGCGTTCTTCCCTCCTAGCTCGGGCTTCCCCCCTCCCACTTTTTCATCCTCTTTTCTCTTTCCTGGCTCTCCGTTGCTCCCCTCTGTCTCTCCCCCTTCCCCCTCGCTTTCCAGCTCTGATGCTTGTCCTCGTCTCCTCCACTCTTGCGCTCTCTTCCCCCCCCCCCTCCTCCCTCTCACTCCATCTTCGTCACCCTCGGTCTTGCTGCGATCTGTACTTTTCTTTCTAGTTATTGATGTGTGTATTCCTTCACGTTCATTATTTTTTAGTTTTTGGATTCTTTTCTCTTTCCTTTTTTCTTTTTTCTTCTTAATCTCTCATCTTTATTTTTATTTTTATTTTCTTTATTTTATTTTTATTTTTGTTTCCTTTATTTTATTTTTTGGTATTTTTGGCTTTTATATATACATACATATATATATATATATATATATATATATATATATATATATATATATATATATATATATATATATATATATATATATATATATATATATATTCTTATTGACATTTTCATTCATATAGATATATATTCGTATATATATCTATACGAATTTATTCTCCTTGATTTATTCATTCTTTTAGACTTTCTTTCATATTTATTTATTGTTTTACATATATTCTCATAGATTTTTTCGTATAGTTGCTCATTTATCCCCGTTGATATTTATATAATTTTTTGTTTCTTGGTTTTTGCGTGGTTACTGGCTCAGGTTTTTAATTATTTTTTGATATTTATTACTTTAATTTATTGATTGCTTGTCCTTGGTTTCTGTTTTTGAATTTTTGTTTACACATATTCATTCACTTATTCTCGTTTTTATATTCTTCTTGTTTCCTCATCATTTTCATTTCTCATCCTTTCTTCCTTACATTTTCTTCTTTTGTCTTCTCTCCCACTCCGTCATCCGTGCCTCCTCGGTTTCCGTGCCCATTCCCTCCTCTCCATCCTCTTTTTATCACCTCTCCTAGATCTGCACTCCATTTTTTTGCTCTCAGTGACTCAGTGGCATCCTGATGATGGATCATACAGTATGATCCGAAACGTTGATGAAAAAACTCTCACACAATCTTCCCCAGAAATCATTTCAATATTCATGGATTGTGGAAATCTGTTTGCTTTGATTGATACCCTTCATGGGAGGGAATTATCAGTGAAATCTAAGAAATTTGAGTTTCTGAGAACCAAGCTCTCAAAGAGGATTGCAGATCTTGCCTTCTTAAAACGGTGCAGAGACTCGCAGCTCCTTCCTTCCTTCGTCAAAATCTCGCACCACCTTTGGAGTGTTCACACCAGACACATTTTCTACCGAGCAGCCTCTTCCCTCCTCAGAGCCATCATCCAATCTACTAGGAGATCAATTAACAGCCTTAATTGTCAGCTTTTCTTTCTTCACTTGGAGCTCTCTTCGTCGCTTAGACCGGACCTGTGGATTCGCTTGGACATCGCCTCTCATGCCAAAGCTGTGGGCCGAACAGAGGAATGTATCAGAAGGCAAAAAAGGAAATTCTACAGACTCCTCAGGAAACAGCAAGGTTTCAGTCCTTCGCTCTTCGTTCCATCACCCGCCCTCTCAGCTGACCCTCTTTCTGTTCCCCCTCCGACCCCTCCTCTTCCTTCCATCTCCTCGAGGCTGTGTCCCTCATCCTCCTCCCTCGGCTCTGTCCCCCGCTCCTTCTTTCATTCTCCTCCCCCACCGCTTGAACATATCTCCAGCCCCGTCGTTCTGCCACCTTCCCAGCTTTCCTCCCCTCGTTTTCCTCTTCCTGCGCCCTCCCAGCCACTCCCCCCACCACCTCGTTTCATAGCTTCATCCTCTCACACGGCAGCGACTGCTCCCTCTTCGTCGCTTCCTCCTAAGGCCTCCAGGCGCCAGATCTCCTCCCCTCACGCATCATGCAGAAACTGTGCGCCTTCGTTCTCCCGCGCTGCCAGCCACCCCGAGGTTCCCAACGCTCGTCTTCACAACCCCACGCCGTGCTCTCCGTTCCAGCGGCGATCCTCGCCCCGCGGCTCATCCAAGGTGCAGAGTTCGCTTCATTCCAGCTGCTCATCAATGGTGCCTAGCTCGCCTCAGCCAAACGGCTCCTCTCTGGTGCATGGTACGCTCACGCCCAACGGCTCTTTCTTGGTGCCAGGTACGTTGCTGTCTTCTCCTCCTCGTTTTTCTTTCTGCCTCCATTCAATGAACTCAACTGTTCACCAGTCGTCTGGTCCTGACTTAGACGCGCTTTCTCCACCCACCCATAAGCTTTCACCCATGGTTGACATCTTTTCAACAATTCCTCCGCTCACCAACCACTCTGACCTTGCGTCCCATCACTCCTCTCATGTTGCCTCCTCTCCGTGCGTCCCTTGCTCTCCTCATTTACGCACCCCATCTTTCTCGCCTCGCCTCACCAAACCTCGGGCTTCCTCTCCTGGCCCTCTTTCTCTCAGTCCGAGTGCTGCCCCTCCTTCCCTTCATTCATCGTCCAAGCTTGTCCTTCACTCTGGTTCCCCTCCCTCTCCGCCTCGTTCTCCGCTTCCTAGCCTCATCCCCTCCACTCCCAACGCTTCACCAGTGTTACACTGGGAATCCAAACTTGTGGTCAACCTTTCCCATGCTCCTTTGGACCCCCTCGCTTTTAAGTTTCTCAGCAGAGGCCTCAATTTCTCTATCTCTCCCCGCTCCATTCCTCACATCGATTTTCTTGTTGAAGTGGAGAATGCCGCTCTTTCCCTCCCCTCCGCTATCGCCGAGATCGTCAGGCAAGATTGTGCTGTTGCTTTAAGGCGTGCCAAACCTCCCAAGTGTAATATCCCCCGCTCTGAGTCTCTTGCCTTCCAACACCTTCTTCGCAATCATGACCTAGTTATCTCTAGGGCGGATAAAGGCAATGCCACGGTTATCTTGGATAAATCAGACTATATTTCCAAGATGTATGACCTTCTCTCAGACCCTGATAGCTATAGGGTTGTTCACCGCAACCCGTGCAGCAAAATCTTGAAGAAGGTCAGATTGGCCATTGCCAACTCCTCGTTTGACGATGCCACCAAGAGGCGTCTCTTGCCCTCCAAAGAGCTTACTCCTCGTATCTATGGCATCCCTAAGATCCATAAAACCAATATTCCTCTAAGGCCCATTGTGGATACTATGGGATCCCCTACATACAAGCTTGCCTCCTTCTTGGCTAAGCTCTTATCCCCTCATGTCGGTAATGTTGACTCATTTGTCAAGGACTCGCAACACTTTGTTGATTTTATCCGTGATGCCTCGTGCGATGATAGGGATATCTTGGTCAGCTTTGATGTTGTTTCCCTCTTCACCAAAGTCCCCATCACCGATGCTATTGACATCATCAAGCGCAAGGTCAATTCTGAGGTTGCCTCCTTAGTAGAGTTATGTCTTCGATCCACTTTCTTCTCTTTCCAAGGGGTTATCTACGAACAAGTGAATGGTGTAGCCATGGGCTCGCCCCTCTCTCCTCTTGTCGCCAACCTCTATATGGAACATTTCGAAGACATTGCCCTACGTTCTTCCCCTCTCAAGCCTAAATGGTGGAAACGTTATGTTGATGACACCAACGTCTGTTGGCCCCATGGCCTTGAAAAGCTTGAAGAGTTTCATACGCATCTCAACAATGTGGCTTCTTGCATTTCTTTTACCAAAGAGGTTGAATCTGCCAAGTGCTTACCTTTTCTTGACATCTTGATCATCAGGAAACCTGATGGTTCCTTAGGTCGCAAGGTCTTCCGCAAAGCCACTCATACCGACCGCTATCTTCATGCTGCTTCGCATCACCACCCTAGCCAAAAAGTGGGCATTATCAAAACCCTTGCCTTGAGAGCCTTCCGCATTTGCGATGTGGACAACTTAGACCTTGAGCTTTCCCACCTCCGCCAAGTCTTCCTTTGGAATGGCTACTCGCACAAACAAATCTCTCGGGCTTTCAAGCTCGCTAGGTCTTTCTCGCACGCCTCCGCGCTCCCTTCCTCCTCTCCCCCAGACCCCCCTTCTTTTGTCTCTCTTCCTTTCGTTGCCGGCATCTCTCACAAGATCGCCAAAATTCTTACCAAGCAGGGTGTGCGGGTGGCTTTCAGACCCTTGACCACCTTAAAAAATTGCATCCCCTCGCTTAAAGACCCCAGGGATGTCTTCTTGGAATCGGGCGTCTATAAGATCCAGTGCTCATGTGGCACTCCTTATATAGGTGAAACTGGTCGCTCTTTCCACACGAGGATCAAAGAACATGCTGCTGACATTAGGCATGAACGAGTGGCCAAATCTGCCTTGGCAGAACACTCCGCCACCACTAAGCATCATGTCTCCTTAGAAAACGCTCTTGTCGTGTGCAAGGAAGACAACTTCTTCAAGAGGAAACTCAAAGAGGCTGTTGAAATCTTCAACAACCCGGCCAACCTCAACCGCGATGACGGCTGGAACCTGAGCACCTCTTGGCATCCTCTGTTGTCCTCCCTCCCCCCTCTTTCGCCTCGCGTTCTTCCCTCCTAGCTCGGGCTTCCCCCCTCCCACTTTTTCATCCTCTTTTCTCTTTCCTGGCTCTCCGTTGCTCCCCTCTGTCTCTCCCCCTTCCCCCTCGCTTTCCAGCTCTGATGCTTGTCCTCGTCTCCTCCACTCTTGCGCTCTCTTCCCCCCCCCCCTCCTCCCTCTCACTCCATCTTCGTCACCCTCGGTCTTGCTGCGATCTGTACTTTTCTTTCTAGTTATTGATGTGTGTATTCCTTCACGTTCATTATTTTTTAGTTTTTGGATTCTTTTCTCTTTCCTTTTTTCTTTTTTCTTCTTAATCTCTCATCTTTATTTTTATTTTTATTTTCTTTATTTTATTTTTATTTTTGTTTCCTTTATTTTATTTTTTGGTATTTTTGGCTTTTATATATATATACATACATATATATATATATATATATATATATATATATATATATATATATATATATATATATATATATATATATATATATATATATATATATATATATATATATATATATATATATATATATTCTTATTGACATTTTCATTCATATAGATATATATTCGTATATATATCTATACGAATTTATTCTCCTTGATTTATTCATTCTTTTAGACTTTCTTTCATATTTATTTATTGTTTTACATATATTCTCATAGATTTTTTCGTATAGTTGCTCATTTATCCCCGTTGATATTTATATAATTTTTTGTTTCTTGGTTTTTGCGTGGTTACTGGCTCAGGTTTTTAATTATTTTTTGATATTTATTACTTTAATTTATTGATTGCTTGTCCTTGGTTTCTGTTTTTGAATTTTTGTTTACACATATTCATTCACTTATTCTCGTTTTTATATTCTTCTTGTTTCCTCATCATTTTCATTTCTCATCCTTTCTTCCTTACATTTTCTTCTTTTGTCTTCTCTCCCACTCCGTCATCCGTGCCTCCTCGGTTTCCGTGCCCATTCCCTCCTCTCCATCCTCTTTTTATCACCTCTCCTAGATCTGCACTCCATTTTTTTGCTCTCAGTGACTCAGTGGCATCCTGATGATGGATCATACAGTATGATCCGAAACGTTGATGAAAAAACTCTCACACAATCTTCCCCAGAAATCATTTCAATATTCATGGATTGTGGAAATCTGTTTGCTTTAAGTACAACATGTCCAATCATTTTGTAGATATATTTTTCCTATGAAGAAAGACCATGCCTGACAATATGAACCCATAACAAAATAATGAGACAATTGCTAGATTGTGTTCTTAGTTCCAAAGAAAAGTTGATAAATGTAATTGTCCTTGCAAAAAGTGTAAGGGTCTAAAGAATCAAATAATTCTAATCACAATATCTCAGATTCATTGTAGGCAACATGGTCACTTTAAAGGGGCCACGATTTTTTTTGATTAGTGAATGTGGATTTCCAACTAGAGGAACATGGAGGTGTGAATATCCAAGCTAAGGATAACACTCCTATGGAAGAAGATGATAATGTGCTAGAGGACATGATTAAAGAAGATGGTATTGGTGCAATTGATGAAGATGCTCATGATGATTGTACTAGCACATTTGATAATGATGATGAAGATGGTCTTGATATACCTATACTTGAGAAGGCACACAAGCTTTTATACCAAGACTCCAAAACAACTCTTCTCTCTGCTATAGTGTTGTTGGTGAACTTGAAGGTTATGAATGGTTTATCCAATGTAGCAATGTCACGTATGCTAAAGTATGTCATTTTTCTCATCTTCAATTTTAGCATAACATTACTATTCATTATATTAACAATTCATATTTGTTGTTGTAGGTTGATAGGTGATTTTTTGTTACCACCATCAAACATTCCACCTCATTCATACTGAGAATTATCTACCATTATGAATCAAATTAGAATGAAGTATCAGACATTACATGCATGTCCCAATACATGCATGTCCATTATGTCTATTCACTGTTGTTAGTTTCATGCTCAAATTTTTGAACACAAAAAATGTTTCCTAGTACAATAGGTTTGCTTGAATGGTCTTGCCAAATTTATTGGCAAATTTGGACTCACGGTTGTATTTTTTGTATTAATTGTCCTTTTGATAAGGTAAGTAAAAGTACCTTAAAATATTTTGTTATAAATTATTTGTCTTTTTCACTTTCATCCATTTCATAAATTAATCATGTTCTATATCTTTAGGTACTTTGCTGGACATACATAAGATACTGTAGGAACTAACAAGTTTAAGGTAGGCAAGACCAAGTTTGGAGATGCAATGAATGGGGTTGTTGAAATATTTTTAATTGCGATAAGGAAACATTTTATAATTTCAAAGTAACTTTGTCATTTTATATTTGAATGGATAAATCTTTCTATAGCAACAAATATGATAGTTTACAAAGTTGTGAAAAACTTAATGCCTTCTTTTCCCCTAATCATATTTTTTGATGCCTTCTTTTCCCCTAATAAATTTTAACCCATATTCTAATCCTTTGTCAAGACTATTTTGGGTTGTGGAGTCTTGGAGATTAGTGTATGATATAGTTGCTTCTTTGGACAAGGGCTAATTATGCCTAGTTGAAGGGTTAGGGGGCGAAGGAAGTGTTCACCAATCAGGTCATGAAAGTTTGAGAATGATATCAACTTAGTAACTCTAAAAAGGGTATTTTAAAGTGTAAAAAACTTGATAGATTGTTTGGGGGTTTTGGGAGAGAATCACTAATTTTAGTGTTGGAAGGGCTACTAGGTAGGCCTAGAAAGGCTATAGAAGAGAAAGCATTGAAGATGAGTGGAAAGGAGTGAATGGGTAGTTGTAACATGGAAATTGTACCATGTTGAGATGATCTAAGGTGTTAGGATCAAGGTGTGAAACCCAATTGGAGTTTTGGTATGGTGGAGGCACTAGGTGCACTAGGTGGCCTATGAGGGTATTGGTGCTTGGAGAGATGGGAACAATGAAAAGTGTTAGTAAACTCATAGAAGCATGGTTGTGGGAGTGACTTAAAAAGTTAGAGAACTCCATTTGATATTTGAGTAGGATTGATTCCAAGTTTCTTGTTGAATCCTCAAGTTGAATTAGTTTACTTAAGCTGACAATAGAGGGCTTTGCATCCAAATGGATCACATACCTTTGAATCATCATTCTTGATGGTTTCTTGCTCTAGAGCACCATCACTCCTCCTCAAACAAGTCTGTACTTTCTCATTGTCTTCATTTTCCTTACACCTTAGGAACTCTCTTCTTCTCATCAACCATGTCATTGACAATGCGCATGTCATCTTATCATCCTACAGGTAACTCATAACAATTTCTTTCCCATTCTTGTTAATATCATAAGTATTTTCTCTGCCATCATACAAGGCCTTAACATCAAATTTCCATACTCTATGATTACATGACATTCACTCAAGGGCATAACATCACATAGAACAATATCACAATATGAACCAATACTGAAAGAAATATATGCTTGTTCTTTGAAATTGATCCACTGATCATTATTCATTCCATACACTCTATAAAGTGTACTATGTTTTATCTTTTCTATATTCAACTTGCCAAGCATTTCATCTAAAACAATATTAGTAATGGAATGACTAGAAATAACAACCTTGCATACCTTACCCCTACATTTGTATTGTGTCCTAAATATGGATGACCTTTGAATGCACCTTGCATCCATATTTTTTTCCAAGATGACCATTGTACCTACTATCAAATCTCTTTGTAATAAATGACCTCTGAACTCACCTTCAATTCAATCTATACATATTCATATATAGAAAAATAATTTCATATAACTAGCTAAATTTTGTATCTAAATAATGTATAAGGGAGCCATGACAAGATTTGTTGGATTCACAAACAATGATCTTGTAAGCCTTGTAAAGAAACTTGCAATGGTTAGTCCTGTTGCTTATCTAGATCATGTTACTTCTTCCTTATCAAAAACTGCAACAACAATCAACCTTGATCAGGTAAATTTTCATAATTGTTTGTTAACTACATTTCTATACTTTAATTCATATGTATGCCAGCTTTTTTTAATGCTCACCATTTTTGTTGACAGGTATACTTGGCTCTAGACATCTACGAATACAATACATCAACGTAAGTTGCACAATCATCTATTGAATATCAATACAAATTTATGAGTAAAATATAATAAAAAATTATGAATATCAATATTACATTTTACATTCTCTCATTTATGCTGATTTAATCATTCGTTAAATCACATTTGGAATTTTCCATTTATTTTAGGGGAAGTAGTACCTAGGGATTTGAGGTTGTGAATCTACAGATTCTTCCAGGAACTCAAAAGATGTTGATATTTAATTATTGGTGAGCATATAATAAGTTTTGATATACATTTCTAAATATTGAATATATGAATTAATAGTATCCATTTGAAGTACACATTCACTAGGAAGGTGTTGCAGAGATAGTATTGGATTTTTACATCACATGGATGGACAATAGTGGTGTAACATAAGAAATATTCTTCCAAGATTTTGTGTTACTAATTATATTTGTAGTTCTCATAGACATAATACTTGTTAGATATATCTCATATTCCTTGACCCTATAGCTTTGTCTATTCCTTATTGTAGTATGAGGAATTCAAGAAAATTATCAACACTATCATATAGGATATGGCCTCCAATATTAGTCTTTCTTGTACTTGTTGTTATTGTCTGTGGTTCTTGTAAAGTGGTTATGATTATATTTGTTGCATACTTGATCTCATCCAGTATTTTATGCAACTTTGCCACCCTAGTAATAGTGATAAGAATTCTATAAAATGTGCTTTTAACTTGCCAAACAACCAAAATTTCATGGGAAGAGTTTGGTTTTTCCACAATTCAAATTATTGAAGATTCAACTCATTTATTGTGAGAAATTCTTCTTAAGAAGGCTCTACATTTCTCAATAGAAAAAACACCAAAACTCCCTAATTCTATATTAATATGACTCAACTCTACAAACAATGGCACAACCCATGACTGTATACATCTAGAGTCACCATCATTGTTGTCTTTAGCAATGAAAGGAAAATTTGATAGATTGATTGTGATTTTCCTTCTTAACCTTTCAGTTTTAACTCAAGCATTGTTTTCCCTTTCCCTCACCTCAAATTGTCCATGCATTTTTCAACAATGAAGAGTTTCGTTAGCTAATCTAGCACACAAGACTCTAAAAGCCTAAACTAGTCACTGGTTCTACGCCATTCTAATCCTCTGTGTTTTCAACAATAAAAAAAAGTAATGAAAACATGAAAAATTAAAATCTTAAACTAATAAAAATTTCTACATCTACCCAAATCAAAGATCACACTCAAACTATTCATTTTTCTTTGGATTGTACCCTCGGGCAATGGCTTCCAAATTTGTAGAGAATTAAACTTTTATTGTTCAAAACTATTTCAAATTTGTGCCATTACATATCAATATTTATCTCCCTTTTCCACTCACATGTATGTCTATGGAATAAATCCTAAATCTTCTAAAGATAGACTAACTACTTCCTAACTGTCTCTATATAGTTCTAAACTGACTGTTACCAACTAAAATAAGTAATTTGTTGTCAAGTTGACAACAAAAGTTGTCAACCTTACAACACACCATTCCAAGCCATCTAGAAAAATTTCTAAAAGGTTTAAGGACAACCTTTAAAACCAAACTAACTCATAAACCCTTACTACTAACCCCTACTAAGTCTAATTAAGCCTTTTTAGGCTCATATGTCCAATATAGGCATTTTACAACTTATTGCACTCTTAGTGCTTTTAACACCACTTAGAGGCTTTAATAGCCTTATTACATCATTTAAAGCCATCATTGAGCATTTCCCAATCCCCTAACCTAGGAGAACACCATAATCCCTTCCTAGTGACCCCTAGGTACCTTAGCATTGCCATTGGGCTTACATTTAGGATTGTGAATACAATAAGATCAATTTATGATCAAAATTGTATTAGTGACCATGAAAATTATCGTTACAATTTTTAATGACCTTAGAAGGCCATTTTTCTTCAATTCCATCTAAGGATCCATCAATGATCTTGGTGCTCTTCATAACTCCTTCTTGTGACCTTGGTGCTGTTGCACCAATTCTACATGTTCTTAGGATTTAATACTTTGTGATACCCTTATAAACAACTAAAACTTTCTAAGATTTCTAAGAGAAATTTTTCTTACAATTCATGATGTTTCTACTATATCTAATACTCAATCGAAGCATTATACACTAATGATTGACTGACTTCTAGAAAAAAGTGTTAAATGTTTATAGTCAATTCCTTCATTTATAATATTTTAATTATTGGTAATTATACCCATTTTAACTACTTTAACACTTTCTTTTTATCAACTCTTCTCTACTAAAGTATAATACTTTTGCAATTTCCTTGTTCTACTTTCAACTTATTCTAGAGGGGGTAAAGGGGAAGAGGGTCAATCCTACCTTGCCTCTTATGACCAGCCTTGCTCTCTCAATTGAGCAAGAAATAGTTTGTACTACATAGGATGCTTGGATTCTCACTAAGAGAGAGTTGTAGACATTCATGAAACTACTTTTCTTTCATTAATTCACCGGGGAGCATTCAGGAAAGGGATCTTTTGTGAATACTAATGCCATTTCTTTCATTTTAATCTGAATTGAAGAATGTAGCCTAGATTTCAATTTTATTAATGTAATCAACATTTCATAATGTTCGAAACTCTGAATATGTTTATTTTAGATGGGCAGGAGCTTCGTTGATGCATTGCCACCTCGATGTCCATATAACTTGGGGATTGGTGATGGTTTTTCTTGTAGTGAATGTGCCAAGTAAATTGACAAGCATAGAACCTCCTCCTCCATATTTTCCTAGATGCTAATATGATTCTAAAATAATCTCCACTCAGAGTCATATATATTCTTCTCATTTTTGTATGTTATCTAATGTGATTTACGATAAATTGGGTTCTCACAGTTGATGCCCTAAGAAAAAAATAATATGAAAAAATTGAGATCTTTTAATTTGTTTCAAATTACTAGTGTAGATCTTAAATGATATTGGGATGATGAAGATTGATAAAATATTACAAATACTATATGGTTGGTTTGACTATAGAATGTTTTGTAATCTCATTCACAGGATGATATGAATTGTGTAGAGAAACAACTAAGTCTCTTCAAAAAACTCTAAAAAGAGTCTAGAGATATTTGGATGCTATTAGAATTAATTTTAACTTATATCTCTCTTGTTCTACTAAAAAACCTTGTAAGTTCTAATAACAAGAACCATCTTCCTTCAAGCCCAAGTAGTCTTCCCTAATTGGGCACTTTCATATTTTTCTTGGTAGTAAAAGGTCAATTCACCAGATCTTAGCTTCTCTTGCTAAAAGCTATGGGCCAATTATGCATGTCAAATTTGGTAGTCACCCTATTTTGATAATTAGCTCTACAAATTTAGTGAGAAAGTGTTTCATAGTGAATGACAAGGCTTTGGGATTGAAGCCTCAACTTTCACAAGGGAAGCATTTGGGGTACAATTATTCAATGGTTGCTTGGGCTACATATGGCCCTGTTTGGAGAATCGCTTGAAGGGTTTATGTTCTTGAGCTTCTCTCTCCCAAGAGAATTCAATCCTTTTCTCCCAAGAGATCCCAATAACTTTGCAAAGGATTCACTTCTCTTTTTGAGCAGGTTCAACTATCGAATAGTGTTAACACGAAGAGGTTCTTCTCCTTCTTAAACTTCAAGAAGCTCATGTCTATGATCATTAATGAGAAGTATTTTTGAGAGGAGTTGGGGGTCTTAGAGGAGACTATTTTCAAGGTTATTGAGGAGTTTTTTTGTGTATTATGGGTTTGTCAATATTGGGGATTATATTCGTTGGTTGAAGTGTCTTGATTTGCAAGGGTATGAGAGGGAAATGATCAAGGTACAACCACATTTGGACTTGTATATGCAGACAATATCAGATACCCTCATCTATGAGTAGCCACTTATAGTGCCATCAATATAGGTTTGTGAAATCCTATCTGAAGGTGTTGGTAGACCCACCAAAGACCTGAAGATAAATACCCAAACTAATCATTGACTAGGCTATCTTTGGTGATTAATTTGGAAATTTATCTTCCATTAATTTTTTTAAAAACAAATCAACTTGGTCAAAATTTTGACCAATCTTGGTTGAACTTTCCACCAAAGTTTGGTTGAAATCTTGACCAATGCATTGGTCATGGGTTTGGCAAATTGGTTGATCTCAAGCTTTTGGCCAAACTTTGGTGGAAATTTTGACCAATTCATTGGTCATGGGTTTGGTATGCTAGTCGATCAAGGGCTAACATTGGTCAAAATTTTGACCAATGTTTGGTGGAAATTTTGACCAAGATTGGTCAAAATTTTGACCAATGGTCCTCACAACAACATAAGCTATTTTTGACCAAATGCTTGGTCGAACTTTCGACACAAAAACATTGGCCAAAATTTTGACGACAAAAATAGTGACCCAATAATTGGTAAAAAATTCAACCAATTTTTGTCAAAAAATGAGTCAAAATGTACTAGTGTAAGTTGTTTATTTGCTATTTCATTGCTTGGTGAGTTGTTTGTAAGTGGGTTTGTGTGTTTGTTTGTATATGTGTATGTTTGCATGTTTGGGTGTTTGCTCAATCTTGGTTTTTCTTTTTCTCTTTATGATACATTTTTTAGTATATATATTTCATTTTATGTCATAACCATGTTCTTTATAATTTAATTTTCATTTTACTCTCATTCCTCATTCGTTTCTTTGGTTGCATGTTTGCAAGTCTCATAATTTATTTTATTTTCATTTATAAAATATACCATTTATTATAGAAAACTAGCATATTTATGATAGCATATAAATTTGCATGGGCACATTCTGTTTTGCAATCCTTCTAATTTATGAATTATATTATTTCTTTTTTGTTTGTTTATTTGGATATTTGATTATGTATTTTCTTATTTGTTTGCATGTCTCTCTTGTTTTATTTAGTTTTATGTTATAAAATATAACATATGTTTAAAAAATTAAGAATATATGTCATAAAGTAGAAAATAACAAAAATCTAATTGTACACGGTTAACCCATGTACAACAATTTATCTCCTAGAAAATCATTTTTTTGGGTAAAAAACTTTCAATGTCTTTTTTGGTAATTTTTCATGCAAATAATAAACAAAAGGTGATGGGTGATCAATAAATAAAGATGAGAAACTAGAAGAAATCCTAAAAGTGACATTGATGGTGACAACCCATAAAAATGTGACATGATTCTCTATGAAATTTATGCATGAGATTGGAAAGTTGGGTTGAATGTTGTGGAAGAGTTGTGAAGTAGGATAAGCAATAATTACAAATGGAATTTTCCTCTCTTTCTACATTGAATATATTGTATAGCTTGATTGATACTATTTGTTTTTAACATTGATTTTGTTTCTATAAATTCTAAATATTTAAATTTTTGAATATGAAACAAAAGAAGACTACAACACAACTGCCTTACCTATCAGTTGCATTATGATCTAACATAGCAAGGTAGAAAAATCTTTACTTATTTATTTTGGAGAAAATAAAGAATTTTACAATAATCACCATAGTCATTTTAGGCTTGTTAATTATGACATTTTTTTTTCAATTAATCAAACTACTAGATATTTAAAACTAACCTCAAAATCAATTAAATAATTCATACAATTTAGTTTCTAAGCTCAACATATACAAAGTTGCTTTGGTATATACACATGATACCACTTCACACATGCATATTATGCCACCTTTGTATATACTCGTTTGTTGTGTATATATAATAAAAAGAACTTTAGAGAATTATGGAAAATGAATTTTAGTTATAAGAATATGAATATTTTTTTGAAATTTTTAATGTAGAAAGCTCAAGGTTGTGCAACTTCTTTGAATAATTTATATAATTTTGTTATCATCTATGTTATGAAAAGTCTTTTAATCTTTTTTTAAAAGTAGTTATTTGATTATTTTTCTTCAAAATTTCATTTTAGATCTTTTTTTTTTCCCCAAATGACTCCCCTCTTCTAGTTTGTCAATTTATCCTCCAAATGATTTATGCTTCTACATTATGTATATTGTTTATCTATATATATAACCCCCTTTTTTTGTTCATTTTCTTAATTTTGTCTTTTGATATTTTATTTCTTTAAAAATATTTATCTATAGTATTTTTATTTAGTTTCTTGTCCTTTCTTATTTTTCAATCTTAGCTAGCTCTTTTTGATTGGATTTCTCACCCTCTACTTTGGACTAAATACAACATCTCTACTTTTCTTTTCCTTCTAGTTTGGGTATGGTCTGCAACTAGACATCTGATTTCTCCTAGTTCTCTTGTATTATGATAATGGATCAAGAAATGTGATCCAAAATATTGATTTGAAAAAAATTATACTCTTTATTTTCATTTGTGTGATAGCTTTTGCATTAGGCTTCATATTACATTTTGTGATCCATCAGACTTCTTATGCACTCTTTCATCTAAATGATGTATCACAATGTGTAATCCAAAAAGTTGATGCAAAAGCTATCACACAATTGAGTTCTGAAACAATAACATAAAAAATATTATCTATGGAAATCTAATATAATTAAAATTTATTCATATTGAGGAATTGGGAATAGGAGCGGGTCTAGTTTTTCAAATTTCATTTATGTAGAAGGGAGAAAATCAAGATAAATATGATAATACAATAGGGTGTAGGAGAGTTGAGAGGAAACTAGCTTGGTCATTTGTTTTTGGCACCCCTCCTTGGCTATGCTGCTACTTATGCAATATGGGAAGGGGCATCAACTCCTTGTCCTCATCTATTTTTCTATTTCTGTGCTTGGTCATCCCTCTATGCATGTGAATATTTATGTCAAGGTGTTATTGCTTTGGCCTTCTATGGTGTGTATCCTCCTCAAGGATGATGTTGGGGTTGTAATCACCCAATTTGGGTATAGTAAACTATAAGCCCCCTTTATTGTTATTTTCTAATTGCGAGTGTTCAGTGGTGACTAAAGATGTGGAGGGTTGTGTTTTGGTTGATGGAAAGGTGTTGATGCAACACTTGGAGGAGCTTGTATATGTTTACAAGTATTCTTTTCTTCTCCCTATTGTGAGCTTGAAGATGGTGCCTATCTTAGTTTTTGAGGTTGAGTTCTTTTGCTCCTTGTAACTGGCTTTTGATGGATGTTTTTAGTCACTATCTAGTTTTTTTCACAACATTATAATCTAGTTGTGATAGAAAATAGTCTTGTTTTTTTTGGTGTCCATTCAATTGATAATAGCTTTCAAGGGGTCAATTTGCACTTCTATTTTTGGTTGAATTTTGTTGCTAATTTTGGGGTTACGGTGATCTTTGTTGAGGAAGGATATATTCTATTGCCCATGGTAAGGATTTGGTGAAGTCATTTTATTAAACATTATCACATCTCCAAAATCCATTGGTAAATATCAATTTATTTATGAATTTGATTGTGTTTGTTTTTAGCATCAACATTTTGGATCACACTTTGTGATCCATCATCAGGAAGGGAGAGTGCATACTCTTTTTTCAGTTCATATGGGGACTCATTTCATAAAGAAGCAACTTAGTTACTTTGGGCAACCTTCTCCTTTCTATGGTTGATTATGCATGGGCTGAATTTATTGTTGGCTTTGTAGTTTGATAATCTCTTCCTTTTATTCTCCCATTGAGATGGGCGCCTTGCTTGTTGCCATGGAAAGGAGTTTTATAGATAAGGGATAGTTCATTGGTTTAAGGGGTGTTGTTCTTTATGACAAGGTGATTTTTAGTGACCTGTTTTGGACTCCATGTTGTAAGCGACAAGTTGTGACCCTTTGTTCTTTAAGAGGTTTTTTTTAAGGAAAGTGTATAATTCTATTGATTATGTGCCTTTCCTAACCTTGACTTGTAATATCCAACAACTTCTATAATATTTTGTTGGCCTCTTGCTAGCCCTTCAAGGGTTGTGGTTGTATAAGGTTCACCTAAATTACACATACATAAGTTTTATAATTTGTAAACCATCTTAATTCAAGATTAAAAATGCTATTTAATTCTTTATCATAAATTTTTTTATTGAAATAATTTATTACAAACTTTTGTAGATAGATTTTTAACACCTATTTTAATTCTTTTGTGAGATTTTTAGTATTAAAAAGTTCTATTAATACATCATTTAAGAAACCCTGATGATGGATCATGAAGTGTGATTTGAAATGTTGATGCAAAAATCTAAGCACAATCAAACCCATAAATTCTTGTAGTAATAATCTTACATTACCCATCATATTTTACTTGCCTCACATGCTTAATACAAAATGTGGGGAGGGTGGTCACCACATCCCATTTAAAAATATGATTAATTGTAAAATTTTAAGTGCAAAACCAATTAAAAATGTTGCTGATATGTTAAGTATTATTAAAAATGGTCTGCACATCATATTTTAAATATTATTTTTAATAATACAGATTTTTAAAAAATTACATAAGAAATAAATAATAATCCAAGAAAGACTTCACAATATATATATAAAAAATCAGCGAAGAGAAATAAAAAGATCACATATGAATTACATAATAACAATGCCTATTCTCCCTTAATATATATTAAAAATTACATAAGAAACAAAAATGTATATAAAAAATCAGCAAAGAGAAATCAAAAGATCACATATGAATTACATAATAACAATGCCTATTCTCCCTTAATATATATTAAAAATTACATAAGAAACAAAAATGCAAAAAAGATGCACAAGATAAAGAATACCATAAAAAACAATCCAAAAAGAAATATGAGAGGAAAAAGAATAAGATAAAATATAAAATATTACATGTTAGAAATAATAAAGTCACATATTAACTAGCTATAAATAATGATATCACATCTCAATCAATTTATTTAATTAATAATATTTTTCATATTTTTTTTAAATTGGTGAAAAGTTAAGTAAAAAACATAAAAAACAAATAGAGTCCAAGAAAGACTTCACAAGATGGAAATACTATAAGAAATAACAATACAAAAAAGGGCTATTTGAAAAAATAGGGGAAGAGGAACATCAGACACAAGAGGAAAATGATATCTCAAAAGAGCTCCTAATAACCATGGAAATAGAAACAATAATTAAGGAGTCAAGCCCAAAAATAAATAACAAGAATTGAACATAATTGGATAGCGCACACGGTTGTAGGGTTAGGTGTAGGTATAGGAGAGAAAATCTTAGGCACAGGTAGAGCCTGTACAGACAAAGCTTTGGGTATACAAACAAGCCCAAGTCCTCAACCATGTTTTAAAGGTCAAAACCAACCTAGGGTTTCGTATCTTGATGCTCTTTCCAACATTTTTTCTTCAAATCCTATTGTACAACTGGCAACAAAGGAGCATGATTCTCTGTAGTTCCAACATTTCCATTTTCGAGAAACCCATTTATTCTCAAGTGAAAAATCAATATTTTGAGGGAAAGCGGTAGTTCAGCCAGGTAAACCTTTTTTCGTGAACCCTCAATTTCATGATGCCTGTCAGTAGGATTCAGGGGATAAATTGCATTTTGGTCATGTATTGAACTTTGAAAAGGGAGAAACTTTAATGCAAGCCTCAAAATGGCTACAAAAACAATCAACGCTAGACTATTCCAAGAATAAGCAAGCTTCAAAACGAATCCAAATTCAACTGACATCAAACAGATCCAAGAGCAAGGCCTTGAAGTAGGTAAGAAAACAAACTCATCTCTAGCTATCATGAAATGAGAACATGGCCAAGAAGCATTCAAAGAAAAACCAAAATATTAGATCTCATCGCAAACAACTAGTCTTTGATATTTGTCAAGGGTTTCCTTTAGAACCAACTCTTCTCTCACAGCCTGATTTAGCTTAGCATAAGGATTTGGATCAAGAACCTTGTGTTGATCTACCTCATATTGAGATGTAGGATCCCCCCAGGGCCCCCTTTATACTAGCCAAGAAGCAAAAAATATGGAGAAAGAAGCAACTAGTGGCCGAATCCAACTCAAGAGACACACATGCTGGCGTTAGGTCAATGATCACACTTCCTAGTCATATGCTACAAAACTCCATTGGCCTACTTCAACAAACTACTTTAATTGGTAAATTTTCATCCAATTCTCTCTCATTTCTAACTATTAAAGATTGGGCTCATGTGTCTTGGCCAGAATTAATGGATATCTTCTATGTTGATTCTGAATCAAAATGTTTCATAGCCATCTTTGAATCAAAAGCTACTAGAGATTTAGTACATAAACATAAAGGCTAGTTTTGTTGTGGTTTTGGTTTATATACTTTGATTTGGATCCCAAATTTCAAACCGCAATCTCTTCAGATTCCTTCCTTGCCACATTGGATATTCTTTCCCTCTTTACTTCTGGAGTATAAGGATCCTCAGATCATTGAAATTCTTGCAAAAAAATTGGGTATTTTGCTATCACATGATCTTATTCCATATGATCGACCACATTTGGATCATAGAGTTTGTCCGCTACTAGATATGAGGCAACCTCTGTTCATGGGACCAGTCAATCATAATTCAGAATGAGCAAACAATTCAAAAGTTTCAAGATAAACTGGGTCACTTCAACACTTAATGCCAAGATTCACCCAATGAGATTCTGGACATACGTCCAAATTATAGCACTGATCCTAACATATGTGTCCATAATGACCATTCAGCTCCAAATCATGATAAGATCCCTATGGCCTCTGTTTAGTGTGACTACACTTCAACAAGTAATCATAGCTTTGATCTTTCTACTGCATCCAAATTATCTTCAACCTTACAGTTGGTCTTACCATACATTCAAGTTTTGCTAGCTGAATAGAAAAATTCCCATGATAGCCACCCACCTTTAGATATGCCATTAGTCTGCTTCAAAGCTAATGATCCTATCAAAAAACATTATGCTGATTGGAAAACTCTTTAGATTAGAGACCAAATTGCTTCCACAATTGCTAATAATATAGTATTTGGTATTGCACAGGAAGAAGGATTTAATATTGCTAATCAAGAAAATAGTGACCTTGATGTATTACTCAAAGAATTTCAATATTGGAATAGTCAAATCAATCAGAAGAAAGTATCTTGTTGCATGAATATTGATGACTTTGAAACTCGAAAACAAGTAGATAAATTGGATTCGATGTTGGAGGCATGCTTTAACCTGAACCCACTAGGTCTTGAGAAGAGTTTTTTTTGAACATGTGGCAAATACATCAAATTTTCATCTTGAAGAGATAAATTTGAAGGAACCTGAGATTGACAAGGACCAAATTGAGCCTAACTCTCAAAACATCCCAAGCAATATGGAGGACTCTAATTTTCCATAGGTGGCTAATGAGCTGGAGTTTCAATCTCAAGAGGACAATTCGAAAGAGTCCAAGGTCTCTAAAGTTCAACCTAAATTTGGGCTCCAAGCCAACTTTTCAAATTTTGATATTCAACACACTTTCTCCATTGTTTAGTCTCCCTCTCTCCGCCCTCAGACCTCTAAGACACCCAAATCTAGAGGACACCCAAAGGGTTCTAAGACCAAGAATGAGATAGCTTTAGGTATCCATACCACATTAGATGACAATTTTTCTGTCAAAAAGAGAATGATGAGGAGAAAAACTTGTTCTCCTTGTCAACAATGAGAATTGTATCATGGAATGTCAGAGGCATAAATGCCTCTAACAAGAGAGGCAAGGCTCATAAGTTTTTAGAATCCTCAAAAGATGACACTATGTTACTATAAGAGAAAAAATTATCACAAGAACCATTTCAAAAGTCCTTGGCCAAATGGCCAAGGTGGTCCTTAGTACATTCTCCTAGCATAGGTGCTTCTGGGGGTCTTGCTATTCTTTGGAACCCATTAACAATTCAGGGTCATCTTATTCAACAACAAGCTAATTGGAAAATGTTGCAGGTGCTTGACTTTGATGTCTCTTTTACTCTATTCAATGTGTATGGACCTACCTCCACTCAAGAAGAGTTAAAAACATGGGATCAAATAGCAATGTTGATTCAATCTCAAAACTCCCATCAAGTCATCCTTGGGGGTGATTTTAATGTGATCTTGAATTAAAATGAGAAAGTTGGTGGTATTTGCCCACCCATTAAAACCATTTAGAACTTTTCTCAATTTGTTGAGAATAATGATTTGATGAATATTAAACCATCTAATGGAAAGTTTACATGGAAAAATATGAGATCTAGCTTTGCTCAAATTGTAGTCAGATTGGATAGATTTTTGCTTTCTCATGAATGGAAATTAGGTAATTTTTGCTTCCAATTAGAGATTTTGTCTGCACTAGATTCTAATCACTTTCCAATCTCCATAGACATTGATCAAGCTGCATCTATCAACCAAAATCAACATAAGTCATCATTTAATTTTGAAATTATGTGGTTGTGTCTCTGACATTTTCTCCCACTTTTAAAAAAATGGTGGATCAGTGCTCCCTTTGCTCTAAGATCTAGAATGCATCAATTTGCCAATAAATTGAAACATGTCAAGGAGCAGATCAAAATATGGAACATACAAGTTTTTAAAAATGTCTTCAAATAGAAAGAGATTGTTAAGCTGCAATTGGAGGAGATTTATTGCTCCATTATTAATTTTGGGATGGATAGTGACACTTATGCTAAGCAAAAAGATTTACAGATTGAATGGGAGGAATTGTGTAATAGGGAGGAAGATTACTGGAGACAAAAGTCTAGGGAAGTATGGCTACAACAAGGAGATAGAAACAAAAAAAATTTTCATGCTTCTGCCCAACAAAAAAGGGAAACTAAATCAATTTCTCAAATCTCAGATGTTGAAACAGGCAATATTCTAACCAACCCTCACCAGATTAGAGATGAAGGTGTCAATTTCTTTAAGAATCTTCTTGCACTGATAGAACACCCTTCACCTTTGCCTTCACAAGTTGAGGATTTCATCTAGCATATACATACAATGATTTCCCCCATGGAGAATTCCAAGCTCTTGGCCCCTTTTACCATTCAAGAAATTCAAGAGGTTGTATTCTCCTTCCCTCCAGACAAAGCCCCGGGTCCAGATGGCTTTATGACACTTTTCTTCAAGAGCTATTGGGATTTTATTGGGTGGGACTTTCTAGTAGCTATGGAGGAATCTAGAAAGATCAAATCTATGTTAAAATATTTCAATTCTAAAAATATAGCAATTATTCCAAAAACCATAGAGCCCAAAACTTTTGCAGACTTTCGCCCAATTTCACTTTGCAACTTGACTTATAAAATTATTACTAAAGCCATTTATCTATGACTTCAAAAACTTCTTCCATCCATAATCTCTCCTAAACAAGGTGGCTTTTTTCTTGGTAGAGAAACAATGGAGGGTGCAATGGTAGCTCATGAAGTTCTCCACTCCATCAAGAATAATCAATCTTCTGATTTAGTTATTAAGTTAGACATGCAAAAGGCTTACGACAGAGTTTGCTAGAACTTCCTTTTTCAAGTCCTTCAAAAAATGGGCTTTGATAAGAAATGGTGTATTTGGATTAAAGCTTGCATTTTGGGGGCTTGGTTCTCAGTTATTATCAATGGGTTAGCGTTTCATTTTTTTCCTCCATGCAAGGTCTCTGATAGGGTGACCCTCTTTCACTGGCTTTATTCATCATCATGACTAAAGCCCTTAGTAGGAATATCAAGCACCATCATCTATTTGATAAGTGTAAAGGAGAAAACATTGAAGGTACAACAATATTAGTCACACATTCTTTATTTGTTGATGACACATTACTGTTTGGTGCCTCATCAGTCTCTGAGGCTAAATAGATTAAGAAAATTCTTTTGCAATATTCAGAAGTTTTAGGGTAGAAAATTAATCCTCAAAATTCAAAAATCTTCTTATTTTATACAAACAAAATTATCTCGGATAAGATTGTGCATATTTTGGGGTTTACTGAGGATTTTCTACCTTCCACTTATCTTGGGATTCCTTTCTTTGTGAGTTCAAACAAGAATTTTTTTTGGGAGGGTGTATATCAAAGAATTAAGAGCAAAATTGCTTCTGGGAAAGTTAGATGGCTATCATTATCTGGTAGAATATTACTTATTAAGTCAATCCTTTTTGCAATACCTAATTATTACATGGTTGTCATGCAAGCACCGTCTTCTGTTGTTTCACAAATTCAAAAACTTATTAAGGGCTTTCTATGGTCTAGAAAGTTGACTAATGAAAAGAAACTTCCAATTATCTCTCTCCAAAATATGGCATTTCATCCCACTCTAGGTGGAGCGAGAATCCATGATTTGACAACAAGGAACAAAGCATTTGGTGGTAAGTTGGTTTGGCAGATGCATACTAAATCACAATCAGTTTGGTGTCAAATTATGCAACATAAATATCTAGATAACAATGAGCCACATAGAATATTTTCTATGTTGGATCCTCCTAAGGGATTAGTCATTTGGGGCTTCATGATTGCATCTAGAGATATTGTGCTTAACTACATTTCATGAGAATTAAAC
Source organism: Cupressus sempervirens (assembly GCA_028749045.1). Lineage (NCBI taxonomy): Eukaryota > Viridiplantae > Streptophyta > Pinopsida > Cupressales > Cupressaceae > Cupressus > Cupressus sempervirens. Next base: position 878,369,616 of record CM053783.1, on the reverse strand, counting down.
TATGGGAATAAGATTAACTTTTGGGGTGACTTGTGGAATGGCCACCATCCATTAAATACAATGCCAAACATACAAAATATCATCTTAGTTACAGAAGCAGAATGGGGTAACCTTGTTGTTCAATATATGGATGCAATTTTCATTTTCTCAAGGAAAGTAATATGGAAAGATCTAGATCAACTCCCTTTAGATCCTCAAGACAAACAACAACCTCAATCTATCTTATCAGAAAGATAGGCTTTTGTATCAAAAGTTGAGGATTGACTAATGTGGATTCTGGCCAAAAATGGTAACTATTCAATCAAGGAAGGTTACAAACTTCTTTAGCAACTTGAGTAAGAAAAACCACCTTCTCGAGCATTCATGTTCTACTAGAATAAAGTAGTACTACCCAAGGTTGGGTGCTTTGTGTGGCTAGCAATCAAGCATAGAATTCTTACAAGTGATAGATTGGCTAGGATGAATATTGCCTCTCCTTTCAAGTGTGTTTTATGTGGTGAGGAAGATGAATCAATTGACCATTTGTTTGCAAGATGTCAATTTGCATACCAATGTTGGATGTTTATTTTAAACAAATTAAATTTTTACACCCCACTACAAACAATATCTGGGACATTTTTTAGGCTTGGCCAATTCTTTGCCCCAATGCCCTTTTTGTAAGAATTTGGAAGTGTACACCTGCTTTAGTAATTTGGGCTATCTGGTGGGAAAGAAATAAGAGGATTTTTAGAAAAGAAGTATCATCCTTAGAGAAAGTGCTCCAAATCATTGAAAAATTGACCTCAGGAGTTACTAATGCAAGTATCAATAGATGCAAATTTAATCTAGTTATCACTTCTTGGGATGGAAGTATCATTCGAGAATGAAAATCAATTTTCATCCCATTTGGAACTAGGATTTCTTCAAAGTTTCAAACTCATATAGATAGATCTATAGTCAAATGGTGACCCCCTACACCTAGTTTTGTCAAACTCAACTTTGATGGAGTATCTAGAGGTAATCCAGGACAATTAGGATTGGGAGCTTGTAGTAGAGATTGTATTGGTAAAGTCTTGGCAATCACAATAGCTCACCTTCTTGTAGGAACTAATAATATGGCTGAGGCTCAGTCATTGCTGTCAAGGCTAATTCTTGCTAAGAAAGGGAACTTCCAATAATTGCAAATTGAAGGTGATTCTCAAGTTATAATCTCTGCTTGTATTAAGAGACAATCATCTTCCTAGAAACTCAAATATGTGATCCAACAAATTTGGAATATTATTGATCAATTTTAGGAGATTAGAGTCTCACAAACATATAGAGAGGGCAATATAATGTCAAATTATCTTTCCAACTTAGGATGCAATGGGATTGCAACTTTTACACTAAACCCTTCTACACTCATGGAGCATTATATAGATTTGCAGAAACTAATGGTTGCTGACCTTTAGAAGAAGAGTTTATTGTTTGTGATGAGCTATTTACCCTATTGGTCTTGAGTAAATTTAGGTGCCAAGTGTACTTCATGTGTTGAGCATTTATTATGTGTCAAGTCATAGCTAATGTTGGGCAAGTCAGGGATTTCAGGGACTGAGTGGATTACATGTGTCGAGTAATTTATATATGTGCTAAGTTATTGTTGATGCTGAGCAATCCAAGATAAAAATTGTGACATGTGCTGAGAAAACAAGAATACTACATGAATTAACCTAGCAATCCAAGATGACAACTGTGACATGTGCCAAGCAAGCTAGAATACTACATGAATTAACCTATAGATAACATGTAAAATGTATGTGCCGAGTCAGAATTCTTATAGGTGTCGAGTTATTTTAGAACCTGAGCTAGAACTCTTATAGGTGTTGAGTTACTTCAGGTGCTAAGTGTGCTTCACATGCTAAGTGATCAATATGGAGTTGATGTCAAGCTAGCCAGTATGCCACATGTGCTGAGTATGCTAGATAGCTTCATGTGCTATGTTACATGAGTTGATCAAGCCAAAATATTACATAAGCTAACCTATAGATGTCAAGTACAATGTATGTGCCAAGCCAGAATCCTTATTGGTGTCGAGTTACCTTTGATGCCGAGCCAAAATCCTTATTAGTACGAAGTCACTTTAGGTGCTGAGTGTGTCTCTTGTGCCAAGTGATAAATATGTATTGAGTCACAGTCGATGCGGAGAAATTCAGTGAGTTTTTTGAGTGATCTTTACATGCCATGCTAAGTCACTTCAGGTGTCGAGTGTGCTTCACTTGCCGAGTGATTAACATGGATCTGATGCCGAGCTAGCCAGTTTGCCAAATAGTTTCATGTATTATGTCATATGTGCTGATCAAACTAGACTACTACATAGGCTAACCTATAGATGTCGAGTTCAATATATGTGCTGAGATAGAATCCTTATAGGTGCCGAGTTGCTTCTGGTGCCGAGCCAGAACCCTTATTTCTACCAAGCTACTTTAGGTTCCAAGTGTGCCTCTTGTGCTATGTGATCAATATGTGTCGAGTCACAGTCGATGTCAAGTAAGCTAGAATGTCATATGTGTTGAGCAAGTCATCGTGAACACTTTGACATCACTCGATGGTCATCGAGCACTATCCAAATTAGGTATTGAACATTTATTGACACCTTTATAAATAAGGCTCCTATGTGTTAAATCTTCTTAATTGAGTAGAATTTTTTTGGCTGATGTCATTGGATACAAACTTGTCTCAATTCGGCCATGTGGTACTTTGCATATGGCAAGATTAAATTCAGCACATATGACAACAAAACAATTTGCTCATCCTTCAATTTTGGGGGTGACAGTTTTGTACTTTGCCTTTCTCAAATTGCAAATGGGCTTTGATTTAATGGCATCCTCTTTATTACACACATGAGTGCAAGTACTCCACATCCTTTGTGTGTAAGCTAAGGGATTTATTTAAATGTGTAGAATGGACCTCTATTCAAGTCTTCATTTTTCTAGCTTGCTGTGCTTGCCATTTAACTTGCTTCCACAATGTCATTTCCTCAAGAATCATGCGTAAAATGCCACTCATATCATCAATTCCACCGTAACATTCTTCCAAAAAAATTCAAAATGGATGAAGATGCATTGTCTCATCCTCTTGACAATGCACCTCTGGACATCATGTTCATTGTGCATTCTCATAACATTTGTTAGGTGATTTGAACCATAATTGGGGTGGATCTCTTTTCGGCATCTCCAAGAAATGTACTATATCCTTCAAATTTGGTTTCTATTTTCCTTTCTAATGCCATGGATCTCCTCCAATCTACGTCAAGGTTGGAAATTATCACTCTCAAGGTGGTCTGGCTAGAATTCTAGGCCAAAGATAAGTTGAAAGGCACGATGCAAAGTTATGACCAGTGGTCCGATAATGCCTTGGTTGGGGGAATATTTTCTAGAACCATGCTAATGAAGAACCATGAGGTTATGATGACCTTTGAAGCGATGCAAAAGACATTTGAAAAAAATAATCCTCAGCTTCTGACCAAGTCCCTATAATTCACGACACGTGCTCTAGGTTATTAGCTGACAAAGGAGGTAAAGAAAGTTGCATTTGCTGTGATTGACATTTTGGGTATGCCAATCTTTGATGCACAAACAAAAGCTGCCCAGGTGAAAACACCTTTGGCTACTCCAACACATTTGATTCGTGAACCAGGTGCTGATCATTCTCGACTTTTAATGTTCTTGAATCTATCCATCATGTTTCAGATGAGTCTACTCGGCTTCGCCACTCAGATGTTACCAAACCAAGTGGTTGGGGTGTACCATCTTCTGCTGGCTTTTCTACCGGTACTCTAGATGTTGCTGCTGAGGGTTTGAGCTCAGGTTGGGATGTTGTTCCCCTATCATGTCCAAATTTTGGATGGGGTTTCTCTGTAAATCCTAGCATGACACCCACCCCTGCTTTTGGTGCTTCAAGTGAGGATATGGAAGAAAGATAGCTTAGAAGTTTCTTCTTTCCTTCTTGGATTATTTTCCACATTTCAGGCATGCTTTACAAATTGTTGAAAATCTTGTTTTGATTGATTTCAAGTCTTGTCCTCCATTCCTGATGTGCGATGACATTGTAAAATTCGACAAGCTTCAATTTTTGATGGTGTTAGTATTGTTCACTGATACAACAAGATTGTAAATATTGTTGTTGGTCAATTGTAAATATTGTGATGATGCTTGATTTTCTTTTTGGTTCTTCCCTAGTTGAGCTCTTGAGCTAGTTGAGCGATGATGCTCGTCCACTTTTGCCAAAAAAATAAAAAATACAAAAAAAGTGTACACTATAAAGAAAAAGAATAAGATAAACAACAATCCAAAAAAAAAATGAAGACAAAGAATAAGATAAAATTAAAAATATTACTTGATAGAAATAATAAAACCACATATTAGTTAACTCATTTAGTAATAGTTCTCACACTTATTTGTTTTTGGGTAAAAAGTATATTAAAAAATACCATAAGAAATAACAATGCAAAACATGGTTATACAAGATACTGAATAAGATAAACAATAATCCAAAAAGAAATAGAGTAAAAATAAAAATAAATATTACATGATAGAAATAATAATAATAAAATCACATCTCAATAATTAATTTAACTAGCATTGCACCAAAAAGTGGTGTAATGTTTTAACCAATAACAAAGAAATTTAGTATTATATTGTTTTAGCAAAAATATTAGACAACAAATAGGAATGTGATTTTCTCTTCTTTTTTCCTCTTTCTAAGTGAAGGATTACACGAATAGCAAGATATATTGCATAATTTGTAAAAGGCGGACTAAATGTTTCAATGTTGAGAATTTCCTCAATCTCTAATAATTTTTATATTTTAATTCACATAGTAATTTGCAATGTCTTTCCAACAATCTACATCTTATGTGGTATTTTTTTGCACAACTTCTCCTACCATTTCAATTTCACTGCATAGTTTCAACTTGCACCTTATATTTTCTCTCAATTGTTTGTGGTGAAGTTGTTGGAGAGGCTTCCAAGATTGTTTTGATACAATCTCAACTAATTCATTGAAGTAGAGTCAACTGTTGATGCGACCTTTTCTTTGTCTTCTCCCACTTCATCTTCTGCTTTTCCTCTTGCTCTTTTTCCTCTTGCTTTTCCTAGCACTCTCCATCTCCATCTCTCCACCTCCTCTTCTCCTTCTCCATCTCCATCTCCATCTCTCCACCTCCTCTTCTCCTTCTCCATCTCCATCTCCATCTCTATCTCCTGAACCTCCTTTCCTTCTATGTCTCCTGTTCTTATCCTCCTCCTCCTTCCCCACCCTCTTCTTCATCTTCCTCCTCTCTATCCCCCTTTCCTCCTCCTAATGCCAAAAAAAAAAAAGCATATATTTATTTCTGAAATTTTTATAAAATTATTATTTTTTTAAAAATATATTATTATTTTAAATATTAAAGTTATATAAAAGATATGTGCAATATTTTTACAAGGATTTTTGAAAAATATAGCTTTTTCAAGAAAACTTTTATTTTGTGGTTTACAAGACTAATTACTTATTTAAAATATATTTATTTGAAGTATTAATTATAATATTTTTACAATAGAAAGATTAATATTTTTCTACTATATTACTAACAATTGTAACATTAAAATACTTAAACAATCAAATGAAATCTATTCCTTGGATCCAAGACACAAATATACATCTACTTTTGTTTGAGATCATTTTGGATATCCTAAGAAAAAAATTATTTAAAGTTTGATGTCATTTTTCTTATTCTTAAAATAATCAATAATTATTGAAAATATATTTCCATATATTATTTATTTGTCATTAAATCTTATATCTAACATTTTATATATAATACTTAAAAAAAAAATTAATTATATGTCTAATTGAACTTTGCATCTTAAATTAAATTGAAAATGTAACATTTTATTATTCTAAATATTTGTTTTCCTTTTATTACATTTTTTTAATTACATTTTTTTGCCGTTATTTTTTAGATATAGCGGTTGTTTAGGGCAGGTCCCCATATGCTTGCTAAGCTTATTTTAGCTAGCAACCTCTACACAATAATTTGTGGAGCTAATGGCCCCATGATTGTTGATTTTAGCTGCTTATTTCTTAGCAACCATTCAAGATAGAATGTTAAATTGAAATTTTAATAATCAATATTATAGAAAAAAAATTTGAGGAAAAATATGAGGCAGTAAAGAGAGGAAAACCAGTTTGTGGAGCCACATGTCATTTTTCTCTATAAGTAGGGATTGCTTATTCTACCCCCCACCTTTTTTCAATGCTTAAGTTTATATTTTAAGTGGTGACTACTCCCGAAAGATAGGATAGATTCCAAATTATCCTTTTCCAAGAGTTGAAAACTAGCATGGGAACACTCCGGCTACTTAAATTTTGTTGGAAACTATAATTGGAACAATTGTTATGTTGTCATTGATGTCAAACATATTTGGTGAGACAATTTTCTATATGATCTAAGTGTCATATCTATTTAATTGATGAAGAGGATTTGAGAAGTTGTTCATAAAAAATGTATCTAGAGGAAAGGTTGAGTTATGAAGAGGACACTACAAATGGACACTTGATTAGTTGGACTTTGAGAAGATAAAGTGATTGTTTAAATCAAGTCGCAAGTGGAGAAGACCTAAAGCCCTGAAGATGTGATCAAAGATAGATCAAATGCATAGGCTTGATTGAGTAATAGAGCACAAGATTAAAAAATTTAAAGTATATGCTGAGTGATGCTAGTGTCAACCGAGCACTAAAACAAGCCAAGAAAAATTAGTGTTGACTGAGCATCAGTATCGACCAAATGATAGTTTATGTCCTGAGCAAGAAATATAGTGACCAAGTAACCCAATGATGATTGAGTGTCAAAACTTAGTGTTGGCCGAGGAATAACATTTTAATAGTTTGTGAGAAATCATAATTTCTAGCCTACTAGGTTGATTTTTTCGAATATGGAAAGCATGTTGAAGATAAGGATCGACGAGTTAGATCATTTAATGCTAGGAGAGGATTAGGTAAATAACTTAAGGAGTAGATTCCAAAAGAAGTTTCTATAAAAGAAGAGGGTAAACAAAATGGTAGTCAGACTCATTGTATGTGATAGATCTAATCATAAACCCTAAGATCTATAATGAAGTTTAAGCGGCAACATATCAAAATTACCTATTTAAAGAGGTACAAGGGCCTAACCTATCATGTGTGTGAGCATGTGGAGTCAAGTGAAGGTTGGAGTAGTTGCTGATGATATTGACTGGCAAATCTAAGTAGAAGGTTGAGAAGAGTTGAGAATGAGAGTGATTTGTTGAAGTGTTGTCAAGCGAATTAGTGATTGAGATGACAATGGAGGCCAGACATTGAGCTAAAAGTCACATGTAGGATCCTTTAACAGGGTGCCATTCTAATGAAATATTCTAAAGTCCTCTAACAAGGCAACTCCTAACATGGTAATTAAATCCATTAACAAGGTCAAATTTAATATTATTTTTTGTTAACTTTTAGCAAGGTTGGCTCCTAACAAAGCTCAGTTTAGAAGAGTAAAAATTGGTGACATGTTGTTGGTGGTTTTTCCCAAATTGAGCTTCCATGTTAAATCCTAATGTCAAACTTGTGTGGATGTTATTTATGGTGTTTTACTGATTGATGTTTACATTGAACAAGTTTGTTATATTTAGGATAGTGGACAACTAGTTGATGTTACTAAGAGTTGACTGTAGAGACCGAGCTATGTAATAATTAGATTTGAAATTGATCAAGTGCTTGTCTGTTTGTTCAATTGGTACATCTAACCTTGGATAACTCATTCACCCCCCTCTCAGTTATTCTAAATATTCTAACACAATTTGAGCACAAATTGTTCCTAAATAGCCACATAGAGACATGAAGGTGTGCCTATACTAAATAAAATTCATTACTTTGAACTCAGTGGTCTACAATACACAAGAGGTGTGCAAGATGATGGCATTCATGGCAACCATTGATTTGTTTTTGCCATTTTCATTTATGTTTATTTTTTTTTAAGAACCACTCTTTGCTGCCCTTGTCTTTCATGATTTTTAGCGCATTTGATCCCTACACTCTGAGGTCTTCCACTTTGGTCCTCTGTACGATCCCCATGATGGAAGAATGAATGCGAATGGGAGAAGATGTTCATAGCCATTGATTCCCTTTCCATCAATGCAGATTGCCCATTCTTATAAAGTGGGCTAATAATTTAATTAAAATAATAAAAGGCACTATGAATTTGGTTGATCTTCTAGATTACTGCAAGCCAATGGTTCTGTGATTATTTTTTTCATTGTTTTTTTTTTGGGGTTAGGAGAGGGATTTTATATGTTCTTAAGATTAATAAGCAATGACAACTTAGTGAAAAGAATCAAACTTTTTCTTCACTGTGTTTGGAATTGATTTTTTCTATACATAAATGTAACTTTGCAGTGGATTGTTGTTTGACACTTTTGAAATGGAACTAGAAATATATGAAGGCTAGAACACAAGGGTGACTATCTGACATGCTTTTGGTAGTTAGATAGTTAGATAATGAGATTAGGAAATTGGAAAAACATTTAAAGAAATCAGATCAATAAGACTAAAATATTCTAGTTTTTAACTGAGTTTATATATGATTTTTACACTTCAGAGTTTGGAATAATTTTTTTATGTAACTTTTGTGAATTTTATTTTCTTCAAATATCAGATCAACCATTGTGATCTATCATCAGAGTAAGTTGAATTATGAAAAAAAAAAAAATGAATCCTTCTTGTTCAAGGTAGCTTTTTTATTTGCTAATTCAAATCTATAATTTTTTCGCACTAACATTTCAGATCAATGATCGACTAACTAGAATTGAGCCACAACTTACGTGCCTTTTCTTTCTGTTTCTTTCCAACTTCTCTATATTTAATCCAGAGGAAAGCAAGGTTGATGAAACATTAATGTTTTTTCTTCCTTTCAATGTTGTTCATAAATTTGTGTTCTCATTACAAGCCTCTTTCACCAGCCAAGAAATTAAGATTTCTTATCTTGTTTCATGTGAGAGTCCTTCCATGTAACATGAAGACAGTGGAGATAGTTTTGTGAGGATTTATTTGGATTCACTTTCATCTAATTCACTTACAAAGCTATTTAAGAGTATTGAAGTGTCATCTTATTTCACCAACTTCTCTAAAACAATAACAATAATATCATAATTGCTATTATTTGTGTATAATAGTTGATTTTCTATTTAAAATAAGTTCACAAATTTTATATATTATTAAATAAAATATATATTTTATATATAGAATAACATTTTAACTAGGCATTGTTATTAATATTATTAAATCATATATTTTATATATTATTAAATAAAATATATTCTTTATAAATAATCCATTATACCTGAAAGCCATGTCTTTTCTTTGGTCATGGTCTTTTTAAGATAAGTTGTTGATTTGTTGTTAACAATTTTAAAAACAATTCTCACAATCTTTAAAGTATAATTGCTTTTGTTCTTTATTTAGATTAGCCCCTCAAATTCAACCTTAGAATGAATATGATATAATATTTTATAATGTATAATCAATTATGTTTCATTTGTTTGGTTTATATAATTTTTTGAAAAAAGAGGGGTAAAGACTTTATTGAACTTTAGAACAAAATATTACAAAATAGCAAAGGGCCAAAGCCCCAGGAACCACCAGAGACCACAAAAAAGACAAGAACTAGATCATCCCTCCCTAATTCCACTAACATCCTTTGACAAGAGTCCTCTCCAAGTTTTGACATAACTCAAAAGGCATTTTCTCCCACTCATTAATCTTCCTGCCATCTATATTTCTAGACGCCCATTTTGCTAGGCTATTAGCTGCCCTATTCCACTCCCTTGGAATATGGGCATAAGACAATGAATCCATCAAGGAGCTAACCTATAAAATCTGTTGCACTATCATAGACAAATGCCAGCTAACATTCAAAGTATTCCTCTCAAGAAGGTTAACCAGGAAACCTGAGAGTCAGATTCACAAATCACCTTTCGCCACCCTAGAGCATAAGCCTGCTTTAAAGAATACAGGATAGCCAAATCCTCCATCCTATTAATAATTTGCATTCCTTTATTAACCAAGAAAATAAAAACCACTAATCTAGAAGAGTCCCTACCAATCCCACCAACCCCAGCCAGATTTGGATTTCCCCTAGAAGAACCATCCATATTAATTTTCAAAAACCAGCATCCTTTAAACTTTTTGCTTCACACATTTGCCTCTCCTGACATAGGCTGATGCTGAAGATATCCCTTTTATTCCAAACCTATCAACCATCTCAGCGTCACCTTTCTCAAGCAACAACACTACCTCACTCTTAGCTATGACAATATCCTAAATCATTCCCATTATTCTAAGCCAAATCTATTGAATCCCCAATTCCCCCCCCCCGAAAGATTCTTTGATTCCTTTCCAGCCAGACTTGCCATAGTAGAAAGATAGGTCCAACATGCCAAACATCCTACAAGAAGGGGGCAAAGGAGGGGGGCCTCCCCTGACTCATCCAAAACTCTACCAAGGAGGAGGCATGAATGTACAATCACTTCCAAACCTCCCACCAAAAATGCCATAGCTGCAGGGTGAAAGAACAATGGAAGAACAAATGTAGAGAGTCTTCCTCCTCACTACTACAAAGAACACACCTTGAAGGGTCAAAAAAACCCCTCTTGTGGATATTGTCCCAAGTCAAGCATCTATTCCAGACCAAAGTCCAAATAAAGCAATTATACTTTGGCCAAGAAAACTTATTCCAAACTTTCTTCCACCCTTGGGATTAGGGGACTAGGCCAACACATCATCATCCATAAGGGTGCTATAGTTTTGGCCAGAAAGAATGTATTAGAGCTCAGTACATTCCTCTTCCAAACTGAAAATAGGCCATTCCTTTGGGTTCTTCCATCTTGCCTCCACCAACTAACCCTGAATGGAAAAGGACTTAAAGTCGCGTACCCTTGACCATACAGCTTCACAAAACCTTTGGTAAAATATCCACAAATGAGGATATTGAATGACCATGCCTGAGGGTAGCCATCCCAAGCATCATGCCATAAATGAGCCTCTGACCCACCCTTGTAGATCCAGAATAGGCCACCCTTGATGAGCGCAACACCTTTCTTGAGAGTATTCCAAATCACTAAACCATTCCCAAGCAAGCTATACCAAGGGATGTCTTTCTGGGGGATCCTTGGAAAGTACTTCTAAGTCACAATTCTAGCCCAAACCTGGTCCTGTTCCACACTCCAACGCCAATACAATTTGGCTACCAGAGCAATACCAGTTAGCACTAATTGCCATAATCCAAGACTACCAAACTATTTTGGGCTACAAATAACCTCCCATTTGATAAGACTCCACTTAGTTGAAGATAAATTGCTAGCCCATAAAAATTGTCTTGCTAAGGAATTCAAGTCCCTAACAAAGCTCATTGGTGCCACCTGAATCATACTCCTATAGAGAGGAAGAGCCTGAACCATAGATTGGAGCAGCTAGACCCGACTAGCAAAGGATAGCCAGGGATGGGTCCAATGAGTGACTTTGACACAAAACTTATCTAGAATGACTTGCCAAGAATCCCTCAATTGCTTGCCACCAGAAATAGGAATCCCAAGATAGAGCAATGGAAGACTCCCAATTTGGAATATGAGAATATGAGAAATTCTTCTCTAAATAGATGGTAGAGTGTTGAAGAAAAAAGTGGAAGACTTAACCTCATAAATCAACTGTACTAAAGTAGCAAGATAGACATCCAACACCTTGCACATATTAGAAGCCTCCTGAATGATAGCCATGCCCATCAAAGCCCTATCATCTACAAACTGTAGGTGCGATTGCACAAGAAGGCCTCCTCCCCATTGCCAGACCTGAATGAAGCCCCTTTCTACATTCCTTTTTATCAACCATCCCAAACCTTCCACCAAAAGAAGAAACAAGTAAGGAGAGAGGGGGTCACCTTGTTCTAACCCTCGAGAGGCACCAAAAAGATTAGAATGCTCCCATTAATCAAAATTGAGAAAGAAGTCAAATTCACACAACTCATAACCCAATGGATCCATTCCTTTGCAAGACCCAAGGCTCCCAAAACCTTTTGGAGGAATGACCAACAAACTCTATCATAAGCCTTAGCCATGTCCAGATTGATGAACATACCCTTATCTTTAAAGTTGGCCATATAATGAATAGTCTCAGTAGCCACAAGCACCCCATCCAAGATCTAGCAACCTACCACAAAGCCACTTTGTTCTTCAGAAATTAGCAGTGGAAGACATTTTTTTAACCTATCAGCAATCAACTTAGATATAATTTTCTAAATAACATTGCAAAGAGAGATAGGGTGAAATTGACTTATCTGATCAACACCTTCCCCCTTGGGGATGAGAGAAAGGAAGGTAGAATTTAGGGCTTGAAGCATATGCTTATTCTTCTGGGATTCTTGAATAATTGCCAATAAATCTATCTTGATAATGTCCTAAAATTCCTAGAAGAACTCAATCGAAAAGCCATCTGGACCCAGAGCTTTTCCTTTCTTCATCTGGAAAATAATCATTTCTAGCTCCTCCAAAGATATGGCACTCATAAGATTATCTTTCATTTCTAGAGAAACCAAAGAAGGAATACAAGAGAGGACTTGAGCCTCTTTAACCAAGTCCTCCTGTGAATCCTCCCTAAATAAAGAGGCAAAATATTGCACAACTTCACTAGAGATATCCTGAGAAGAAGAGAGAACCTCCCCCCTATCATTCACCAAAGTTGATATAGAATTACCATGTCGCCTAGCCTTCACTAAATTGAAGAAGAAAGCAGTATTCTTATCACCCTCTTGAAGCCATTCAATCCGAGCTTTTTGTTTCTAAAAGATTTCCTGTCTCAGCTCCTATTCCTCCAAGGTTTTCAAAGCTTTGGCTTCCTCTTGCAATAAAAAATTTGACACACCATCCTCCCTAATCAACCTGGTGATATCATTCAACTCAACTTGAGCCACATTTTTTGACTGGAAAATATTTCTAAAGCAAAGCCTTTTCCACCATTTGAGATGATACTTATTGTAGGAGTTTAGCAAAAATATACATTGTTGTACCAAAGGTAGGTCTACCATCCTTCCACCACTTAGCAACATATCCATTTAGATTCAGGTCCCTCAACCACATGAGCTGGAATTTGAAAGGTGGCCTCTAAGGCAACTAGGTAGAAGAAATAGCTAACCTAATGGGCTACTGATCTAAACCTCTCCAATCTAATATCTCAAAACTGGAAGACCACAATCTGTCCACCCAAAAATAGGAAACCATGAATCAATCTAGTCATTTAGTAATGCAATTTTCTCCCACTGTTGTATTATTCCAAGTGAATTGGCCATTGCTAGGCTTGATATCCATAAGATTGAGTGCTGATTTATTATCACGGAGTAGCATAGAAGAGGGCTCAAGTCTTGCAATACCTTCCCATTTTTTAGATAAATCAAGAATAGCATTAAAGTCTCTAGCAATAATCCATGGCAAATAAGGAAATAGACCATGAACAAAATGAATATTATTCCATGCAAGAAGTTTACCTTGAAACTCAACAGGAGCATAGACATTGGAAAAAAGAACAGATTCTCTCAACTCAGGGTATAGAGAGACCAAAGATAAGGAGGACCTAAAGGATATCCACCACAAAGGCTAGATCTTTCGTGGGTTCTAGAAGCATGCCACACCCCCCGAAGATCTCTAAGCTCCAATGCATTGACATTGACCATTCTTCCACAATTTGGGTGCTATACTCATCATGTACTCAATAGAAACCTTAGTCTCCTAAAGAAAAAGAACATTAGGAGAATGACTTTTAACCAATTCTCAAATAACTTTTTGTCTAGGGCTGTTGTTCAAGCCCCTCACATTCCATGAAATAATGATCGTTTTGGGGGAGTCAAAAAATGGGAATCCAAGGTCTTAACAAATCCTGACTCCACCAAAGTATCCCCTATCATCTTAATCTTCTCTAGGTCCTTTTTTCATCCACTCTTACCACTTTTCTCTGAAGCCCCCTTCTTGTCATCCTTTTGAAGAATACCTAGATGAGGAGAAGACTTTCCCCACTTATCCATATCCAAAATAGTAGTCCATGTAGGAAGAGAAATACCCTCTTCTCCCTATCCCAAATCAACATTTGAACCTAGAATCACCTGAGCCCCTGCTTGCCCATTAGTGACCATAGGCATAGCAGATTCCACATGTGGAGTAGGGGGAGGAATGGAAGAGGCAATCTCCAGGCTAGAATCCACCACAAATTAATCCACATTAATAAATCTCGGATTAAGTTCTTACTATCCCAATTCATCCAATACCTCAAATCTGTTAAAAGTATCCTCAAATTGTCTCTCCATCAGAGTCCTCTTCTTTCCTCTATTTTGGTTACAAAAATTAACCTAAACAAAACCCTTAGCATCCTTACCCTCACTAGAAATTGGCTTCTTCCCTTTATTGACATCAAGAGTGTTATGGGGACAAGGTGAAGACTGCTGCTCCACTGACTTGGCCTTCAGGCATCTTTGTAGTAGGTGGCCATATTCATGACATAGGTGGCATCGAAAAGGAAGGGTCTCGTAATCTAGTTGCTGCACCCAAGAATGTGAGCCCGCACACATTTCAACTGCATCTGGCAATGGTTTACTCAAATCAAGTTCCACACAAATTTGAGCAAAATTCATAACCTTCTTACCAAGGGTTTGTGATGAAGACCCCACTAGCTTCCCCAACATCGATGCAAGCATATGAAGAACATCCTCCCAACAACACTCTATAAAAAATTTGGATAACTGAACCCACACTAGAATTTGATTTGGAAGCTCCTCAGAAGGATTAAATCCTGAATGCCATGGCTTAACAAATAACCCAACTTGGTTGTAAAAATAGGGCCTACCTTCAAAAACCCTATTACGATCAGCCATGTAGATGAATGTGACCATGAAAAAGTTATTTGCAAGCAACATGACCTCCATTTCACCCTTTGGTTCCTAGATTCTCCGAGCCCAATTTTCCAAAAATTGAAGAGATACTCTTAATCCAAAAAATTTTCAATACAACGAATGCTTAGAATAGTATTCAATATCCTTAGCAATTAGTTCAAAAGGGATTACTAGTTTGGGTCTTTCTTTGCATCATTCCAGGCATCTATTAATCGTCGTGATCCAAGATCCACCAGGCGAGCTCAATTCCATAGTACCAAAAATCTACAAAAAGAGGGCATTATTAAACACCCTTGCCCCTTGTCCTGACAGAGGTAGGGTAAAAGCACAAACCTGTGTCACCTTTTATAAAGAAAAGTGATATCAGAATGTGACAGTTCAACATTAATGACAAAAAAAATGGTATTTGCGTTTAAAATATGAAGATGATGTAAACTGATGAAATGTGTAGAATTGTATGAATTTTATGCCTATAATTTTTATTATTTTTTTGACTAAGAATTTATTCATTTTATTTTATTTTGAAGTCCCTTTTTTAACTATAAAAAATATAGGATGTAGTTCCCGTCAAACAAGTATGTGCAAATCATCTCTTTTTGTTATGATTTGAAAATATTTTATAGATGACATGTATAGCTACTGCACAAAAAAAGAAATAATTATTTTTGATGTATATTTTCTTTGTTATAAGTACTCAAGTTCGACCTTGTCAAAATCCAACAATTTTTTCCTCCTGTCAAAACTTCCCTATCAAACCTATACCTTCTTGAAAAAAAATTACATATTCATGAAGAGGATTCTCTCCTCTAGTGATAAATATATTTTTTAAATTTTTTTGATATGATTTACTATTTTTTTTTTCATTTTTTGAGAGAGCATCTTCCGAAATGTTGAAATATCAACTTATAATATTTTTAGATTATAACATATTATAACTAATCAAAACACTCAAAAATTTATATAATGATGATATTGAATCTGAAATCTATAAAAGGGTATTTTTAGTTTTTTTTTTTAAATTGAGTTTTGATAGAGAAATGAGATTTGACCAAAACAGGTTTTTGTATCACAAACGGTGACACAGATCTATGCTTTTACCCGGCACATCCATCGCATCATGCAATTCTATGTCAGGCACAACCCCAGAAGGCTCACCCCATGACATAACTGCCCACCGGCCTGGACTGATCACGGCAAGGGACCTCCGTCTAAGCACTTCCAACACAAAATGACCACCCTTCCTATACAAAGGAGACCAAAAAGGAGTAGCTCACATTTTAACCATCATTTTCTATAGATATCCTTCCCCCCACTACTAGACATGCACCCCTCACCCATGCATGCACAGGATGATCATGTACAAGCTAGGGCATGGCTTCCCTAGCTTGGCAATAGGTGAGAGAGAATGCCATCCAAAATTCCCCCCAATTTATATAATTAAGAAATATTTGAAGTTTAACTAAAAATAAAGAATAATACAACTTTATAACTAGGTTAGATTTCTTAAATATATTTACTAAGATAATATATACATATTATAAGTAAGGCTTTATTTTTATTGGTAGTAATAGTAATTATATTAAAATAAAAAAGATTACAAAAAGTTGTTTGTCATAGAAGGCCTGATCAAGATGAAACCCTAACCCTCTAAACACCTAGCCATCTTGAATACAATATGACATTTGGTATTATATAAGGATCACTACCCTATCAGACCAAAATGTGATCAGAACCATAACAACTTCCCAAACTAAAGAAAAAAAACCAAAAATCCACCCGATTCACCCAAGGAAGACATGAGCACTCTCCTTTGTGTTAGATTATGGTGACTGATCAGGAAAGTATTGTACATACTTCATAAATAGTGGGGTTGCCCCAAAATTTTCTTTTTTGGTACTATTTGCCATTCGTAGATTCACCACTAAAGTTATGGCCGACATATGGCCAACATGTTGTAACCCTAAAACAACATAAAATACTTGTATAAAAGGGTTTAGGGTTAGGTATTTTTTCATTATGTTGTGATGCAAAATTGGTTCTTGCGGCGGTATTGAGCTGTAAGGGATTACAAATTGTAATCAAGTTGTAATCACTGGATTGTAATAAGATCGAACTTGCTGGTTGGTGGACGTAGCCCAGGGATTGGGTGAACCACGTTAAATCTTGGTGCCTTGTGTTCATTTTTGTGTGATCTATTATTTTTCAGTTATTGGTTATATTTGCATGTAGTTTTTTATTTCTATCCGTGGTTTATCCTAACACTTTGAGTGGAAGAAACATCAGATGATCCTACTCAATCCTCCAACAACAAAATATCCACACCTGTTAGATCCATTGTTTATGTCACAATTGAGGAACCTGGGGCCTTACCCCTCTTGCTAGTTCACTTGACCAAAATCTAGTGAAAAATCAGTGGGTGAGAACTATCATCAATAGGGGAGATCAATTTGCATGCAACCACCTTAATCTTTCTCTTCTTTAGAACAATATTGAGAGTGGAGGTGATGTAGAGATATAAAAAACAACAAATTTCTTAGCAAAATTCTTGGTTTTCAAGCAAATTCAGACCTTCTGTCAAAGATTTTATTATATCTCGCACATACTAGCATCTCAAGACTTCAAACCTAATTCATTTGAAATCTATTTCAATCCCGTAAACATTTATGAAGGATTCAAACCCTTATCCTTCCACACAAACATGTGAAAAGTTAGAAAATAAAATAAAATGTGAAGAACAATACCCAAAATTTTAACCATTGTTCAATAAATTTAAGTTCTCTCTCTCTCATATGAAAGAGTTAGAACCTCAAACTAGATTCATTGGAAAGGTAATTTGAATATCTATCCAACCATATAAGTTTCATACCTTAACCAAGTAATATATACAAATGGGAACTAGATAGTGGCAAACATTTTTTTTCAAAAATCAAAAAATCTCTCCTGTTTCTATATCCAAACTTGTCAAAAAAAACCCTTTTTTTTGTTCATAAATTTTCCCTATGATATAATTTGACCAAAAATGAATATATAAATGTGACTCTTGGCATTTTAAGCTTTTGTGTATTTAAAAGACTCCTAGACTTCTAAAATTTCTAGAATTTCCTAGTTTTAAAAGTGCAACTTTGTCTTATGCAATCAATATTAAACTACCATGTATTTCTATTTGTGTGACCCCTATAAAACACTTAGATGATCCTAATATTAAATTAAATAAGCTAATTACATGCTTATAGGCTAGTTGAAAACTTGAAGATGAAGGCTTATAGGTGTGCCAAATCATGTAAGTGCCTTACAAATTAAACCTTTATTATAACTAAATGCAATTAAAAAACTAGACAACATGAACACAACCTATCAAACATGAATACCATGATCTATATGTTGGAATTACAATAGGGAAGGTAAACATCAAAGGGGGGGGGGGGGGGGGGGGGGGGGTGAATCAGTGCTTTAAAATTTGACCCATAAAACATTCACCACACATCCATCTCATGAATTCAATGAGAAGGTAAAATTGGGGAGGGGATGAAACCCAAAAATCTTCACTACTATAGTAATAAAGTGTATCCAATGAAGGTTACAATGTTTTATCATGAAACATGATCTACCCTGTGAAAGATCTATCCCATTAAAGGCTTACAAAGACTATTAGGTCTTACCCTATTAAAGGATTTCAACACCCTTTAAAAGTGTTCCTTGTTAAAGGACTTCAACTCAAAATAAAGTAACCATCTTGTTAGAGGATTTCAATACAACCTATTAGGAATACTCTGTTAAGAGATTTGATTGATTCGCCTATTAGAATGTCTCAACATTGATCTTACGGTTAGCACTTTGTTGCTTGATGACAGATCACCTCTAAACATGTATTCTTAATTCTTCTTGATAAAATGTCTCTCTACTATTCACTATTCCCTTCTTATGTTCTCCTTTAACTGATTCTACAATGCAATTTTAGGTCATAATACCTTGGTCATCATGAATGTCCTGGTTTGTGCATGCAAAACTCTCTTTGATCATTCATTCATTCCCTTTCATGCTCATAGAAAGTTTAGGGTTTGTCCTCCTTAAGAAGACCTAGGTGACTTACAGTTAGGTATGAATCAACGGATGTGATTCACCCATTTTTCTGCTTAAACCATCCCTTGACCTAATTGGATGCATGTAATGCATAGGGATTCCAACTTAAGATTTGTCCTTATCACCAAAATATCATAATTATACAAACAATTATGACAAAACTATGTTACTCAACATTTGAAGTCTCTGATGCTCAGTGTATACTAATTTCAATACTGTGACTCAACATCTAAATGGCTCAGCATGCACTGCTTGCTTGGTTCCTGAAGCACTCGATATATACTGTCTGCTTGGCACATGAGTGACTCGACACTCATTGTTGACTCAACATGCTCTAACTTATACATATGCTCGACATATACCACTTGTTCGACATGAACTAAGTAAATGACTTAAGTGTATAAACACTCACTTGTCAAAACCAATCTGAGATCAACAATCTCCCCCTTTGACATGAGTGTTAAAAATGCTTGGTCATGCATTAATGCTTTTATTCTTACCAGCATAACATAACTCTTATTCAACTTCTATAAAAAAATTTCAAAATATCAAAATTTTGCAACAACTTATACCTCAAAATATTATAACTCCCCTTGAGTTGTTTGATCTAGCTTTGTACTCCTCAAAATGTTACTCCTGTTGAGTAGATGTGCCTCAATTGATACTCTTTTACTTGCTTACTATTCTTTGCTCTCCCATGCTTTCTCCCCCATTCTCTTTCTCCCTCTTTTTGACACTAATGTCAATGGGTCATACACTAGTAGTTTGTCTATCCAAAAAGGATTTATGGATCACAAGAATAATCTTAAGAGAAACATCCCAATTGTCACAAGCTACCTCCAAAAACTTAATTTGGATGGCCAACTTGGTAGCAAGGTGTACTAGGCCATCTACTATAGAAAGAATAGGGTCTTTCTTCATAAGAGTTTTTGGATAGCCTAACTCCTTGTGCAAAATCTCCATGCGAGGAGTCAATGTAGTCTGGATGCTTATTAGTTTAGCTCTTATGTTGGCTTCATTTGTAGATAGCACAGATAGCGCTACTAACTAACTCTAGGTTTGCAATAGGGTCCTCAAGTGTTTCTCACTTTCGGCTAGATTTATGGGTAATTTAGCTCCAGATGACTGCATTTGACTTTCCAAGCTTAGGATGTGATTCCTTATTTCTTGTGTGAAGAGTGTAGGATTACACAGTTTGGTGTACAAAGAGAAAATGTTCTCAAGTAACTTCTTCACACTTTTTATCTTAGTTGCCAATGCAACTTGTATAAGTGCTATATCACTAGATATCTTCTTATTCACTTTATTTTGAAACTTCTTTTTAGATCATTCTAATAATTTTGCATTAATATCAAGGTCTGCATAACTTACCTTTTCCACTATGTTAGTCAATTGTTAAATAAGTAGCTTTGTTTTATCTGGAGTAGGTAGACTAAATGCATCCAAGAAGATGTCTTTAATATCAAGAAAATCTTGCTTCTTCCCATGCTCCCTTCTAAGTAGTTCTTGATGTTTCTTTCTAGCCAGTGCTTCTTGAAGTATACCCATATGCTCAATTGTTATTGTTGCAAGATCAAATTTAGGCAATATAATTTCTTCATCTAGGCTAACATCTCCATAGGTTATTTCCTCTTCCGTCTTAGATAAAATAGGACTCGACATTGAGAATTGCAAAGCTATTGCATCTATGCTCGACCTTTGAAGGGTTTGACTGGAAGGAGTGCCAGATTCTGGTAAAGTTACCAGTGCTTGAATTGCTACTAGCTCCTTTAGCTTGGGTGTCAACTCAGTCCCTTCAAGCTTGTCCTTTTTTGCCTCATTACCTTGAATTGCATCTTAAACTTGTGCTAGAGGTGAAAATCAATCTATCTAACCTATTTGAATCTATGTTTCATTAGTGGCTTGAGTTTCTACTTTATCCATTCCAATTGTATCAACCTTTTCTGGTGCAACTTCAGGTACATTTTTTGAAGATTTTACACTAGTGACTTGAGGGGTGATTATAGGTGGTTGTGTTTTCACCTCCTCCCTTGTAGTTTTAGTCACTAATTTCTAAAGTTCATTTACACTCACCAATACAGGGTTGTCACACAATTTAGCCTATAGTGCAGATTGATCAAGTATCTTTTTCAAGTCTTCATCTATTAGGGGATTGATTTTATGAATAGTGAGATCAAAAACATCCTCTACTGTGATAGTTTTAGTACTCACGCTTGTTATTTGTGGAGGGTTGACATTTAGGATTTGTGTATCTTGTACACTCTATTCTTGTTGTTTCTCTTTATTAGTTGTTGCCTAATCATTTACATTCATTTCAGTACCTCAACTATGCCTTCATTATTGTCATCATCTTCATCATCTTTAACCTCAATGGTCTATTGTTCTCCTACTCTGACTGTAGCTAGCTCATATGTAATTTTCCATATCTGTGTAGTCTTCCTTACAACATCTTCTATGTTATTATGTAATATGTTGAATGCTTTATATTTAGGAATAAATCTAACAACATATTTCTTTATGGCTTTAGCTATTTGTGCCTTGCTAAGTTTAGGCATAACTTGAGTGAAGGTAGTTTCTCTAATTTTCCTTTCAATATCTAAATAATAGTGACATTTTTTCTCAACTCTTTCATATAGGATTTTAGGTATGGATTTGGAAATCTCTAATGGAGATTTCTTGAAAGTAGCCATCATGGCATATATTGCCCTTTTCCAAGTTTTTCAAAATCAATGTGAGAAAATCCTGATAAATCTACATTATTTCTAACATTCTCACATAAGTTGTCTAAATTTGAAGATGGATTATGACTCACCACTTGGAATTGGCTATTGTCATTAAATTCATTTCTTTCCTCATCAGTTTCAGCTTGAGCAATATATTTTCTCCTTGGTCTTTTCTGTGATCCACCTTCCTACTTTGTAGGCTTGGATTTCTTATTAGCCTTTTGTGCAATGACACATGTACTGGCCCTTGTAGTAGGTGTTAAAGGTTTGGGTTGGCTTGGTTTAGAAACCTTCTTAGGTCTTGTCACTGTTTGTGCCTTAGCCTTTCTCTTATTCTAATAAGTAGGGATAGGTGCTTCCTCAACTTCTTCTTCCTTGGCACCTTTTGTAGTTTCTATTTCTTCCTCTTGCTGATCTTCACCCTTTCCTTGTGTCAATGCAAGTGGTGCTTGAATCTGAGTGTCTTCTTCCTCTTCATCTTCCTGCTTGACACCTTCATCAAATTTTTCTTTTGATTTATTTACCTATTTATCCTTTTTTTTTATGACAGAGTTAGTCTTCAACTCCATAGTAATCTTAGACTTGACCATCTCATAGTTACCAAATGCTTTGGCATCTTTGTCTATTTCTTTTGCAAGTAATGTTGTAATTGCTATAGAGGCCTCATCAACATTAATTTCATAACCTAATGGTCTTAGCCATCTTACTCTTGGAATTGCTACTTGAACAAATAAGTAATCAACATCAACTAGGAAACAAACATCATCATAATGTTTTTCCACTAATGACACTAGAATTCTTAATCTCTTCTTCATGGATTGTTTGAAATCCTCAACATAACTAGTCATTACTGACTCAAAAATTTCACCTAATTGTTCTATGAACTGTCCTATTTGAACTGCAATAGACCTATTTATCTTCTATGCCACAGTACCAAATATAGGAAATGTGTTCTAAACATAGAAGAAGATACATATCAAAATAGATCTGAATTTACACTGAGCACTCTTTGTTTTTCTTATTGCTTCTAGGTTTTAAATCAATTGTTGTAGCTACAACTCAAAAAGATCATATGTATGATCCTTCTTCACAATCTTGTAGCCATATCTACTACAATGCAAGGTACATTGATCAATCTGATTTATTGGTAAAACTTATGTGCAATTGTCCTTATTGTAAAATCTATCAAAGGATCTGTGAACATAAAAGAAGATACATATCAAAATAGATCTGAATTTACACTGAGCACTCTTTGTTTTCTTTATTACTCCTAGGTTTTCAATCAATTGTTGTAGCTTTAGCTCAGCAAGATCATATGTGTGATCCTTCTTCACAATCTTGTAGCCATATCTATACAATGCAAGGTACATTGATCAATCTGCTTTATTGGTAAAACTTATGTACAATTACCCTTACTGCAAAATCTATCAGATGATCTATAATGGTGTCTATGGTCATTCCCCTCTTATTTCACATAGCCCCTATATTCTTTTAATGACTTCTTTGGACTCACTTCTAATAGTCTTTGGCTAATCTAGGGTTGGATACCCTATTAATCTATGGATTATTCTCTTTGAGATTTTGATTGGCCCATTATCTAACCACATTGAACTGTCATGAATTCTACTCAAAACAATCCTGATCCATTCAGTTTTGAAAACATTAGGGAAATCTAGGCTATGAGTTAACCCTTTCTTTTCTACAATCTTGAATTCTTCCCTTAACACACCGTTTTCACATAGTTTTACATATGCTTCTCTAATTTCCATGTTACCAATACTACCAATCTTATAATTATA
Organism: Cupressus sempervirens; assembly: GCA_028749045.1. Classification (NCBI taxonomy): domain Eukaryota; kingdom Viridiplantae; phylum Streptophyta; class Pinopsida; order Cupressales; family Cupressaceae; genus Cupressus; species Cupressus sempervirens. The sequence continues at coordinate 878,346,070 of CM053783.1, read as the reverse complement.
ACATTTTTTGACATCATGTATCATTAAAACTTGCGGTGGTATCATAGATAACACACTAGAGGGATCTTGTTTGTATGTTATGTCTAGAATGGCCTTGAAAACAAGTTGTTTTACCTCATTGCTAATTAATTGAACATTTAAAATGTCTTTTTCCTTTACACTTTTTTCTTTCGAAGAACTAGATGCCATTTTACAAAACTAGGGTTTACGAAATTAGAAATAGCATAGCTCGGCACACGATAAATACTTTTCAAAATCTGATGAAATGATGTTGAATAGCTATAAAAATCTCCTACAAACACTTCAGATGAAATTTCTAGACCACCTTTAGCTCTTCTTTCTCTCTCTCAATTTTGAATGATGTTAAATGAGCAGAAATTGATCAAATACCCCTTCGAAATACTACAATTAATGCTAAGTGCTTACACATATATAAGCTTGACATCAACTAATTTTTGGCTCACTCAACATCCACTAGAATTTCCATTCATTCAGAAAACATTACGAGCTTGGAAACAACTAGCCAGTCTATTAGCTCAGCATCCTCTTACATTTCACTCGATAATCATAGGAAATTTTTCATGCTCGGTAGTAACATGAAAAACTTAAAGATTTTTCTTTGATTCCTAATAACACCTTGCTTATTTACTCATGCTTATGTAATCTTTTTAGAACTAAATCCTTTGGAATTGATGTATGATATAAGTTTTGAATATTAGTCCTGCATACCTCTTGATTGCTTAGTTTGATGAGGTGTGATCACTTGACTGGTTGGGTGAAGTGATCCCTTCTCCACTTGATGTTCTGTACTCCTCCTTTTTCTTCCATGGCTTGTTCATTTCATTTCTAACATTTCAATATCTGCCTTTCCTTTGCCTTTATTGAACTCACAACTTGGTGCCTTTGACCTTGTTGGACAATATCGACTAATGTGACTAGTCTTTAAATAGCTAAAACATGTGGTTTGACTCAACTGCCTTTTGTAGTCACTTCTATAGTGTGTTCTTATACAATTCTTAGGAATATGTCTATACACTTGATAGTAGTGACAACTATACCTTGTATTATAATTCCAATTATAAAAGTTGCCATTTTTTTAACCTTTGTTTTCCTATTTGATGACCACATGGGTTTGGATCTACACTCAAAAGCTCTATGTCCATACTTCTAATAGTTATAACAATATCCTTCAAATATTTGAGTGTGCATGGTCTTAGTTCTGCATTCACATGCTTGATGACCTTGTTTATTGCACTTGTGATAGTGACCCATGCTCTTTTGCTTAACATTTTGATTTACAGTCTTGCTCTTGCATACATTGGAAGTATGTCCTTTCTTACCACAATTATGACAAGTAGGTTTGGAATTCTTACCTTTTTTACTCCTTTCTTTAGCACTTTTGGATGATTCTCCTTCTTCAGTACTTGTGTATCCCAGTCTAGATGTATCATTGTTGGATCTAGGGGATCTCATCAATTGTTCAAAGTATTTGATAGCTTCACTAGGTTTACTAAAACTCTTAGCAAATTCCTTTTCCCTTTTTAGGTCATTCCTCAATTTCTCATTCTACAACTTTGATGTTGTTATCTCAATGTTCTTGGCATTCAATTCATGTTTGGCATTCATCATTCGACCCAAAGTTTTGAATTGCATGTTACCAACCCTAGTTACTTCAATCATGGCTTTGTCTTCCATAGCATTCTTTATCTATTCAATCACCTTACATAGTAGTATGGCTTGTGATTCTTTCTCTAACTTGAGATTTTTGATTTCTTCAGCTAGGGTTCTATTCTTTTCCATTAGATCTACAATTGCTACATCAAATTCATTGGAGTCTCCATTTGTAAATACCTTAGTACTGTCTATCTCTTTGTATTGTGTGTCATTCTCCTCAATAGCAATTCATTTCCTTCTCTTTAAAGATTTCTTTAAATCTTCTCTTTCTTCATTCAAATGATGTAGAATGAGATGTATTTCAATCTCTTGGTTCTCAATAATCTTTCATAACTTGTAGAATTCCATTCCCAAGATCTTTCCTCAAAGTTGCAAAGCTTCTCTTTCAGAGAACTAGGCTCTGATACAAATTGTTGGAATTACAATAGGAAAGGTAAACTTCTGAGAGTTTTGGGGGGGGGGTGGTGAATCAATGCTTTAAAATTTGAACCATAAAACATTCACCACACATCCATCTCATACATTCAATAAGTAAACTGAAATAGCATGTAAATCATGTACATCTAAAGCATGTAAACAAGTATTCACACACATATAACACTAGATATCATTACCCAAAAACCCTCAAATGAGAAGATAAAATTGAGGTGGGGATGACACCCACAAATCTTCACTACTATATTAATAAAGTGTATCCAATGAAGGTTACAATGTTTGATCACGAAACATGATCTACCTTATGAAAGGTCTACCTGATTAATGACTTACAAAGACTGTTAGGTCTTACCCTATTAAAGGATTTCAACACCTTGTTAAAAGTGTGAATTGTTAAAGGAATTCAACTCACAATAAAGTAAGCACCTTGTTAGAGGATTTCAATACAGCCTATTAGGACTACTCTATTAAGAGATTTAACTGATTCACCTATTAGAATGTCTTCGCATTAATCCTATGTTTAGCACTTTTTTGCTTGATGACATCACCTCTAAACTGATGTATTCTTGATCCTTCTTGATCATATGTCTCTCTTTTGTTCAATGTTTCCTTCTTCTATTCTCCTTTAACTAATTTTGTAATGCAATTTCAAATCATAATACCTTGGTCACCATGAATGTCTTGGTTTGCGCATGCAAAAATCTCCTTGATCATTCATTCATTCCCTTTCATGCTCATAGAAAGTTTGGGGTTTTTCCTCCTTAAGAAGACCTAGGTGACTTAGGGTTAGGTATGAATCAACGAATTTGATTCACCTATTTTTTTGCTTAAACCTTCACTTTACTTGACTAGAAGCATCTAATGCATAGGGATTCCAACTTAAGATTCATCCTTATCATCAAAATATCGTAATTCAATGTATAAGTCAACTCAAAAATGGTTTACATAGTAGTTTGTGCCAATACAAAAAATTATGACAAAATTGCATTACTTGGCATCTAAAGTCTCTAATGCTTAGCATATACACATTTCAATACTATGACTCAACATCTAAATGACTCGGCATGCACTGCTTGCTCAACTCTTGAATCACCTGGCATATACTATTTTCTTAGCACTTGAGTGACTCAGCACTCACTATTGACTCGGTATGCTCTAACTTATACATGTTGTGCTTGGCATATACCTTTTGTTTGGCATGAACTAAGTAAATGACTTAAGTGTATAGACACTCACTTGTCAAAGCCAATCTAAGAATAACACTATCCTTATGCATGATGGACATATGTACATGTGGAAATGAAATTAAAATTAAAAAAATACTCTTCATATTAGTGCTCCTACACCATATACCCCAGGAAAATTTATCTCATGCCCACTTGAGATGAGCTCTTGTAGAGTGGTACCATTCTTCTTTATGTCTTCCTCTATCATCTACACAACATCTACATTAGAATAACCTTTGATTTTTACTAGGTACTTCTTGTACTCCTTTCCTGTTGTCTTCTTCACTACTTTTCTGTCTAGTATCTTCTCTAGCTTTGGTGCTTCCTTCAATGGTAGATCTTTAATGTCTTCTACATCAGCAATATGCCTTGCATCAACTCCTTCATTGGCTACTTTAAATGGTGTGAGGTCTGCTATGTTGAAGATGGGAGAGATTCCAATCTTAGGTGGCAATTAAATCTTGTAAGCATCGATTTCAAACTTCTTTACTATTTGGCAAATACCTAGTTTTCTCAACATGAGCTTGGGATGTTTACCTTTTGGTAGCCTCTCCTTATTGAGATTAGCCCACACTAAGTCTACAACTTCAAATTCTAAGGGTCTTCTTTTCTGATCTGCATGCTTCTTATACTTTTTAGAGGTTTTTTGGAGTTGTGCTTTGACTTCATCATGTATCTCTTTTATGGTTATAGAAATATCCTCTCCTTGTGCACTAATTTGTTCTTGTGAACTCATATCTCTTAACTCCAAGATCCCTCTAGGATGAATTCCATACACTATTTGAAATGGTGACTTTCTTGTACTCCTATTGATGGAGTCATTATATGCAAATTTAGCTTGGGGTATGATTGTATCCTACTTTTCTCCATGTTGCCTTGTGAGTGATCTCAACAAAATTTCCAATGTTCTATTAACTACCTCTATTTTCCCATCTATTTGAGGGTGATAGGTTGATGAGAATGATAAACTGGTTTCAATTTTCCTCCGTAAATTCTTCCAAAAGTTTCCCACAAACATCACATCCCTGTCTAAAACTATGTAGAGAGGTAGCCCATAAATCCTTATGATTTCTTTGAAAAAGAGATCTACTATATGGGAAGTATCATTAGTTGATATACATGGTAAGAAGTGAGCCATCTTGCTAAACTGATCCACTACAACAAACACACTACCCTCTTTGTGTTCTTGGCAACCTCATTACAAAATACATTGTTATGCTTTCCCATGGTCTAGATGGTATTGGCAAAGGTTGATGAGCCCTACATTTGTAGTCCTCCCTTTAGCTCTTTGACAAATCATACATGTTTCCACAATTTTTCTAACATCAGTCTGAATTTTAGGCCAATAGTAATACCTCCTAACCAATTCTAAGGTTTTATCCAAACCAAGGTGTCCACCCATTGTTCCACTATGCTTCTCTTTATAATATTTGACCTCATAGAGCACTTAGGTACACATAGTTTCCCTCCTTTGAAAAGAATTCTATTTTGTATCAAAAAATTAGAAAAATCCACGTGGTATCTATCACCAAACTCTATACATACCTTGTAGATTTCACCAAAATCTGGATCTACTACATATATGTCCTTTAGTGCTTCAATTCCCACACTTTCTAGCTGAATTTGGGAGACAATCATGTTCTTTCTGCTAAGAGCATCATTAACCTTCTTTGCTATACCCTTCTTGTACTTGATGGTGAAGGTATAGGCCTACAAAGACTCCACTCATTTCATATGCCTATAACTTAGCTTGTCTTGACTATTCAGAAAACTAAGTGTTTGGTTGTTCGTATACAAAAAAAACTCGTTTGGTAACAAGTAATGTCTCCACCTTTTTGTTACAAGCTAGAGTTTCTATTGCACTAAAAGATTGACTTGTTAATGCCCGATACAACCACTAGACTTGTAGAACATAGGAAGTAGTTAAGCCATGTCATGAGCCTTGAAGGGGAAGTCTGGTAGTTACTCCAACAATTCCCCCCTCAGCTTACTCGAGGGGATTTGAATCTATGACCAAGCTCTAATACCACTTGTTCCAAGCTAGAGTTTTTGTTGCACCAAAAGATCAGCCTATTAATGCCCAATTCATCCACTAGACTTATAGAACACAAGAGGCAATTAAGCCATGTCATGAATCCCAAAGGGGAAGGTTAACAGTTAGTCCAACACTTTTGATAGCTTGAACCAAAGCATACATTTCTAAGTCAAATGAAGAGTATTTCTTCGTGGATTCATTTAGCTTTTCACTCGAGAAAACCACTGGTTTTCCTTCTTGACTAAGAAACCTTATAGCAACCTTACTAGCATCACATTCTACTTGGAAAAATTTGTTAAAATCAGATACAGAAAGAATTGGATACTTACTAACCTTTTTCTTAATTATTTCAAAAGCTTCATTTTTTGATTGACTCCACACAAACTTACACTTCTTTCCACCTTTAATAGTTTCTAACATAGGAGCACATATATGACTGAAATTTCCTATGAATTTCCTATAAAATTTAGCAAGACCATGAAAGCTTCTAACATTTCCAATTATTTTAGGAGGTGGCTAAGATAGTATAGCACTTACCTTATCTTTATCCATTTCCAAGCTACCTTCATATATTACAAAAGCAAGATATGCCAGCTCCTATTGCATGAAGAAGCCCTTTTTAAAGTTTATCACCAATTTCTCCTCATGAAGTCTTCTCAAAACCATGTCAATGTACTTTAGGTTTTCTTCCTTTGTCTTGCTAAAAATTAATATGTCATCCAAATATACTATGATGAACTTACCATTGAAGTCTTTGAGCACTTCATTCATAAGTATCATGAAGGTACTAGGAGCATTAGAGAGTCCAAATGGCATTACCTTCCACTCAAAAATCCATCATTGGTTTTGAATTCTATCTTCCACTCATCTCCAACCCTTATCCTTATTTGATGGTATCCACTCTTTAAGTCAATCTTGGAGAAATACTTTGCACCTCCCAAGCAATCAAGGAGATATTCAATTCTTGGCATTGGAAACCTATATCTAATTATACTCTTATTAATGGTTCTTGGATTAGTGCACAACCTCCATGTTCCCTCTTTCTTTGGTGACAAAACAATAGGTACAACACATGGACTTAAACTTTTTGCAATTAAACCAAAAACTAGAAAATCCTTTACTTGTCTAGCAATCTCCTCATTTTGTTGAGGTGTCATCTTATATGCAGCCTTATTTGGTAAAGTAGCTCCTAGAATGAAATCAATGCAATGACTAATGCCTCTTATAGGTGGAAAAGGTTTTGGCATACCTTTTGAAATCAAACCTTCATAGTTATCCAAAAGTTCTTTCACTTCAATAGGAATTTCCTTCTTTCTTTCAGCCTTCTTCTTGTCATTTTTAATCAATCCTTGTGTTTATGGTTTAGGTATCAAAAGAAAACAAGGCTTAGGTTCATCCTTCATATCTTGTAAGAACTCCTTCTTATCAACCATCATAATTTTGGTTCCCCTCTCTTTGTTCTCTTCCACCTCTTCGTGATCAACAAATGCAATCAATCTAATCACATTTTGATTCTTCTTGATGGTGTATACATTAATTTTTTCATCGTGTTGTTCCTAAAAATAATATTGCCAACGCCTACCAAAAAATAGCTAGCATGCATCCATGTCAACTATATCAAACAAAATTATGTCCTTGTAATTTCCAATATGAAAATCAACCCATGCTTGCTCATTCACAAGAGTTTTTTGACCCTTTGTTACCCATGAAACCTTATAGGGAGAAGGGTGAGGTACTCTCCTAAGTTTTAAATTTTGAACCATCTCAAGAGAAACTAAATTTTTAGTAGATCCCAAGTCAATAATGACTTTACATACCTTACGTCCTAATTTTCAAGCAATCCTAAAGATGGTCTTCCTTTGTGGTTGCTCCATGGTAGTGGGAACCTTCAAAAGTGTTCTTATCATCATAAAAATTTCTCCTCTTTTAGGTACACTATCTAAATCAGCCATCTCCTTATCTTGGCATTCATCATCTTGTACCAAATGTGTTCTTCTTTCACCTTGTGAACTTGTACTAGCTCTATCTGGGCACCTAGATGTATAATGTCCCTCCTTATTTCAATTGAAGCAAGTTATTGGACTTTCCCTTCTACCACCAAAACTATCTCTTGAATTGCCTCTTCTACCTCTAAAATTACCTATGAAATCTCCTTCACTTTGACTAGTTTCTTGCTTTATCTCCTTATGATCTTCATGGATCTGTCCTCTTCCTTGGAAGTTTCCTCTCCCCTTTGGTTTCTTCCTCTTCCTCTACTATTTCTCTCTTATATTCTCTTCATTTGGCTTCCACCTTCAATGCTAATTAATATAATTTATGAACTATATCAGGACACAATAGATTAAGTTCATCTTGAATGTTTAACCTCAATCCATTGAGGTATCTAGCAACTTTTACACTTTCACATTTACTCTTTTTTTCCCTTAGGCTCAATTTTTGGAATTCTTTGGTATAGGTTGTGACATATAGCTCATTTTTTCTTAAACTTTGTCTCCTTCTATGAAGTTGGATTTAATAATCCTCAGGTAGGTAAGTAAGTTTCTCTTACCTTGGCACTCATCCTGCCCCATGAATTTATCATGTTCTTACCTTCTTTGACCCTTTATCCTTCAGTGAAATTCCACCAAGTGAGGGCTGCTCCCTTCAAATTTGACTTGGAAATATTTACCTTATATTTTTTTGCTACATTTTCACATTCAAAGTGGTTTTTCAAGGATTCTATCCAATCCACAACAACATCAACATCCATCTTGCCTAAAAAGATGGGTAGGTCACCTTTGGCATTCTTCTTGCTAACTCTTTCAAGGCCTCCTATGAAGTATCTCTAGTCTATAGGAAAGTTAACCACCTCCTACTCAGGGGCATTTTCTTCTTCCACTTCTTCCTCATTCTCTAAGGAAGCCTTTACTCTTTTCTCCATTTGGCCCTTCAACTTCTCAAGTTCATCCCATAACCACTTATTGGTTTTCTCTTGTTCTTGCATCTTCTTTGCCAATTCAGCATTGGTGACCATGTTTGATGTCTCAGCTTTAGATTCTAATTTTGACATAAAATCCAATTGCTTTAGGAGCTTTCCCTAAGCTCTAAACAATAATGATGAAGAGATATCAAAAATAACAAATTATTTTGCAAAATTCTTGGCTTTCAAGCAAATTCAAACTTTATGTCAAAGATTTTATCATATCTCACACATACTGGTGTCTCAAGAATTCAAACTTGATTCATTTGAAAGCTATTTCACCCCCCTAAACATTTATAAAGGATTCAAACCCTTATCCTTCCACACAAACATGTGACAAAGCTGGAAACAAGAAACAAAATGTGAAGAATAATACTCATAATTTTAAACATTGTTCAGTAAATTTTAGTTTTTTCCCTCATACAGAAGAGTTAGAACCTCCAACTAGATACATTGGAAAATTAATTTGAATATCTATCCAAACATATAAGTTTCAAGCCTTAACTATGTTGTATATACAAGTGGGAACCAGATAGCGGCAAACTTTTTTTTTTCAAAAATAAGAAAATCTCTCTTGTTGCTATATCCAAAGTTGTCAAAAAACCCTTTTTGTTGTTCATACATTTTCCCTATGATATAATCCGACCAAAAAAGAATATATAAATTTGACTTTTGGCCTTTTGAGCTCTTATGTATTTAAAAGACTCTTAGACTTTTAAAATTTCTAGAATTTCCTAGTTTTAAAAGTGCAACTTTGTATTATGCAAGCAATATTAAACTACCAGATATCAGATATTGCATTGTTGTTGTGTTTCCACTGTGTGGTTATTTTCTAGGGGCTAGGACATCTCCTTTGGGGATTCTCCTACCTTGCACTCCATCATCTCCTTAGTAAAATTTAAATGAGTAGGGAAATGTGTGCTGACAACTTTAGCATTCTCCATAGAGAAACGTTGCAACACCTTCTCAATATAAACAACTTGAGAAAATGTCAATTTTCTATTCTTCCCATCTTTACAAATTTTCATAACAAGGATTTGTTTTTCTACCCACAAATCCTTTATAACAAATGAACATGCTAATTGTTCTTTTAACCCCTTAATGTGATCCATGTTAGACCTAGCTAGAAGTGTATAATGAACATATAAACATAAAATAATATAGCTGTCAGCATCTAACCTCTTAAAATAAACACAATGGTCATAATGACACTCAGTATAACCATGCTCATTCATAAATCTATCAAACTTAATATACCATTAGCGAGGTGCTTGTTTCAAGCCATATAGATTAAACTTCAATTTGCACACTAGATTCTCCTTACCTTTGACTCAAATCCCTATAATTGTACCATATATATTTCTTCATCCAAATCACCATGAAGAATTTTTTTAACATCAAGTTGCTTTAAATGAAAATCTTCAATAGCCACAATACTTAAAATAGTACAAATAGAAGTCATTTTAACAACAAAAGAAAAAATCTCATCTAAATTAATGCCTTTTTCTATGTAAATCTTTTTACCTCTAACTTGGCTTTAAATGTTTTCTTACCTCTACCTGTTCTTTCAACTTGTAAACCCATTTATTTTGTAAAACACATTTACCTATAGGGAACTTGCATAAATTCCATCTCTAATTTTTTGGCAAGAAGTCCATTTCTTATTTCATTGCAAATTTCTATTGAATCTTTGTATCTACCTACATAGCTTCATCATAACATTTAGGTTCACCATCATTTGTTAATAAAATGTAATACAAAGAGGGAGAAAATATGTCTGGAGGTCTACTTGGCCTTATTGACCATCTAACATTCACTAGGGCATGTGGTATTTGTTGTTACAATTGTTACAGAGCATGAGGAACTTGTAGAACATCATCTTTTGGAGTATCATCTAGCACTACATAATCTTTTTTTCTTCTTCTTATGATGTTGCAAAAAATATTTGTAAAACATTTTCTCATTTAATATGACATCCTTGCTTCTTACAATTTTACAATTTTGAAAATTATCCCAAAGCCTATAACCAAATTCATCAATGCCATATCCAACAAATACACATTTCTTTGACTTAGCTTCCATCTTGGTTCTATTTTAAGAATCAATACATGTGCAAATGCTTCACAACCAAAGGTTCTTAGAAAAGAATAACTCACCTTCTTACCAGCCCATGCTTCCTTTGGAATACCACAATGAAAAAGAGTAGAGAGACCTCTATTGATCAAATATACAAAATTATTGATAGCACCAACCCACATGTTTAAGGGCAGCCCAACATGAAACCTCATACTCCTTGCACGCTCCATGATTATCACATTAATCTATAAAACCACTCCATTTTCTTGGGGAGTCCTTGGAACATTTTTCTGTCTATGAATACCATTAGAAGAAAAATAATCTTCAAATTCTTTGCTGCAACACTCATCACCATTATCAAATCTGAGACATTTTAGCTTTGTACTAGTCTCACTCTCAACCAAGCATTTCATTTCTTAAAAGTTATAAATACACAAAACTTCTATTTAAGGAAATAAACCCATCTTTTTCTAGTTGTACCATCTATGAATGTAGCATAATAATGAGAGCCACCAAGGGAAGATATCTGAGCTGGTCCTCATACATTTGTATGCACAAGCTCTAATTTCTCATTTTTTGTTTCCTTCCCACTCTTCACAAAACTAAATCTCTTTTTTTTTTTCATACACACAACTTTCACATCAATCATATTGGTACATTTTAGACCTACTAAAACTTTCTTTGAATGAAGTAGTTTTATTCCTTTCTCACTCATGTACCCAAGTCCATTGTGTGATAGCCTTGTTTTAGAATCTACAATTGTTTGTTCTCATTGCTCAATTGCAACAAATGTTCCTAAACATTCATTTTTCTCTAAAAAATTTAAAGTAGAAGGGACAATATGACTTGTACAAAGATATAAGGTGCCAAATTTCATACCTTTTTCTACTACAAGGGAACCTTTTGAAACATTCCAATTTTTATCATTAAAAGTAACTACGCAACCCTCATTACCTAGTTGCCCTGCTAAAATTAAATTTCTACTTAGCTTTGGAACATGGCTTATCTCTTGTAGTAGCCAATGATTTCCATTCTACAACGTAATCTTATTTTTTCCCTTTCCAACAATCTGATAGGATTCATTATCCCCCAAATAAACAAAGCCAAAATCCCCTTGAACATAATCAAGAAAATAACCTCTATTGGGAGTAGCATGAAATGAAGCCCCAAAATTTAAAACCCATGAATCATCAACACTTTTTAAGGAAATAAGCAAAGCATCCTCTTCATATTTTGTACTTACCACATTTGCCTCCTTGTTTCCAGCTTGTTTGTCTCCTTCATTATTTTTTCGAGTCCAACAATCTTTCTTCTTATGCCCTAGTTTTCCATAGTACCATCAATCTCTTGGTCCTTTGGATGGAGATCTCTTTCGCTTTGACTTCCCTCTTGATTTTCCATAATTTCCAAAAGTTGTTTCCTCTCTCAGTCATTCTACCTCTTCTTTATGCATTTAAAACACTTCTTAATGTGGATCCATCCAAGCTTTTCCCACAAGTTTCCTCACTTATAATAACACCGATCACTTCATCAAATTTTAGGGTGTTAGATCCAAAAAAATAATTACTTACATCCATTACCAAGTCATTTCGACTTTTAGACAAATAACATAAAATCAAGAGAGCCCTAATTTCTTCATCAAAATTAACATTCAAAGAAGATTACTAACTAGTAACTGTATTAAAATCATTTAAATGATCTACAATAGATCCACCTTCTTCCATCTTCATATTAAATAATTTATTCATAATAAATACCTTATTTGAAGCGGAGGGGTTTTCATATAGCTTTGTTAGGGTTTGTATCAACTCTTCTATCATCTTCTCTTTTGTATTATTAAATATCACCAGTGGTGCCAAACATAATTGAATACTACCAAGTGCCTTTCTATCCAAAATTCCCCACTCTTCATCTATCAAAGTTCCCTATTTCTTGGCTTTTCCTTCTAATAAAGATAGTCCTACATTTTCATCTTCCATAACTAAAAGTTCTACCCATTAAAATTCTCAACCTTTAGCTTATCCTCATCTGCCACCATTCCCACTCAACCATGAGACTTCCACTAAGCCATGAGATCTTCTTGTAAAGGATAGCTAAAAACAAAATGATGATAGTCTTGGCTAAAAAAAAATGATAGTGTGGGCTAAAAAAATTGATGACAGTCTAAGCTAAAAACACTGACGATAATTTGATTTTGATACCACTTGTGAGGATTAACCATGGATAGAAATAACAACTACATGCAAATATAACCAATATTATAAAATAATAAAGTGCATAAAAGAGAACACGAGATACAAATATTTAACGTGGTTCACCCAGTCCCTAGGTTACATCCCCAAGACCTCATAGGGGTGCTACCCCCAAACCCCCATAGAAATAATTTGGGGGGAAACCACACTAAATAAAACTATGAGTCTGATTAGGCTCCACATCATAATAGTTTAGAGGTGGGGGATCATCATTTGATAGGCCAGGGGAACTTTGTGACCCTAATGTTGTTAGGGCACCTATTGGCAAGCTGTAGGTGGAGCATCTTACTATTCCTTTTGTTGTGAAGGAACACATATAGGCCATCAATCTAGGCACTATTAGAGCTTTGACTTAGAGCTTTGTTCATTGTGTTGGAAATATTCTTAAAGGCTAAGTTATTGAGAGGGGAGGGGTGAATCAGTAACTTTTAAAACTTCTTAAAACTTTAATCCAATACTAATCTAACTACATGCATGAGAAATTGAAAACATGAAAGCATTCATAACACTTTGACACAAAGATTTGGTAACCCAGAAACCTTCCAAATAGAAAGTAAAACTGGGGTTGGGATGATACCCACAAGCTTTAGTATTGCAATATAAAGTTGGCCTGTTAAGGCTTACATTGATCACTTCTGATGATCTACCCTATTAGGAGCAATAAGGACTAGTAGGTCCACCTTGTTAGAGGATTTAAAAACATACAATGAAGTATGCACTCGATAAAGAGATTTGCAAAAGACTGTTAGGTCTACCTTGTAAAAGGATTTGACTGATCCACCTGTTAGGATGAAACAATAGCTAATCTCTAATCTACAACTTGGTTTGCTAAATAATATTCCTTTGAGTGAATAAATCACCTTACTATGATAGATGAATCTTTGTTACTCCTTATACTACTACAACCTTTGTAATTCACACTTTCTGTTCTTCTCTAATGATCACATTGATATCATACATTCCACTCATACATTGGATGTGATACAATGCATTACATATATACCAATCCAATTATATAATTAAAAAACACAATACAAGTTTACAAAAATATTACAAAGTCAGCTCAAATGTAGACACTTGGGTTTTGAATACTAACTCAGTGAGGTTTTGATACTCATCATCCACTGTCAATGCTTAGCATCATCATGGACTCAATAGAAGTAGAAGCTCAGTCCATACTGATCACTTCCAAGTAGTTTTGAACTCAGTTTGCACTGGTGACTTGATGAATACTATGAAACTTAGCGTATAAACTGAATCACTTGTTTATGACTACATAGCTCAGTAAACACTATCACCATGAGCTTGGTATAAACTGAGTCACTTCATTAACACTAAGTAGCTTGGTTAACACTAAAACCACATCACATTAACTATAAACTTAGTAACCACTACACAACTTAGTTTGCACTAGTAAACTGGGCATACACTAAGATGCTCAGATTATACTGCTGATCTTCACAATAATTGTAACTGCTTGACATAAACTATAATTTTTCCAAAGGACTCGGTAGCAACTATAGAACTTGGTGACAACTGAAATGCTTGGTTAACATTGTTAACTATACAAGAATCTTAGTAAATACTTACAATTTTAATAACTGTATGTCACTAATAACAAACTTGACTGATATGTCAACAATTTCCCCCCTTTGGCATTAGTGAAAAAAACACTTATTAGCAAAAATTTGAATTAAAAAAGAGTTCCTAAATATCTTTATCCATTACCTTGTGATTCTAGCTTGCTAGAGTATACTGTATTTGAGATTTTTCAAAATTGGTTTTGTAAGATTTTTTTTGTACATGGTAAGGCTCCTATACAATATACTATACATCTCCTTGCTATATATTCCTCTTTGAATCATTATTTACATTTATCTCACATCTATCTCCCCCATTGCCTTTTCAGCTTATGTACCAATTCTTACATCTTTCTCCCCCATAACTCATCATTCCCATATCTTCTCTATATATTCTCTACATATTCTCCCCTTATATCTTCTCCCCCTTTTTGAAAATAATGCTAAAGATTTATTCTATATATTTACATATTAATACCAAAATGAGACAAAAAGATTGAATGTACCTTGAGTATGATAGCCAGAGTTTTGTCCCAATTGTCTTGCAAGACCTTACATGTGTGAAGTGCAATCTGCACTTCTACAGACAACTCAATCATGTGGCCTACTATGGAGAAGTTGTTGTCATGGATGAGGGTTTTGGAATGTGCAATATACTCTTGTATTGCATCCATGTTGGGAAGAATCATGTTCTAAATATCTACTAATGTAGATATGATTCTAGCCTCTTTCCTAAGCAATTCTACCTGTAAGTCTATCAAAAATTTAATCTTATTGAAATAAGCAGAGCTTGAACTAGAGTCAAGCTGCAACTGTTGAGCACTCATCTTGAGGTCTTCATCAATCTTAGACAATTTGTCCTTTATTTCCTTAGTGAAATTTGAGACATCACATAACTTACCAAAAAGTAATGATACATTTGTACATGAAGTTTCTAGAGAGCCCAAAATGGTAGAGAGTTCTACTTGATAAATTGCAATTTGCTAGGCAATGTGCTCTAACGCTTTATTTTCAATCTTCTTATCTACCTTTTGTAGTAACTTATCATGTCCATCTATATCTTCATTGAACTTTTGGACTACCTCTGCTAGCTGAAACAAAATTGGTTGAGATGAATCAACCTCTATACCTATAGCCTCTGCAAAAATGTTCTTGGCATCCTCAATGATTTTGAACTCTTTGCCTCTTTCCTCTCTTAGCCTCTGCTACTTGGCTTTCTTTTGGAGAAATTCACCAAATGTTTGCATTTGATCTGGATTGAGTTTGGATATGTCCCAATTTGGGATCACTATATCCTCATCAAGGTCTATTTCCTCCTCCTTTTCTTTTCCTTGGCCCAAAAATTTTGTGCTCGGTTGAGGCTTGGTCTCTACTGTCCTTACACTTATTTCTTGCTTACTAGGAATGGAAACAATAGTAGACATAATAGGACTAGCCACAAAAATTGATATTGCACTTATTGTAGAAATACTTGTAGTAGCCAAAATTGATGTGTCCAAAACTAATGTGTTCAAAATTGTTGTATCCAACATGATAGAAGAGGGAAAAGTCTACAACTTGGTAGATGAAGTGGAGGTCACTTCAGTCAATGATGTGCTGAGCTGAATTGGTGCAAATATTGATTGGTTGGTTGTACTTTGAGTGTTGGTCACAATTAATCCTATAGAGGCTATCTTTGAGCTTGATGTTGTCACTATTTTCCTTGGAGAGTGAGGGAGTGAGGCAATAACTACTATGGCTATCTTAATTGGGTCATTTTCCTCATCATCCTTCATTTCTTCCTCGATAGCCTCTTGCTCCTGTTCCTCTTCATCATCAATGTTATCAAAATGTGTTGTCTCTTCAACATTTTCCTCTTCTTTATCATCATCATCATCATCTTTCACTTCAACAAAAAAATCACCCAATTTATGAAGAAGATTAGATATTCTTCCATGTGTTTGTTCCATTCCTTACAACATGCTCAATATCTTTTATCAGAATCAGACAAGTGTTGAATTTTAGAGTTAATTTCTCCTCATTTTTCTTTGGAGATTCCTTAATCTCTTTGTCTATTAAGCTTGGAACAAGTTGCCTCAAGGTTTTCCCATAGATGTCTTTTACAATTTCCATGGAAAATTCCCATCTTGGCTTAATTTTATCCATCAAAATGTTAGGAATCTGAGAAGTAAGCTAGTTTGGTGAGTATTTCTACTTACCCATTTTTTCCATCACCGGGTCTTCAATTTTCTTTTGTTCTTCCTCAGTTCTGATTTCATATTTTAATGCTTTAAAATTTGTTATACTAGCCCCTTCTTATAGGTATTTCAACCTATCTTGGAAGGTGGGTGGTGGTTTTCTGAATATTGTATCTCCTCCTTCCTTATCTATTTTCTTCTTTAAGGTTCTCCTAGTAAACACAACAGTGGATGGCTTGGCAGGCTTGGTAATGATTACCTTGCCCTTCTTCTTCAATGGTTCCTCTTCTTCTAATTCTTCCTTAGCCTCTACTTCTTCATCCTCACCTTTTCCCTTGATCAACAAAAGAATAGAACTAGTTTTCAACTTAGAAATTCTATTTTTGCCTTTGTTTACTGCATGAGGGAGCTTGATCTCAAGTTCTATCCTGGCCTTGGCTTCATCATATGTACCAAAATATGCAGCCTTGGGATCAATTGGTTAATTTACAAGTGCCTCGATTATATCCTTGGTTTCATCTATATTAACTATTGTCACAAAAGTTTGCACCCACATCCAAATTTTTTACCTAAGGACAACCTTGTGAAACATGGAAACAACCTCCAAGCTATGGGACTTGAACTGTGAGGTTGAGTCTCCGGAGAAGGCTAACTTCCTTTACTATTAGGGTGCACCTAATTACTCTTGGAGAGGAAAAGGGAGAATGAATGCATGAAAGCAAATCTACCTACTCTAACCTAAGGGGGTGATGCACCAAAATAGAGTGTTCAAACCAATCTCTACCCATACATGCACTATTGAACCATCATGACACCAAAAGATATACACATCCAGACTTGTTTTAATCTAACAATCACATATAGATCAAAAAACCCAAATGAATGACACAAATAAATAGAGGATTCACTTATATACCATTCATAGGCCAAAAGAGATACAATCATGTGAGATTGCAAATCTCTACAATACACCAATGAGAGGCAAATAGTTCTTTCACTTTACATCAATGGTTGGAGGAGATAAGCTAGAATGTCATACAGTTCAGAGGCAAAGGGAATTTACACATGAAATTGTAGAGTAATATTAGAGAAGTCAGAGAAAAGTTGAGCTTGACAAAATCTACAAAAATTGCCTTTATAGTTTAGGAAAATTACTCTACAACCATTGCCATTAAACCCTACAAAGAATAATCATGGAGATCTGAAGAAAATCTAATTTGAGCACAGATCCAGATGCAATGATATATGATCTTCTGCTGAAAATAGGGGCCCTGAGAAGATAGAAACGGTGCCATTAAATTGTTTGACTAAGTAGATGGATCAGATCAGAGTTGGTGGAATGTTCTCCTTCATTCACTGAGTTCAGCATTCACCTAAGAGTGGTTGGCATTGATCACAGGGATCAGATCGAGTGGGAAAATTTGACTCCCTTCATTTTTTGGCTCATGAATCAGTAGGGTTAGCAAGTCAACTAAACCCTGCAACCAGAATAGACCACATGGACCAATGATTTTATTTTGTTTTGCCACTCTTTAGAGTCTCCATGCAGTTAACCATATCTTTTTAACTTACTGCGCCACTTTGCAACTCCCTGACCATGACAGTCTCCCAATTGCAAGTCTCTGACTGTTAATGCTTTAGCCAGGCCCATTGGGACATGTGTCCTTTAGATGCTTCCCTATAATATTTAATTTCCTCACAACTCCTTATTGCAGGAAAGCACCAATTTTTGATCTCCATAAGATCAATGATCATGAAAGATCCTCCATTATACTACGCCTACCCCTCAAAGTTTCTGGGCCCACGAACCACTCAACATCTGATTCAACCTAACCAGGCACCACCTTGGCATCCAATTAGCACCTCCCTAGCATCACTCTATGGCTTATGAAACAACCCTGGCCCCACAAGGACATGTAGCAGCAAGGTGCTTGCTAGCATTCCTTAAAATCCTTGCATCTTCATAATGCGGGCATGCGCCAGCAATTGATCCTTGAAGATCTAATGGTGGAAGGCATAACTGGGAACATGTGACATCGTGGGATAGGTGTCTCAAAGGGGCATGCCTACATTGTCAGAAAGCTTAACAAAAGACAAAATGTGAGAATGCAGACACCAATCAAATTGCCAACTCACGCTACCACCTTGTCCACCCTATCTACGGCGGTTCAAATAAGATGGACCCACCAATCCACGTGGCTAAAAAGTGCTTCCCCGCATTGTTAGGAAATCTAATAGAACTTAGAATGCAGGAAAGCAAGCGTCAATAGAATCGCCAGCTAGACTAACCTTCTTCCTTTTTGCAGCCCACACAAAACAAAAAGGACCCATCGATCCATGTGTCACAAAGGGGCTTCCCTGCATTAGATAAAGGTAGTGCATTTTCAAAATGTGAGAAAGCGCCCACCGTAGACCTAAACAAGATCTAACGATGCGAAAAGTTGCAGGCCAGTGAAAATAAACTTGGAAACGCCATAAGTTTTAAATGTTTTTTTTTTTTGTATTTCAAGGCATTTTAAATAATATTTTAAAATGGAAGGTGACCATTGGGTGGGGTTGCATTCAAAGTTCAAATTTGGCGGGAGGCAAAAATGGTAACATTTCTAGCGACTCAGAGGGGATGCAAGCCAACTATGTGTATGACGAGTGGCCTTATGCATCCATTGGGTTATAGAGTCATGAAAGATGTGGATCAGTGCATTGTAAAACCCTAACCCTACCTCTGTAGCAGTAGAACACTGAAAATATTTGTCTCTGCAACTCTACAAACTCAGCAAAACACATGTGCTCATGAACTTCTAGGAAAGTTGGAAAACAATAGAAAGGAAACTACTCTAATATGTACAAGAAAATTCAAGCCCTCTCACAAACATGGTTTGACATAGATCCCATTGACTGGGATAGGCAAAATTTCACCACCAGGCCTGCTTAATTGAAAAGCATTGGCCTGCTTGCAACTGACAATTAGATAGGGACCACTCCACAATGCCTCAAATTTTGAGTGCCTCCCTAGTTTTTCCCTGTTTGCATCCCATTTTAAAACCAAATCGCCTTCTCTAAAGGTTCTAACCCTAGCCTTCTCATCAAAGCTCCTTTTCACCTATTGCTGAAGTGTTTCTAGGGTTTTCATGGCCTAACCTCTTTTCTCTTCTAGCTCCATCGGATCTGCCATTCTCACTATCATGGCATCATTTTCAGTTTTCTCCAGCTAATGAGCTAGTTCTAGGGATGGGAATTCTAGTGAAATTGAAAGCTTTGCCTCTTTTCCATATACCAACATAAATGGTGAGTTTCTTATTGACCTCTTAGGTGTTATTCTGTCAGCCCACAGTGTAGTTCTCAACTTTTGGTGCCAACACCTTTGGTTATCCTCTATAGTTTTTTTCATGATCCTGATTAGGTTTTTGTTGGAGGACTCAGCCAAACCATTGCCCTAAGGATAGTAGTTTGAGGATGTGCTCAAGTAGATATTATGGTCAACTGCCCATGCACAAATCTGAGCTCCCACAAAAGATTTTGCATTATTAGAAATAATGGTTGAAGGGGCACCAAACCTGGTCACAATCCCGTCAAGGAACTCAACAACTAAAGATTCTATGGTGTCCTTCAATGCAACTGCCTTTTTCCATCTAGTGAAGTAATCTATAGTAGCTAAAATCCATTTGTGACTAGAACTAGAAGGAAGATTAATAGGGCCTATGAAATCCAATCCCCATTGAGCAAAAGGTTGGTCCACCTAAATGTGATGAAGAGGAAGAGCTGCAAGCTTCTGCTTACTAGAGAAGAAGGCACATTTTTCACACTTCCTCACATACTTATGACAATCATAGAACAGGGATGACCAGTAGTAACCAATAGTCATGATCTTCATTGCAATTGTCCTTGTTGAGAAGTGACCACCATCAGGACTGTCATGAAGTTCTCTGATCATTCTTTCAGCTTGGTCTATGTCAATGCATCTCAATAGGGCTCCATTAAAATCTCTCCTGAAAAGGATACCATCAACTATAACATAAGGAATTGAATGTAATCTATACTGTCTCCTTTTAGTTCTATCTAATCCTTGAGGGTATCCATTGCCTAATAAGAAATTCTTCATATCATCCATCTAGTTCCTTGGATCATCATTTCTTGCCTCCTGTTGTTCTATTAGTATCATAACAACTTCCTCATCTAACTCCTAAGATGATATGATCTATTTAAACAACCCTTTCCCTCTTACCAACTTGGTGATTTGGATGTCAACATCATATTCCATTACTTTAGTAATCCAGCTAGCTCTCTTCTCACCAATATCTTTTCTCAAGAGGAAATCTTTCACACTAGAATGGGGTACTAATAGATGAATCTTGTTATGAGACAGGAGGTGTCTAAACTTCTTTAAAGCTCTGATGACTGCAAGGGCTTTCTTCTCTACATAGTTGTATTTGTCTTCATACTCCTTAAGCCCTTCACTAAAGAAGGGTATGGGCTGTTCTTCATCTTTATCATTTGTTTGAGTCAAGACAGTAGAAATACTTGACTCACCACCCAGGGTATAAAGGATGAAATCCTTTTCAAAATTTTGATTAATGAGAGTAGGGGCCAAGGCTATGGCTACCTTGATTTCTTCAAAACTTTCATTCCCTTCCTTGGTCCATGCAAAGACTATACTTTTCTTGAGCATAGCTATAAGGGGTTTTACCATGGTAGCAAGATTAGGGATAAATATTCTCACAAAATTTATCCTACCAAGGAAACTTTGCAGCCCCTTCTTATGTTTAGGAAGAGGGAGAGCAAGTATTGCTTTTATTCTCTCTGGATCAATGGTCAAACCATCCTCAGATACAATGTGTCCTAATAATTTTCCTTGATTGGTGGCAAAGACACACTTTCTTGGATTAAGAGATACCCCAAACTCTCTACACCTTAAGAATACCTATCTTAAATGATCAAAATGATCTTCTACATTATTTGAATACACTGTGATATCATCAAGGTAAACTAATACAAACTTTTCAATCATGCTTTTGAAGGCCATCTCCATTGCCTTCTGAAATGTAGCACCTGCATTGGTTAGCCCAAATGGCATCTTACAATAAGAATAGGTACCCCATTTGGTAGTGAATGCAATCTTGTACATATTAGACTCTTTGACCAGCAGCTGATTGTAGCCAGAAAATCCATCAAGAAATGAAAACCTCTTTGAACCACTGACCTTGGACAAAATCTGCTCCATGGAAGGGAGAGGATGGTGATCTTTAAGGAAAGCTTGGTTAAGGTCCCTAAAGTCCACACACAATCTAATTTCTCCATTCTTCTTCCTAACAGGGACAAGGTTTGCTACCCATGATGAGTGCTTAATGGGGAAAATTATATTGGCCTCAATCAATTTGGATAGTTCCTTTCTCATTAAGGGTTCAATTTTGGGATTCACTGGCCTCTATTTTTGTCTTACTAGTTTGACACTATCAATTAAATCTATGGTATGCTGAAACAACCTTGGGTCAAAACCCTTTAAATCATCATACGTCCAGGCAAATATATCATTAAATTCTTGGCATAGATGAATACAACTTTCTTGCTCAATCTTAGAACATACCTTCCCCATGTTTAAGAATTTTCCATTAGCAATCATGACTGGGTGTGATCATCCTCATCAATAGTTAGGTTCATGACTCTACCTCTTGCTTGGTCATCAGGATTAAAAACACTTTCTAAGGTAATAAGACCCTTAGGAAACTTGTTGGAACTAAGGTTAATGATTTGATCACTATACTAATCCTGCAGGCTTGACTGGTTCTTATCTGAAAATTCTACTTCATTCTACAAGAATCTTACAATTTATTCATTAGATTTAAACACTTGCCAATGGATGTTGTTGTCAGGGACGGCAAGCCTTACTACCATTTTGATTTCTTGCTTCTTCTTTTCCTCAAGATTCCTTGGCAAATTATGAGATGCACCTATTGCTACAAGCCTATCAACATGTCTATTTTCTTTTCTAGGGATGCTTTGCATATTAAATGCATTGAAACCCTCAAGCAGATCCCATACCCTAAGTTTATAAGACTTGAGCAAACCATTCTTGGTGATATTCTGATTTCTCACTTGATTGACCACCAAATCACTATCTCCATACATGCTTAAGGCTTGAATTCCTCTTTTCTGAGCAAGTAGGAGTCCTTGAATCAAGGATTCATACTCGGCCACATTATTAGAGCAACTAGACTGGAGCCTAAAGGAGAAGTAGTACCTTACTTGTGCAGGAGAAATCAACATCACACCAGCCCCTAATCCATTCTTATTCCTTGATCCATCAAAGTACATACTCCATACCCCACTCATATCTTCTTTAGTCTCCACAAGATTGGGAACTAGAGCATCTTTCTCTAATATACAATATGTGCTAAGGCCTGTCTCAAGGGTTTCTAACATAGGATCAAAGTGATATGCATTAACCCATTCATCTAAGAGAAAATTAGGTATCTCTACTAGGGAAGTAGTAGGCTCATTCATTATGTCATTCTCATCCACTTCTAGGATAGTGCAATTCATGTTGATGAGATTAGCGGTGTAGGGTTCAGTATGATGGAGGGCTAGAGGCCCTACTCTGATGGAAGCTTTGGCCCCATATCTTGTTCTAGAAAAAATATATGACCAATCAGAAGATATGTAACCACCTATTTGGGTAGTGAAGTCTCTTAACAAACAGATGGCAAAATGTGGCTTGACTTCGGCAATGGATATATCTTGAGTTACAATACAACTAGGGCATTCATGTAGGGCCATTTCCACATTCCTAAAGATCCCTACAGTATTGACAGTACTACCATCCAACTGTAACACATCCCTAACAATAGGCTCATATTTCATTCCCAAAGCATCAACAACACACCTAGGCATCACTGAACTACTAGCCCCTGAATCAATCATGCAATTGTGGACTAGCTTATCCCCTATGATTAAAGAAACATAAAATGGAGGGGGTCTAACCTTTTTACTTGTTTCTTCCTCCCTTGATGGTTGTACTAGGCTTGTGGCACTTTCCATGCTGGGTGGTTGATCCTTTGGTTCAATACTTTCCAATTCTTGCTGCAACAACCTCTTTTGCATGGGTATAGTAGCAACAACATCCCACATGGAAATATTCACATTTGTCTTCTTCATTTGGTCTACTACACTGAATGGCGTAGTGGGTACTTTGGTAGAAACCTTGGGGGCTACCTTTGTAGGAGGTTGAGATGGAACAAAATGAGGATCACTTACATTCTTTTTGCCATTATTTTGCCTCTGATGCTGAAAGGTATTTGATTGATCATTTGTTGATTGATCATGGGGTATTGCATTTGAAGTTGAGGCCTAATTGGGAAGAGGAGGGGTAGCATCTTCAATAGCTCTTCTCTTACTCCTAGTGTTGTGAGCAATGGAATCCTGGTTTACATTACAATGTTCCTCCATTTGATGATTCATAAAGGAGCAATCACCCTATCCTTGCATATATGAGGCCTCTTTAAATTGGTCCTCCTTGTATGATTGTCCTGTTGTAAGCTCTTGGATGGTCAAAGCCAAATAAGATTCAGCCTTCTGATACATGCAACGAGCATAGGAGTAGTTACAAGAGGGACAAAAATCTTGATCTTGGGCCATGTTGTTTTGAGGGACTATGGCCCTACTTTGGTTTACATTTGAGGTTGAAGCATGACTACTCTACCTATTCTGATCAAAAGAATTGTTCCCATAATTCTGATTTGGAGGCCTACCACCGTTCATAGTTTGATGCTGCAATTGATGAACCTTACTACCTTGAGCTTGCTATCTTTCTAAAGCCACCACCTTATTGCTCATTTTCTACATCACAGATAAACTATCCTCCAGCTTCTTCTCTTGGCCCTGTAATCTCTTATCTATGTTCAGCATCATATTTTGCATCATCTCCTTGATTTCATCTATTCCATTTGAAGATGCGAAAGCTTGAGGGACTAGAGTAGGGGATTGTGATGTGGAAGTTGTGGGAAGAGGAGCCATTGCCAGTTGGTGGTTTGGAACATCAAAAAAGAAATGCATGGGAGGCCTTGGAGCTAGCTTACCTCCTTGTATTAGGATGTTTTTTGACTTTATTGCTATGTCATAAGCATTAGGAAAGGTATCTCCTCCCATAGCTAGGATTGTAGTGGCAATGTCGCTATTAAAAGCTCTGAGGTAATGCAAGAAGGCATTACCAAGAGTAGGTTTTACTAAACTAGGTATTCTATCCCATGTCTTTTGAAATCTATAGTTGAAATCAGTCATACATTCATGGGGGGCTCTTTTTATAGTAGTCTACTATTCTAAAAGTGACAAATGGTCACTTTTGTCCTCAAATTGTTTGCACAGTCTTGCTCCTAATCCATCCCAATCTGTTATAGAACCATGATCCAAACCTCTATACCATTGTAGTGCTTTTCCTTTCAAAGATGAGGCTAGAAGCCTTACTGCAACATCATCCTCTATAATACCATGGATATTACAAACATTTGCAACTTCTTGAATGTGTTCTGAGGGAGAGATAGAAGTTTCACCAGTAAACTCTAGTATACTTTTGAGTGCAACTATTGGTATGTCGTGTCTTTGAGCCAATAAAAGAGGACTTCCACCATTAAAGGTGGCAAAAGTATGGGCTTTGGGCTGTTCCATATAGACAAATGATCTATTGATATGTGCTAATGGTAATCTGGGTTGAGATCTAACAATAGGAGGAGTAGAGATAGATCTTCCAGGTGTATTTGTTGTTGTTGCACTCCTAATTGGTGATAAAGATACTCTAGTCTTCCTTCTTCTAGGATTTGAAAATGAAAGCTCTTGGTATTGAAATTTACCTCTAGAAGATGCCCTTGTTTTAGCTTTGGGCATGAGCTACTACAACTTTGGTCTGGAACCAGATATTTTTGAAGCTCAAAGTCACCAAGTACTTGAAGAATGAGCCTCTTGAAGGCTTGAATACCAAAGCCAGTACTATCTCCTCGGTATTAATCTTGAAATCTTTCTTTTGACACCAGTAGACCTGAAATTTTCTAAATATTGTCCCACCGGGCATGCCAAAAATTGTTGTCACAAACGTTTGCACCCAAATCTAAAGTTTTTACCTAAGGACAACCTTGTGAAACATGGAAACAACCTCCAAGCTATGGGACTTGAACTATGAGGTTGAGTCTCCAGAGAAGGCAAGGTTCCTTTACTATCAGGGTGCACCTAACTACTCTTAGAGAGGAAAAGGGAGAAGGAATGCATGAAAGCAAATCTACCTACTCTAACCTAAGGGGGTGATGCACCAAAATAGAGTGTTCAAACCAATCTCTGCCTATACATGCACTATTGAACCATCATGACACCAAAAGATATACACATCCAGACTTGCTTTAATCTAACAATCACATACAGATCAGAAAATCCAAATGAATGACACAAGGAAAGAGAGGATTCACTTATATACCATTCATAGGCCAAAAGAGATACAATCATGCAAGATTGTAAATCTCTACAATACACCAATGAGAGGCAAATAGTTCTTACACTTTACATCAATGGCTGGAAAAGATAAGGTAGAATGTCATACAATTCAGAGGCAAAGGGAGTTTACACATGAAATTGCAGTGTAATATCAGAGAAGTCAGAGAAAAGTCAACCTTAACAAAATCTACAAAAATGCCTTTATAGTTCAGGCATGACTAAGATGTCCTCTAACTAAAATTACTCTACAACCACTGCCATTAATCCCTATAGAGAATGATCATGAGATCTGAAGAAAATTTGATCTAAGCACAAATCCAAATGCAATGATATCCGATCTTCTGCTAAAAATAGGGGCCCTGAGAAGACAAAAATGGTGCCATTAAATTGTCTGACCAAGTATATGGATCAGATTAGAGTTGGTGGAATGTTCTCCTTCATTCACTAAGTTCAACATTCACACAAGAGTGGTTGGCATTGATCACAGGGATCAGATCACGCGAGAAAATTTGACTCCCTTCATTTTTTAGCTCATGAATCAGTAGAATTAGTAGGGTCAGCAAATGAATCAGTAGAATAGACCATGTGGACCAATGATTTTATTTTGTTTTGCCAGTCCGCAGAGTCTCCACACGGTTGACCATATCTTTTCAACTAACTGTGCCACCTTGCAACTCCTTGACCGTGATAGTCTCCCAACTGCTAGTCTATGACTGTTAATGCTTTAGCCAAGCTCGCTGGGACATGTGTCCTTTAGACGCTTCCCCACAATATTTAATTTCCTCACAACTCCTTATTGTGGGAAAGTGTTGATCGTTGATCTCCATAAGATCAATGATCACGAAAGATCCTCCATTATACTGCGCCTGCCCCTCAAAGTTTCTGGGCCCATGAACCACTTAGCATCTGATTCAGCCTGATCAAGCACCACCTTGGCATCCAATTGGCACCTCCCTGGCATCGCCCTATGGCTTATGAAACAACCTTGGCCCCACAAGGAGATGCTGTAGCAAGGCACTTGCCTGCATTCCTTAAAATCCTTGCATCTTCATAATGCGGGCATGCGCCAGTCATTTATCCTTGAAGATCTGATGGTGGAAGGCATAACTGGGAACATGTGACATTGTGGGATAGGTGTCACAAAGGGGCATGCCCACATTGTCAGAAAGCCTGACAAAAGACAAAATGCGAGAATGCAGGCACCAATCGAATTGCCAACTCACCCTGCCACCTTGTCCACCCTGTCTACGGCGGTTCAAAGAAGATGGACCCACCAATCCATGCGACCAAAAAGTGCTTCCCTGCATTATCAGGAAATATGACAAAACTCAGAATGTGAGAAAGCGGGCACCAATAGAATCGCCAGCTAGACTAACATTCTTCCTTTCTGCAGCCCACACAAAATGAAAAGGACCTATCGATCCACATGTTGCAAAGGGGCTTCCTGACATTACGTAAAGGTAGTGCATTTTCAAAATGCAAAAAAGTGCCCACTGTAGACCTAAACAAGATCTAACGGTGCGGAAAGTAGCAGGCTGACGAAAATAAACTTGGAAACGCCATAAGTTTTAAATGTTTTATTTTTTCGTATTTCAAGGCATTTTAAATAATATTAAAAATGGAAGGTGACCATTGGTTGGGGTTGCATTCAAAGTTCAAATTTGGTGGGAGGCAAAAATGGTAACATTAACCTCATATCCAAGAGGTTTCACCCATGCAATTCTAGGCCTGACTGCCTAAATGTATACCTTATCACTATCTACCATGAAACATACATCATCCTTGTAATCTTCAACTAATTAAATTAGAATCCTAAATCTATTATTCATTTTCTCTTTAAATGCATCAAAATAGTTTTCCATGATACTATTATAATTTTCTCCCATCTCAGCAATGTACTCATTAATTTGGTAGAGAACTGGCACATCTTTTCTCCATACAATTGAACCTTTTGAAGGGAATAATTTTTGTACATAAAAGAATAAAAAAGTCAATAGAGAGACAAACTTACATGGGTTATTCTTTAACGTCTTGATGCTCTCCATGTTTTTGTTGAATTACTTCAATAGTAGCTCGACAAGGTCAAGAGAAAGATTATTCTTCACTACCTTGTATGCAAGGTCAACTAATTCACATGGCACACTATTCAACTGGCTTGAACTATATATCTTGTGTGCAATTATGTGAATTCCAAAATTTAATTCCATATCAGTGACACTACTTATCTTCATGCCTCTACCATCCCATTCTACTAGGGTTTTCTTCTCTAGTTTAGCCCAACCTAGGGTTTTGGTCATTTTAGCCTTAGCCAACATTGGGAGACCAGTGATTCTATGAATCATCTTCTTTGTGATTAAAATTGGTTGCTCTAACCATAACTATCCATTATGCACCTGATTGAGAATAAAATTAATCCATTTCACTTGGAATTCACAAGGCATGTTAGGAATATGGGTTAACCCTTTTGTCTCTAGGTGTTGATGTTTGGGTTTCAAGGTGCCATTAACACAACTTTTCTAGGGCTTCATCCATTTCCAAACTACCAATATCTTGAATCATACATTTGAAATAAGAATGAATATTGTTAATCAAAAATACCTTTGGAGGGATTTGTGACTGATGGATACAATTGTTCAATTTTGTGTTGTCTTTAATGTTACAAAAAATGTCATATCGGTTATCAGATAGAGTCTACCAAGCTCAGTTGTTCAACAAAGAAAATTACAAATTCTACCAAGCTCAGTTGTTCAGCAAAGCAAAAGACAGAGTCTACCAAGCTCAGATGGTTAGCAAAGTGAATTATAGAGTCTACTGAGCATTCTTGAATATACTCTGTAGAAACAGTTTCTACCAAGCTCATTCAAGTGTCAAAGGTGTGTATGGCAGAAGTCAGTTTCTACCGAGCTCACAAGGTCAGCAAAGGAAAATTTAGTGTTTACCAAGTTTACTCGGTCTCCAAAGGATTTTGCAGAGTTCACAGTGTTTATCGAGCTTCAGTTGGTTAACATTGGAAATCATTTATGAAGGAATGTTTACTTAGTAGGGTTGGCCAATGAAGGATTTCATTATTTTGGGAAATAAAGTATAATTGTTTCATGTAATGAATGTAGCCGACTGATGTAATGATTATTGGTAATTATAACTTGTAAATGAGCCAAATGGATAATTTGTAAGGTATAAATAAAAGGTCAAGTTGTGAATTCAAAAGTATGGATGAATGAATGAGCGAGCATGCAAGTTAGTTAATTATGTGAAGAAGAAAGTGTGAGCAAATTTTGAAGAAGGATCAGATATCCTTGAGAAGTAGCAAAGGTGTATTCGATCAGAGAGGATCTAGTGAAGCAGGATAGAGATCTATAACAACAAAGTTCAGTTGCATCTCATTCAGGTCACTTCATTGTTACTTTTTCATCATTGTAGCAATGATTCCTAAATCTCTTAACAGAGTTGGTTTGACAACCATTTTTTTAAATCCTCTAATAAGGTGAAAGTTCTATTGAATTATTCTAAAGACCTCTAGCAAGGCCACTCCTAGTAGGGTGAATAAATCCTCTAACAAGGTCGCACCTTATAGTGTGTTTTGTAACCTTTAATAGGGTTGGCTCCTAACAAGGCTCACTTCAAAAGAGTGAAAATTGGTAGCTAGTTACTTGTTGGTTTTTATCATATTAGGTTTCCACGTTAAATGTAGTGTCTCTTGTGTTGATGTTATTTCTTTTATGCATGCATGCTAAATCTTTGTGAATGCTTAATAAGTTAACATACATCTACTGAGTTACAACATTTTTCTGTGTGGCTACCGATTGATAACAATAACTAAGTTTATAAGACATCTAAGGGATCTGTGGATTTTTTTTTGTGGTAATTGATTCACCCCTCCTCTCAATTACTCCATCTATATTTCCAACAGTGACTACACTCCACTTGGATCTAGGGTTTCAACGATGGCAGGAGTGAGCTTAAAATCTTGAGCTTTCTATTTAACACCACAAACTAGCATGTCTGAACCTCACTTTTCCTTGCTACTACTGGATGCCATCTTCACTTGGTATGGTTTGAGAGGATTCAAAATCTTTCGGTAACAATTCACTTGTATGCTCTTGAAGATCGCACTGTGCAATAGCTCTTGAAATTTCACGATGAAAATGACTTCGATTACATTCCTTTTATCAAGTTTTGCCATAAATTCTTGGTACAATTGGTAGATCAAATTGACAGGTTGTCATTGACTTCCTTGCATTGATTACTTGATGGAGTCTTCCATCATTCGGTAACCATATGAAATTTAGTTACTCCTGACCTCGCTAGGTGGAGTCTGTGACCTAACCTCACTTGGTAAGGAAAGTAACTTGGTAGTAACTAATACCCTTTCATTCAGTGATCCCTTTGTATCTTGAATACATATATGGATCTTTTGTCCTTTCAACTGGAACTAATTTGGATGTCTTCTTTGGTAGCCTAGTCCCAATTCTCCTTTGAGAAATCAAGTAGAAATTGTCGAGCCACCCAAATCTGGAGTGACTTGTTCATCATTGTTTGGACTTGCATTCTCGGTAGACTTTGGAACCCATATTTGTCTCATCTATTTTTAGATGCTATCAGCCTTTGCCTTTTTTTCATCTTCAATTCTACCAGTATTCATACAATTCTTGGCAAGATGATCAAGTTCTATACAAATGAAACATCTTTTAGTAGTATCTCTTTTCCTCAAATGATGCTTTACACAATTCATTCCAATGTGTCCGAGTTCTCCACAATAATGACATCTACACTAGGTGTTGTAGTCCCAACCAAATATAGCTTTCATAATTTGTTCTACTAGATTTAATATCTTGGTTTTGCATTCTGATGATTTGTGCCCATGCTTCTTGCATTTGTGACATTTTCCTTCATATCCTGGTTTTTCTTTGCATTCATTAGCCTTATGACCATGCTGATTGTAATTGTAATATTTTCCATTGAATTTTTCTTTTCCATTGCTCCAAAATTTGTTTGAAGTATGATCTATCTTACCACAGTGATTGCAAGTAGGTTTTTGATTATTTTGAGCTCCTTGCTTAGATGATTCTCTTTCTTCTGTATATCGAGTTCCTGCTTTTCCTGTTTGTCTATAAAGATTTTTCTCATTCACTTGATTCATGTCTGCTTGGGATTTCATCATTCTTTTATTGATTTGTCTTTTAGAGTTTAGTTCATTCCACAATCTTTCATTTTCAAATCTTAGGTTCATGATTTCTTCATTTGCATTGGAGAGCTAATCAATGAAGTCTGCTTGTTGAAGGGATAGGTGCTAGATTTCACTATTCTTTCCTTATATCTTTTTTGTTATCTTGTTTTTCTCTTCCATAACTTCACATAATCTTATTGACTAAATTTCTTGCTCCCTTCTTAGTTTTCTTACTTCTTCTTACAGTGAACCATTCTTTTTCAGGAGTTCTTTGATTGCTTCATCTGCTTCATCTGAGCTACTTGTTGAATGAAGGTCTTCAATTCTTTCTTCAATGTAGAGATGATCATTCATTTGAATTGCAAGATCTTTTCTTCTTTTCAGGGATTGAGAGAGTTTCTCCTTTGCTTTCGTGAGTTGGGAAATATCCATTTGCAAATCTAGCTTCTCATTATCAATAGCTTTGTTAAGTCTGAATATCTCCATGGCCTTGATCTTTGCTCAAGTTGTTAAAATTTTCTCTAAGAACCACAAAGCTTTGATACCAATTTTTGGAAATATTCTTAAAGGCTAAGTTATTAAGAGGGGAGGAGTGAATCAGTAACTTCTAAAACTTCTTGAAACTTTAATCCAATCATCAATTAATCAAATACTGATCTAACTACATGTATGAGAAACTAAAAACATGAAAGCATTCATAACTCTTTGACACAAAGATTTGGTGACCCAAAAACCTTCCAAATACAAAGTAAAACTGGGGCTTTAGTACTGTAGTATAAAGTTGGCTTATTAAGGCTTACATTGATCACTTCTAATGATCTACCCTATTAGGAACAATAAGGACTGGTAGGTCCACCTTGTTAGAGGATTTACAAACATACAATGAAGTATGCACTTGGTAAAGAGATTTATAAAAGACTATTAGGTCTACCTTGTAAAAGGATTTAACTAATCCACCTGTTAGGATGACATTGTAGCCGATCTTTGATCTGCAACTTGGTTTTTTGAATGAGATTCCTTTGAGTGTATAAATCACCTTGCTGTGATAGATGAATCTTTGCTACTCCTTTACTGCTATAGCCTTTGTAATTCACACTTTCTTCTCTTCTCTGGTGATCACATTGATACCATACATTCCACTCATACACTGGATGTGATACAATACATTACATATATACCAATCCAATTATATAATTACAAAGTTGACCACAATACAAGTTTACACAAATATTACAAAGTTGGCTCAAATGCAGACATTCAGGTTTTGAAGACTAATTCGGTGAGGTTCTGATACATCATCATGCACTTAGTAGACATAGAATCTCAGTCCATACTAATCACTTCCAAGTAGTCTTGAACTCGGTTTGCACTAGTGACTCAGATAATACTATGAAACTTGGCATATAAACTAAATCACTTGTTTACCACTGCATAGCTTGGTAAAAACTATCACCATGAGCTCACTATAAATTGAGTCATTTGGTTAACACTGATTAGCTTGGTTAACACTAGACTCACATCACATCAACCGTGAACTTGATAACCACTGCACAACTTGGTTTGCACTGGTAAACTTGGCATACACTGAGATGCTTGGTTTACACTGCTGATCTTCACAATAACTGTAACTACTTAGCATACATTGGAATTTGTCCAAAGGAATTGATAGCAACTATAGAACTTGATGACAACTAAAATGCTTGGTTAACATTGTTAACTGTACAATAAGCTTGGTAGATACTTACAATCTGAATAAGTGTATGTCACTAATAAAAAACTTGGCTGACATGTCAACACATTGTGCCTCTTCTTTGGTTATAGATGAGCCTCATCATAGTAGTGGTCACATGTGCACATTATGTGGATCTCTATGCACATTTGGCACTTGTAGGAGACCAATGAAGATACTAGAATGACAAAAAATGACTTCCTCAATGTCATGTTTGGAATTGATACATAGGTAAATATAAATAATTATATTCTAAACTATTTGGATCAGATCCCATATGTACATGAATGACAAACAAATTACTATGTCTTGACGTTGTTAAAAAATCAGGGTTAGAGTGTTGCTAACATTGGCACTAATCCCCCGACCTCATTTTACACCACGTTGATGATTCTACATGTATGTATCAATGTAGTCATTTAAATTAATACATCTTTTTATAATACAATCATATCAAAGGTTAAATCAAAAAAAAAATCCATGTGCATTAGTTTTGTTTTGGACCATTGACTTTCACACTAGATTCTGAGCGTGGGAATGATACCACTCATGTAGAGGTATATTCATTTGCATATTAATTTGATTCAATTGAATATATTTATTTAATCAATGAATGAATAATTTAATTATTTGGATTATTATATGATCATATACAAAGTTAGAGTGGTTATGATGGTGTTGATTTGGGGTCACATGGCTTTTAGATGAGTTCATTTTCCCTGGAGCTATATACATGTTCTAATGCATTTTAACTTGTACATCTATAGTACATTATTTTGAACATGAATGTGATTAATTTATGATACCTAATAGATTTACATACATGTGCAATAGGTAAATCTTGCACCTTTAGGATCAACACTGCACCATCATGTTCACATTTTCTATGTCCACTTTAAAAGAAACTCCATCTATGTAGTATGTTTTCATTATAATGATATTGAAAAAGTGCTTGAAATGGTCAAGATGATTTGAATTGTGCATCACACCCATCTGACCAAACATAATATTTATCGACACTTATGCCTCTTTCTTTGATATATGCAAAAAAATTCTTAAAACAATGATCTACATAATGAATATCATGTTCTTTATCATCACTTATGTAGATTCTAGAAGTGATATTCTTTCTTGATGACTCATGTTTCATTTGTGCTTTAAATACCATCCAAATATAACTATGCACGATAATAGCACACTTGTACCATAATAGTAACCTAATATGAAAAATAGTAGTTTTATTGAATAGCCTTTTGATGAACGAATGGATAGTTTTATGCAAAGTCAACAACTGATAACCTGATTTGATAAAAAATGTAGTTTGATTGAGTAGCCTTTTGATAAATGAATGAATAGGATTTCATATGATTTCATTTTCCCTAGAGGTATATACATATTCTAATGCATTTTAACTTGTACATCTATAGTACATTATTTTTCACATGAATGTGATTAATTTTTGATGTCTAATAGATTTACATACATGTGCAATAGGTAAATGTCGCACCTTCAAGATCAACACTGTATAATGAAGGACATGGTATTATATTCACAAAGGTACCCAAATATTCTAATTGATAATGTGGCACAAGAAAATATGTATCCTTGATAACTGCATCTGATTCTCATGTTGTATCATTTTTAGCTAATGACATTAGAGACTCCTCTACAATCTTGGTCACTAAATTGATCAGGGATTCATTGATGATGTTACTAGTTTCAAGCCATTGACTGAGGTATGAAAGAGTTTTTATTACGATTTAGTTAGTATTGAAATTAGATATGATATTCATAAGTGTAATTGAGTGATAACTTTGATGATTGTTTTAGGATCTTAGTACTCCCAATGGCCCAAATGCCCCTGAGGTGGATGTAGATCATGATTCTCAACTAGTGGTAAGAAAATATTCTATTTTATGTGTATGTATATTTCATTTTTGATGTATAATAGTTATTGATTCACATATACTTTTGATTGTAACAGGTTGAGTTATAGAAGAGTCTAGACCAACATACTAGTGAACGTGTTAGAAATACCTTGTCATCTACATTATCTCCCTCTTCTTGGCAATCGAAGACAACTAGGGATTTGTTTTCTTCCCTTAGCGAGAAAGAGTAGATATCTAGGGACATAAATTTTACACCTATATGGCATTATTGGACATACATTTTTTATATTGTTTATTATGTATGTTATTTTTGATATATATTTCATGTATGACATTATTAGACATACGGTTATGATGTTTCAGATTATCAATGTATGACATTGTATAAGATTGTTGGATATTGACATTATTATACCTTATGGAAATAACATTGAGTTTTTTTTATCACATTGGATTTGATGCTTGTATTGTGGGATTAGTTGATTGGATTCTAAGATTTGATATTTATTATTTTTAATATGCAATGTTTTGGAAAATAAAGAAATTTTATAATGTATATTGTGTTAGACTCATGGGAATGTTTGTGTGTTTAGAGATCAATAGTTTACAAAGTTTAGTACCTTTATGTTGGCTAAATTATTTGTTGAAATTTGTGTCTAGTGCTACATGAATGGTTTGAATGTATGGTGGATGACCCTCTCTTGTTTTAAGTTCCAATGTTATGCATGATTCCATATTTTTCACATGTATGAGTAAGAAAGATCAATTCCATTTCTTTCAATTGTATTTGGAGGTGATTAAATAAATAGTCTTCAAGATTTAACTCTATCATCAAGGCTGATTCATTCCTCCGCACATTTTACCAAATAATTTAGATGTATCAACCATGTCTCCTTATATTGCCTTGGAGAAATTTTCCAAACACTTCACAACATGTCATCTCTTCTTCCATACAATTCACGTTATTTTAAGGTATTTTTTCAAATAGTTCATGTGCTTTGTATATTCCCACATGACTAATAATAGTCATGGTGCAATGCTCACAAGCTCTTGGGGACACCTAGGTATGACATTCACAAAAGCATTCTCGATGCTTGGTGAAGGAAATGAGATGTCCCTTAGCATTTAAACAACCAACCATACCTAAAGGAGTTGATAGAATGGTCCCACGACAAACGGATTAAAAGATGCTCCATTTAGAAACTTTCCACTACACAAAAAAGCAAGATTTTCTGTCATCTGAAATGTCTCTACCAAAACCAAACCATGAGGACCATAAAAAAATAGAGCTACATGAAGTTACACCTTAGGAACACCTTACTTAAGCACTTCACAAAAATTTGGTAACCATTACAAGGTCCAGGATATCACCCATCAAAAATTGTTGTTTGGTTTGACATAGTGCATCTTGGGGACACCCAGGTACGACATGCACAGAAGCATTCCTGATGCTTAGTGAGAGAAATAAGATGTCCCCTAACATTCACTTAGCCATTTGGACCTAACAGAGATGAAATAATGGTCTCATGATGGAAAGATTTAAAGATGGTCCATTTAGCAACTTTCTACTATGCAAAAAATCAAGATTTTGTGTCAATTGAAATGTGTTCGCCAAAACCAAACCGTGAGAACCATGAAAAAATGGAGCTACATGCACTTACACCTTAGGGACACCTTACTTGTGCACTTTATAGAAATTTAGTAACCATCACAAGGTCCAAGATATCACCCTTCAAATATCATTGTTTGGTTTGACTTAGTGCATCTTGGGGACACCAAGGTGTGATATGCACAAAAGAATTCCTGATGCTTGGTGACTGAAAAGGGATGTACCCTAGAATTTTTCCTAGTTGACCAGACCTAATGGAGCTACTAGAATGGTCTCATGATGAAAAAATTTAAAGACACTCCATTTAACAACTCTCTACTATGCAAAAAAGCAAGATTTTGTGTCAACTGAGACATGTTCACCAAAACCAAACCTTGAGGACCATAAAAAAATGAAGCTATATGCACTTATAGCTTAGGAACACCTTACTTGTGCACTTCATGAAAATTTAGTAATCATCAAGAGGTCCAAGATATTGTCCTTCAAATATTGTTGTTTGGTTTGACTTAGTGTATCTTGGGGACACCTAGGTACAACATGCACGAAAGCATCCCTAACACTTGGTGAACAAAATGGGATGTCCCCTAGGATTTACCTAGCCAAATAGGCCTAACAGAGCTGATGGAATGGTCTCACAAAAAATATATTTAAAGATGCTTCATTTAGAAATTTTCCACTATGCAAAAAAGAAGAAGATTTTGTGTCAACTGAAACATGTTCGCTAAAACCAAACTGTAAGGACCATGAAAACATGGAGCTACACGCACTTACACCTTGGGAACACCTTAATTGTGCACTTCATATAACTTCAATTACCTTTAATAGGTCCAAGATATCACCCTTCAAAAATTGTTGTTTGGTTTGACTTAGTGTGTCTTGGGGACACCTAGGTATGACATGCACGAAAGCATTTCTGATTCTCAGTGAGAAAAATGGGATGTCCCCTAGCATTTACTTGGCCAACCAGACCTAAAAAAGCTAAAATAATGGTCACATGAAAAACCAATTTAAAGATGCTCCATTTAGCAACTTTCCACTGTGCATAATAGGCCTTTATTACACTTAATGATATCAAAAGACTTGAATACATGAAATAACCTATCCTACTCTGCA
The DNA here is from genome assembly GCA_028749045.1 of Cupressus sempervirens. Taxonomy (NCBI): domain Eukaryota; kingdom Viridiplantae; phylum Streptophyta; class Pinopsida; order Cupressales; family Cupressaceae; genus Cupressus; species Cupressus sempervirens. The sequence continues at coordinate 878,308,681 of CM053783.1, read as the reverse complement.
TGATGGAGTTATTTACATATGAAAGTGAAATGTATGTCTTTATATTCAATGAAATGAATGTGTTCCAAAAATCACAAAATGACAATAACATTCATCTCTTTATATTAATGATATGAATGTCTATTTACAACTTAGCTCTGTTTAAGGCACCTATACAAAAGATTTAAGGAGAGAAAATCTCTAGTCTCACCCAAAAAAATTATGAAATTTATAAGCTTTTTTAGTCACATGATTTTTTAATTACATCTAATCCAATGAACCATCCAGATCTTCTTTACTCTTTATTATCTCATGTGTTGCCTCATGGTTCGACTCGCAAACCTTCCAAAGAGTCTTATTATGTGGTTTTCCTTTGTATTTGATCAAATGGACATTTGAAGCAATGAAAAGCTTAAAATAATGAAGAATCTTCCTCTTTGTTTTCCAATCCTCAAATAACCACAAGCTAGGGTTCTTCATACCATATCATTTAAGCCATGTACTAGTTACCACCACTGCACCTATATGGTATTCTAAACCTCCACCACCTATAACTGAGTGATCCAATTTATGTTTTCTTGGACACAATGACACAAATAATAATATGTCCCTTCTTTGTTATCTTTAGGTGCAAGTATAACAAAAACATGACCTACAATGATAGAGACATAATATGCTCATCAATTTACCAATTAGTTAGCTAAAAGTACAAAGTTACATAGACACACACACACACACACACACACACACACACACACACACACACACACACACACAGAGAGATATATATATATATATATATATATATATATATATATATATATATATATATATATAAAACCTGGTTGGAATAGATTAGGCAAGTGATTAAAGTCAATTGATGCTTCAATCTCTACCATTTCCAATGCTCATGGGGGATGATAGGTGTCAACTAGAATCAAAACTCTTAAATTCCATTCGTCCACCCATTCAATTGAATCACATCCATCCTAATATTTCTTTGAACATGATCGTGAAAAGAATGCCATTTTTCGTGTGTGGATACTCCATGAACCTACATCAGAGCTTCTAAAAGAGTGTATCACACTCGATCCTATCAATGTACAACAATCCTCATATGGTGCAATGTTAGTATTATCTATCAACCAAAAATATCTCTAAAATGTAGACTCACCTTCCTTACCTAGACCAATTGTAGTGTTACACTAGTCAACAATTTGCATCTAACAATGTTGTTCCATCTTTGTACTTTAACTTTTCAAGAGTTAAGGCTCTTTTGATACATGCACTTGCACCATCGTGCTCTCCCTTTCCATGACCAACTTCTATAAAATTTAATATATACTAGATACTAGTCAACCTATGCATCCAACTCAACCAATAAAACATTTATGCATTCTTGAATTGAGATGCACAATTGTTTGACCAAATGATGTCTTCATGATATGATATGCCCATGTTAGCCAAATCACCATAAAATAGTTGAAAGCAACCATGTATAAACTCTGTATAATCTGACCGATCATCACTAATGTTAAAATGGTACTCACTCAATAATTTATTATCCTCCTCTATACTTGTAGGTGAATGGATGAATGTTATATGACCAAATATGGAAACTAGTTGAGAAGTATAATACTTTTCTTGCACCTCATTTTGTGGTTACATAATATGTAGTTCTCTGCGAAGTCCACAACTAAAACAATGGTATCTAGCACAAATGTGTCCTTGCACAACTTGAAGTGCGAATCCAACCATCATGCCCTATGTGTATGACTTGTATACTCATAATGATTTTGTCAAGAAATATCTTCATGAACTCATACACTAGAATATGTTCAATCACTAAATCATATCTTTTACCCTCTCTCCCATATTTTAGAGTGTATGTCACAGTCTTATATTTTCCAAAATCTACTATTTCATTGCTGATTGCATGTGTACTATCCATATGTCGACAAGTTGACAAATGTTGCAAACCACCACAATTGAGGTATGTACCATTCAAGTGTTGGAAATATAAGAGGAGTAATTGAGAGGGGAGGGGTGAATTAGTTACCACTAAAATAAATCCCAGATCCCTTAGATGTCAACACAAAATATAAAATTCACTAAAATACTATTGCTCGACAAACTCATAGGCACTCAATTAATACCTATAATATGTTGTAACTCGGTAACCACTTGAATAAAAATTGTAACTATGAAAATATTAAGATATTATCTTTTATTAATCTTACTTAACTTAGTTGCATACACATAAAGGAAATAGTGAACATAAGTGACACCAAGATTTAATGTGGAAACCCAATTTGGGAAAAACCACCAATTGCAACTAGTTACTAATTTTCACTCTTTTGAAGTGAGCCTTGTTAAGATCCAACCCTATTAAAGGTTAAAAAACACACTGTTAGTTATGACCCTGTTAGAGGATTTAATCACCCTGTTAGGAGTGGCCTTGTTAGAGGTCTTTAGACACCTCAATCTAGAAATTCCACCTTGTTAGAGGATTTACAAATAGTTGTTAAGCCAACTCTATTAAGAGACTTAGATCACTACTATAATGGTTAGAGAGTAACAATGGAATGACCTAATTTCTGATGCAATTGAATTGCTGATTATGGATCTCAATTCTGGCTTGTATACTTGATTCTTTCTGATCGAATGTATCTTTGCATCTCCACAAGGATATTATGCTTATTCTTCTGATTTGCTTCCTCTAAGCATCTTCTATTCTTTCATACACTTGTACTCATTCAATCCTCAACCCGATCTTATACTTATACCTTATGCATTGTCAAGTTGGATTGAATACAACTTAGAATAATCAATATTCATCTCCTCAGTCGACTAGAACCAAAAAAAAAATCTATTAAACTCAATATGCCAAAATAAGAAAATCCTTCATTAGCCAACCTTGCTTGGTAGACACTAACTCAAAAATGATTTTCTTGTGTTAACCAAGTGAACTCGGTTAACACTTCATCTTCACAAAATTCCTTTGGTAATCGAGTGAGCTTAGTTAACACTAGTTCCATCTAACTTTTCCTTCATTAACTGAGTGAGCTTAGTTAACAATCAACTTTTGTGAACTTCTTTTTGTTTTCCGAGTGAACTCGGTTGATACTATCTTCTAAACTTGACAGACATTGGAATGCTCAAAAGACATAGGAAATTGTCTTCATCACTCGAGTGAGCTTGGCATACACTGACTGGAAAAGATATGGCATTTTGTGTAACATAAAAGACAATACACAATTAACCAATTATTTTTAAAATCAAGCATGTCAACTTGTAAAATAATTGACCTCCCCCTCTTTCACATAGCATGGTAGAAATGAATTCTCTTGAAGATCTAGGTGACTCATTTATGTTACACTCCTACATAACAAAGTTAGAATGAAAAAACACACATATATGCCTAAAAACATCAAAATGGTTAGAAAATTAAATATGAACCCTACAAGAAGTTGTGCATGTGTGATTTGTCTTCACATAAAAAGGTTTACCTATTTAAAAATACCTTTGAATAATTTTAATTTGAGGATACATACCATTAAATTTTGCAAAGAATAGTGTTTGAGTTGAATCCAAAAAATGTGTTGCATGTGGATCACGGTTTTTATTACCAATCCTCCTTCTTACCACATCTCTTTGATTAGGCAAAACACGTGTTATTCTTCCAAAAATCTTCAATCAACGATTTCAAAGCTTCACTAATTTCTTTATCCTTCTAGGGTAGTCAACTGCTAAATGTTGATAACTCATTTTTTGTTGGATCTTGTACTCTTTCTCGCCTTCCCATGGCTCTCATTAGAGTACGTCTACCTATTTGCATTTATTTTCTTGTGATTCTAATGATCCAATATTTCTTCATTTGAGTGCTTACTATTGTTGATGTAAGTATGAATCTTGTGATATTACTATCTTTGTTGGATAACTTAGAACCCACTTTGTCATATGCACTCATTAGATTCTTTACAATGTTTTTTTCTTTTGAATCATCCATTGTTCTTAGCCCAAGAATCTTCATGATGGGACTAAATATAAAATCCTCATAATTTCAAAAAATAATTGACATCTTCTTGTCACATATAATTCTTCAAAGAATAATCTCCACATACGATTAACTTTTCTTTGACAAGTACGCTTTGGAATCTTATCAAGCATTGATTGTAGAATATTAGTATCAATATCAATCAAATATATTAGATTTATAAAAATAATTGTAGAAGGTGTTCTAATCTCTTTAGTGCTCTCAACATTTTAAACATCAACATAATTGTGCATGAGTTGTGTACCTTCAGCTAACGATGATGTGCCTTGGAAATAAGATGCAAAAGGTGGAATATCGCCTAGGTGGTATGTTGATGTTGTGCCTTCAACATGATATGATGGAGTGCACACACCCTCCAAGTTAAAAAATGGTGTCTCTTCAACGTGAGATGACAACGTGACTCCAATATTGGAAGATGGCATACCTTCACAATTTCATTGTCTTGTTGACCATAAGACTCTCATTTGTTATCTTTGTCTTTCCAATTATATATCCTTGTTTCTTTCTCTTGGT